>CM053036.1:183262876-183862876 GCA_028564925.1 Lithobates sylvaticus
TAAATATTGAGCTGGCCCACCCTTTGCAGCTATAACAGCTTCAACTCTTATCAGAAGGCTGTCCACAAGGTTTAGGAGTGTGTCTGTCACGCACCTGGTGATGATGAGTCTGGTTAGCAGAGGAGGGCCTTCCTTGCGGCTCCCACTCTCGGTCCCCTGGTAAGGAAGGCCGACTGGAACAGCACAGCAGACAGGGTCAGCGGAGCGGGCTGAATCAGCAGGCAGACTGGATCAGCACAGCAGACTGGAGCAACACACAGGCTGGATCAGCACCACAGACCGGATCAGCGAGGCAGGCTGGAACCACACAGCAGACAGGGTCAATGGAGCAGGCTGGATCAAACAGGCAGACAGGATCGTCAAACAGGCCGGGTCAGGTATCAGGCTGGCAATGCAGTACAGGTGGGTAAGGCAGGAGAGAGGTCACAGACAAGCCAAGGTCGGGTGCAGGCGGAAAACAGGAGGTCAAAGGGTAGCCGGGTCAAACACTGGTAACAACTTCAGATCAGGTATCAGGGCACAGAACGCTGTAGAGCAGACTGCGGGGACCGTCTATGACAGGCGGATTTAAATAGGCTCACTGGCACCAATAGTGGCGCGCACCCGTCCTCCCGTGCGCGCTCTCGTTCGCGGGTGTGTGCGTACGCGCGATGGTGCCCGCGAACAGGTACCAGGGACTCTAATGCGCCGGTTACTGGCAGGATCTTCATGACAGTGTCTATGGGAATGTTTGACCATTCTTTCAGAAGCGCATTTGTGAGGTCAGACACTAATGTAGACAAGAAGGCCTGGCTTGCAGTCTCCCTCACAAGTAGTGCTCAACTGCAGTGGCAGTGATTCGGTTGGATATTGTCAGCCCATGTGACTCTGGCAGCCATCTTGAGTCAGGAAGAGTCTATTTAAGACCTTGGCTCCTGAGTTTGGTGCGCATCTGTCAGGGGCATAAATAGTGTCAGGAAGAGGTTCTGGATGAGCAGGGAAAGCCTAGGGATCCACTCTTCCTGAATAACTCCCCGGCCAAACTGCATTCTGCCCCTCAAAACAGACTCTGTCAGTTCGGCTGAGATCTGCTCTGCTGCAATCTGCAGTTCATTCATAAGTGTTCCCGGTTGGACTGCCTTTCCCCCGGGCTTGTTGTGAATTGTTATACTCGGACTACAATACAAGTTCTTTGTATTGAAACTGGACTGTGTGTATGTTACTGCCGTTGCACCACACTGCACCAAACCACAAGCAACCTGTGTGCCAAAGTTAGAAATTATTAAATTATAACCCATTTTAGTGGGAAAATCTTAATCAGAGTAGAATGTACTGTTGTATTGGAAAGCAGCTAGGGAGATTAGGGAAAAGTCTAAAGCTTGGTACACACTACAGTTTTTTTGTGTGTGCAATCCAGCAGGGTTACATGAAAAAAACTATCAGCTCCGGTCTGAGCCGCTGCGAGGTTTGTTCATCAATCTCCCCCGTGGAGCTCTTCTGACAGGGGAACTGCCTACCCGCCAGAACACTCTGATCAGCACTCTCTGCCATTGGCTGAGAGCACTGATTGAAACCTGCAAATGTCTATAGACATTCTGGCCCGTGTGTACAGGGCTTAAGGCCGGCCATAGACAAATCAAAATTCAGTTGGTATTTATTGCATTTCTAAAGCCGCTAGGTTTTAGAGGAGATAAGAAAAGACATCATGTTAAAGATTAGAAGACCAATGTCATAGAACAGGTAAGCTGAATTGTTGAGATGAGTAATGAGAGAAGAAAAGGTAAATGGTGTGGCCACGAAAAACCCGTAGCTTGGAATTTTGAGACTTGTTGCAGATAATTATGTTGCAAATTTGATTGTGGAAATGCATCAGTGAAATCATCAGCAGAGTTGATGTTAAGAAATTCACTAATTTCTAGTGTATATTGTTTCAATACAGGTTAAAGTGATTGTAAATGCTTGTTTTTAATTTTTTTTAAAATAACAAACATATCATACATACCTCCACTGCGCAGCTCAGTTTGCACAGAGTGGCCCCAAACCTTGTCTTCTGGGGTCCGCCTCCTCCCCGCATCAGATAACCACCTAGGAGAAGTGCTTTCCCGGGAGGTTTACCTTGCGGGCCCGCTCCCGAGTCCAGCATTTGTGTCCATAAACACAAATGCCGAACTCGGCCCCGCCCCCCAGTGGCCGCATCTTTGGATTTGATTGACAGCAGCGGGAGCCAACAGCTGCGCTAGTATCAATTTATCCAATCAAGAGCCGAGACCCCATGGAGAAAGGGAGTGTGCGTTTCCTCCGAGTGAATGAAGGGGCTCAGGTAAGTAAAACGGGGGGCTGGGGGGGCAGTTACTGCCAGGTGTTTTTTCCCTTAATGCATCCTATGAAAAAACACAAGGGTTTACAAACCCTTTAAAGTTTAACTGAAGTCAAGAATTCAGCTAGCTAAGATTAACAGATTAACTATATTATACCAAGGAAAGATCATAATGTTATTAGTTAAATGTATGTTGTGTGGATAAATAAATAGCACAATATTTGCCAATTTAACAAACTCAATTCTATTGACACTGAGAATAGGAAAGTGTTAATTTTAGTGTGAAAATTAATCAGTGAAGTTTGAAATCATTATTAGTCGACAAAGAAAATACCAAACAATATAATAATGCACACTACTAGTTGTTATGCTTAGCTAGAGATAGAAGAAGCAGCCAAATACTAATCTGCATTGTTAGTTCAGAAGCGGAACACCAATTCTATCAAACATGATGTGTGAAAAATAGAGCCAATAAATCATTTAGCCGTCTCTCTAAAATATAAGAAATATGGCTGCAGGCTGAATAAACATCAGGCAAGCATTTGCGATGACATTTCCAAACCAAGCATTGAGAGCATTAGAAAATGCATGACAGAGATAAATGCAAAAATTAAACCACTGTTTCAATTCCCATCACAGCATTTGGCATGTAAAACTGGGGTGGGTTTCAGCTAAGTAAATATGAGGCTCACAAAGCAAGAATGCAGACATGTTTTTTTATGAAGCTTGTTTTTACATTTATTCTTCAGTAAGGCTGGTCATATTATTTGCCCTGTTTTGACCAAACCAAGCTTTTACAGATTTGGTCATGCTTGCACAGAAAAATCTGGTTTATTTAGATTGTCAACACTACTGCTGAACTTCAGCATGATGAACATGTCAGACTAAAACTAAAAGTTTAGTTTTAGTAGCATAATTACATAACATCACTTTTACAAGTACTGATACAATAAAATGCCCTTTTCTCTACTGACCAGTATGGATGGGCCAAATGACCCCCTGTTCGGATCCCACCAGAACTTTCGAACATCGCAAACCAAATAACGAACCCCATTGAAGTCTATGGGACCCGAACATGAAAAATCAAAAGTGCCCATTTTGAAGGCTTAGATGCAAATAATTGAGCATACAACAGTTTTGGGGGGTCTGGGTACTGCCCTAGAAGACATGTATCAATAAAAAAAAAGTTTGTAAAAAAACGCAATTTTTAAATGAGCAGTGATTTATTGATGCTTAAAGTGAAGGTATAAAAATGAAAAATTCCTTTCAATATAGTGACTGGGGGTCCCCTTAGTCTACCTGTAAAGTGGCACATCTGTACTGTGTATAGAAACTGC
Source organism: Lithobates sylvaticus (assembly GCA_028564925.1). Lineage (NCBI taxonomy): Eukaryota > Metazoa > Chordata > Amphibia > Anura > Ranidae > Lithobates > Lithobates sylvaticus. The sequence goes on from CM053036.1 coordinate 183,266,510, forward strand.
TTCAGAAATAATTGCACTTATAAAGCCTAAAAAATGAAATTTTCCCTGCAAGCTTTCCTTTGTTAGCAACGGCTTGTGGAGCCAGTTTGTGTGATGAGGCCACATAGTGCACTGGGAACAAGATTAGAGATTTTTTGGATAAATTCGGGTGTCTTTTCCACAGACTTTGGATAGAAGTAACAGGTGCGGAAAAATTGGTCTTTGCGTGTCAGCCGCCTTTTCACACCGTAACCCTATAGAGGTATTCTTATTGAAAGTAAGAATTGGTCTTGCTGTCAAAAATTGCAATCATATGCACCTGTCAAACAGGTGCAGAAAAATTGGTCTTTGGGTGTTAATTGTGCAAATGAAACCAACACCAAAAAAATTCTTCCAGATGAAATCAACACCCACAGCACTAGGCAAACTAGAAGTACTGCAGATTCCACACCCCAAAAACATTTAATCAGCGACATTGGCATCAGGGGCTTCATAGCTGCTGGTAATTCAGGGCTGATTCGTTTTGTTAAAGTCAGACGGTCCATGGAGTCTGTGGATAGACATGTTCCATTATCAGTAGAAAAACCTCCAACAGCACTGAATGCCTATTTGGAAAGCACACTGAATGCAGGGCAGCCCAGAAGCTCAATTGCATACTGGGCAAGTTCTGGCCAGTGGTCTGTTCTCATGACCCAGTAAGCCAGTGGATCAACTGGAAAGCTCTCCATCTCTGTTTTCACCCCTAGATAATCGTCCACCATATGATGCAGACGCTGCCAATGGGATGTGGAAGCTGACAGCCCTCTGCGGCGAGGAATAAAAAAATTGTGAAATGCATCACTTAGGCGGCACTGCTCCTCTCTTGACCAACAGAAGCCTCAAAAGTAAGTTTTACACGACACTGTAACCTACCAGGAGTCAGGAAAAGCATTAGATAAACTCCTCAAGAGATGGGGGGACAGGATGAGTTCTGAGACTTTCCCCTTGTAAAGGTGGTCAAGGAGGGTTGCCAACCAATAGTGATTCTTCACCTTTACGTCATGTATTTTTGGATCCTTTCTCAGGCTCTGAAGCATGAAGGAGCCCATGCACTGCAAATTTGCAGAGGCAACAGAAACAGACTCCCCGGGGTCACTGAGAATTATAGTATCTAAAACTGGCTCATGCCAGCCATGTTCTACTCCCAAGCATTCTGGGGCTAGAAAACCATTTCTTACTGTTTAAAATATGTGGTTCATATGACAATTCAGCAGAGGAGGGCATGAAGGAAGAGGAGGAGGAGGGAGTAGAACTAGCAAATCTTGCATCATCACCACTAGTGTGAAAACGTGGTGGCACAACAAGCTGCTGCAGCACTGAGCCCTGTCCTGTATCCTTCCGAGTTGCAAGCAGAGTTACCCAGTGTACTGTGAATGAAATATATCAGCCTTGACCATGCTTACTGCACCATGTGTCAGCAGTAACATGGGCTTTGAGGTTGGCCCAACGATGCCACAACATTGCCTTCCACATGATGGTATGCAGGGGTCAAGTCCTGGGGGAAAAAGTGTGGGAACTCCCACCCAAGATCCACTCCCCCACCAAAAAAAAAAAAAAAAAATGATACGCTCATATGTACGAACACTTCAAAAATAGTTTTTTTCATCCAATTTTTGTATTGTGTGTATGAAGCTTAACTGTTAGTACATTCAAAAAAAACAATCCTCAATAAACATAAATACAATAATTCTCTGAATAATCAGCATTCATTCAATTGTGCTTCCATGCAAATGTGAACATCGTGTTCTGATCTTTATTGGGGAATTTTATTTTGTATATGGAGTGTTTATGTGGTGAGTTTACACTTTTCATTGAACAGAGTTTGGATAACACAGGGTTAAATGGAAAGGTCATAAATTAACTGCACATTATCTGGACAGAATGCTTGGGGAGATAGTGATGTGTTCCTGCTTAGGAGATGTATGTTAGCTTGGGGGGCTGCAAACTCTCCAGGGCTCCAACACACACTCGCTGCTATTCCAACCCTTCACATATTTCCACATAAACTTCCCTCCTGGCATTAAACTTTGCCAGGTAGTGTGCTCAGCTTACCACCCCAAACTGATGTTCCTCCCTCAGCTCACCTCTCTCCCTGCATGTCCTGTGAGCAGAATAGCTGTGCTCTCATCAGATGGCACTGAAGATAGAGGAGGGGGGATTCAGTGGGACACACAGAGCAAGTATGCAGGAGACTGGGGGGGGGGGGGATGAGGAGACAGAAAATCAGGAGGGGCCGGCGGGGAGGAGCGCATCACGAGAGGTCTGACTAAACAAAATCTCTTTACAGCAGGGACCTGATCTACCCGTCAGCTAGCTGTGATTGACAGGTAGATCGAAGCGGAAGCTGTCATGGGGCCCCCTACTGGCAATGCCTGAATGGTCAGTCCTCCCCTGGTGTGTGTCACTTACTATTGCGAGCTGTGTCGGCGGCTGCTGGTGTAGCACCTGCCACACAGCTCGCATACTTCAAAGTCTTGCAGGACACAGCTGCTAACGGGAGTTCCTGTTGTGGAAAAAGTACAGGAACTCCGTTCCCATGCGTTCCCGCAGGACATGAGCCCTGATGGTATGGCACTGGAATGGCCTTACATGAAAAGAAATATTGACTGAGAATCTGCCATTGTGGTACAGCACATTCTGCAAATTCACGTGAGGGGCAGAATCCACCAGATGGAAAGCCAGAAGTTGTAGAGCCAGCAGCTTTGACAAGCTTGCATTTAGATGCTGGGCATGTGGGTTGCAGTGACTGTATTTTGTTTTCGCTGCAGCAGATGTGCTGCAAGGACCTGGGACACCCTGCGCTATACCATCATCACTCTCAGTGGAGGCTGCTGAGAGGTCATGAGGTATAGCGGGGGCAGACTGACTAGAGTAAGGAGGAGGAACAGAATTATGCCCCTTTTGTATGGCTTTCAGGTGCCCTTGCCAACAGGCTGAGTGGTGGGAGGTTAAATGCCTTGTTAAGCATGTTGTACACAAATGGCTGGTGTTTTTGCCACCCTTGATGTGCTTGAAACAAAGTTTGCAAATTGCAACAGTGCGATTGGCTGCACATGTGCTAAAAAGCCCAGACAGCTGAGCTCTGGAAAGTGGGCTGGGAGATAACAGCTCCACAATGTGATAGAACAGGGTGGCTGCTCTCTACTCTTCCATGATGGCTGCCTCATTGGGGTTGGCACCTAAGTCACGTCAGGGACCCAATCATCATCTCCTCCATCCTCATTTGCACTGATGACAACTTGGCAATATGCTGCGGCTGGGGGAACATGACTACCAATTTGTGTACCAGTGTTGTCCCCTCTCTTTAGGCTCATGTTCCTGCCTTCTTCAACTTCAGAACCAACATATGAATCAACTAATGGCTGTGCATCGTCAAGGAGAAAGTGACTGACGCTGTGTTCAAATAGCTCAGCTGACTCCTCCATGCCTGATGCTGGGGCTATGGCAGGAATAGCTGTGGACAAGGAAGCAAGTTTAGCAACTCTGGCAGCTGCAGTGGGCTGCACACTAGTCTCTGCTTGGGTTATGAAGGATGAGGATGGTTTAGTAAGCCAGTCCATCACCTCCTCTGCATACTGTGGCTGTATAGCACGGGCAACATCACAGAGGAAATTATGCCCTGCCTGATGACTGACCAAGTCCACCTTTCTCATGGCCCCCTCACAGTGCCATGGGAACATCTGCCATTCCTTGTTGTCCTCCCAGACATGATGGGGGGGGGGGGGGTGCTTATTAACAAAATGTAATAAAGATGTGAAAATGTGGATGTGGATGCACTTTGGAAAGTTGTGTTTGGTGCACATCAACTTGAGTACTCAGTACACAGACACACTCCACTGGTACACTATAATAAACTGCAGTAAAACTGCACTGATGCACTGCAATATACTACATCAAACGTGCAGTAACGCAATGAACTATACAGCGTTAAACTTGCAGTAACACACAGAACTATACAGCATTAAACTTGCAGTAACGCAATGAAATATACAGCGTTAAACTTGCAGTAATGCACAGAACTACACAGCATTAAACTTGCAGTAATGCACAGAACTATACAGTGTTAAACTTGCAGTAACGCATAAAACTATATGGAGTTAAACTTGCAGTAATGCAATGAAATATATGGTGTTAAACTTGCAGTATTGCAATGAAATATACAGCGTTAAACTTGCAGTAACGCACAAAACTAAACAGCATTAAACTTGCAGTAACGCACAGAACTATATGGTGTTAAACTTGCAGTAATGCAATAAAATATACTGTGTTAAATGGTCACTACACTCTCACTGACTACCCCTACATTCACACTAATGTACACATGAATGGTCGCACTACACTCACAATGACTGAACTATCCCTACATTCACACTAATGTAAAGATGAATGGTCACAATACACTCACACTGAACTATCCCTAGATGCACACTAAACTGATATTCTACAATATAATCAGAATAGCACACTAACTGTCTGATAGCACTGAACCAATCCCTGTTCTATCTCTCTCCACGCCGCTATCACACTACAAATGGCTGCTATAGAAAGAAAAGGAATAAGAGCAATGAGCCATGATTGGACAGTGTCCAATCATGGCTCCGACAGTGCTCTGTGCCCTGATTGGCTGAAGCATTCATTGTTGCCAATCAGGGCTTTCAATGCCCTGTGCGGTTGCGCAGTGCACTGTGGTTGTTTGGCGGGCTAAACAAATGGTTGAACGACCCTGTAATTCCGTTGTTCGGACAACGTCTGTACAGCCAAAGTTGGACCTGAACTCATGCTCGGGCTGAACTGTTCGCCCATCCCTAATTGTCGAGCAATATGAATCAAGCAATATTTTTCTCACTTTAATAGGAGTTTTTTTTATGCACTTTATATATGGACTTTATTGCACCTTATATGTGTTTATTATGCACTTTGGTTTTTCACATGCAATGAGTTTATTATGTGTTGTTAATACACTCCCATTTATGGTATATGAAATTAATTGATTATATATTTTGATATATATTAACGTTTTTATGGACAGCACACTTAAATGTTTGTTTTTAATATATTAAATACTTTGCCAAATCATTAATGAAAATCAGAAGACCAAAAGAAGGCCAAGAGAAAGGAAACCAATCAACCAGGACACAGATATGACTCTAAGCTGTAGTATAATTTAGAACATTAAAACATTGTAATTCCCATGAGCTAATACTATCCTTAACAACATTGTCATTTTTAATTTCTTTTTATGCTGCGTACACACAATCGGAAATTCGGCCAGCAAAAGACTGATGAGAGCTTTTCGTCGGAAAATAGGACCGTGTGTATGCTCCATCGGAATTTTGCTGGCCAAATTCCCACCAGCAAAAGTTTAAGAGCATGTTCAGAAATTCCGATCGTGTGTATGCAATTCCGATGCGCAAAAAAAAAACATGCATGCTCAGAATCAAGTACGAGATGGAACCGATCGGTCTTGTAAAACTAGCGTTCGTAATGGACATAGCAGATTCTTCGCTCTGCAAATTTCTAAATCTTTCAATCCTGCGCATTCTCTTCTTTATAATGCTAGAAGAATGAAGTTGTTTTGCTGCTAATATTCACACAGAGTTCTCACAAACTTCTTTCTTTATTTTTTCTTCTTTTTTTTTTTTTTTAAAAAGCAGATCTCCATAATAATGTTTAGAATCTAATTTTTTTTTTGGTATTTTTTTAATCAAGATCTCCTGTTTATTTATTTTTTGGCAAATTATTAAATTTTTTTTTTTTTTTTTTGGTATGTCACGTTTCCACAACACCATTATTATCTAAAATCTCAAGGAGGTTGCTTGGTGTCCCTTGTTAAATTTGACCTTGTATTTTTGAAATAAAAGACTAAACCCAGGCCATCACTCTCTGGTCTTCCTTAAGCACTTCCCTCCAGGCTTCCTTCCAGGCTGTGGCTCTGATCTTCTAGTCGTGGCAGCAGGTGGAGGAGGAGGAGGGCGATGGTAGACCTCCCGGCTGCCACTTGCCACAGCCTCCTCCCGGCTGAGGTCTTCCTGTGTATGAAAATGGGACATAGTTTTAGTTCTTTGTTCATCAATCACACTATTTTCAGCTCATGACTGTTGCAAACTGAATGTTAATAAATAGAACATACTATCAATCTGAGTCCAGCATTTTTCATTCTTGGCCCAATTCTTTTTGGTCACTGCTGTCTATTGATATATCAACCACTTTGTTAAATCACAACTTAACTGATCAATAATAACATCTAGTTAACATCATTAAATGTACATCAAGAAATATGTTCACCAATGCTATACCTGTCTCAAGCTGGGCCCCTCCACATGTTGCTGCCTAAAAGGCCCAGGTTGGACATCCAAAGCCTCAGCTGGGGGGGAAGGAAGCCTGGAAAGCCAGGAGAGTGATGGCATGGGTTCCCTCTGGTCTGCCAGAAAATGTAGCCTCTCGTAGAACTGCATTCTGGGGACATAAATGTCATTTGGATTACCTAATAGCAGGGAATTCTTGAACCTCTTGCGCTCTCTCAGATACGTGCTCCTCAGGGCACCAATTTTGACCATCACATAGGTAATGTATGCTGTGGGGACCATGATTTGAAAGTAATGGAGTAGTTTCTCCAGCGCTGCCTTCCTTTTTGTTAGATTAGTATAATCCGGGTTTGATATCTCCCACAGGTAGAGCAGCGCCCTGAGCTCATCAATGATCAGTACGGAAAGGCAATTTGAAAGGATCCATAGTATTTTCTGCAAGACAAACCATAATAATGTCAGGCTAAACTCTCATAATCTTGTCCCAAAATAAGCCTCAATCTAGAAGCAGTCTAGGCTAGTCATGTACCAAGTTCAAATTGTACCTTCGTAATCACGATCGGCGATCTCTCCCACTGCTCACAGATCGTCCGTATGACACACACGTGTGACGTTTTATATACAGTGCGCATGCGTGAAACTCCGCCTGCCTCTGACGATCTTTCTCGCCTATTCCCGGCCCCTTCTCTTTACGGTGCAGTGGGGAGAGGACATGGCGGAGACACAGCAGGTGCGCACTAATTATTCCAGCAATGAGGAGGAGGACAAGGAAAGCCCGGAGCCAGAAACATCCCAATCCCGGAGGAGAAGATTTAAGGCTGTCAAATATGTCTTTTGGAGAAATGTTGGAGATGGTGGTTATATTGAAGAGGAGCGACTATGAGTCTGCAGAAGAATTTTGGTTACGACGATCCAAGGATCAACTGAGGAAATGCTGGTCAGACCTGAAACTGAGGGAGCACGATCAGTACAGAAAGATCAAGCGAGTTCTTCAAAAAAGTAAGTAGTTGTCATGTGTTCATATTATTTTTCTTGCTTGCATACTGCTCCATGTGCTTTGTTTTTTGATGTTGGACAGTTGAAAATGGCCACTTTTATGTTCGTGGGTTAAATCGTTCATAATAAACCTTGATCGTTCACCCACTTATAATATGATGTTTGATGAAGTTGCAGTTAACTACATTTATTCAGGCCTGTTTCTAGTCAAAGGAAGTTTGTTGTCTATAGGGGTTTGTAATAGAATGAAATGCAAACTTGATTCAGTGAAAAGGAGAGGACACTCAGTAGCTGTTTTCACATCTGGACTCTGGAGCACTAGTGCTGGGACACCAGAACACCCTTTTTATTAGGGTGTCCCACACATGTGCTCCAGTGGATACTATAGGGGTGTCTCCATCTGACAAACTTGCACCAAACAGCTAATAAGTATTCCAGCTTTACAAAGTGTCAAAAATAATGATTTTAGGCTTTGAACTCAAAAAACACAATTGTACGACACTTCCAAGCAATGTTTCAGATTCCTATTTCTGCCCTCAAAGATTGGTGTGCTAAGTATTCCTTTTGTACATTCTCATTGTACATTCTCATAGGGGAGACAAGACTCGGGACGTCTGAGGACACCAGGGACCCCACACCTCCCAAAGAAGGGGAAATACCAACACCAGAAGCAGAGGAGGAAGGAGAGATTGTAGAAGTTGGAAAAATTGTCACCACAACAGGTGAGTGTCGGAGACCACAGCTTCAGGTGAGCTAATCAATGTATGCCTGCATATTTATAATACACAGTGTTTGTTGTTTTTTTTTTTTTTTAGGTGGTGATGTGGATGTTGTGGAAGAAGAATCACATTTTACCAGTGAAAGTGCACATGTCCTCATCGGGGAGATAATGGTGTGCAATCGGGATCTAGATGATATCAAGAAAAGATGTTCAACAAAAAATTAAGAACATCATTGATGTTTTAGGGAAAATCGGAAACACCACAAACTAGCTAGCAGACATTTTTTTGTTTTAAAAAACACAATTTTTACGTAAGAAAATTGAAAAATTTGGAAGATGCACACAGTGTGTCAACATGTGCTATCTCCCATCATGGTGGATCAATGACCACGTTTTGTGGGTGCAACCCCTTACTAACTACTAAAGTGGCTGAGGTGAAAGGGGTTGCACCCCCAAAACACATACATTGATCCCCCATGATGGGAGATTGCACATTTTGACATTCTAGGCATGGGTTCTTGAAGAAAATGCCCAGTTTGATCCCCAAATTGTGTGCATCTTTTAAATTTGGCTTTTCCAGGGGTGACACCCCATGTGATGATGGCAAGATCAACACAGTTTGGACATACTCAAGTCTGATCTTGTCTTCACTTTTCAAAGTTGAACTTTGTAAGTTCCTGTGTTATGTATGTTCTTCTTTGATACATGCCTGTTTACACAAAAGCGCCAAGTTCTATTCATGTTAGGAAAGAATGTTCTAAACACCAAATATGTTTATTTTTTTTAAAAGCCTTTTTGAAAGGCACATTTGAATGTGCTTGAAGTAAAATTTTACTGTATCAACAATGTGTGGCTCCCTTATTCCAAACCCCAAAAGCAGTATTTGCATAAAAAGTTGTTGTTTTTGGTGACAATGGGTGTTATTTACTAAAGGCAAATCCACTTTGCACTCCAAGTGCAGTTTCAGGTGCACTTTTGCAGTGCACTTGTAGTGCATAGTGGATTTGCCTTTAGGAAATAACACCCACAGTGCTTTTTAATGAACCACCAATCACGCAATTTTCATGAATCCACACATTTCTGTCATGGTGCTGAAAAGGAGTATTTTTTGTCAGTAATGCTCTACATACCTTAACTAGAAAAACTAGTTGTACGTATCAGATCCACAACATGAGAAGATTCTTTTTAGGAAGAAGAGACTGTAAGCTCATCTCGCCCAGAAAATGGGTTTACACTGTTGAAGATAAAGGCCCAAAAATAAATTATAAAATAAGCAAGAAGACACCTACAACAAACCCAAGCAGTAAATGAAAACAAATCTTATTTCAGTTTCCAAAATAAAATGTATTCAAAAATGCCTCTCACACATTGTCTGGTATATCAATGGCCCCCCTACCCACAAAGTACTCCATATATCTGGTTCTGACTTTGTGGGCGTTTTGGGGGGGAAAGCCAGGACGTACAGCTTCAAAGGCCTTCAGGTTGGCATTTTGAGGTACGTCGGCATCATTTGGCCATTGCCAAAAATTAGGGGGGTCGATGTATTGGACAGGTAACACTCAACTTCATTGAGAGCTGAATGCCTAAATAATGTGTGATAGTTTGGCCAGACCCTCCTTAATTTACACTATTGGCAGCCCACCGGACAGGTAAGAAGTGTCCTAATCCCAAAAAAATTACCAAATGGGAGCACATTTTGACATTCTGCTCTTACCTATCAAGATAATAATAGGAGTAAAAAAATTTAAAAAAAACATTTAGCATTTGAAAGTATTGAGGCAGGCCCTTGTACTACATGCTTTGCTGAATTCATCCATAAATCTGACCACTAAAGTGGTATGTATAGTGTGTATTGTGTTTGACAAAGTCAGCAGATAGAGGATTGGTATCAGCTGACCTAGTAGTTGGAGGAGGGGGGTTACTAATGAGTTTGGCCCACCAAAAAAAAAAAAAATTGGGGACTCTGCATGAAGTTAAACACACACATAACATTTGTGGATATTTTAGGGGGTGTTTAGGGGAAACCAATACTATGGAGCAGACAAAATACATTGCTAAGTGACTAGGCCATAGGTGTATATGGGCCCAGAAGAGCATGCTGGGGAGGTAAGTGAAGGACAAAAAAAAAAAAAAAAAAAAAACATTCCAAGGTTCCAGCATGCATAAACACAAACGGGCACAGCATATTACAGCATATTGCAATCCTGGTAATTAGGGAAGGAGGAAAAAAAATACAAGACATTAGCAAACAGTAAATACATAGAATTGGATAGTAAAGGAGAAATCTTACCTTAATATAGTCCTTCTGCAGGACCTGTTTGATGGCAGAACAGGTCTCTGGAATAATGATACCCAGAGCCTGGGTGGAGATGCCTGTGGAGAACTTGAGGTCCTGAAGGCTTCTCCCTGTCGCCAAGTACCTCAACGTGTCAACTAGCCTCTGCTCCGGAGTGATGGCTTGCCTCATGCAGGTATCCTGCCTGCTGATATAAGGGGTCAGCAAAGCCAACAGACGGTGAAAAACAGGGTCTGTCATCCTGAGAAAGTTCCTGAAGTCATCAGGATTATTCTCCCGGATCTCACAAAGCAAAGGCATGTGCGAGAATTGGTCAAGCTGGAGCAACCAATTCTTGGTCCATGAACTCCTCCTCACCCTGTTCATGGACTGGGCTTGTGTCAAAGCTAAAACCCCAACACCAAGCCCCTGCACAGCACGTACTCTACAACGAGTACGTACACAAAACATGGCTTCAAAGCGGTCAGCTGGTCAGAACGGACTAACAGAAAGCACCGATAAACAGCAAGGCCTGAAAGAATGAAATGAATGCCAGAAACGAGCAGACAATAAGCAGTGAAAATCAAAGCGTCCTACTGTATATCAAGATATAGGCCGCAATGACCAACAAATGCAAACTGACTACACGCACTGATAAACAGATACGCACCGACAAGCACAAACTGAAGAGCAGTAACGATCTGAATCACAAGTCTGAAAAGCGCAAATCGTCTCTAACCAAACTTCTACTAACACGCGATAAACAGGAAATCAGCAGAAGGAGCCCAAAGGGTGGCAGACATGGTGCTGAACCTCCCTTTTCTAGTCCCATCATACACGGCTTACGTCACGGCGTTCTTGACGACCGGAAATTCCGACAACGTTGTCCGACCGTGTGTACGCAACACCAGCTTCGGACAAGATCCAACGGAAATGATCCGACGGATATGGTCATCGGAATTTCCGACCGTGTGTACGGGGCATAAGAGGCGTTGGCCCTCCTCCAGTTCCAGCATTTTGCATGCTGTAATGTAGGCAAAGTCCTCTTGAACACTGTGGGGGGTTGTGAGGGTCTCAGTAGCCTTCAGAAATAGGCCAATTGCTCCCTCCTTCACGTGACTCCTCTTCCTAACACTTTTTTGTGGAAGGCGGAGGGGAGGGACCTGCAATACTGGCAGGCTACTGGGCCCGGCCACCTCCTGGCTGCCACTTTCCTCCTCCTGGCTGAGGCTTTCCTGTGTATTAAAAAGGGACATCGTTTTAGTTTTTGGTTCATCAATAACACAATTTTCAGCTCATGACTGTTGCAAATGGAATGTTAATAAATAGAAAAGACTATCATTCTGACCCCAGCATTTTTCATTCTTGTCCCAATCCGTTGTGGCCACTACTGTCTATTGCTATGTAAAACACTTTGTAAAAATCTGAAATTAGTGATCAAAATTAACATATATTTAACATTTGACAAACATAAATATTTGGAAAAATGCTATACCTGACTCAAGCTGGGCTCATCCACATGTTACTGCCTGGAATGCCCAAGTTGGTCGTTGGAAGCCTCCGCTGGGGGGGGGGGGGGGGGCAGGGGGGGGGGGGGGGGGGGGGGGGAAGCCTTGAAGGAAGATTGGAGAGTGCTGGTCTGGGTTCAGTCTGGCCTGCCAGAAAATGCAGTCTGTCATAGTACCACAGCCTGGGTACATAAATGTCATCTGCTGCAGCACCTGATCTCAGGGTATCCTGGACCTTCTTGTGCTCTCTTTTATAACTCCTCAGGCCACCAATTAGGAAATTCAAATAGAGGATGTCTGCCGTGGGGATCACCGGCTTCACAAATCCCACCAATTGATCCAGCACTGCCTTCCTCTTTGTTTTATTATTAAAAAATGGGTGGTTCAGCTACCACAGACAGGGCAGCTCCCTGAACATATCAATGAATCTTGCTAGAAATTCCCTATCATTGAAGTGATCCATTTTCTCTGCAAGACACGACACAAGACAAACTCTAATGTCAGGTGAAACTCTCCTAATCTTGACCCAATATAGGCCTCAATCTATAAGCAGTATAGGCCACTGAGGCATCAACTTCAAATTGTACCTTCGTTATAATGATCGTTGTCGCTCCTGTTACTTCGTCCTCGTACGTACGAAGCGCGCGTGTTCCACTTTATATAGACTGCGCATGCGTGAAACTCCGCCCGCCCCTGACGTTCTTTCTAGAATATTCCCCGCCCCTTCTCTTTCTTTGCAATAGGAGACGACATGGTGGAGACACAGCAGGTGATTAATAGCAGTAACGAGGAGGAGGAGGAAAGCCGGAGCAAGAAACCTCCAGATCCCGGAGGAGAAGATTTAAGGCCACAAATATGTCCTTTGAAGAGATGGTGGAGATGGTGGACATATTGAAGAGGGCCGACTATGATGGGAAGTATGGACCGTACCTAAACCCAAATGTGAGAAATGCCAAGATCATGACTAAAGTTGTGAAGAGTCTGCGCTGGAATTTTGGGGTACGACCAGGGGTCAAGTCCTGGGAAAAGAAGTATAGGAACTCACCCAAGATCCCCCCACCTTAAAAATAAAAAAATGTGTGTGTATATAATATATATTGTGACAGGGAGGGGGGAGCAGTGTGACAGGGAGGGGGGAGCAGTGTGACAGGGTGGGGGGAGCAGTGTGACAGGGTGGGGGGCGCAGTGTGACCAGTAACATATAATACACAGCACACACCATGCACAGCAGCACCCAGATCACCCCCACATCTCACACACACACAGCTCTCTGTGCACCAGCCTCACTTTCTCCCCAGCAGCCGTAGCAATGACTCACACAGCTCACCCTCTGCCTCCTCCCGGCTCAGCCTCCTGTTCTCTAGTCTTATGCATCCCTCCGGAGCAGCCAGGTCTCGCAGCACTGCCGTCAGAAGCTTCCTCCCCACTGCCGTACCTAGCCGGCCCCAGTGTGAGGAAACCCGGAAGTAGCGTGGAGCTGCACATGCAGTTGGACTGGCGCTGAGAGAGGAGGAGGAGCCGTCGCACACCTCATACTGGCCACGGCCAGGCTGGACTCTGTGTGCCGGACTGGGCCCTGCTGCTAACGGGAACGTCGTTCCTGCTGTGCAAAAAGTACAGGAACGACGTTCCCATGCGTTCCCGCAGGACTCGAGCCCTGGGTACGACGATCCAAGGAGCAATTGAGGAAACTCTGGTCAGACCTCAAATTAAGGGAGCAGGATCAATACAGAAGGATCAAGAAAGTTCTTCTAAAAAGTAAGTACTTGTCGTGTGTTCTTATTCTTATTATTATTGCATGCTGTGCCATGTTCTTTTTTTTACTGTTATATAGTTTAAAATGGCTACGTTCATGTTCGTGGACAGCACAGTAATCGTTCGTAGTAAACATTGTTCGTTTGCCAACTAAATACAATGTTTTTGCCAGATACAGGGGTAAGTGGATGTAAATCCCCCAAAAAAATTTTGATGTCATAATGTAGAGAATAAGATTTTCTTTCATTTGAGCCCAGTCTTGCCACACAGATTTACTCCAGCCCTGAGAAATCCTCTTTTATTGTTCAGTTAGAAAGATCTTGACAAAGTGCTAAAAACTGTCAAAAACGCCCCCTTGCTGTGAGTGACAGGTGATTTACATATCTCATACACTAGCCTGAGACAGGCACAGACCACAGATCCACAGACCAGAGTGAAAATAAATGTATTCTCGAGTGAACAGCAAGAAGAATATAGGGGAGATGTATGTAGTCAGAGCTGGGCAGAGTAGAAGATGCAGTGAGCTGATGATTGTTATAGTGCAGTGTGTGTGTTTCTGAGGATACATTGATCACAGGATTTGTTATGTTGGGGAGGGGTGGATTTCTCACTTTTTATAATTACACAGGATGTGCATGGGATATGTAAATCACCTGTCACTCACAGCAAGGGGGCATTTTTGACAATGTTTTTAGCACTTTGTCAAGATCTTTCTAACTGAACAATAAAAGAGGATTTCTCAGGGCTGGAGTAAATCTGTGTGGCAAGACTGGGCTCAAATGAAATGAAATCTTATTCTCTACATTATGAAATTATGGTTTACATCCACTTTAACTACATTTGCTTATGATAATTTGTCTAAATAGAAGTTTAGGACATTGTTGTCTAGATGTGTTTGAAACTAGAAGGAATTGCAAACTTGATTCAGTGTAATGTAAGGAGAGGACACTCAGCAGCTGTTTACACATCTGGACTCAGGAGCACTAGTGTGAGACACACGAACAAACTTTTTATGGTGTCTCACACAGGCATGTGTGAAACTTGTCCAAAAAAAGGTAAGTATTGCAGCTTGGATAAGGGAATTAATCATGTCTTCAACTTGGAACTCTGCCCAAACAGACAATTGTACCCCATTCCAAGCAATGTTTCATATTCCTATTTCTGGCCTCAAATATTTGTGTGCTAAGTATAACTTTTGTTTCATTCTCATAGGGAAGCAAAGACTCGGGACGTCTGAGCACACCAGGGACCCCCCCACCTCCCGAAGAAGGGGAACAGAGGTCACAACTAGGGATGGGCCCGGTGCTCGATTCGAACCCACGTTCGAATCGAGCACCGGGCGTTCGCTCGCTCGGCGAGCCCAGAACTATTTGGGCCGTTCGCATCACATTCGTGTGATGCGAGCGGCCCCGCAATGCATTGCGGCCGGCGCGGCCGGTGCAGTGCATTGCTGGCTGATGATTGGCCAAGCATGCACTGTGACCCCGCATGCTTGGCCAATCACAGCGCCGGAAACTCGGAGAGCAATAATTGGCTACAGGCAGGAAGCCTGTAGCCAATTAAAGCTCAGGGGCTTTAGTACACGCCCCACCATTTAAAAGGCCGCCACGCCGTCGGCCCCGGTCACATGTGTTCCGGCTTTAGGAGAGAGCAGTCTGCTGATTCTGTCTTTGCTTGATTGCTATTTCTTTGCTAAACCATTGGCTATTTCTTTGCTAAACCATTGCTACCTGAGTCATTCATCATTAGTGATCGTTCATTGCTGCTGATTGCACAGTTAGTGTGTTATTAGCTGCTGCTGGGGATTAGTCTGGTGCGTGCGTACTGTTAGTACAGTATTGCAGTAGCACCAACCGCAGTGCTGTTAGCACAGCATTGCACCCCAACTTCTGTCCCAACCTTCTGTCCCATCCATATACTACCTATAAGTCTTTGTGTCAGCAGCACCCATAGGACTTCTAGTGTGTTAGTGGCAGCACACAGAGCTCCTATATTTTCTTCTCAGCAGCACCCATAGGACTTCTAGTGTGTTAGTGGCAGCACACAGAGCTCCTATATTTTCTTCTCAGCAGCACACATATACTACCTATTGTGTCAGAAGCACCCATAGGACTTCTAGTGTGTTTGTGGCAGCACACAGAGCTCCTATATTTTCTTCTCAGCAGCACCCATATGACTTCTAGTGTGTTAGTGGCAGCACACAGAGCTCCTATATTTTCTTGACAGCAGAACACATATAGTACCTATAGTGTCTTTGTGTCAGCAACACCCATAGGACTTATAGTGTGTTTGTGGCAGCACACATAGCTCCTATATTTTCTTGTCAGCAGCACACATAGTACCTACAGTGTGTTGTGAGCACACATAGGAGCTCTATTTTTTATACTATATACACTACCGACTACAATGGCTGGAAGACCGCCAAGGAGAGGCAGAGCGTGCCGAGGCAAGAACACAGGGCAGGCAGGCTCTGTTTCTAGAGACAACAGTGCTGGCCGTGGACGTGGTCGTGCATCGTCATCAGCACGTGGCCATGGGACACGCTTGTCTTTGTTTTCGGCAGCTGGACATGTGGAGCCGCATCATGCCGAAGGCTTGGTAGAATGGATGACCAAGCCCTCCTCATCCTCTCTCACCCAGGCTGAGGGTACTGGCAGAGCAGCTGCCAACGCGTACTCAATGGCATCATCAGCCACCCCTTCCCTAGACCCACCATGTCCTCCTGAGGAGTCCCCCGAACTGTTTGAGCACAGTGTTGGGTACATGCTCCAGGAGGATGCCCAACGATTCGAAGGCTCGGATGATGATACCCAGCTTGAGGAAGGCAGTAGTGTGCGCGCAGAGAGAGGGGATGCTGAAGGACAGCAATCTGGCAGTACTGTTCCACCAGCTGCAGCTTACTGCCAGGTTTGCTCTAGTGGTGAAGAGGGAGGGGATGATGAGGTCACTGACTCCACGTGGGTGCCTGAAGGGAGAGAGGAGGAGGAGGAGGAGGAGGAGGAGGAGGAGGAGGATGCGGCGTCACATGTCCAACGAGGCAGGATGCCCCCTGGAGGCCAGCTAGAGGCCAGCACAGCAACTGTATCACACCGCAGAGCTCCGCCTGTGCAGGGCGCTGCCTCTGCACGTTATCACTAAAGTTCTTTGTTGTGGGCCTTTTTTGAGACGAGTGCATCATATCGCACCACTGCTATTTGCAATATTTGTCTAAAGCGTATCTCGCGTGGCCAAAACATCACCTGCTTGGGCACCACAAGCATGAGCAGACATAGGTCGACCTGCCATGCAGCTCGTTGGCAAGCACACATAAAAGACCCACACCAAAGAACAAAGCGGACCTCTCCTTGCTCCTCATCAGCTGGGATCTCCATCCCCACTATATCTTCAGTCCTCTCTGAAAGCTGCTCTGAGAGGACTGAAGGTGTAGAATTAGGTGTGTCACAACCGAGTACTTGCAGTACACCGACGTCCGATTGTAGCAGGCAAATTTCCCTGCCCCAGCTGCTGGACCGTCGAAAGAAGTATACTCCCAGCCATCCACATGCCCAGAGGTTGAATGCTAGCTTGGCTAAATTGCTAGCACTTCAACTACTGCCTTTTCAGTTGGTAGACTCGGCCTCCTTCCGTGAGTTTGTTCAATGTGCGGTTCCTCAGTGGCAGGTTCCCAAACGCCACTTTTTCTCACGGAAGGCGATTCCGTCTCTCTACCGGCATGTGGAAGGCAATGTCCATGCCTCGCTGGACAGGGCGGTCAGCGGTAAGGTGCATATTACTGCTGATTCATGGTCCAGCAGGCATGGACAGGGACGTTATCTTTCTTTCACGGCCCATTGGGTCACTCTATTGGCAGCTGGGAGGGATGCAGGACAAGGTGCAGTAGTGTTGGAGGTTGTTCCGCCACCACACCTCCAAAATGCTACTACTGGTTGTGACACACACCTCTCTCCTCCACCCCCTCCTCTTCTTCTTCCTCCAGTGCTCTGTCCTCGGAACCAGCGGTGCTCCTTAGGCGTACAAGGGGCTACGCGAGTACGCAGGCAAAAAGATGCCATGCCGTGCTTGCGCTGGTGTGTTTGGGGGACAGGAGCCACACTGGGCCAGAGGTTCTGGCAGCTCTGCAGGGGCAGGCCGAGAGGTGGTTGACGCCACACCAGCTTAAGCCAGGAATGGTCGTTTCTGACAATGGCACCAACCTCCTCTCCGCCCTGCGACAGGGGCAGCTCACCCATGTGCCCTGTATGGCTCACGTTCTCAACCTGGTGGTGCAGCGGTTCTTGGGCAGGTACCCAGGCTTACAGGATGTCCTGAGGCAGGCCAGGAAAGTCTGTGTGCATTTCCGTCGATCTTATAATGCCAGTGCTCGGCTGACTGAGCTGCAAAAGGAGCTGAACCTGCCCAAGAACCGCCTAATATGTGACATGCCCACCAGGTGGAACTCAACGTTGGCCATGCTGCAGCGACTGCACACGCAGCAGAGGGCCATCAATGAGTACCTTTGCGACTACGGCACCAGGACAGGGTCAGGGGAGCTTGGCTTTTTTTCCCCACGCCAGTGGAGCATGATCAGGGATGCATGCACTGTCCTCTCACCATTTGAGGAGGCCACGAGGATGGTGAGCAGTGACAGTGCATGCATCAGTGACACTGTACCTCTTGTCCACCTGTTGGAGCATACGCTGCGTGGGGTAATGGACAGGGCACTTGAGGCAGAACAGAGGCAGGAAGAGGAGGACTTCCTTGCC
Organism: Lithobates sylvaticus; assembly: GCA_028564925.1. NCBI lineage: Eukaryota > Metazoa > Chordata > Amphibia > Anura > Ranidae > Lithobates > Lithobates sylvaticus. The sequence continues at coordinate 183,284,830 of CM053036.1, forward strand.
TCTCAAGGCCCCCTTTATCCAGACAGTGTTCCTTCTGTCCCACCCATCACACAGGATGAGGATGAGGAGGATGAGGAGGAGGAGGAGGAGGAGGAGGAGGAGGAGGAGGAGGAGGATTGTGTGAGCATGGAGGTGGAGCCTGGCACTCAGCATCAGCAGCAGCAGTCTTTTAGGGATGATGTACAGTCCCAACAAACCAGTGGACTTGTATGTGGCTGGGAGGAGGTGGCTGGCGATCATGTCATCCTCAGTGACCCAGAAGACTCCGGACCGAATGCCTCAGCTAACCTACGTAGCATGGCCTCCCTGATCCTGCAAAGCCTGCGGAAGGATCCTCATGTTCTTCGGATCAAGGAGAGGGACCATTACTGGCTGGCCACTCTCCTTGATCCACGGTACAAGGGTAAGGTTGCGGACCTTATCTTGCCGTCGCAGAGGGAGCAGAGGATGAGACATCTCAGGGAGGCCTTGCAGAAAGGTCTGTGCAACGCGTTCCCAGAAACTGGGAGGTTACAAACTCCTGGTCCTGGACGACGAGTTGCTGAGGCTTCGGTCAGTAGCAGAAGGAGCGGTGGGGAAGGTGGACGTCTGACCGATGCGTTCAGACAATTTTTTAGTCCGCAGCCCCAAGGTATGATCGGTTCCAGCAACCATCGCCAGCGTCTGATATACATGGTGCAGGAATACCTAGGGGCAAGGTAAGACTTGGACACCTTTCCCACCGAAAATCCTCTGGCTTACTGGGTCCTGAGGATGGATCACTGGCCAGAGCTTGCACAGTATGCAATTGAGCTACTGGCCTGTCCTGCATCCAGTGTTCTTTCCGAACGCACATTCAGTGCTGCTGGAGGAGTTGTCACCGATCATAGGGTGCGCCTGTCCACCGACTCGGTTGATCGACTGACCTTCATAAAAATGAATCAGTCTTGGATCACCACCAGCTACCAGGCACCTGAAGCAGATATAACTGAATAATTTATAATGTCACATCCCTTCAAGACTGCCTATGCTGATGCTGAGTGACTGTCCTGTTATGTTCACTGACTATCCTCTTCCTCCTCCTCAATGATCCATGCCACCACACCAGTGCCTAAGGCACAATTTTCCAGCCCCTGTATAACAGGGGCGTGTACTTACAATTTTTAAAAAAAATGCTTCGCAACAGGTGTGACTACTGTGCTCCAAGTACAGTATCTGTGAGGGGTTGCAGTGTTGTGGCACCAGCACCAGTGCCTAAGGCACAATTTTTCAGCCCCTGTTGGGGCGTGTAATTTCAATTTTTAGGCAATGCTTTGCAACAGGTCTCATTGCTGTGCTCAGAGTACAGTATCTGTGAGGGGTTGCAGTGTTGTGGCACCTGCACCAATGCCTAAGGCACAATTTTTCAGCCCCTGTTGGGGCGTGTAATTACAATTTTTAGGCAATGCTTTGCAACAGGTCTCATTGCTGTGCTAAGAGTACAGTATCTGTGAAGGGTTGCAGTGTTGTGGCACCAGCACCAATGCCTAAGGTACAATTTTTCAGCCACTGTTTAACAGGGGCGTGTAATTACAAATCTTGATCTAATAGTTCACAGCAGGGCCCATTCCTGCGCCCACCAAGAGTAACTATGAGGGCCTACAGTCTTGTGGCAACACCGTCCACCACCACCAAAGGCCCAATTTTTCTGCCCTGTTCAACAGGTGCATGCAATTACAAATCTTGATCTAATAACTCACAGCAGGGCCCATTCCTGCACCCACCAAGAGTAACTGTGAGGGCTTACAGTCTTGTGGCAACACCGTCCACCACCACCACCAAAGGCCCAATTTTTCTGCCCGGTTCAACAGGTGCATGCAAGTACATATCTTGATCTATTAACTCACAGCAGGGCCCATTCCTGTGCCCACCAAGAGTAACTGTGAGGGCTTACAGTCTTGTGGCTACACCAACATCTAATAGGGCAAATTTCTGCAGAGTATATACGGCAGGCCCCTACTTTCAAACATCCAACTTACAAACGACTCCTACTTGCAAACGGAAAGAGAAAACAGGAAGTGAGAGGAAATCTACCCCTAGGAAGGGAAATTCTATCCTGTTAGATTTAATTTGGGAAAAAGGTATCTCCTCTCTACTGATGCTTTATCACCAATCCTTGTTTCAATTAAAACCCCACTTTTCCAAAAACATTTGTCATTGGGACGGAAAGTGAGGTGAAATGTTCTGAACAGATGTGCAAAGACAGCAAATGTTACAGGGGTGATAACCCCTCCCTATGTTCTCCAAAAAGCTTAAAAATAGATTTTTTTGGGATGGAGCTACACTTCATAATGTACCTGATCAGATTCTACTTAAGAACAAACCTACAGTCCGTGTCTTGTTTGCACCACCTATATACTGCTGTTCAGAGTATATAGGGTTGTATGTATAGGGTTTTATTTTGGGTGTGGGGTCCCCCTTAATATCCATACAAGACCCAAAGGGGCTGGGGTGGGGGGGGGGATGGTGATGGGGTAGCCATGCCATTTTTCTCAAGGATTTTCAGCCATATGGCGGCCAGGACAAGACATGACATTAAAGCCGCAAGTGGTTTTAAATGGCTTCTTTTTTTCCTTTACAAATGTCATTTTGTGCAGGGCCAGTTCTAAACACGGGAAACACATGCCACTTCACAGGCATACTTTAGACACCCCCCAGGTACCATATTTAAAGGAACATTTCACTTTTTTTTTTCACTTTATGCATCATTAAAATGACTGCTCCCGAAAAAACGTTAGTTTTTAAAAGTTCTTTTTCCATTGATATATGTCCCCTGGGGCAGGACCCGGGTCCCCAAACCTGTTTTATGACATTAACATGCATATTGGCCGTTGTAATTAGCAATTTTGATTTCGAACGTTCGCGTCCATTATAATGAATAGGGTTCGAAAATTTGCACGAACTTTCGGTCCGTTCGAAGGTTCTGGTGCGAACCGAACCCGGGGGCGTTTGGCTCATCCCTAGTCACAACCAGAGGATGTGGAGGAAGGAGAGGTGGTCGAGATTGTCACCACAACAGGTGAGTGTCTGACACCCCAGATTCAGGTGATAGATGTATGCCTGCATATTTATAATACATGGTGTGTATTTAATTTTTTAGGTGATGTGCAGGTTGTGGAAGAACAATCTCATCATTTCACCAGTGACAGCGCCCAAAGGCTAATCCAAGAGATAATGTGTTGTAGTCTGGATTTAGACTGTATAAAGCAAAAAACTATTGAGATTGAACAAAAACTGAAGAACATGATTGATGTACTAGGAAGAATCTAAATACACAAAAAATGTTTTGCAAACATTTTAAAAGCCAAATTTTGAAGATGCACACAGTGTGTCAACATGTGCCATCTGCCATCAGGGGAAATCAATGTACACATTTTGGGGCTGCAACCCCGTCCTCGAAACTCAAGTAGGAGAGAGGAAGTGGTTGCACCCCCAAAACACATGCATTGATCCCCCATGATGGGAGATAGCACATGTTGACATTAGGCATGGGATCAGTTTTGCTCCAATTTGTGTGAATCTTCAAAATGTGGCTTTTACAGGGGTGACTTCACCCTGTCTGATGAAGGCAATATCAAGACATTTTGGATATCTGATATTGCCTTCAGTGTTTCATTGTTGAACTTTGTAAGTTCCAGAGTTTTGTATGTTATGTTTTGAAAACATGTCTGTTTATGTACCCTAAAAATTTTTGAAATATTTTCTACTAAAAAATGTATGGCTTCTTTCAATGATCAATACCATTTTTGTATTAAGTTGGTGTTTTCAGTGAGAATGGGTGTTATTTAATAATGGAAAAACCACTTGGCACTACAAGTGCACTAGGAGAACCTAGGAGACAGCAAAAATAAACCCAAGCAGTAAATTAAAATCAAGATTTTATCTGATAAAAAAGAAAATTTATTCAAAATTGGGTGGCAAAGCAATGGCCCCCTACCCAAAAATTTTGGACATAATTTTCTCTGACTTCACGGGCACTTTGGGGGGCAAGCCAGGAAGGCCGGCTTTCAGGGCCGTCATTGGAACTTCGTAAAGTCCAGACTCAGGTCCAACAGTTGCAACATAACTAGGATTCTGTTTTTTAATAAAATTGTGCAGGATGCAGCAACTCAAAATTATATGGTTCAGTTTGTATTCCACCAAATTTATTGCTGTTTGAAACAGGCGGAACCGGCTGGCCAGGATCCCAAACGCATTCTCCACCACTCTTCTGGCTCTCCTCTTCTCCGGGGTGAGGGTCCTCTGGGGGAATGGCCTCATCACGTGGTCACCCAGACCAAATGCCTCATTTGCAACAAACACATATGGCACTCCTTCGACGTTATCCTCCAGAGGTGGCAATCCCAAGCAACCACTCATGAGATGTAGGTAGAACTCGGTCCGGGCAAATACTCCACCATCTGACATCCGGCCATTCCTCCCCACGTCCAAATACATAAACTCGTATGTCGCCGACACCACCGCCATCAACACGATACTATTGAACCCCTTGTAATTATAATAGTTTGACCACGAATGGGGAGGTGGGATGATGTGGACATGCTTCCCATCAATTGCCCCTCCACAGTTGGGAAAGTCCCCACGGGTGGTAAAGTGGGAGGCCACAGTCTGCCATTCCTGTGGCGTTGAAGGAAACTGAAAAAACATTGCAAGCAGATTAGACAAACATTCTTGGCCAACATCAATATAACAACTATTTTAAGGAGCATTTAAAGGCAAAAATATAAGGTCCACTTATCAGATTACCCCCCCCCCCCCCCTCTGGTGTCCCCTTGGAAATATTTTAGGGGGGGTGTTTTTGACAGGTAACCCTCTCCACTTCATTGAGAGCTGAATGCATAAATAATGTGTGTTACTTTGGCCAGCCCCTCCTTACTTACACTATTGGCAGCCCACTGGACAAGTAAGAAGTGTCATAATACAAAAATAAAAATACACACTGTACAATTGGAAGCATATTTTTACATTCTGCAATTACCTATCAAGATAATAATAGGAGAACCAAACTTTAAACAGTACATTTGAAAGTATTCAGGCAGGCCCTTGCACTACATGCTTTGGTGAATTCATCACTAAATCTGACCACAAAAGAGGTAGGTATAGTGTGTATGGGTTTGGCAAAGTCAGCAGATAGAGGATTGGTATGAGCTGACTTAGCGGTTGGGGGGGGTTCCAAATGATTTTGGGCCCCAATAAAAAAAGCCTCTGGAGCACTCTGCATGAATTTAACCACTTGCTTACTGGGCACTTAAACACCCTTCCTGCCCAGACCAATTTTCAGCTTTTGGTGCTCTCACACTTTGAATGACAATTACCCAGTCATGCAACACTGTACCCAAATGAATTTTTTGTCCTTTTTTTCCCATAAATAGAGCTTTTTGGTGGTATTTGATCACCTCTGTTTTTTTTATTTTTTGCGCTATAAATTAAAATTTTTTTGAAAAAAAACAAATTTTTCTTTGTTTCTGTGATAAAATGTAGCAAATTATTAATTTTTCTTCATAAATTTTGCCCACAATTTATACTGCTACATATCTTTGGTAAAAATAACCCAAATTAGTGGATATTTGGTCTTTGTGAAAGTTACAGACTCTACAAACTGTGGTGCGAATCATACAAAATTGATCGCACCTGATGCACTGGTGGCCTGTGTCATTTCTTGTGACCCGAACAAGCCAGGAAAGTGCAAATACCCCCCAAATGACCCCTTTTTTGAAAGTAGACAAGGTATTTAGTAAGAGGCATGGTGAGCTTTTTGATGTTGTCATTTTTTCCCCACAATTCTTTGCAAAATGAATAATTTTTTTATTTTTTATTTTTTTCCACAAAATTGTCATTGTAATAGGTTATTTCTCTCACATGGCATGTGTATACCACAAATGACACCCCAAAATACATTCTGCTACTCCTCCTGAGTATTACGATACCACATGTGTGGGACTTTTCCACAGCCTAGCCACTTAGAGAGGCCCAACATGCAGGGGGCGCCATCAGGTGTTCTAGGAGCATAAATTACCTTGTTGACTACCCATTACACTTTTGAAGGCCCTGGAGCACCAGGACAATGACAGGTGGCACTGATGTAACGTGACACTTATGTGGCACTGATGACAGATGGCACTAATACGGGGCACTGATGACACGTGACACTGATGACAGATGGCACTAATACAGGGCACTGATGACACGTGAAACTGCCAGATGGCACTAATATGTGGCACTGGTGACAGATGGAACTTATACGTGGCCCTGATATCATGTGGCACTAATACGTGGCACTGATGAGAGATGGCACTAATACGTGGCACTGATGACAGATGGCACCGATACGTGGCACTGATGACACGTGACACTGATGACAGATGGCAGTGATACGTGGCATTGATGACACGTGACACTGATAACAGATGGCACGTGACACTGATAACTGATGACAGGTGGCACTGATGACAGATGGCACTGATGACAGATGGCACTGATGACAGATGACAGATGGCACTTATACATGGCACTGGGGACAAGTGGCACTGGGGACAGATGGCACTGGGGACAGATGGCAGCGGGGACAGGTGGCAGCGGGAATAGATCAGACTTTTTTTTTTTTTACTTACGGCGCCGCTGCAGCCGTTCATCTCTCCCTCCACACACGCTGTCTGTGTGAGGAGGGAGAGCGGCGCTGAGAGATGATCTCATATGTTTACATATGAGATCATCTCTCATTGGACACGCCGATCGAGCTGTACACGGCCGTTATGATTGGCCGTTTACAGCGATCTGTGACTGTCTGTGTCCAACGGACACGGCCAGCACAGAACTTCCGATGCATGCTCTCAGAAGCGCGCATTAGGGAAGTAAACAGTAGGACGTCCAGGAACGTCCACCCGGCAGGGAGCATCCGCGCTGAAGCCGTCTTTCGGCTATAGCGCGGGCGCGAAGTGGTTAAGGACACACATAACATTTGTACACATTTTAGGGGGTGTTTAGGGTAAAGCACTACAATGGAGCTGACAAAATACATTGTTAAGGGACTAGGCTATAGGTGTATATGGGCCCAGGATAGCATTCTGGGGAGGTTAGTGAAGGCAAATATGCATGAAGGACAAAAAAAGAAGCATTAAAAGCTTACAGCATGCATGAGGATAAATGGGAAATTGACACCATATTACAATCATGGTAATTAGGGAATGATGAAATAAATACAATACATTAGCAAACATTAAATACATAGAATGTGATGTTAAAGGACTTACCTTAATATAGTCCTTCTGCAGGACCTGAATAATGGCAAAACAGGTCTCTGGATTAATGATCCCCAGAGCCTGGAGGGGGAGATGCCTGTCGAGAATTTAAGGGCCTGCAGACTTCTCCCAGTCGCCAAGTACTGCAATGTGATGACTAGCCTCTGCTCCGGAGTGAAGGCTTGCCTCATGCAGGTATCCTGCCTGCTGATATAAGGGGTCAGCAAAGCCAACAGATGGTGAGAAATGTGGTCCGTCATCCAGAGAAAATTCCTGAAATCATCAGGGTTATTCTCCTGGATCTCACAAAGCAAAGGCATGTGAGAGAATTGGTCACGCTAAGGTAACCAATTCGTGGTCCATGAACTCCTCCTTGCCCTGTTCATGGACTGGGCTAGGGTCAAAGCTAGAAGCCCAACACCAAGCCCCTGCACAGCACGAACTCTACGATGAGCACGTACCCGCAACATGGCTTCAAAACGGTCGGCTGGTCAGAACGAACTAAACAGAAAGCACTGAAAAACAGCAAGGCCTGAAAGAACGAGCTGAAAATAAGAAACGAGCGGACAAAAACAGAATGCGAATCAAATACGGTACTACTATAAAAAGCATGCACTGAAAAACAAATGCAAACTGACTACACGCACTGAACAACAGCACAGACTGAAGAGCAGCAACGATCTGAAAAGCACGAGGCTGAAAAGCGTGAATTGTCTCTCACCAAACTTCTACTAACACGAGATAAACATGAGGTTAGCAGGAGCCCAAAGGGTAGCGCACTGGCTATTGAACTTGCCTTTTATAGTCCCGTCATACGTGGTGTACGTAACCCCGTTTTTGGCGGTCGGAATTTGGTGTGACCGTGTGTTAGCAAGACAGCTTGAGCAGAATTCCGTTGGGAAAACCATCAGAGCTTTTTCCGACCATAATTCCGATCGTGTGTACGCGGCATTAGGGTTAAAGAGAAAATCCCTCTCTGGGTGAGCTATGTGTAGCACCGACACTTTTTTCTAAAGTGTGCGCTATCTTGAAAAATTTAGTTTTTCCCAAAACTGTAATGAAGTTTTGGGGTTAATTGTTCTAGGTTGCACTTTGACATCAGTTTGGCTGGGCTGTACTAGAGTTCTGCCTGGTCATAGGTGAGGTGAGCACCTGTGACCGGCTGAGAACGCAGTCTGGTTGGACGCATTAGGTACCAATCTTTCTCGGAGCCAATCAGTGGGCGCATCTGGCCCCGCTGTGTATTCCGGGAAGGGGTATTTAAGATGCTGAGGTCACGTGTTCAGGGTTCGGCTTGCTCGTTCCAGTCCGGACCAACCCCGCGAGGGGTCCGGGGCCCAGGAGTGTCTGCTGCCCCCGTAAGCCTGGTCGCCCTGACCAGCCCCATAGGCCCTCATGGTCTGGGGTGGGGATCCATCCATTCCCGAGCCTCGGAACTGGCTAATTCTAGGCTCAGTAACTGAAGGAGGATTTTGAAGTGTCCCGGTGTCCTCTCAGGATTGGAGAGGCACAGCAACTCATACAAGCGACCAGGGGAGGACCCCTCGGAGGAGGGCCATGAAGCTGGCTGCTCAGTAAGAGCCTGGGAACTGAGATGTATGGACACTAGTGGAATCCACATTTCCTATGGGGTATCGCTGAAACGGCTGAAAGATACAGGTACCATAGGGAAAGATCCTAACCCATCCTTCGGTTACAACATAGTCTGTGGCAGTGACTTTTACATGTTCATCTGAAGTGTTACAACCTAGTCTGTGGCAGAGACTTTTGCTAATTCCAAATCACTTGTTGGTTGCTAGATCTACAAAGCAAGGGTTTATACAACAGTGAAGTGTCCAGTTGCGAGTAGCTACTTCCTGGACTATCTAGGAGAGACATTTATTTGGATGTCAGTAGTTCTACAGTGCCTGATCTTTATCACCCATGCCCTCTATTCCCAACTGAGAGACTGTGTTAGGTTTCAATGGTTTTTGCAAATAAAACTCCTCAAAAGGACTTTGAGTGTCAGTGTCCGCAATTACTGGGTACTAACCCTGGGAACCTCTAGACACGAATGACGAGCTACAAGGAGGAGGTAATTGGTAAGCCCAGAAAATCTATAGCTGCCCGCAGGGGTTATTGGCACTACATATGTATATTGCAAGGAAACTTTGTTGCAAATTCCTACCTTTTGTTATTCTGAAGAAATAGCTGTTTGTTCCTCTGTGTCAATGTGCAAAATAAATATGAATGTCAGTGATATTATCATTATCAATCAGCTGTCATTTTTTAGGGGATACCCAAAATATGACTTATAGCTTAGTGCAGACTTCTGGGAAAATCAGTAATCAATCACACAAGCAGGAAATTACATTTCTGGGGGGGGGGGGTTCTGTGCACTGTGCACAGAACACCTCCAGGTTTCCATATCGCATATCATTTTACAGAAAATTACAGCGCTGAAGATTGAAAAGATAAAATGAAAGAGATTTTTAAAAAACATTCAATTACGAAATGACTTGTGTTGCAATTTTATATGTTATATATATTTGTTTAATTTGCTGTTTTTTCCCACAGAAGTGGTTACCCTTTAATTTAGCATTTAGTTTTCTAATATTTGGTAAGATTGTAATTTTGATATGATTAAGAATTGTTTTGAGCTAAACCATGGTAGTCCCAATATTAACTGCTAGTTTTAAATCAGTATTTTGTGGTGAGAGTGTATTTTGAGAGTCTATGCATTATTAAGAGGACACAATCAGATTATGATGAGCTCTGATGAAGTGAGTACTCCCAATTTTCTTTTCGGAACCAACATTTACCACCTGCTTATGGGCTATCCTGAAGAAGCAGCCAACTTGTCTTGAATAGTGATGGGCAGAACACCCCTGGGTTCTGTTCTACACCAGAACTTCAAAACAGGAAAAAAGTTCTGACGAGAATCCTATTAAAGTCTATGGTACCAGAATGTGAAAAAAAAAAAAAAGTCCTCTTTTTAAGGCTTATATGCAAGTTATTGGCCATAAAATGGGTATGGGGGTACTGCCCTGGAATGCAAAAAAATACTTTTCAAAAATATAAGCAGTGAATTAAATGATGCTTAAAGTGAAACAATAAAAATAAAAAATTCCTTTAAATATAGTGCCTGGGGGGTCCCCTTAGTCTGCCTGTAATGTTGCCCATCTGTACAGTGTAAAGAACCTGCTGCAGCAAAACTGACATATATAAAAGGAAAAAAATAACATTTAGATTGATTTTCCCTGCAAGTTTTCTTATTTTGTAAACAACGGCTTGGGAAGCCAGTCTGCATGATGAAGCCACATTTTAGTGCACTCAGAACAAGATAAGAGATTTTTTGAATAACTTCTGGTGTTTCTTTGGCATACTTTGGATGGAAAAACTGAAAATTCCTATCAAAATACTTACCGTAATTTTCCTTTCCTGATTTCCGGACTTCATGGCAGCCAACGTGTGGGTTTAGTCCCACCTCTACTACCCTATAGGACAGTAGCCATGCTCGATAACTAGCCTACTCCAGCTATTTGGGAGGGAACTCCTGCTGTCATGGAGTCCATCAGGAAAGGAAAATTACGGTAAGTATTTTGATAGGATTTTTCCGTTTTCCTGACAGACTTCATGGCAGCCGTGTGGGAAATAGCTCGCTGTACACCCCCGGTGGGAAAAATGCTGAAACAAAGATTTATTTAACACCATCTACCGACAGTACTTAACTCCAAAATCAACTAGAGATAGAGCAGCTGGCTCAACACAATAATGAGGCATAAAGGTATGGATTGATGACCAGGAAGCAGCCTTGCAGATCACTTCAGGCAGAACATAACGCGAGGCTGCCCACGAGGTCGAAAGACTTCTAGTTTAGTGCACTGTTACTGCCTCAGGAGGAGCCAAGCCCTTCTCTCTATATGCCCATTTAATTGCCTGTACAACCCATGCAGCAATGGATCTGACGGAGACCCGGAGCCCCTTGTTCTTCCCATAGAACAAAACAAAAAGATAATCTGACTGACAGAAAGGAACCATTACTTCTAGGTATTGCTTTAAGGAGATACCAACATCGAGAGGGTGTATATCCAGATTTACGGCTGATCTAAAGGTGGGAAGTGAGATCTCATGGTTCTTATGAAAGATTGAGGTGACCTTAGGGTTTGACCCTAGCATCAGAATTAGAACCACTCTGTGGATACCCTCTTTGCTTAGGGGATGGCAATCAAAAAGGCAGTTTTGATGGTAAGCTCTCTGATAGACAGTGATTTATCGAGATGTGAGAAGAATTCAAGAACTAGAGGAAGATCCCCATTTATGGAACCAGGGCTTCCTTTGAGGTCTCAATCTAACCGCTCCTTTGAAGAATTGTTGAATAAGGGCGTGTCTGGCCCACGACACCCATCCCGATCCATTCTGATCGGGAGAGGAACTGGTTCTCGGAAGCTGAGAAGTGTTAGGAGAGGAAACCAAGTCCTGTTGGGCCAGTAAGGAATTATGGCTATTATCTCCACCTCCTCCAACCTGAGTCTCCGCAAGAACTGAAAGACAATGGGTGTCGGAGGGAAGGCGTGTGCTCTGCGAAACCACCAACGCTCGGTCAGTGCGTCTATCCCATAGCCCTGTGGGTCCCGGAATCTTGAGTAGTACCTCGTTAGCTTCTTGTTGCACGGGAAGGTGAAGAGATCAACTTCTGGAGAGATCCCCATGGTTAAGATCCATTTGAACACATCCTCGTGGAGAGACCACTCGTTGTTGTCCAAGTGGACTCGCGAGAGGAAGTCTGCTTGGACATTGAGAATCCCTGGAACATATGTTGCTGTTAAGTTGACCAGATTCTTCTGTGCCCAGATCATAATTGGTTCCACCTCCTTTAGCAGAAACAGGCTTCTGGTACCCCCTTGTTTCTTTACATAGGCTACTGTTGTGTTGTCCAATCTGAGTAATACAGATGCCCCTGCTATCAGATGGCGAAAAGTCAACAGTGCCTGGAATGCTGCCCGTAACTCTAGGATATTCTACACTATTCCCCGAGAGGGAAAATCCCAGGAGCCTTGAGCCCCAGCAGACTCTTTTGGCTGCATGACTGGAGTGAGCCTTAGAAGGGCGAGATTGTCTCTGGCTATGATGTCTCGACCTTGAGGGAGAACCGTGGTGTCCAGATCTGGAAGAGGAATGCCGGCGATGAGATTTTGAAGAATCACTTCCTCTGCGTGAACTGTGTTGCTGAATAGACCTAGAAGGGCTGACAAAAAAGACAACACCAGGTACATCTGTGTTAATGGAGACAACAGAAGACTGATGCTCCACCTACCCCTCCCAGCAGGCAACACCCAGGGTGGACCCCCTACCATGTACCTACTGCAAGAGGTCTGGCACCTAGCAGGTGGTGACAAGTACATAATCAATAAGCAATAAAACAGGTTATCACACCTGTCCCATAGAAGCCCCTTACCTGATAGAGAAGATCAAGGGCCAGGGGAAGTCACTGCTATAAGCCTGAAAGCATTCCCAAGCTTGCAGGCTATTTTATTTGTTTAAAACTGGCACCCCTGTGACGTCACCGCCGCGCCAGTCAAGGATGCTTACCCACCTCCTAGCATTGTAGATGAGGTGTGGAACGCAAGAGGGCTATTCCTTGCTGACAGTTCATTTTATCACTCTGAGCGGCGCACAGTCATTATAGACAAACACTGCCACACAGTGGGGAATACACTCTGTCATTCCAAACTTTGAACGCCCAAACCAATACCCCCACACTAATAAATTTAGGCACCCCGGAAGTACTAGTCCATACGAAGGCTTGGAACACATGCCAGGCCACAACTTCTGGGTCACTGACCATGTGTGTGGTACCACTTCCTGTTTTTCTTCCATTTTGTATTGTATATATATTGCAGCAATGTGGGGGATCAAATGATGCCCCTGTTGATGACCACTAGCGTGATTCCTGCTATCAAAATAAAAAAACAGAGAAACTGTGCAGGGCTCCACCCACACAGCCATGTCGTTCATTCACATGAATCTAGTCCAATCTGCCACCGTGGAAGATGGCTTGTAGTTCTCAATGAACTCTCATAGTTTATCAACACTTCTTACAGCTTTCAAACTGAAAGCATGTACAGATGTATGGGCAGAAAGCTGTAGGCAGTTTTTGCAGGAGCCTGACATTGCACTCCTGATTTGCTCATCGCGGTTGCAATGCTCTACCGGCTCCTCAGAAAACAAAAATAAAAATTAACATTTATTACCTGGAAAATTATTTATTTTGTATTAAGGTATTTTGTATATTTAAAGGTTTCCCTATAAGCAACATTAACAGACCAGACCTGCTTCCTGCCAAACAATATTTAAAAAAATATCTTTGATACTTGTTCCCAATGGCAGTCCCCAGCTACCCATTCACGTTTTTTAACAAAAGCTTGCAAATTGGTCTTAAAAAAATGGCAGAAAAAAAATTACGAGATTCAGCTTCCATTGACTTTATTACTATGTACATTAAATTGCTGCTATGTCGTAACAGATTTTTTTAATGGTTCAGCGAATGTCCAGCAAACCAAACTTTGCTCTGTTTGCTCATCACAACTACTAATAGAAAGTGGGATTAGGATGATAGTCATGGAGCATGTATTTTAAAAATAATAAATCACAATCACAGCCTTGATATTTTCTATCTTCACGTTTGCTTTAAAGCCACCTTGCCACTGTAACTAAAGCAGTCTGTAACAAAAAGTTGTATTACCAGTAAGTTACCACCAGTTACCAGTTACCACCTTACCAGTAAGCTTTGCCTAAAAACTTTGGTAACATTACAGATCTCCAGCCCCTGCTGGTATCTGACACTTTTGGATTAGTGGGGTAACTGCTCTCCTGCCATGCACTGTGGTGCCTCCTGCCAGTTTCTACAAATTGTGGCACAGAAAGCAAATAAGAATGAGAAAGTAAAAAAAATCTAATATGTTCACTTATAACACTAAATGCATATGCACCTATAATTGAAGATCGCAGACTGAGATATTATTAGGGAAAAAAAAAAGTAACTCCCATAAAAAGGACAAAACACTTTGCATATCTGTATCAACCATGTACAGTGCAATCTAATGGCTTGTCCATGGGTTTTCTTAATGAGACTGTCACGTTATTGATGCTTCAATTTTGTTTAATCAGTGAACTGAAAAAAAAAAAATCAGGCAGGATGGAACAAACAATATTTATTCTGCTAGTAATATGTGGAATGTCTATCCTATTATAATAGAAGCCACCTCTAATGGGAAACAAAAATGCAAATATTGTTTCAAAGCACAGTGGCATGGAAGAAAAAGTAACACAATATTTGTTTGCAAAGAAGACATAATCACAGAAATGTTACATGGTTACACAGTTAGGTTGAAAGAGACACCTGTCAATCTGTCAACCAACAAATAAAGAACGTGCATCCTTAGAGCCAAAACCGATGGTTGTTTATAGGAAGACAAAAAAAAAGGCAAAAACCCCCCCCAGAAAAAAAAAACAACCTTATGAGGCATGGTCCGATTGAAAATGTATTTTTGATACCCAAAAGCATTCCTTATGAGCATTAGCAACCAGCTATATTTTGTGGTTTTAGAATCAGCAGGAGATCAAAGTGCATTCAAGCTAAATCTTTTCATCCAGTCACAAATACTTGTGTGCTTTGTGGTGACCCGCCTAAAGTGTACAAATTACCACTGAATTTACTATATAAAACTTTCAAATATTTACACACAATGATCATATAAACCCCACTAAACCCCTTTTTCTGAAAGTCCCAAATTTCACCATTTTGAAAGTATTAATCTTTTATTGGTTTTCTAGTCATAGAACAAAGACAAAACAATTGTAACAGATATGTAAATAATTTACATATTATTAATAATAAAATATATAACATATCTATTTAACTAATAAAGATAAAATACTCATTAATATGACCAAAGATGAGTAATATCCATATTAATTGTAATAATTTCATCTCTCTCCATGGCGCTGTGGTTCGGCCCCGCCTCCTCTCTCACTTGATTGGCTAACTGAGTTTGATTGACAGCACTTACCTCCTCTGTGCAGTTGGTTTTGCACAGAGTGGCCCGATCCTCCTCTTCTGGGGTCCCTCTTCTGGCCCTTCCTCTTCTTGAGTGCCCCATTGGAGAGCTGCTCTCCATCGGGGCACTAGCGAGGGTGCGCTCCCATGTACTGCGGCTATTGACACAGACAGCGGAACTCTGCCCTGCCCCCGGGCTCCCGTGTCATAGGATTTGATTGACAGCAGCGGGAGCCAATGGCTGCGCTGCTATCAATCTATCCAATCAGGACCTGACACACCGGCTGGATCTGGTGTGCTTGTCCCCATCCCTAGAAAGACTGGGTGCAGGTAAGTAAAAGGTGGGCTCTGGGGGGCTGCTGCATCACAGGAGGTTTTTGCATTAAGGTGAAAAAGTCAGAGGGTTTACAACCCCTTTAACACAGTTATCAGGGAATTAGTAGACCAGACTGTGTGGACTGCACAGAGGAAACCCAAACACATGTAAGTGAAAAAATAAGTGTTTATTAAAATAAGTGACAAGAAGTGAAAACAAACAGTGCGCTACCAACCACAAACCACAAACCAATAATATATACAACAAATGGGAAATACCAGAATCGTAAATGAAAAGCCAGGCCGAGGTCATACACAGGGGGGTCAGTAGATGGGTAAGGATGGGGAACCAGCAGGAGAGGGAGAGGACGGATGGATGGGCTGCAGAGCAGGGATCCAAGGTAAGCAGGAGACAGGAGGGACAGGTCGGGTCGGGTCAGATACAGATACACGGCCAGGTGCACCTGGAGAGAGCAATACCAAGGCAAGCATGTATGGGCTTGCCAGGTATTTATAAAAGAGTGAAATAATTGTCCTCAAGTAACACCTGAGCGCAGGAGGTGCTGTCTGCCCCACACTGCCAGGATCCATCCGCTGGTGGGTGCCAGTACTGCAGCCCAATGATGACATAGCAGCAAGGGAAAGTTCTCCTGACAGTTCCAAACTGCCAGGAGACACCTGCTGGTGGACTGCAGTACTGCATGCCAAAAGACAGATATCACCAGCGGATGGAACATTTCCTGACAGTACCCCCCCTCAAAGGAGCGGCCTCCGGACGCTCCAACTGGTTGTAGTTGTCCAAAGTCTAAGGCATCAAGCAGAACAATGGGTAGGGGTACTTCAGGCTGGGCATCAGGCACTTCAGGGCAGACAGCGGGCTCCGGATTCTTAAGCTGGGCGGCAGGCAACTTGAACTGGGCAACAGGCACATCAAGCGGGGCATCCGGCATGGGTACATCAAGTGGGGCAGCAGGCGCATCAAGCACATCAAGCTGGGCGGCAGGCACATTGGGCTGGGCAGCAGACAGGAACACATTGGGCTGGGCAGCAGACAGGAACACATTGGGCTGGGCAGCAGACAGGAACACATTGGGCTGGGGAGCAGACAGGAACACATTGGGCTGGGCAGCAGACACTGGGACCTTAGGCCGAACAGCAAGTACCGTAAGGGCAGGCTGGATAACAGGCACATCGGACCGGGAAGCTGGCACATCGGACCTGAGGATTGGCACATCGGACCTGAGGACTGGCACATCGGACCTGAGGACTGGCACATCGGACCTGAGGACTGGCACATCGGACTGGCAAGCTGGCACATCCGACTGGGAAGCTGGCAGCGAGACAGCAGACTGGAAGCCCGGCACCGAGACAGCAGACTGGGAAACTGGCAGTGGATCATCAGGCTGGAAGTCTGGCAGCAGGTCAACAAACTGGAAGGCAGGCAGCGGGTCATCAGACTGGAAGGCTGGGGACGTCAGGCTGGAAGCCTAGGACATCAGACTGGAAGGCCGGCAGCGGGGCATCAGACCGGAAGGCTGACACCAGGACATCGGACTGGAAGGTTGGGACGTCAAGCTGGGTGGCACGAACTGGGACCTCAAGCTGGGTGGCACGAACTGGGACCTCAAGCTGGGTGGCACGAACTGGGACCTCAAGCTGGGTGGCACGAACTGGGACCTCAAGCTGGGTGGCACGAACTGGGACCTCAAGCTGGGTGGCAGGGACTGGGACCTCAAGCTGGGTGGCAGGGACTGGGACCTCAAGCTGGGTGGCAGGGACTGGGACGTCAGGCTGGATGGCAGGGACTGGGACGTCAGGCTGGATGGCAGGGACTGGGACGTCAGGCTGGATGGCAGGGACTGGGACGTCAGGCTGGATGGCAGGGACGTCAGACTGGATGGCAGGGACTGGGACGTCAGGCTGGATGGCAGGGACTGGGACGTCAGGCTGGATGGCAGGGACTGGGACGTCAGGCTGGATGGCAGGGACTGGGACGTCAGGCTGGATGGCAGGGACTGGGACGTCAGGCTGGATGGCAGGGACTGGGACGTCAGGCTGGATGGCAGGGACTGGGACGTCAGGCTGGAACAGGTTGGTTGGGGTAGAGGCAGGTTGGGTTACTGGCAGGATAGTGTGGGTCGGAAAGAACTTCCGTTTCTTTTTTGGCTTAGCCACTGCAGCTTTGTACGTGGGTGCAGAGCTGTAAGAAAAGAAAGTATCTGGGTCAAACGAAGACCAAGGAACAGTGGCTGGAGGAGGGTTTTGTGGGATTGTTACAGGTGGAGAAGAGGCAGGTGGGTGGAAGGCAGGATAGGTGCTACACTTGGCGACTGGGTAATAGCATTTGGTAGGAAGCGGAAAAAAATGGGCTGTAGCTGAAGTTGCCATAGGCAATGGGGAGATAGATACTTGGTAAGGCAGGTGATTAATGACAGGGCTGGGATGTTGTGGCTTAGCTAAATACAGGAGATCTGACCATGCTTGTAGCACAGGTTGAACAAACACTGGTTCACACACAGCCTGACTAACCAGAGATTGCACTGAATGGATACATTCAGTCAACACCTGCTGTGAACAAGAGGAATGCCGTTCAATGAAATAGGCTGGATAATCCTCTAACAACCATACCAGAGATTCAACTTGGCCATAATTGAAGGGGGGAGAGAAATCATCACTTCCTTCGGGAAAACATGACAGGGCTGGCTTTGCACATAATTGAATTAGGGGCTGAACATCCTCAAATGACATGTAGCCTTGATCCACCAGGGAATGAGCTGATCGGATGGTTTCCATCAGCTGGTCACTAGTCCATCCTTTTAAAATCTGACAACAAGATTCACCATCCTCTTCTGCCAGCAGAGAATAATAAATGATTTCATTGAAATCCATATTGGCAGACTAACAAGCCAGGATGGTTCCTCAATGCAGCCACGTCTGGTCAGGGATGGCCTTGGTATACTATCAGGGAATTAGTAGACCAGACTGTGTGGACTGCACAGAGGAAACCCAAACACATGTAAGTGAAAAAATAAGTGTTTATTAAAATAAGTGACAAGAAGTGAAAACAAACAGTGCGCTACCAACCACAAACCAATAATATATACAACAAATGGGAAATACCAGAATCGTAAACGAAAAGCCAGGCCGAGGTCATACACAGGGGGGTCAGTAGATGGGTAAGGATGGGGAACCAGCAGGAGAGGGAGAGGACGGATGGATGGGCTGCAGAGCAGGGATCCAAGGTAAGCAGGAGACAGGAGGGACAGGTCCAGGATGGGATTGGGAGAGATGAGATGGGGAGAGATGAGATGGGATGGGATGGGATGGGGTGGGGTGGGGTGGGGTGGGGTGGGGTGGGGTGGGGTGGGGTGGGGTCCAGATACACGGCCAGGTGCACCTGGAGAGAGCGATACCAAGGCAAGCATGTATGGGCTTGCCGGGTATTTATAAGAGTGAAATAATTGTCCTCAAGTAACACCTGAGCGCAGGAGGTGCTGTCTGCCCCACACTGCCAGGATCCATCCGCTGGTGGGTGCCAGTACTGCAGCCCAATGATGACATAGCAGCAGGGGAAAGTTCTCCTGACAGTTCCAAACTGCCAGGAGACACCTGCTGGTGGACTGCAGTACTGCATGCCAAAAGACAGATATCACCAGCGGATGGAACATTTCCTGACAACAGTTTACAGATATATCTGTCTATCTGCCAATTTTCTCTGTATCTACTGTTATTTTTATATTTTGTAACAATTTTTCTAGAAACATAGAAGATTGACTGATTTTTATCTGTCTATCTACAGTGGGAAGAAAAAAGTATGTACACCCCTTTGGAATGAACTGGTTTTCTGCAGTATTTTGCCATAAATTGTGATCTGATCCTCATCTAAGTCACAACAATATACACACAAACAATATGATCATGCTGGCAACACAAACAATTCTAATTTCTCATGCCTTTATTGAACAAACCCATTAAACATTCACAGCGATGAAGGAAAAAGTAACTGAACCCTTTGACTAATTACTTCAACGAAAGTTAATTGGAGTCAGTCGTTTTCACACCTGGAGTTAATTATTCAAATGAGTTT
Organism: Lithobates sylvaticus; assembly: GCA_028564925.1. Classification (NCBI taxonomy): domain Eukaryota; kingdom Metazoa; phylum Chordata; class Amphibia; order Anura; family Ranidae; genus Lithobates; species Lithobates sylvaticus. The sequence goes on from CM053036.1 coordinate 183,304,526, forward strand.
TGGAGGTGTAGTTTAGAGATACTTTGATTGATAAAAGACACTCAGACATTTTAAGATTGCTGTTCATAAGTATCATCCACTAATGTGAACCATGCCTTGCAAAAATGAGGCACACAGTCAAGATGACTCCCAAGGCACAATGCAGAATCCTCATTGAGGTAAAGAAGAACACATGGAACTGGAAAACATCCCAGTTTATAAATATCTACCATACATACATCTTTGAACGGGCAAGGTATCCATGACAGAACACTTACAAAGGAAGACACTGATCTCCAAGAAAAATTGCTGCATGCCTGAAGTTTGCCCAAGAGCACCTTGGCAAATAGCAGTGCGCCTGGGAAAATGTTTTGTGGACCGATGAAGCAAAAGTTGAATTGTTTGGAAAGAATACTCAGCATTAAGGATGGGCAAATGGTTCAGACTGAGCATGTGTTCAGGCTGAACACTGGCTGTTCGGAAGTTTTCCGAACAACCAAATTAAAAAATGTTTGTTCGGCCCACCGAACGACCACAATGCACTGCGCTGCCGCAGAGTGTATTGAAAGCCCTGATTGGCTGAAGCGATGAAAGCTTCACCCAATCAGAGCACAGAGCACTGTCAGAGCCATGATTGGATTCTGTCAAGATGACTGTATCCAATCATGGCTCATTGCTCTTAATCCCGCCCCAAAACTCTAAAATTATTTTTTCTATAGCGGTCATTTGTAGTGTGATAGCGGCATGGAGAGAGATAGAACAGGTCTCTGTTCAGTGCTATTAGACAGTTAGTGTGCTATTGTCAGTAGAATATCAATTTAGTGTGCATCTGGGGATAGTTCAGTGTAATGCCGCGTACACACCATCGGACATTCCGACAACAAAATTCCAAGGTTTTTTTCCGACAGATGTTGGCTCAAACTTGTCTTGCATACACACAGTTGCACAAAGTTGGTCGAAAATTCCGAACGTCAAGAACACGTACAACACATACGACGAGCCAAGAAAAATTAAGTTTCAATAGCCAGTGCCACTCTTCTGCTTGATTCCGAGCATGCGTGGTACTTTGTGAGTCGGAATTGTCTACATACGGTCGGAATTTCCGACAACAAGCTCCGATCGCACATTTGCCATCTGAAAGTCCAACCGCGTGTACGCGGCATTAGTGTAGTGTGACCATTCATCTTTACATTGGTGTTAATGTAGGGAAAGTTCAGTGAATGTGAGTGTAGTGCGGCCATCATTCATATTTAAATTAGTGTCAATGTAGGAATAGTTCAGTGAGTGTAGCGCGACCACCATTCATCTTTACATTAGTGTGAATGTAGGGATAGCTCAGTCAGTGTGAGTGTAGTGACTGTTTAAAACATTTTTTTTCTGTGCGTTACTGCAAGTTTAACGCCATATAGTTTTGTGCGTTACTGCAAGTTTAACGCTGTATATTTCATTGCGTTACTGCAAGTTTAATGCCATATAGTTCTGTGCATTACTGCAAATTTAACGCCATATAGTTCTGTGCATTACTGCAAATTTAACGCCATATATTTAATTGCATAACTGCAAGTTTAACACCATATATTTCACTGTGTTAATGCAAGTTTTTTTATTTTATTTATTCTTTATTACATTTTTCCATATACAAAGATATAAAACAGTTTAAGATACATACTTCAATTCGTGACTTACTTTAACACTATGCATTCACTACCCCGTTCCTCTACCATTACTAATGGCATACCGTAATAACTGTATATCTATTTACCCTCCGAGAGGATTAAGCATTCCCCTTACTCATAGTGTCTTAGTTTGCTGTTATCTCAACCCCTCCTTTTTATATAGACAGCCTCGTATGTATATGCCCTCTTCCTTATATAGAACCTTCCACTATTCCCTTTCCTCTTCTCAACCCTCTGTCCCCAATGGGTTCATTCAACCACGGACTCCACATTTTGTTAAACTCCTTGACATTCCCTCTCTTTATATATACCGCCTTTTCTCTACACAGGTTTTCATTCATTATCCCAACCCAGTTATCCACCGTAGGTGGTTCCTTTGATTGCCATTTACTTGCGATCAATTTTCTGGCCTGGAACAAGCATCTCGTAATTGCCGTGGATTTACTTTTACTCTCTTCTCTTTCTTCTCTGTATCCCAATATACACCCTTTGGCCTCCAACTCAAGTTTAATTCCAAATATCCTACTTATGTTATTGGTCACTCCCTCCCAGTAACGAACCAGTTTGGGGCACTTCCACAACATGTGAATAAGATCTCTGTTTTTTTGGCACCTGGGGCAGTTATCATCAGTCCTTCTACCAAAACTAAACAGGCGTTTGGGAGTATAATATGCTCTGTTAATCAGCATTAGATGCGATATTCTCTGCAGGGGGGATATCGAGACCTTCAAGCCCTTCTCTAAGACCCTCCTCCATTGTGTGTCTGTTATTAAGCCGACATCCTTTTCCCACTTTGCTTTTACTTTTTCAAGTTTCCCCTTTGTATCCATTTCCCGTCCCATATATTCATACAGCCCTGAAATTAACCCCTTAGTTGATCCAGTCTGTAAAATTTTCTGGAAGAGTGGCATTTTTTGCCAAACTAATGGTTGTTCCAAGAATTGTGCCTCGAGAGCATGTACCACTTGGAGATATGAGAAAAGGGAATAATGCGATATATTAAACTCTTGCTTCAGGTCAGCCAATTTTTTCACTACATTACCTCTAATTCTACATACAAGATAGATCTCTTTGAGATTGTTATTATTCCACAGGGGGGTTTGTTCGGTCATCCCTTTGTAGTGCAGTTGTTTTTTAATTGTTAACCAGGTTTTTCTTATCATTTTTATAGTAGGGTATTCATGGCCAAATGAGTCCGCCTCTAGTGTCTCCACCAGTGTGTCATGTCCCGCCTCCACCAGCATTAGTTCTATATTCGGGGTGCCTCCTCCCGGAACCCCACACCCCAACAGCTGCTGCAATTGAGCCGCCAGGTAGTAGCACTCCGGGTGGGGCACCGCCAGGCCCCCCTCTTTCACTGGCAGCTGTAAGGTACAGAGAGGAATCCTGGCCTGTCCACCCTTCCATACGAGTTCCCTGAAGAGGGTTTTGATTTTCCAGAACCATTTCTTGCATATCCACACCGGAGAATTGTGCAGCAGATACAAGAGTTGTGGCATCCAGATCATCTTTATTAGACCGCAACGTCCCGCTACTGACAAGGGAAGGCACTTCCAAATGGCTATCTTTCTTTTGAATTTAGTCAGTAAGGGCTCCAAATTGAGCCTCACATACTGGCTAGGATCTTCCGTCAGAGCCACTCCCAAATATCTCAGAGTCTTCACTACCTCCAACTGAGGCATTCCTGGTATTCTGACTTCAGCATCTGTGTTAATTGGGAGTAGCTCTGATTTCTTCCAGTTAATTTCAAGACCGGTAAACCTGCCAAAATCCTCCACTATTTCCATCGCTTTAATCAGCGATCTATCCAGATCTCCCAGAAACAGCAAGACATCATCTGCGTATAGGGCAATTTTTTCCTCACTCCCCCCCTTCCTCCGAAAACCTGTTATCTTAACGTTATTTCTAATAGCAATCGCCAATGGCTCCATTGCGAGGGAGAAGAGGAGAGGTGACAGGGGACATCCCTGCCTCGTCCCCCTCTCCAGTTCAATTTTTTCTGAAAATTCATTATTAATTTTTAACCTGGCTGTTGGCTTAGCATAAAGCAGTCTTATCCATCTGGTGAACGAGGGACCCACTCCAAACTTCTCTAACACTCTCCAGATATACCCCCACTCCACACTATCGAATGCTTTTGTTACATCGAATGCTTTTGTTACATCGAGTGCCAGCACCGCTCTTGGTCCCTCATTCAACACCAGACTCTGCAGGTTCAAAAAAGCTCTTATATTGATGCTTGTAGATCTATCAGCTATGAAACCAGTCTGATCTGGATGAATCAGCTTTGCAATAGCTCTATTCAACCGGGTCGCCAGCACCTTAGCCAGTATTTTAGTATCAGAACACAAGAGGGAGATTGGTCTATATGCTGAAGTGTCTAAAGGATCTTTCCCTTCTTTCTGTAAAATTATAATTGTTGCTTCTATCATCGAGATGGGTAACCTTCCTACACTATTAGCCTCCTCCAACGTGCTTAATAATGTAGGGAGTAAAATCTCCCCATATCTTTTGTAGATCTCGACAGGCAGTCCGTCAGGGCCTGGTTATTTTTGGTTTGCCATACTGTTTACTGCCCTTTGTAGCTCTACCAGGGTTATTGGGGCCTCCAATTCCTCTCTCTACACTTGGGTCACAACGGGAGTCTCCAGTTCCCCCAAGAAGTCCTCCATTGCACCCTCCATTCCAATCTTCTGCGTTGTATATACGTTTTTATAAAAACTCCTAAATGTCTGCACTATCCCTGTTGTGTTAACTATAACTTCTCCTCCCTCCGTTCTAATAGCCTGAACCCCGGAGGTTGGGGAGTTGGTTTTAACTATTTGTCTTAGCATCCTTCCTATACTTTCCCCCTCTGCAAACGCAGATTGCCATTGGAGGAGCCTTCTAGTCTCGACTTTTTTCATAATAACTAACTTATAGTTCTGCTGCTTATCTAGCCAGATTTTTTTTTTCTCCACTGTTGGACCTATTACAAAATGGTTTTCAGCTTCCAGCATTTCTCTGAGCCTTTTTTTCTACCTCTCTGGCATTTTTATTGAACTTGGCCATTTGTTGTATCAAAACTCCCCTCAGGAATGCTTTCAATGTATCCCAAATTATACTTAGTGGAGCTGAATCTTTATTGAATGTTATAAATTCCTTTATTTTAGGTAGGACCTCATCTGATTCTTTAATCAGCTCTAACCAACTTGGATTTATCCTCCACTCCCCCCGCTTCCTATTTTCCCCTACTTTCATTGTCATTATTATTGGGGAGTGGTCCGATATCCCCCTTGGACAATACTCAATCTTCTCCACCTTCGGCACCGCACCCACACTCCCCAGGATCATATCTATCCTGGAGAGTGTGGAGTGCGTAGCAGAATAGCATGAATACTGCTGCGCCATAGGGTTACGCAAACTCCACATGTCTACCAACCCCAGTTCTTCTATAATTTGACTTAATTTACTTCTCTTCACAATATCAAAGGATATCTTTATGGGGAATCTATCCAGTTTATTATTCAGGACCTCGTTAAAGTCACCCATTACCAGTACTGGGGTTTCCCCTTTATCAAGCAAAAATTCATTAAGTTTGAGCAGCACATCTATTTTAAATGGCGGAGGAATATAAACATTTGCAATCACGTAGGTTTCATTCTCAATCATACAATGCAGAAAAATATATCTACCATTTTCATCGATATTGTCACGTACCTGGTGGCGAGCCCGGATTGCAGTAGGAGACCTCTCTTACTACCCAGACTTGCAGCCCCTGATAATGGAGACAGGGGGTGCAGGAGTCGAAGGGAGCACGAGTGTCTGGCAGGATCAACAGCTGTAGGCAGGGCAGGTGTTGCAGAGAAGGCTGTGTGCAGATCAGTAACCCTGGACAGGGTGATGACAGGAACCAGCAGACAACAGTAACCAGCAGACAACCGGTCACAGGAACTGGCAGGTAAGCGGTCACAGGAACCAGCAGACAGGTCACAGGAACTGGCAGACAACCGGTCACAGGAACCAGCATGCAGCGGACAACAGGAACCAGCAGACAGGTCACAGGAACTGGCAGGTAAGTGGTCACAGGAACCAGCATGCAGCGGACAACAGGAACCAGCAGACAGGTCACAGGAACTGGCAGGTAAGTGGACACAGGAACCAGCATGCAGCGGACAACAGGAACCAGCAGACAGGTCACAGGAACTGGCAGGTAAGTGGACACAGGAACCAGCATGCAGCGGACAACAGGAACCAGCAGACAGGTCACAGGAACTGGCAGGTAAGTGGACACAGGAACCAGCATGCAGCGGACAACAGGAACCAGCAGACAGGTCACAGGAACTGGCAGGTAAGTGGTCACAGGAACCAGCATGCAGCGGACAACAGGAACCAGCAGACAGGTTACAGGAACTGGCAGGTAAGTGGTCACAGGAACCAGCATGCAGTGGACAACAGGAACCAGCAGACAGGTCACAGGAACTGGCATGCAGCGGACAACAGGAACCAGCAGACAGGTTACAGGAACTGGCTTGCAGCGGACAACAGGAACCAGCAGGCAACAGGTCACTTGGGGACAGGTGCACAGAATGATCAGACAAGCCGGGTTTGGTAACTGTGGAGCACAATGCGGATAAGCCAGAGGGATGAGCAGGTGGATGGTCGTAGACAAGCCGGGATCGAGGCAGGCAGACAGCAGAGCAGGTAGAGGGGCAAGCCGGGTCACAAACACAGAGGCAGAGAAGTTTCAGGAAATGGCAAGCGGAACGTTGTAGATCAGGCAGCAAGAACTGTGTGGAGATGACCGGTTTAAATAGCCCGCTCGGCGCCAGTGACCATGCGCGCTCCCGCGCATGCGCAGTAGCTTGCGCACCTGCTCGAGCCCGCGCACCCGATCGCACCAACGAGGAACTACTAGACCCAGCAGAGCTTTCCTTACAGAAATCAATCTGTCTGCAGGAGAACCTCACTCCCGACCTAATCAAAATGCTGACCCACCTGCTATATGTAGAGTATACTGAGTGATATTGCTGTTGGTATTTCCTATTATACAAAGCCGGGACAGTTTGCTTAGTCAGGTGGGTCTCCTGCAGACAGATTAATTCTACTCCCCACCCCTCCATTACAGCACATACTGCTGCTTTCTTGATTGGTGTGCCCAGTCCCCTAACATTCCATGTTCCTATAGTAACTTCTATCATTTCACCCTATATAGTCTGGATGGTGCTGGAGATCCTGAGATGTATTCTTATTTAAGATCAAACCTACAACTGTTCTCATTTCCATCCCTACTTCTCCATTTCTGCCCCTATCCCCCCTTACCCTTACCTTAGGGCCATTCTCATTACGTGGTCTCACCCTTATAGTGTCCCACCAAAAGGAAAAATAATCACTAGTGTACATATACCAGGACACAGAAAGCACACAGAGGGAGGGAGAAAACAGGAGCCCACATCTCTCCCCCGCTCCCCCCCTCCCAATGCGTATCTCTCTGCATTCCTCCCTCTTACACTTACAATACCACCCTCGTTCCTATGGCTTTCCAACCCCATTGTATAGCAGTGAAAAAAAAAATAGGGGAAGAAAAGAAAAGATAAATAAATAAAATAAATAAAAAAACAGAAAAAAAAAAAAAAGAAAAGAAAAATATACGGGTTTTCAATCCACAACGTGTTCCTCTACGCAAGTGCCCTATTGTGTAAAAGTTATTTTCCTTGCTTCTTAGTGAAATTTGTGTCACATCTTTGCTTAACTTATTTATATTCTGTGTTATGCATCTCTGCTCATCTTTACAATTCGTTTTTTTAATCCTATCCTCCCTCTTCTCCCCCACCCCCCTCTCCCTCCCCCCTCCCTTTTCCACCTACCTAGGTGAACCCCTAGGGGGCTACAAGTGACCATTTTCCATTCTAACATTTCCACTCTTTACCCTTTCACACACACCAACTTCTCATACTCTGTGCATCCCCCCCCCCCCCCCCCCTAACTAGCATAGTGTCAATTTTCTAAACCATTAATCTTAAAAATTCCCCCCCCCCCTCCCCTCCCATCTTCTAGTCGCAAGTCTCTCTTTATTTATTTCCATCCATCTCTCCACCGCTTCTGGGGAGTTAAAGAACTGGGTCTCCCCCCATCCTGTTATCCGTAATCTTGCAGGGTACATCACTGTATAGGGTATTTTAACCTTCTGTAGGGTACGCTTAACCTGCAAGAATTCTGATCTTTGTCTCTGAAGTTCTGGTGAAAAGTCAGAATAAAATGAGATTCTAGATCCATTAAAAAAGAATATTTCCTGCTTCTCTTGCTCTTCTCAACAACAAAACCTTATCTTTGTAATTAAGGAATTTAAACAGGAGCGGCCTAGGAAACTTTGCAGTTGGAGAAGCTCTAAAAGGGATTCTGTGGGCTCTTTCGATGGCGAATACTGCTGATAAAAACTCCCTCCCACAGAATTCAATTAGCCATTTTTCCAGGAATTCCACAGGGTTCGAGCTGATTCGACTGATTCTGCCTTCCAGCTCTGATGTTCTTTGCCCCATTTTTTCCAACTCCTGTTTAACTAGAGTCATATCTTCCTTCACTCCTCTCATCTGATCACAAAGTTCTTTACTCGAGCCATTACATGCATTTACTGCCATCAGTACATCTTTTAAAGTTGGTTCTGTTACCTGAGGTAGCCCAGTTTCAGCTATTCCATTTATATTACCTTCCAATCCTGCTGGCTCTGCTACACCCACTGCCCCTGCTGTATTTTTAATGTTCACAACTTTGGGTGCCCCAGGTATCCCGATGTTACCCGGTTGCCCCTGGCTTTTCCTATCGGAGGGGCCTCCTTGCTGCATTTTAGCCTGAACCCCTTTTTTGGGGGTGTCTGTGCCGGGGCATGCGCATATTGCTCAAGTCTTGCTGCCGCTGATGCAGCAGCTATCTGTTGCCGGGTTTGCTGGGGATTTTTCTCTTTGGCTGATCGCAGGTGTTGCATTGTTACTGAAGCAGTAACAATGCATATATTCTCAATATATGCAAAGAGAAAAGGAGAATGTTGCCTTCCTGTTTAAATAGGGTCTCTTAATGCTTTAATACTTTTACTTTTACTTTTTATGTATTTACATATATATCTAATACCGGCGACTATAAGTGGATGTAAGTGACCATGATCCTGTAAAACACGATGAGGAAGACACTAATAGGGAAATAACAATCTTTATGTCCTCCAAACGTCTTCTCAGTTTATCACACAGTTCGGTATAAGGTCAAAAAGGGCACATTTAATGAGGAAACAGCAGTCTATAGAGTTTCCCAAGATCTCCACAGTATATCACAGTTTATAAATGGCTATGAGGGACCAAAAGACAGTCAGCGGCACCTGGAAAACCGGCAACCCCAATGGAGATGTTTACGGTTGCGTTTTCCCCCGGTACCTAGCCGGTATGCTATATGCAGGGGAGGTAATCACTAGTTTTTACCACTCATTAGCTCTTTAGCAAATGTTATATGTTATATGTCCATAGCCTAATGAATGTATAGCCAAATACACTTTTTCTTCCACAAAGCAAAAAAGAAATAAAGGTAGAAGAAAAAAAAACAGGTGACATTTTATAAAGCAGGGCCAACATTGATACCTTATCCCTTTATTTGCATTTTACTCACGTATCCGGAACTGGTTTATAAGGAATGTTTATGCCGGGTCAACAGGGTCAGCGAGTTGAATTTTTTTTCTCCTCTTTTTTTCCCCCTCTTTTTTTTTCCCCTCGAGCAATGAACTTTCAATCGGGCTCCCCAAGGTTTCTCTCAGTCTAGACTCTCCTGAGCCACTGCTCCTCCAGGGGTTTTAGATAGTCCTATGCCCGGTGGTTCCACCCCTATTAGCTGGTTTAGCTGTATGCATTCAGCAGAGGGATTAATAATAGTGCCCCCTCACCTCTCCAAGCTCCGCTCACCACGAGCGGCATGTACGCGGCGTGTGACGTCACTCGGAACTCGGCACCTTCCGATAGAGCACTGCCGGCTTCCTCACAGGGGGTTTCAGGCTGATCCAGAAAAAGCCGAGAGACTTCGCATTCAATGTGTCTCTTACCCGCTGCGTGTATTGGAGGATACCATGCCCCGCTCTGCTAAGCTGCTGCGCTTTAGGGGGAAAGATCCTCAGGTCATCACAGCCGGTCTCCGTAAGCCAAAGCGATAGAAGGAAGGGGGAGAATCACACAGGCATCTTCTCACTCCTCTTCCTCACACATCACACCACTCCACTCTAGCATCCGGTCACGCCCCCCCGGTCCCACCCGTGACCCCCCCCTTTCTATTTTACAGGAAAAATAAGTATGCAGCCTAACTTGAGCCTCCCCGCGTTACTGCAAGTTTGACGCCATATTGTTCTGTGCGTTACTGCAAGTTTAATGCCATATATTTAATTGCGTTACTGCAATATTATAGAATATCCATGGAGTGTGTTTTGAATACTCAACTTAAAGTGCGCCAAACACCACTTTACATTGGTAGAGAGGTGAACGGGGAAAGGAAAGGGGATTGTTGCGGTACCAGTCAATAGGAGAGCACTCGTGGTTTTTCAATAAAAGTAAAAAGATTTATTTAACAAAAACATAATTAAACATACACAGAAATAAAAGGGTATGTATACCAGCCAATATGAAGTATCAGAGAAAGGGGGGGCTACTTCATGGATAGCTGGTAAAAACATGTACAGCCTACAGAACTTTAAGGTAACATGTTAGAGGCCTATACAGCAGTATAGGTCAAAGGTACAGACATAATTTCAGATGGTAATATGAACGACCGACATGTTTTGCCAAACATTGGCTATTTCGGGGTCGAGGGGGTCATCTGTACCAAAAATGAGGTTTCACTTCTAAATACAAAGAAAACAGTTAATAGTATTTAATTTATATATATATAATATATAAGTATATAGATTGAGCTCTGTTCCCACTAGTCGCCATTTTTCAGCTGGCCCCACCCATTCACCCCAATAGAATGTGATACATCCTATTCGATGAGCAATAAACCCCAAAAAGGAATACCACATGGATGGTCAACAAAGGGCTCAAGAAGCCTCTAATACTGGGCTGTAGGAGGTATATATATATAGAACCTGGTGGGAAAATAGATAATATTATAATATTTAAAATGGCATCTGTAGTTAAGATGCCAAAATTTGGCTAACATAGCCTTCAAAAAACTCTTACCCAGCAGAGGAAATTATTATGTATATAGGGGGCGCCGATAGATGGAATGTGGATGTATAGTAGGTTTGAGATTGGTTGTAATTATTAGATATTCTAAGAAGAGAAAAAAAGAGAGAGGGTTCAGATAATGCCCAAAAGAAGAAAAAAAATGGAATATTGAATCAGAGCATTTTAGCTGATTGCTCACCTATGAATAGATGAATTGCTGACAAACATGGCAGGAAGCCATGATAGTTTCAAAGTTGATGTCAGAAAAACTGCCACTAAGCTGGTATGATCCAGGTAAAACTTCTGTGTAGAAAATATACACATATCCAGATTGAGAGCAATATCCAGCAAAAAGTCACAAATTAAAAAATAAGGAGATATGAATAGAAACGAAAGCACTGCACAGACTGACCTTTTAGACAAACAATCCAGTAGATCGACGCCCCTGAGTCCATCACCAACTGGTGTGGACTTAGCAGGATATATATACCCCCCACACCTGATCGGAATTGCTTCCAATCAGGCGGCAGACAAACGGACCTTCGGCGCATGCGCACAGGCGAGTCGCGCCGCACAGCCTACAATACCCATAATTCCCGCAGTGGATGCGCAGCCAGCACACAGCGCGCGCACCACTCGGGACACTTGCTGGCTAGAAAACAACCCAGAGGATGGAAAGTGTACTGCAGGGATGGTATGCAATGCATATAGATGGTAAATACATCGCATACACACAGTGGCACACCAGAATGGGGATTACAGACTGGCAATGATTAGGATGGAAAAAGCACACACAAGGATGTTACTGGATGGAATAGTAAACAGATGGGTATATAGCTGTGAATCGAGGTGAAGAAGGGTTGGAATGCAGACCAACCCTTGGGTGTCCATACAGTCCAAGTCTAGTGGTACTTGGCCGGACCATCATGGTAAGCTTTTGGATGATGACTTGGGGGTATGGGTACTGTACTGACTAGATGGAAAAAGAAGGGGAAAAAGAGAGGGGGGGACAGCCAGCCAAGGAGCCCAGATTGAACAATTGAACAGGGATTCATAAAGGCAAGGTAGGGAACAGAGCTCAGTGAACACATATGAGATTTACAGTAGTTCCTTTAGCAAAAAAATAGGGCATCCATAAGGACTTTTTTAAGGAGAGAATACAAGGAGTAACAAATAAAATATAGTAGGAAAGGCAAATATAGATATTCAGTTATAGCCTATCATATAGACTGCATCACATAGAAAAAAAGGAATCATATATGAGATAAAACATAGGCGGTCCAAGATGCTAGCTCCACCCAATGGTGAACCCATAGGGATATTGAGAGAAGGGTCAGAGGGAAAGGTAACCAGGGAACAGGTATGGAATACTTCATATACCGTAGATAGGTCATTTGTTAAAGTAAAGCCTGATTTGAAAATAATAATAATAAACAATCAAATTACCAACAGGTATCAATGGATTTTGTGAGTGTAAAGTCCAAACTTATAGAAAGGGTTTGAAACGAATGTGTTCATTGAGGCCCGGAAAATGGACAGCATTTAGGTTATGTATCCATTTAGTCTAAAGTTGTAAAAGTTTATCAATTCCACCCCCTCTGATGTGCGTCGCGACATGTTCTAATGCCGAGAAGCACATACAGTGGGGGTCAAAATCGTGTAACAAAGCAGCATGCCTATTAATGGCCGTAGTGACCAGACGTTTAGACATAGGTTTGATATGATCCCGAATGCGAACTTGAAAGGGCCGTTTGGTTTTTCCTATATAGAAGCATCCACAAATACATGTGGCTATGTAAACCACACTGATAGTTTTGCAATTTACATGATATGGTATATTGTGTTGAGACCCATCAGGTAAGTTAACCGTTTTCGAATTGGCCACAAACGGGCAGATATCACATGATCCACAAGGATAAGTGCCATTGTTCTGATATGTTTGGATTACACGTGGAGAGTGGTGACTACGGGTTAGTCGATCCTTCAAAGAGGGACATCTTTTGTAGGTAATATCTGGACTGGTACCAATGAATTTACTAACAGTAGGATCGGCCAGAAGTTATTGACCACCTCCCGTACTTGAGTGTGCAAAGAGGAAAATTGGGTAATCAATCTTACTGGTTGGGGATTCGTGGTATCTTTTTTAGAATGTATTAGTTTTAATCTATCCTGGTTCTTAACATTGTTAAATGATCGTTTAAGCAAGGCATGACTGTAGCCTCTATCCTTTAGCCGCAGGTATAGTTCCTTAATTTACAATCGTGCTCATTTAGCATGATTTCTATGCTCTGCAAGCAATATGAACATGAGTTGGATCAATTGGATACAGCTATTAAAAATTGGCATGATGACCATGCCCCCTTGGTGTCTTCCTCTAGGTTTATCAAAAGAGACAAACTCCTGCGTGTATACCTCGAGAGTTAAACTCTCGAGATCATTAGTGTGAAAGAGGGTAAATATCAAAGAGACAAATCAGCTTATGATAATGAATATGCATATAAATGGAATCATTTTCCCACTCAAAAACCAGCATCTAGAGCCCCACATTTCGAAACCCAACCCAACACAAATGAACACCTTAATACTCCCTTTGCTTCTTTTTCCTCCAGCACTTCCACTATTTACCAGGATCTATCACATGATCCTATTTTCAAAAAAAGAAAGGGGGATAGATCCTCCACCATAATCGATGTTCCTTCCTGCACACCTGCACCTATATCCAATTCCCGACCACCTAATGTACGATCCAAAAGTAGTAAAATATCAACTCCAATTATTCAGACACCTATTACCTCTGTTAGTTCACAGAACATCACTGTTCAGTCTTCCAACTTACCCATCACCTCAATTACCCCATCACCCTCACTCACTGCAAGGCGTGTTAGCGAACCAACGCTACCCTCCATGTTTCCACAAACTGCATCTTCTTCTGATCCTAAAACTGAACCCTGTTTGATGCCCCCGAAATCAATCACTTCTCAACCTTCAGGACTTGATGTAGTGAATCTCTCCTCTGTTCCGCTCACCAGTGATCAGATCAAAATATTACAATTAGGACTTACATTTTGTCCATCCTCTGACTTTGATAAATTTCAATCTATCAAGGATATTCATCTCTTTGCACGTAAACTTATATACAAAGTCATCTATGATAAACCTTCTCTAAAACAGTCTAATGAAGTCACTACTTCCTCAAATCAAGCACCTACTTTTGAGGAAATGCAAGCCATTGATGAACTCATGTCATTATGGGAGGAGGGCGCCATCAATGAAAACAATGAGCCAAATGAATCTGGCATCGTCGCCCCCGGTGTCTCCTTCCCCCCTCCCACTTCTTTTAAACCGAAATCAAAGAATTTCCCTTTGCTATCTACTAACCCCAATATCTGTGCATTTGTACAACAAACATGCTTGGCAATAAGAAATTTAGAACAAATATCTTCTGGTAGATCTAATCTACCGGCCACCAGTCTCCAGGCATTAAAATCTCTTCAGACCCACCCAGGTCTGCTTATTAAACCGGCCGATAAAGGAGGCAATGTAGTTGTTATGGATGTTGCCGCCTATGAAACAATGTGCCGCGACATCCTGGACAACTCAGAATGGTACAGACCAATTGCACCATCACTCATAAAAAACTTTTCCAATCAGTTTGACCAACTTATATTTTCAGCCTATCAGTCTTCTGTCATTGACCTTAACCACTTGCTTACTGGGCACTTAAACACCCTTCCTGCCCAGACCAATTTTCAGCTTTCGGTGCTCTCACACTTTGAATGACAATTACTCAGTCATGCAACACTGAACCCAAATGAATTTTTTGTCCTTTTTTTCCCCACAAATAGAGCTTTCTTTTGGTGGTATTTGACCGAAAATTTTGAAAAAAAAAGCATTTTTCTTTATTTCTGTGATAAAATTTAGCAAATTATAAATTTTTCTTCATAAATTTTGGCCACAATTTATACTGCCACATATCTTTGGTAAAAATAACCCAAATTAGTGGATATTATTTGGTCTTTGTGAAAGTTAGAGAGTCTACAAACTGTGGTGCGAATTATACAAAATTGATCACATCTGATGTACTGGTGGCCTATCTCATTTCTTGTGACCCGAACAAGCCAGGAAAGTACAAATACCCCCCAAATGACCCCTTTTTTGAAAGTAGACATTCCAAGGTATTTAGTAAGAGGCATGGTGAGCTTTTTGATGTTGTCATTTTTTTTTCCCACAATTCTTTGCAAAATGAAATTTTTTTTTCCCACAAAATTGTCATTGTAATAGGTTATTTCTCACATGGCATGTGTATACCACAAATGACACCCCAAAATAAATTCTGCTACTCCTCCGGAGTATTACGATACCACATGTGTGGGACTTTTACACAGCCTGGCCACTTAGAGAGGCCCAAAATGCAGGGAGCGACATCACGTGTTCTAGGAGCATAAATTACACATCTAACTTCTTGACTACCTATTACACTTTTGAAGGCCCTGGAGCACCAGGACAATGACACGTGACACTGACGTGGCACTGATGACAGGTGGCACTGATGACACACGACACTGATGTGGCACTGATGACACTAGTACGGGGCACTGGTGACAGATGGCACTAATATGTGACACTGATGACAGATGGCACTGACGTGGCACTGATGACACGTGGCACTTATACATGGCACTGGGGACAGGTGGCAGCGGGCAGGGGGGACAGATTAAGACAGATGGCAGAGGGCAGGGGGGACAGATGAAGACAGATGGCAGGGGGGACAGATGAAGACAGATGGCAGCAGGGACAGATGAAGACAGATGGCAGCGGGGACAGATGAAGACAGATGGCAGCGGGGACAGATGAAGACAGATGGCAGCGGGCAGAGGGGGGACAGATGAAGACGGATGGCAGCGGGCAGCGGGGGGACAGATGAAGACAAATGGCAGCGGGCAGGGACAGATGAAGACAGATGGCAGCGGGCAGGGGGGGACAGATCGCACATTTAGTTTATTTTATTTATTTTTTACTTACGGCCGCTCGGCCGTTCATCTCTCTCTCTCTTCTCACACGCTGTCTGTGTGAGGAGAGAGAGCGGCGCTGACAGATGATCTCATATGTTTCCATATGAGATCATCTCTCATTGGACACGCCGATCTCGCTGTAAATGGCCGCTGTGATTGGCCGTTTACAGCGATCTGTGACTGCCCGTGTCCTACGGACACGGCCAGCAGAGAACTTCCCCGATGCGCGCTCTCAGGAGCGCGCATTAGGGAAGTAAACAGGAGGACGTCCAGGGACGTCCTCCCTGCAGGGAGCGTCCGCGCTGCAGCCGTCTTTTGGCTATAGCGCGGGCGCCTAGTGGTTAATACTTGGAGAACCAACTACTCCTACATTTTATGCTCTACCCAAGATCCATAAATCTATTTCCTGTCCTCCAGGACGTCCTATTGTATCGGGTTGTCATTGTTTAACAGAAAATGCTAGTGCCTTGGTTGATAAATACTTGGCACCACATGTTACATCTTTACCATCCTATGTAAAAGATACCATTCATCTTTTAAAAATGTTGCAAAACATGAGATTACCACCTCAAACCTGGATGGTTACTCTGGATGTTGAGTGTTTATATAACTGCATTCCACATCTCAGGTCTTGAGGTTGTATGCAGCTTATTATTGGAACTTGGTCCTAAATTTAACAATTATGCAAATTTCGTTTTGGATCTATTGAGATTCATTCTGACCAAAAACCATTTCATTTTTGGAACTTCCCACTTCCTCCAGGTGCAGGGTGTGGCTATGGGGACCAAGTGCGCGCCCTCATATGCCAACCTGTACCTGGGGGGGGTGGGAACGGGAATTGTTTTCCAACATGTGTCCCGACCTCCAGGCCAAAATCTTACATTGGTACAGGTATATTGATGATATCTTATTTAGATGATATTTTGGTCAGGATCACACGAGGAATTAGTAACATTTTTTGACTCCTTATCTTCTAACAACTTCAATTTACAGTTCACATTGGATTCTAGTCAATCCTCTGTGAACTTTTTAGATTTGAAAATTGCCCTTGATCGACAGGGCAATGTTAGTTCATCATTATATAGAAAGCCATCCTCAGGTAATACAATATTACACACAATCGTTATTGAATAGCATCCCTTACAGCCAGTATCTTAGAATTAGACGGAACTGTACTTCCGATACTGATTTTTTTAGTGCCTCTAGGGAACTATACCTGCGGCTAAAGGATAGAGGCTACAGTCATGCCTTGCTTAAACGATCATTTAACAAAGTTAACAACCAGGATAGATTAAAACTAATACATTCTAAAAAAGATACCACGAATCCCCAACCAGTAAGACTGATTACCCAATTTTCCTCTTTGCACACTCAAGTACCGGAGGTGGTCAATAACTTCTGGCCACTCCTCCTGGCCGATCCTACTGTTAGTAAATTCATTGGTACCAGTCCAGATATTACCTACAAAAGATGTCCCTCTTTGAAGGATCGACTAACCCGTAGTCACCACTCTCCACGTGTAATCCAAACATATCAGAACAATGGCACTTATCCTTGTGGATCATGTGATATCTGCACGGCCAAATCGAAACCGGTTCACTTACCTGATGGGTCTCAACACAATATACCATATCATGTAAATTGCAAAACTATCGGTGTGGTTTACATAGCCACATGTATTTGTGGATGCTTCTATATAGGAAAAACCAAACGGCCCTTTCAAGTTCGCATTCGCGATCATATCAAACCTATGTCTAAATTAATAGGCATGCTGCTTTGTTACACGGTTTTGACCCCCACTGTATGTGCTTCTCGGCATTAGAACATGTCGCAAAGCACATCAGAGGGGGTGGAATTGATGAAAAACGTTTACAACTTGAGACTAAATGGATACATAACCTAAATGCTGTCCATTTTCCGGGCCTCAATGAACACATTAGTTTCAAACCCTTTCTATAAGTTTGGACTTTACACTCACGAAATCCATTGATACCTGTTGGTAATTTGATTGTTTATTATCATTTTCAAATTAGGCTTTACTTTAACAAATGACCTATCTATATGAAGTATTCCATCCCTGTTCCCTGGTTACCTTTCCCTCGGACCCTTCTCTCAATATCCCTATGGGTTCACCATTGGGTGGAGCTAGCATCTTGGACCGCCTATGTTTTATCTCATATATGATTCCTTTTTTTCTATGTGATGCAGTCTATATGATAGGCTATAATTGAATATCTATATTTGCCTTTCCTACTATATTTTGTTTATTTGTTACTCCTTGTATTCTCTCCTTAAAAAAGTCCTTATGGATGCCCTATTTTTTTGCTAAAGGAACTACTGTAAATCTCATATGTGTTCACTGAGCTCTGTTCCCTACCTTGCCTTTATGGATCCCTGTTCAATTGTGGGTGAATCTGGGCTCCTCGGCTGGCTGTCCCCCCCCTCTCTTTTTCCCCTTCTTTTCCATCTAGTCAGTACAGTGTCTGATGCGTTCATTTTGATTAGCATACCCCCAAGTCATCATCCAAAAGCTTACCCTGATGGTCCGGCCAAGTACCACTAGACTTGGACTGTATGGACACCCAAGGGTTGGTCTGCATTCCAACCCTTCTTCGCCTCAGTTCACAGCTATATACCCATCTATTTACTATTCCATCCAGTAACATCCTTGTGTGTGCTTTTTTTCCATCCTAATCATTGCCAGTCTGTAATCCCCATTCAGGTGTGCCACTGTGTGTATGCAATGTATTTACCATCTATATGCATTGCATACCATCCCTGCAGTACACTTTCCATCCTCTGGGTTGTTCTCTAGCCAGCAAGTGTCCCGAGTGGTGAGCGCGCTGTGTGCTGGCCGCGCATCCACTGCGGGAATTATGGGTATTGTAGGCTGTGCGGCGTGACTCGTCTGTGCGCATGCGCCGGAGGTCCGTTTGTCCGCCGCCTTTTGCTGGATATTGCTCTCAATCTGGATATGTGTATATTTTCTACACAGAAGTTTTACCTGGATCATACAAGCTTAGTGGCAGTTTTTCTGACATCAACTTTGAAACTATCATGGCTTCCTGCCATGTTTGTCAGCAATTCATCTATTCATAGGTGAGCAATCAGCTAAAATGCTCTGATTCAATATTCCAATTTATTTCTTCTTTTGGGCATTATCTGAACCCTCTCTCTTTTTTCTATTCTAATGCCCCGTACACACGCTCGGACTTTCCAGCGGGATTGTCCGCCGGACCTAGTCCAGCGGACAAACCGCCAGACTTTCCAGCGGAGCTCCGCCGGACTTTCCGAGCTGTGGACTTGCCCACACACGTCCGGACTTCTCCGGCGGACAATCCGCGGGAAAAAGTCTGCGGGACTTTTAAAAATGAACTGACTTGCCCACACACGGAGAAAAGTCTGTTCATTTAGAACGTAACTGCAGGTAGACGGGACTAGTGAAGGCAGTGAATGCCGCCGCGCTAGCCCCGTCACCTGGCATGGATTTAAAGGGAATCCCCACGCCGAAAAAAAACGGCGTGGGGTTCCCCCAAAATCCATCTTAGACCCTTATCCGAGCACGCAGCCCGGCCGGCCAGGAAAGGGGTGGGGATGAGCGAGCGCCCCCCCCCTCCTGAGCCGTACCAGGCCGCGTCCCCTCAACATAGGGGGGTGCCCTGAGGAAAGGGGGGCCATGCGGCCCCCCCACCCCAAAGCACCTTGTCCCCATGTTGATGAGGCCGTTGGTTGTCGGGGTCTGCGGGCGGGGGCTTATCGGAATCCGGGAGCCCCCTTTAATAAGGGGGCCCCCAGATCCCGGCCCCCCCCACCCTATGTGAATGAGTATGGGGTACGATGTACCCCTACCCATTCACCTAAGGTGTAAAAGTGTCAATTAAAAAAAAAAAACACACTTTTTTTAAAAATATTTTATTGCACTGCTCCGGGCGTCTTCGGAAGACCCCCGAAGGTGGATCGAGACCCCCAGACGACGACGAAGAAGAAAGCTGGGCTCCTCCGCTCGGTAAAAGAGCTAGGTAAAAGAACAGAAGAGAGCGGAGGAGTCCGGCGAGAAGACCCCCAAGACGGAAGAAGACCCCCGGAGCAGTGCAATAAATAATATTTAAAAAAAAGTGTGTTTTTTTTTTTTTTTATTGACACTTTTACACCTTAGGTGAATGGGTAGGGGTACATCGTACCCCATACTCATTCACATAAGGTGGGGGGCCGGGATCTGGGGGCCCCCTTATTAAAGGGGGCTCCCGGATTCCGATAAGCCCCCCGCCCGCAGACCCCGACACCAACGGCCAGGGTTGTCGGGAAGAGGCCCTTGTCCTCATCAACATGGGGACAAGGTGCTTTGGGGTGGGTAGTGGTAGTGCTCAGGAGGGGGCGATTGCTCATCCCCACCCCTTTCCTGGCCGGCCGTGCTGCGTGCTCGGATAAGGGTCTGAGATGGATTTGGGGGGGGACCCCCACGCCATTTTTTCGGCGTAGGGATTCCCTTTAAATCCATACCAGGTAACGGGGCTAGCGCGGCGGCATTCACAACCTTCACTAGCCCCGTCTACCTGAAGTCACGTTCTAAATGAACGGACTTTCCGATGATCGGCAAGTCCGTTCATTTCCAAAAGTCCCGTGGACTAGCATACAGACCGCGGGATTGTCCGCCGGACAATTTTAAAACAAAACGTAAAACTTAGTCCGCTGGACTTTTGGCGGGAAAAAGTCAGCCGGCGCCCACACATGGGCGGATTGTCCTGTGGACATTCCCACAGGAAAGTCCGCTCGTGTGTACGAGGCATTAGAATAGCTAATAATTACAACCAAACTCAAACCTACTATACATATATCCACATTCCATCTATCAGCGCCCCCTATATACATAATATTTTCCTCTGCTGGGTAAGAGTTTTTTGAAGGCTATGTTAGCCAAATTTTTACTACTACAGATGCCATTTTAAATATTTTAAATATTATAATATTATCTATTTTCCCACCAGGTTCTATATATACCTCCTACAGCCCAGTATTAGAGGCTTCTTGAGCCCTTTGTTGACCATCCATGTGGTATTTCTTTTTGGGGTTTATTGCTCATCGAACGGTATGTATCACATTCTATTGGGTCTGCTATTGGGGTGAATGGGTGGGGCCAGCCGAAAAATGGCGACTGGGAACAGAGCTCTATCTATCTATCTATCTATCTATCTATATATCTATCTATATATATATATATATATATATGATTTAAATAATATTAACGGTTTTCTTTGTATTTAGAAGTGAAACCTCATTTTTGGTACAGATCACCCCCTCGACCCCGAAGAAGCCAATGTTTGGCGAAACATGTCGGTCGTTCATATTACCATCTGAAATTATGTCTGTACCTTTGACCTATACTGCTGTATAGGCCTCTAACATGTTACCTTAAAGTTCTGTAGGCTGTACATGTTTTTACCAGCTATCCATGAAGTAGCCCCCCCTTTCTCTGATACTTCATATTGGCTGGTATACATACCCTTTTTTTCTGTGTATGTTTAATTATGTTTTGTTAAATAAATCTTTTTACTTTTATTGAAAAACCATGAGTGCTCTCCTATTGACTGGTACCTCAACAATCCCCTTTCCTTTCCCCGTTCACCTCTCTACCATTTTTAATCTGGGATGAGGTACCTCCTGGAGTGAGGATTCCATGCCTTCATTTTTTTTTTTACCACTTTACCTTGATTAAAGTGCATCCACGTACACATTTACACATCTTTATTACATTTTGTTAATAAGCACTCCCCCATCATATCTGGGAGAACAGCAAGGAGTGGCAGACATTCCCCTGGCACTGTAAGGGGGCCAGCACCTTATGCGTCCGCAGGCAAAAGGTGGCGTGGTCAGACCTCAGGCAGGGCATCATTTACTCTGTTTAGTGATTTTGCCTTTGCTATCCAGCCACAGCATGCAAAGGAGGTGGTGGGCTGGCTTACTAAACCGTCCTCATCCCCCATCACCCAAGCAGAGACTAGTACGCAGTCCCCTGTAACTGCCAGAGTTGCAAAACCTGCCTTCTTGTCCACAGCTATTCCTGCTATAGCCTCAGCATCAGACATGGAGGAGTCAGCTGAGTTATTTGAACACAGCATCAGCCACTTGCGCCTTGACGATGCACAGCCATTACACAATTCAGATGTTGGTTCTGAGTATGAGGTTGAGCAAGGCAGGAACATGAGCCTACAGAGAAGGGAGAACACTGGTACACAAATTGGCAGTCATGTTCCCCCAGCTGCAGTGTATTGCCAAGTTGTTTCCAGTGGTAATGAGGATAGAGGAGGTGATGATGAGGTCACTGACTGGACTTGAGTGCCAGATAGAGCAGAGGAGGAAAGTGAGGGTGAGGCACAACCCAAACAAGGCAGCCATTATGGAAGAGTAGAGAGCAGCCACCCTATTCCATCACATTTTGGAGCTGTTATCTCCTGGCCCCCTTCCCACAGGTCAGCTGTTTGGGCCTTTTTTAGTGCACGTGCAGCCGATTGCACTGTTGCTATTTGCAAACTTTGTCTCAAGCACATCAAGCGTGGCAAAAACACCAACCATTTGGGTACCAATCCCCCTATGCCTTGAAAAGTACGTGAAAAAGAATAGCCTGCAAGAGGACATTATATAAAAAAACACAGTGTTCCTTTAACCATGGAAAAAGGGGCGGTTACCTTACATGGCGATTAGCCATCTAAAGGAACGACGGAAGGCCCGCCCGCCCGCATGTCCAGACGAAGCTACGCAACCTCCTTAGCGAAACACGTTGACGTCACCAGCGTCACGTGACGCTGCCTTACAGCTGTGTCCCGGAAGGAAGAAAGACAACGGCAAATTTTGAGAGACGGTGTGTCGTAAAGATCTTATCAGATGACACACGGAGCAGCAATACCACAGAAGGGTAATAAAAGAGCGGAAATCACTAGCGCTGTTGAGCGCCTACAATATACTTCACGGAACCCGTATATTACCATCCATGGGACCCGGCATATGAAACTGCCTGTGTGGGACTATCACTCTTCCAATATCACCGATTGGACACAGCAACCATGTGGATAGGGTATTGTATGGCACATTTTTTCTTATACAGATTGCCAAATTTGGCAGTCTATACGGATTTTACATTAAACTTGTACCCAGTACCACATTAGATCAATCTTATTTATCTGAGACAATTACTTGGACAGTGACAATAGTAGATAACCCACCATTATACGATCTTTGCATAGATCCACCGTGGATCCCTATATATTTATACCCATTCCGCTCTTTACCAGTCCTGTGCATTACCATTTACTTTCAGATGATGGTTTACAATTACTGATATATGGCTGCCAGTGTCCCAAGGAATTATAGCGTCTACAAAATAGGGGATAGATTTATTGCATTTTTTATTATTATTATTTTTTTACTAGTAATGACGCCGATCTGCGATTTTTATCGTGACTGCGATATTATGGTGGACATAGCGGACACTTTTGACACATTTTTGGGAACATTCAGATTTATACAGCGATCCGCGCTATAAAAATGCATTGATTACTGTATAAATGTGACTGGCAGGGAAGGGGTTAACCACTAGGGGCGCTGAAGGGGTTAATATGTTCCCTGGGAGTGGTAGGGGGAGGAGATTCACAAGGGGAGGAGGCCGATCAGTGTTTCTCTGTACTGAGAACACACCATCGGTCTCCTCTCCTCTGACAGGACCGTGGATCTGTGTGTTTACATACACAGATCCACGGTCCTGCTGTGTTACCGGGCAATCGCGGGTGCCCGGCGGACATTGCGGCCGCCGGGCGCGCGCATCGAGTCCCTAAAAACACGGCGGGCAGCAACCAGTTAAAGTGGAAAAAAAGTGAAATATTCCTTTAAATATCATACCTGGGGGGGTGTCTATAGTATGCCTGTGAAGTGGCGCGTGTTTTTCCGTGTTTAGAACAGTCCCTGCACAAAATGACATTTCTAAAAGGAAAAAAAGTCATTTAAAACTGCTTGCGGCTTTAATGTCATGTCTGGTCCCAGCAATATGGATGAAAATCATTAAGAAAAATGGCATGGGTACCCCAGCCCATTACCAGCCCCTTTAGGTCTTGTATGGATATTAGGGGAACCCCGCACCCAAAAAAAAAAAAAAAAAAAAAAAAGGAAAGGCGTGGGGCCCCCAGGCCCTATATACTCAGAACAGCAGTATACAGGCGGTGCAAACAAGACAGGGACTGTATGTTGTTAAGTAGAATCTGTTTGTAATTTTGAACTGATACATTTTTAAAGTGTAGCTCCAGCCAAAAAATCTATTTTTAAGCTTTTTGGAAAACAGAGAAGGGTCATCACCCCTGTAACATTTGTTTTGCTGTCTGTGCAGAGTCTGGAGAGGAGACAGGTTTTTCCCATATCAACTCTTAGAGGAGAGAATTTCCCTTCCTAGGGGTATATTTAATTTCACTTCATGTTGTCTCCTTCCGTTTGCAAGTAGGAGTCGTTTGTAAGTTGGATGTTTGAAAATAGGGGCCTGCCCTATATACTCTGCAGAAATTTGTTAAGAATCACTCCAATAGGAGGGTTTGTACCTCAGTGGTATTTTTAAGTGGGGTTGTCAACACTTGATAAAGAAATAGTGGAAAATACAAATTTCCACAAAATAAGTATTTATTCAAAAAATATAATAATTTACATTAAAATCAATCTATAAGCACATTGAATGATTGTACATACAGGACATTGCTATAACCAACTCTACTGATAATGTGTATAACAATAGAAATAACCCGACGTTTCGAGGTGTGGTTTGTAGTTAACCACTTCTTCAGGGGTAATTGGTTTTATCAAAGGTCAGGTCTGTGAATAGGAAAACCAAACATACAAAGGAGAATAAAAGGAAACACAGGACAAAGCAAACAAAAAAGTACCGTAAGTATATATGCAATATTGAGTGAGCAAATTTATACAGGTCACTGTGCATGAATTCAAATGTACAAATCATTGCATTTTTTATTTATTTTAGCATACTGACCTGATGTATGATCAAATGAATATGCTTTATTCGAGTATTGAACAACATCCAGAGGGATAGGGTCGGTCAACCACATCTCGGTGTATGCCCAATATTATATATGGGGAAAGAAAAAAGTTGGGACTATCCCACTAAAGGCGTGGGTATGGGAATCAAATTAGAAAGCAGGAGAAAGATTCCTGCTTTTACATCCTAGTGTGTCTCTATTTAGCCAATTTGTTCTATTCCTTAAGCAAAGCTTCACAGAGGGCACCCGCTCGGGACACGTCCCTGCTAAGTAGTGGGATCTAGCCAGCTGTAGGAACACTTGAGTGCGTCCCCTCTCCAGGTCACTGAGGGGTGAGAAAGAGAGGACTGGTATAAGAATGGCTAATGTACATACAACAACCCTTAATAAAATCCATCAACTATTGACTCTCAGTGTGTTCAGGTATTGTAGTGTTACCTACCATAAGTCCCATTCTGGTTTGTATGTGACCACAGGTGCAGGTCTATTCAGGAGCTTTTAAACATGGGTCGGTCTGACAGCAATATGGAGAGATCTATAACTATAGTTCACTCCTATATTCTAATGCTGAGAGATCTAGAGAAGGAACATATAAAGGACATCCCATTAGTCCTGCCAGTACCTAAAAGTTATTCTATATATCTACATTTGAAATGATCCTTTCTTCCTGGATTGTTCTTACCTGGCCTGATGCTCCCATATGTGTTGCACTCCTGTGGTCAGCTGCAAGCAGAATGAGACAAGACAAGTGTGTCTGTTAAATACAGACCCCACCTGTTCCTCATCTGAATCAGCTGTGTTAGTATCCTTGCTGGAGGTGTGTCGGCTCTCAGGGGATCTGCTCCCTAAGTAGGCGGCTCACAGCATCACCACATAGTCATGTATTAACTCCTTACCTGAATCAACTGTGTGGATATCATTACTAGGGGTATGTCAATTTCCCAAGGGATCTGCCCCCCAGTAGGGTACGCGGCATCACCACATATCCATATATTAGCTCCTTACCTAAATCAACTATGTGGATGTCATTGCTGGGAGCGTGTCAATTTCCAGGGGATCTGCCCCCCGAGTGGGCAGCGCGCAGCGTCGCCACATACCCGTTGTCTAGATAGTCAGCTAGTGGGGGAGTGTCAGGCCCGCCTCGCATGTGTGGCCGCATCAAGATGCAGTCACACCCTGCATGGCGTGTTCGCCGATTGGACAACAAACACCGTCCACCCGCCGCCATCATCCCATAGGTTGAATCGGGATGAGGAGGCGGGAACAGTCGAGTCTCCACTCGGTGACTCCCTAAGAGTCCTATATACTCTGCAGAAATTTGGGCCTTAGCAGTGCTGCCACAACACTGTAAGCCCTCACAGTTACTCTTGGTGGGCGCAGGAACACCCTGCTGTGAACTATTATATCAAGAATTGTAATTACATGCCATTGTTGTGGTAGAAAAATTGGGCCTTTGGTGGTGGTGGTGCTGGTGCCACAACACTGCAAGTCCTCACAGTTACTCTCGGTGGGCACTGGAATGGGCCCTGCTGTGAATTATTAGATCAAGAATTGTAATTACATGTCCCTGTTGAACAGGGGCAGAAAAATTGGGTCTTAGTCACTGGTGCCACAACACTGCAACCCCTCACAGATACTCTAGTTGGAGCGCAGACATGAGCCCTGCTGCAAAGTATTGCATCAAAAATTGTAATTACACGCCCCTGTTAAACAGGGGCTAAAAAAAATTGGGCCTTGGTCACCGGCGCCCACAACCAAAAATGTTCTTACAAGCTATCAGCATGATCATTGAGGAGGAAGAGGATAGTCACTTAGCATAACAGTATAGTCACTCAGCATCAGTATAGGCAGTCTTGAAAGGATCTGACATTTCAAAATAAAATATTTGGTTACATCAGCATCAGGTGCTTTTTATTTTAACTTAATTTAATTTATTGGGAAACCAATTGGATTAATAAAATCATTTGGTTTTACCAATAAATTGTTTCTTATTGCTGCTAAAAAAAAAAACATGGGGAATCCACTCCATTTTTATTTGAACTATATTCGGGGTGTGCAGCCAGCTCAAAATATTTTCCCGTTTGCACCTCTCTCTTTCTAAAGGGAAGTCCTCCTCTTCCTCCCTCTGTTCTGCCTCAAGTGCCGTGTCCATTATTCCACGAAGCGTGTGCTCCAACAGGTGGACAAGAGGGACAGTGTCACTGATGCATGCACTGTCACTGCTCACCATCCTCGCGGCCTCCTCAAATGGTGACAGGACAGTGCATGCATCCCTGATCATAGCCAACTGGCATGGGAAAAAAAAACAAGCTCCCCTGACCCTGTCCTGGTGCCATAGTCGCACAGGTACTCATTGATGGCCCTCTGCTGTGTGTGCAGCCGCTGCAGCATGTTAGTTGAGTTTCACCTGGTGGGCATGTCACAGATTAGGCGGTTCTTGGGCAGGTTAAATTCCTTTTGGAGGTCAGCCAGCCGAGCACTGCCATTATATGACCGGCGGAAATGCACAGAGACTTTCCTGGCCTGCCTCAGGACATCCTGTAAGCCCGGGTACCTGCTTAGAACCGCTGCACCACCAAGTTAAAGCGGTGTTTCACCTTAAAAAAATTTTTTTTTTAAAAGTCAGCAGCTAAAAAAAAAAAGTAGCTGCTGACTTTTAATAGGTACACTTACCCTCCCAGGGCGCCCGCGATGTCGGTCGTGGAGGCCGAGATGTCCCTCGGCGATCCGGTTCCAGCGCCGCCATCCTCAGTAAGGGAAATGGCTTCCCATTTCCTACTGCGCATGTGCGAGTCGGCGCGCGGCCCACTGTGCATGCGCGAGTTGGCGCGCGGCCTACTGCGCATGCGCGAGTCTAATTTGTGAATGGGGAACGCGATGTGTTGTGGGACACAGTTCCCATATCACACCGCGCCCCGTTCACTAGAAGACGGAAGGAGAGAAGATCACCGCGGCGCAGATTAGAACGATCTGCCTAGCAACAGCCATTTCTGGTAAGTAAAAAAATAAATTATTTTTTTTTCATTTTAAATTGTTATTAACATTTTTTTAAAGTTTTTTTTTCAGGGTGTCCCACCACTTTAAGGACGTGAGCCAAACAGGGAACATGGGTGAACTGTCCCTGTCGGAGGGCGGAGAAGAGGTTGGTGCCATTGTCGCAAACCACCATTCCTGGCTTAAGCTGGTGTGGCGTCAACCACCTCTGAGCCCGCCCCTGAAGAGCTGACAGAATCTCTGCCCCAGTGTGTCTCCTGTCTCCCAAGCACACCAGCTCAAGCACCGCATGGTATCTTTTTACCTGCGTACTTGCGTAGCCCCTTGAACGCCTATGGAGCACCACTGGTTCCAAGGGCAAAGCACAGGAATAGACAATGGAGGAAGAAGAAGTGGTGAATGAGAGAGAGGTGTGTCAGAATCACCAGTACTAGTCTTTTGGATGTGTGGTGGCGGAACAACCTCCAACACTACTGCACCTTGTCCTGCATCCTTCCCAGCTGCCAGCAAAGTCACCCAATGCGCCGTGAAAGATAGGTAACGTCCCTGTCCATGCCTGCTGGACCATGAGTCAGTGGTAATATGCACCTTACCGCTGACCACCCTGTCCAGCGAGGCCAAGACATTGCCTTCCACATGCCGGTAGAGAGCCAGAATCGCCTTCCGTGAGAAAAAGTGGCATTTGGGAACCTGCCACTGAGGAACCGCACATTCCACAAACTCACTGAAGGGGCAGAGTCTACCAACTGAAAAGGCAGCAGTTGAAGTGCTAGCAATTTAGCCAAGCTAGCATTTAACCGCTGGGCATGTGGATGGCTGGGAGCGAACTTCTTCCGGCAGTGCAGCAGCTGGGGCAGGGAAATTTGCCTGGTACAATCTGACGTCAGTGTACCGATAGCAGATTTCCCGCAAGTACTTGGCTGTGACACACCTAACCACACCTTAATTTCTCTCAGTGCAGGTTTCAGAGAGGACTGAAGGTATAGTGGGGTTGGAGATCCCAGCTGATGAGGAGCAAGGAGAGGTCAGCTTTGTTCTTTGGTGTGCGTCTTTTAGGTACGCTTGCCAACGAACTGCATGGCAGGTCGACATATATCTGGTCAAGCATGTGGTGCCCAAGTGGGTGATGTTTTGGCCACGCGAGAGACGCTTGATATGTTGCAAATAGCAGCGGTGCGATCTGATGCATTGGTCTCAAAAAAGGGCCACACCAAAGAACTTTTGGAATAACACACAGAGACAGCAGCGCCCTGCACATGCAGAGCTCAGCGGTGTGATGCAGTTGGTGTGCTGCCCTTAAGCTGGCCCCTGGAGGGCATCCTGCCTCGATGAAGATGTGCCTCCTCCTCTCTCCTATCATGCACCCATGTGGAGTCAGTGACCTCATCATCCCCTCCCCCCTCATCACTGGAGCAAACCTGTCAGTATGCTGCAGCTGGGGGAACATGGCTGCCAGATTGCTGTCCTTCTTGGGCACCAACTCTCTCTGGGCTCACGTTACTGCCTTCCTCTAGCTGGTTAACATCATTGGAGCCTTCAAAACGCTGGGCATCCTCCTTGAGCATGTACCCAACACTGTGGTCAAACATTAGAAATGAAAAAAGGTCCTGGACTGCTGCACTCTGTGTAAAAAGCATACTTTATTTTAGAAAAAAAATGAATAAAAACATTCCAACATGACAGTAAGATAAAAAAGGACAACAGGGATAGATGCAGCAATCCAGGACCTTTTTCGTTTCTAATGACTTGTGCCCAGCCAGCACCTGAAAGTTTAAAAGAGAGAGAGAGCAGCGCCGCTCTGAGAGTAGTGGGTCTGATTACAGTGGGAACTGTATGTAAGGTTTAAAAGAAAGTATTGTACTCACACTTTGTTTAAAAATATCAGGCACGTAGCGGTATCTTTATTTTGTCTGAAGTCCTCGGCCGTCATCCGGTATCATGGCTATGGTGGGGAAACGCACCCCGGTCCCTTGCGTCTCGTGGTTCCGAGGTGAGCGGGTCCCAGGATAGGCACGTCAGCAGGATTGATGACGTCGGTGGGCGTGGTTGAAAGCCCTCGCGTTCGGAGCATGCGTGCTCTTTCATCAGGCGATGTAAACAGCCGCAGCTTGTGGATACATTTTTATAGTGGGTGAAGGGGGAGTGTGGGAGAAAAAAAAAGGGGGGCAGTATCTATGTTTATGCTTTAAAAACTGGCTAGCTCTGATCATGTATTAGAAGTTTTATAAAAAGTTTAAAAGGATCATTCATGTTTATTAACGTGGTTTGTGCTGAGATGTTGTGACTGTATAAAACGTGTGTATTACGAGGGGGGGAGGGGGGGGGGGGGTGGGAAAGGTGATGATGTGGAAGCAATCATGAGGAGGGGGAGGGAATGTGAGTGTGAACGGAACTATGAGAGAGAGAGGGCTGATGGGGATTGTAGTTTGATGGGTGAATATATTATGGAGGATGACAGTTGTGTGGATGGGGTAAGGAATAAAAAAGGAAAGATGGAGAGAGGGGTGAGGGATGATTGGTGAAAATCAGAGGATATATTAATAATATATGGGGGGGGAAGGATTATAATGTGTATAAAATAATATGGGCAATGGAGTGTGCTGAAGGATAGGAGTATAGATGTAATAAGAATAAGAATAAAAAAATAGGAGATAATTACAATGCTGCATTTAAAAATATATAAAAAGATCTGTATAACTAGAATCTATATAAAAATGATATATATAAAAAAATCTAAATAAAAGAGATGTTTTTGAATAATAAGGAAAAATTCCCTGAAAGTGTACATTTATATAAACATACAAAAAAAAAAACGAAAAAAAAAAAAAACTGTATATATATATATATATATATATATATATATATATATATATATATATATATATATATATATATATATATATATATATACACACGTGCAATGACGCTCATGTTCAGAAAACATATGTAGATGATTTGGAGATTTATGGGGTGAAACAAGGTATAATGGGGGAGGAAAGTGACGCTTGCTCGGACGACTGTATGTAACTGATAAAAGTGATAAGGGGAAGGGGGGGGGGAAGTGTTTAAGCTATTGCAAGCATATATATATATATATATATATATATACACATATACACACACAATGGGGGCTGGTAATTTTGAGTGGGGGAGGGGTGTTTCGAAGAAGGGGGTGGGGATTTTTAGGGGGGGGGGGGGATGCACCTGAAAGTTTGTAGGACGGGAGTGCCTATTGAGATTTGGAGGCTTGTGAGCGTCATTTTTCTTTCACTGTGATGAAACAGTTCGGGGGACTCCTCAGGAGGACATGGTGGGGCTAGGGAAGGAGTGACTGATGCCATTGACCCGAGAGAAGAGGCTGCATTGGCAGCTGCTTTGCCAGACAAAGTTCCCTGAGCCTGGGTGAGAGAGGATAAGGAGGATGAGGATGGCTTGGTCATCCACTCTACTAAGTCTTCGACATGTTGCGGCTCAAAACGGCCAGCTGCGAAAAAAAAAGACAAGCGTGACCAATGGCCACGTGCTGATGAGGATGCACCGTGTCCACGACCAGCACTGTTGCCTCTAGACACAGAGCCTGCTTGCCCTCTTTTATTGGCTTGTGACTGTCTGCCTCTCCTTTTTGGCCTTCCAGACATACTAATGGCCTGCAGTGAGATGTAGCTGCACAAAGCTGGGATGTATATATATACTGATTATACTGCAGCTAGCAGAATCAACTGCCTGCCTGTAGTATTATTAGTATGAGAACACCAGCAATTATCTTGAAGGTAGCTTTAGGTGCACACTGTGCAGAGGACACAGTGCACCAACTGTAAATACTGCAGCTGCCTGCCTTTGGTATTAATAGGATCAGAAGAACACCAGCAATTGTCTTGAAGGTATCTTTAGGTGCACACTGTGCAGAGGACACACTACACTAACTAATGAAAATAAATAGACCGCGCTAGGAAAAGGAAGGGAGGAGAAAGGGGTAGGATTGAAAAATGGGACCCTAACCCAAAAAAAGGCTGCTGCTAAAAAGTGGGATACTCACACCTGAGACAAATGAAAAATGTATAAAGCTGCGCCAATATAAAATTAAAGTTAAAATTAAATTAATAAATATAAAAATCAATACAGAACATAATATGACATGTCAAGTGACCATAAGGGAGTGAGCAGATTAATTAAACCAGTCCAAACAATAAGCTGTAATAGTCCAGTATAAATAATTCTTGACACCGGGGAATATTTTTAACGTATAACCCACAGGAGGAAAAAATCCAAAGAAAAACACCTCGGTGACAGTTCTATGGTTTCACGCAGTGGCATGCAGAAAAAATTGCTTCATCCCGACCACCTGTTAGATTGGAGGCTTACCGGAGGGCTATATGATTAGAGCACTGTAAATACAGCCTGTAGTTGTGCCAGTAGGCAAAAGCTGATAGGGTTAATCCACTCGGGAGAGGTCACTCAAATAGAGAGGGGGGGAATCACCAAACCAACGGTTCCAAACAGAGAAATCCAGCCAGTTCCAACTAATTTCCTCCAATTATAAAGAAGAAAAGGGGGCCACCCATAGCATAATACTGGGAACAAACTTGTTTATTCAACGTAGCAGAATAAAAACACTTACATCAATGTCTTAAAAAACGAGCGAAGTATACAACACTGCCGGCCGGTCAGTGTAAACCCGTCCCCTGTTCAATGCGGTCTGCGTGGTGGCGTAGCTGCGTGCCTTCCCATAATGCGGTCTGCGTGGTGGCGTAGCTGCGTGCCTTCCCACAATGCGGTCTGCGTGGTGGCGTAGCTGCGTGCCTTCCCACTACACTAACTGTAAACACTTCAGCTGCCTGCGGTTAGGGATGAGCTCGGTGTTCGAGTCGAATGCATGTTCGACTCGAACATCGGCCGTTCGCCTGTTCAGCGAATCCAGAACTTTGTGGGCCGTTCGCAACATATTCGTGTGGCGCGCACGCCCCACAATGCACTGCGCCATCGCAGTGCATTGCTAGCTGATGATTGGCCAAGCATGCACTGTGACATGCTTGGCCAATCACAGTGCCGGCAGCTAGGAGAGCCTGCAGGCCATTAGTTTGTCTGGAAGGCAAACAAGGAGAGGCAGACAGTCACGAGCCAATAAAAGAGGGCAAGCAGGCTCTTTGTCTAGAGGCAACAGTGCTGGTCGTGGATGCGGCGAATCGTCATCAGCACGCTTGTCCTTTTTTTCGGCAGCTGGACGTGTTAAGCCGCATAATGCAGAATACTTGGTAGAGTGGATGACCAAGCCCTCCTCATCCTCTCTCACCCAGGCTCAGGTTACTGGCAAAGCAGCTGCCAACGCGTCCTCTTCCTTCGTCTCAATGTCATCAGTCACTCCTTCCCTAGGCCCACCATGTCCTCCTGAGGACTCCCCCCGAACTGTTTGACCACAGTGTTGGGTACATGCTCCAGGAGGATGCCCAGCATTTTGAAGGCTCTAATGATGATACCCAGCTAGAGGAAGGCAGTAGCGTGAGCGCAGAGAGAGGGGATGCTCAAGGACAGCAATCTGGCAGTCATGTTCCTCAGCTGCAGCATACTGCCAGGCTTGCTCCAGTGAGGAAGAGGGAGGGGATGATGAAGTCACTGACTCAACATGGGTGCCTGGGAGGAGGAGGAGGAGGAACATCTCCAATGAGGCAGGATGCCCTCCGGGGGCCAGCTTAAGGGCAGCACACCGCAGAGCTCCGTACCTAAAGCTCCGTATCAGCACAGCCCCCGAGGATGCCCACACTGGACCACCAGGGATGCCACCAGACCACCAGGCATGCCCAGCACCAGGTATGCCATCCTAGACCACCAGGGATGCCAGTCAGTGCCCACAATGGATGCCAATCAGTGCCCACAATGGGCATCAATGATTTTCATCAGTACAATACAATGCCGGCTATCAGTGCCACCCATCAGTGCCACCTATCAGTGCCCATCAGTGCCGCCTATCAGTGCCCATCAGTGCCACCTCATCAGTGCCAACTCATCAGTGCCACATCATCATTGCCCATCAGTGCAGCCCCATCAGTGAAGGAGAAAACTTACTTTTTTACAAAGTTTTGAAACAAACCAAAAAAAAAAACATATTTAAAAAAAATAAAAAATTGGTCTATTTTTAATTGTTTAGCAAAAAATAAAAACCACAGAGGTGATCAAATACCACCAAAAAGAAGCTCTATTTGTGGGAACAAAATGATAGAAATTTAATTTAGGTTCAGTGTAGCATGACTGCGCAATTGTCATTCAAAGTGCGACAGCGCTGAAAGCTGAAAATTGGTCTGGGCAGGAAGGTGTTTACGTGCCCTGTATTGAAGTGGTTAAAAACAGTGCTCCCGAAAAAAACGGCAGTTTTAAAAAAAAAATATTTGCATTGATCCATGTCCCCTGGGGCAGGAGCCGGGTCCCCAAACCCTTTTTAGGACAATATCTTGCATATTAGCCTTTAAAATTAGCACTTTTGATTTCGAACGTTCAAGTCCCTTAGACTTTAATGGGGTTCTAAAGTTCGCGCAAATTTTCGGTCTGAAGGTAGCTTTAGGTGCACACTGTGCAGAGGACACAGTACATCAATGCCCCATACACGCGGTCTGACATTCCGACAACAGAATCCTTTAGATTTTTTCCGACGGATGTTGGCTCAAACTTGTCTTGCATACACATGGTCGCACAAAATTGTCGGAATTTTCGATCGTCAAGAACACAGGGACGTACGACGGGACTATAAAAGGGAAGTTCAGCACCACGTGTGGCACCCTTTGGGCTCCTTCTACTAACACGCGATAAGCACGAGATCAGCAGAAGTTTAGTTAGATACGATTCACGCTTTTCAAACTTGTGCTTCAGATCGTTACTGCTCTTAAGTTTGTGCTTGTGGGTTTGTATTTGCTTATCAGTGCGTGTAGTCAGTTCGCATTAGTTTGTCATTGCATGCTATTTATAGTACTGTCTTTGATTTTTAGTGCGTTATTGTCCGCTCGTTGCTGGTTTTCAGTTCGTTCTTTCAGGCCTTGCTGTTTTTCAGTGCTTTCTGTTTAGTCTATTCCGTTCTGACCAGCCAACTGTTTTGAAGCCATGTTGCGTGTACGTACTTGTCGTAGATTTCGTGCTGTGCAGGGGCTTGGTGTTGGGCTTTTAGCTTTGACCCAAGCCCAGTCACTGAACAGGGTTGAGGAGGAGTTCATGGAGCAAGAATTGGTCGCTCCAGCATGACCAATTCTCGCACATGCCTTTTGCTTCGTGAGATCCGGGAGAATAATCCTGATGATTTCAGGAATTATCTCAGGATGATGGACCCCGTTTTTCACCATCTGTTGGCTTTGCTGACCCCATATATAAGCAGGCAGGATACCTGCATGAGGCAAGCCATCACTCCGGAGCAGAGGCTAGTCGCCACGTTGCGGTACTTGGCGATAGGGAGAAGCCTTCAGGACCTCAAGTTCTCGACAGGCATCTCCCCCCCATGCTCTGGGGATCATTATTCCAGAGACCTGTTCTGCCATCATACAGGTCCTGCAGAACGACTATATGAAGGTAAGTTTGATCCTTTAACATCACATTATATGTATTTAATGTTTGCTAATGTATTGTATCTCTTTCATCATTCCCATGATTGGAATATGCTGTAATATGCTGTGCCCCTTTGTCCTCATGCATGCTGGAAGCTTTAAAAGTTATTTTTGTCCTTCATGCATATTTGCCTTCACTAACCTCCCCAGCATGCTCTCCTGGGCCCATATACACCTATAGCCTAGTGCTTTCCCCTAAACACCCCCTAACGTGTACAAATGTTATTTGTGTCCTTAAATTCACGCAGAGTGCCAGAGGCTTTTTTTTTGGTGGGCCAAACTCATTTGGAACCCTCCCTCCCCCCAACCGCTAAGTCAGCTGATACCAATCCTCCATCTGCTGACTTTGCCAACCCATACACACTATAGCTACCTCTTTTGTGGTCATATTTATGGATGATTTCACCAAAGCAAAGCCTGCCTGAATACTTTCAAATGGTACTGTTTAAAGTTTGTTTCTCCTATTATTATCTTGATAGGTAATGATAGTAGAATGTAAAAATGTGCTTCCATTTGTTCAGTGGGTATTTTTAATTTTTGTATTATGACACTTCTTACCTGTTCAGTGGGCTGCCAATAGTGTAAGTAAGGAGGGGCTGGCCAAAGTTAACACATTATTTGTGCATTCAGCTCGCAATGGAAAATGGGAAATACTCCCCCAAAATTGGGGTTTTAGGCAGCATAATTATGTATTGAATCGACAGTGTGTGAAAAATTCAAAAAATGTTATTAATATAAAGGGATATAACATAATAGTTAAAAAATTTGCTCCAGTAGGACAATGATTATAAAAAGATGCGGATATACACTTGCAAACAGAAATTTCATACCAACATTATCCAAAAAATGTCAATATAAAAGATAGCTCTGACGCGTTTCAACCCTCACAACGGGGGTCTTCTGCTGAGAAAAATATATCATAAATATATTTATCAACTAATATTTGCGCACAATATATACAATTAGTAATATCATGTAGTGTGAACATCTGATATAGTTACCCAATGGTGTATGTGAAAAATAAAAATAAGTGCAGCGCATCTAAAAAATAATCAAAAATAATACAATAATAATAAGATATCATAAAATTATGATATGTATATGAAACACAATACACATAATGAAAAATAATCAAAAACAGTGACAAAAGTTCATATCTTGTGAGTCCAAAATAAAACAGAGAGTGAATAACTGATTGTAGATAAAACACCCTGGTGACTGTAAATAAACAGAATATGTTCTTAAGGTGATATCCTCAACCGAAGGTAAATGGAGACTCTTACCAAATGTGCTATGCACATACGCATAGACTCAGTGGAGGGTGAAGTGTCTGATTCCAAGGGAAGCTGACTCCAATCAGGGCAAACGACCAATCAACTGGATGGATCTCCGGCAGATGATCTCCTCATATAATGGACAGCCCAATGCTAAGCAATGTGGATCCAGGCAAAAAAGATCTCCCAGCATATAATAATAGAAAAGAAGGGGGGGGGGGGACACTGTGTAGACTGTTGGTAAACGGTTTATTTAAAATTGAAGTTTAAAATACAACCTTGATGAAAAAGGTAAATGGTTGTGTCTGCAAATAACATAAGTTATGCAGTTGACAAAAAGTTAAGGCAATGCTGTAGGTACACTCGATATGCACAACTGCAGCAAACAAAGCCTTATGGACATATGCATAAAAAAACAGCTCAAAGCTGCAAATGGGGAACAATTGCTGTTTAAAAAGGTCCCGCACTGCAGCAATGTAGAGAGATTGCGGAACGAAGCCGCTGGAGATGATGATAGACAGCGAGTGACTGATAAACTTCTCCCCCGTACGTACGTTACGTCCTCCTGGACTTCGTCAGCGGTGGGTGGAGTCATCTGTCACTACGCCTCTCCTTTAATAGCAGCCAGCATGGTCTATGGGTGGAGACTATTAATCAGATAGAACTCATACAGCTGGCAAAGTCTAGCAGCATGGTGTCTCCTCTCCTGCTATTTAGACAACACTTCCCTCCTGGGGACATAGAGCTGACTCTGCTTTTAATACTAAATAGGATTAAAAATTAAAAAATTATGACCACATAAAGATGCACTTATGCGTGTCATACAGTCAATTAACCGTATAGATATTTTAAACATGTACAGGCACCAGTATGATGCTAGTTGAATTATTTTTGTTGTGTTGAAAGCAACTAATTAAAATAAATCAATGTCACTCGCTCCTATCATTACATACATATAACCAATTGAAAAATATATAAATAAACTTGAACAAAATTAATTATTTAGTAATAAAAATATGAAAGAATTAATTATTACTATGAAGAGTATGTGTTGGATATTCATAGTAAAAAACAACATATAATGAAATCGACAAATCAGTATTGCTCACTTATCTGATATGAAGCAATTCAAGTCAAATTCTACGTTTAACCCCCTTGGCACCGAAACCTGCATCTCGTGAATCCAAAAAGATTCACGGCGACTTAATTGCCTCAAAAAATTCCCCCCTCTCCAATGAGGGGTGACTCGCTCAAGTCCCCAGAATTTTAAACATTTAGGATCCCTATTATGGTAGAGCCTAAAGTGTTTTGACACATTGTGGGTTACTAGCCCTTTCTTAATATTATTCACGTGCTCGCCTATGCGCACACTCAGAGATCTGGAGGTTCTACCAATGTACTGCTTACCGCAGTCACACTCCAAAGCATATACCACACCAATGGTGTTACACGTGATCAAACTTTTAATCGGATGTGTAACACCAGTGGTGGTGCTAGAAAATTCTTTTTTCTTTTTGTTGTTGTGCTTACACTGTTTGCACGGCTGGCATCGTCCACAGGCGTAAAAACCTGTTAAGAAAGAAAATATGGTATTTTCTTTCACAATGGGGGGATCTAGTACACTGGGGGCTATTACATCCCTAAGGGTGGGTGCTTTTTTATAGATAAATCTGGGGCGTGGCGGCAGGACACTTCCCAGAATATTATCCTTTTTGAGGATATCCCAGTGCCTCATAACAATCTTTTCAAACTTTTTATGCTGAATATTAAAATCCAGAATAATCCGGAATTCTGATCCAGCTTTTGGTGATCTCTTGGGTTGTGATTCAGATACCAGAGTGGTGCGATCAAGCTTGCTGACTGTCTGTATCTCATTAGAAATAACATCTTTATTATATCCTTTCTGAAAAAATCGTTCAGCCAGAACATTCGACTGAGCGAAAAAATCGGTTTCCAAGGAACAGTGCAATCCAAGAAACTTTAATATTTTTAGTGTTACCATTCAGTCTGGACATGAAAAGTTCAAGGCTAGTCATGTTTCCCTCCCACACGATCATGAGATCGTCTATATACCTATAATATTGTTTGAGCTCGGTGGGTCTATTGTTAAAAACAATACCCTCCTCCCAGAAAGCCATGAATAAATTAGCGACACTTGGAGCGAAACGTGCTCCCATTGCGACTCCAAGTGTCTGTAGGAAAAACTTGTGGTCATACCAGAAGTAGTTTCTACTCAAACAAAAGTCTAATGCTTCCAACAGAAAATTCTGATGATTGATCGATAGATTAGACCCTTCAAGAGCCCACTTCACAGATAACAATGCATCTTGATGACCTATGATGGTGTATAAAGAACCCACATCTGCTGTCACAAGAAGAGTATGATCGTTAGCAGGAGTTGATTCTATGATCTGGGTGGCATGTTTGGTATCTTTAAGGAATGCAGTGGTTTTTACAACTAGAGGTTTAAGGAAAAAGTCAATATATTGTCCCAAACGTGCGGTGACCGACTCAATCCCATTTACTATGGGTCTGCCCGGAGGTCTACACTGGTCTTTATGAATTTTAGGTAGAAAATAAATAATAGGCCTTCTACAGGCACTGGGATCCAAATAGAGGGACTCCTTTTTATTTAAAATCCCTCTGTCTTTCCCTGTTAATACTAAATCATGAAGTTCTCCTTTGAAAGTATGAACTGGGTCAGTACCTAGTATCCGGTAAGTATTACCATCAGATAATAGTCTGTCCATCTCTTCTTTATAGTATTGTTTATTCATGATCACCAGACCTCCTCCTTTATCCGCGGGGCGGACTACAACCTCCTTATTATTTTCTAAAGAAGCTATTCCTTTCTTTAAAAAATAGGGGTCCCTTACTTTCTTGATCTTCATCGCCTCCAGATCACTGAAAACCATGTTTTTAAAGACTTCTATATGTCTGTGGTCATTTTTGGGTGGGTTAAATACGGATTTGTTGGCTAGATTAGAGTGAATGCCCTGTGTGGCGCCCTCAATAGCACTGACTGGTGCTGGCCGAGGTTCACCTGGTTTAGACAAAAAATATCTTTTAATATTTAAAGATCTAACATTTTTTTTACAGGTTACATGTTTAGAGAGGATGTCTAGTGCTAGAATGATTGCTCTCGCTCTAACGACCGCGGCATATGTAACCTGTGTGTATCTGGCTCTGATATTTACCAGTGCCCCACACACCCTCTCACCTGCTGACCTGTGAATGGGGGAATCACTCCTGCAGTGTTATTGTGTTCTGCCAGTGAATACAATGATTAGTGTTGCTAACTATAGCTGGAAGCACTGATTGTTTTGGAGAAAACCTGACAGGCTGGTTGTACTCAAGTCGGTTAATAGGTTGACTTGTGTAAAACCAGCTAGCCCATACATAGATCGACTATGGCTGGTCTCTGCGTAATTGGTGTAATTTCAATCCATGTATGGCCCGCTTAACCACTACGCAGTCCCTAAACATCCTTCCACAAACCTTTACATTTTTCCTTCCCAGATTACTTCATCCTCCTCTCCTATACATAGTGCCCACTGTCATACTCTCCACACTTCTCTCCTGTACATAGTGCTCACTGTTGTACCCTCCACACTCCTCTCCTGTACATACTGCTCACTGTCATACCCTTCACACTCCTTCCCTATACATAGTGCCCACCGTCATACCCTCCACACTCCTCTCCTGTACATACTGCTCACTGTCATACCCTCCACACTCCTCTCCGGTACATAGTGCCCACTGTCATACCCTCCACACTCCTCTCCTGTACATACTACTCACTGTCATACCCTCCATACTAGTCTCCGGTACATAGTGCCTACTGTCATACCCTTCACACTTCTCTCCTATACATAGTGCCCACTGTCATACCCTCCATCTCCTCTCCTGTACATACTACTCACTGTCATACCCTCCATACTCCTCTCCTATACATAGTGCCCACCGTCATACCCTCTACACTCTTCTCCTGTAATTCCTGCTTAATTCCTACTCTCTACACTTCTCTCCTGTACATAGTGCCCACTGTCATACCCTCCACACTCCTCTCCTGTATATATTGCTCACTGTTATACCCTCCACACTCTTCCCTTATACATAGTGCCCACTGTCATACCCTCTACACTCCTCTGCTGTGCATACTGCCCACTGTCATACCCTTCACACTCCTCTCCTGTACATAGTGCCATCTGCCATACCCTCCGCACTCCTCTCCTGTACATAGTGCTCACTGTCATACCCTCTACACTCCTCTCCGGTACATACTACCCTCTGTCATAACCCCCACACTCCTCTCCTGTACATACTGCCCACTGTCATACCCTTCACACTCCTCTCCTGTACCTACTGCCCACTGTCATACCCTCCACACTCCTCTCTGGTACAAACTACCCTCTGTCATACCCCCCACACTCCTGTCCTGTGCATACTGCCCACTGTCATACCCTTCACACTCCTCTGCTGTATATAGTGCCTTCTGCCATACCCTTCTGCACTCCTCTCATGTACATAGTGCCCACTGTTAGACCCTCCACATTCCTCTCCCTCACCTGCACATACTTCCCACTTTTATATCATCCATACTCCTCCCCTATGCCTCTTACCCACAAAAACAGTTCTTTAAAATTATACTGAATATCCTCAATGTTACCAGCTCTAGAATGGGCACACTTTTGTTAGTTCAACTAAAGGAAATCTCAGTCCTCATATTTGTTCTGCCCCATTATTAGTACTTATTTAATTCTGTGATTACTACTGTGATGTATAGAGGAAAATAGGGGATGTCAGCTACTCTAAATATAGCACTTGTAAAAAAAGTGTACCTGAAAATATTTTTGAAATGTTGGCAACTATGCACTTAGGCACTGCCCAAGGGCCACGGGGTCAGTAGGGGGCCCCATGAGAGGCTCCTGTGATATTAAAGCGGTAGTAAACCTTTCTAACATTATTACTTTTTAGAGGCCCTGAGGTAGGTTATGCCATTATGTACAAGTATGTACAGCATATTAGCACATTAGGGTACACTTAAATTGTCAGACTGAGCCCTCCAGTGCTGTGCTGTGATCAATCTGGCGGGGCTCGGGCACTTCCATCTTCACCCGGTCTAATGTACATCTGAAATTTACTAAAATTCCGGACAGGGGCAAATTTGAGTCCTTTGTCTAAAGTTCTCAACTCTTCATCTGATAAAACTGCATCACTAATATTGTATATACCCGCCCCAACTATACTCTTTGCCTTTTGAATTCTTCTTCCTGCTCTTCTTCCTCTCTTTCCCTTATTTTCCCTCCTTGTTTGCTCCCTGATGGTGTATGTCCCCATGGGTCCTGCCAATGCGATTGGCGCTGCCCTAAAAAATTGTCAGTATGTGCTGAATCGTCTTGAAAGAGAGGTGTAAAACGATTTTGGGTGGGGATATAAGGCCTTTCAAAATAAGGAGCCGGAAGACCAATATTTTGAGCAAGAGTGGTGGGTCTTTCATATGCAGGTGCACCAGGTGCCATATTAGAACTACCCCTTTGTGTATGACCATAATTCCCATATTGGGGATATCCACGCTGTGGAAAACCTCCCCTGGGTGGTTTGTACACTTCTCTGAATTCATTGGTATACTCTTGTTGTGGATATTGGGGATTGGTGGGGATTGGACGCTGTCCCCTTCCTCTTCCTCCTCTCTGTAAATTCCCTCTATTCCTATTATTAGAGCGACTTCCCCTATTAGCGGGTGGTACTCTGTTGGCATCTAATATAGGTCCCATATTATTGGTATACGTATTGGGAATAGGTTGATTAAGCTTAGGGGGGACATTTGAAGGGGCTGCCTCCATGTTAATGTTTGTAGACTGCCATTTAAAAATCTCTCCATGTGTAAAATCACTGGAGTCTCTGATATATTTCGTTTTATTTTTCTCCGGAATTTCCTTATCCCACTTTAACATTTTATTTTTCAATTCACCCGAGAGTTTAGAAAAATCAGATGACTCTTTAAATGGTTCAATCTTAATCTTTAGATCAGAAATTTGTTTATCCAAAATTTTCATCTTCCTATGTTTTCTTGTAAGGAGAAGATCTATGAGGTCCTGACTTTTTTGGAGGAAAAAATTTTGCCATTCCAACATTGACTCATCATCAGTAAGTCCATCATTAGGTGGTAAATCCCAGCGAAGTCGCCTAGGGATTAGCTTACACTTGGTGTATTGTTCAAATTTAGCAATATCCCACCATGCTTTGATCTTTTTTTCAAAAGCATAACCCAGTTTTTTGAAACACACTGACAGGTCATCTTGATGGGCTGGAAAGGGTATATCTGAAAAAACCTCATTAAGTTTAACCTCCCTATTGTCAAGGAAATGAAAAACATCCATGGTTGCTGCTGATAGGAATGTGATTAAAATAAGTACAATAGAATGGAACAATCAGCGCAAACCCACAAAAAACAAGTAAATAAAATAAGTGAAAGTGCAAGCTGAACACCAAAAAGGCCAATCACGAATCCTTCAAATAACAATGTGAAAAATAAAAATAAGTGCAGCGCATCTAAAAAAATAATCAAAAATAATACAATAATAATAAGATATCATAAAATTATGATATGTATATGAAACACAATACACATAATGAAAAATAATCAAAAACAGTGACAAAAGTTCATATCTTGTGAGTCCAAAATAAAACAGAGAGTGAATAACTGATTGTAGATAAAACACCCTGGTGACTGTAAATAAACAGAATATGTTCTTAAGGTGATATCCTCAACCGAAGGTAAATGGAGACTCTTACCAAATGTGCTATGCACATACGCATAGACTCAGTGGAGGGTGAAGTGTCTGATTCCAAGGGAAGCTGACTCCAATCAGGGCAAACGGCCAATCAACTGGACGGATCTCCGGCAGATGATCTCCTCATATAATGGACAGCCCAATGCTAAGCAATGTGGACCCAGGCAAAAAAGATCTCCCAGCATATAATAATAGAAAAGAAGGGGGGGACACTCTAAGTGTAGACTGTTGGTAAACGTTTTATTTAAAATTGAAGTTTAAAATACAACCTTGATGAAAAAGGTAAATGGTTGTGTCTGCAAATAACATAAGTTATGCAGTTGACAAAAAGTTAAGGCGATGCTGTAGGTACACTCGATATGCACAACTGCAGCAAACAAAGCCTTATGGACATATGCATAAAAAAACAGCTCAAAGCTGCAAATGGGGAACAATTTCTGTTTAAAAAGGTCCCGCACTGCAGCAATGTAGAGAGATTGCGGAACGAAGCCGCTGGAGATAATGATAGACAGCGAGTGACTGATAAACTTCTCCCCCGTACGTACGTTACGTCCTCCTGGACTTCGTCAGCGGTGGGTGGAGTCATCTGTCACTACG
This sequence comes from Lithobates sylvaticus, assembly GCA_028564925.1. Classification (NCBI taxonomy): domain Eukaryota; kingdom Metazoa; phylum Chordata; class Amphibia; order Anura; family Ranidae; genus Lithobates; species Lithobates sylvaticus. Next base: position 183,348,631 of record CM053036.1, read on the forward strand.
CCTCTCCTTTAATAGCAGCCAGCATGGTCTATGGGTGGAGACTATTAATCAGATAGAACTCATACAGCTGGCAAAGTCTAGCAGCATGGTGTCTCCTCTCCTGCTATTTAGACAACACTTCCCTCCTGGGGACATAGAGCTGACTCTGCTTTTAATACTAAATAGGATTAAAAATTAAAAAATTAAAAAATTATGACCACATAAAGATGCACTTATGCGTGTCATACAGTCAATTAACCGTATAGATATTTTAAACATGTACAGGAACCAGTATGATGCTAGTTGAATTATTTTTGTTGTGTTGAAAGCAACAAATTAAAATAAATCAATGTCACTCGCTCCTATCATCATCTCCGAATGTATACATTACATACATATAACCAATTGAAAAATATATAAATAAACTTGAACAAAATTAATTATTTAGTTTTTAGCTTCTTTAGAAAATAATAAGGAGGTTGTAGTCCGCCCCGCGGATAAAGGAGGAGGTCTGGTGATCATGAATAAACAATACTATAAAGAAGAGATGGACAGACTATTATCTGATGGTAATACTTACCGGATACTAGGTACTGACCCAGTTCATACTTTCAAAGGAGAACTTCATGATTTAGTATTATCAGGGAAAGACAGAGGGATTTTAAATAAAAAGGAGTCCCTCTATTTGGATCCCAGTGCCTGTAGAAGGCCTATTATTTATTTTCTACCTAAAATTCCTAAAGACCAGTGTAGACCTCCGGGCAGACCCATAGTAAATGGGATTGATTCGGTCACTGCACGTTTGGGACAATATATTGACTTTTTCCTTAAACCTCTAGTTGTAAAAACCACTGCATTCCTTAAAGATACCAAACATGCCATCCAGATCATAGAATCAACTCCTGCTAACGATCATACTCTTCTTGTGACAGCAGATGTGGGTTCTTTATACACCATCATAGGTCATCAAGATGCATTGTTATCTGTGAAGTGGGCTCTTGAAGGGTCTAATCTATCGATCAATCATCAGAATTTTCTGTTGGAAGCATTAGACTTTTGTTTGAGTAGAAACTACTTCTGGTATGACCACAAGTTTTTCCTACAGACACTTGGAGTCGCAATGGGAGCACGTTTCGCTCCAAGTGTCGCTAATTTATTCATGGCTTTCTGGGAGGAGGGTATTGTTTTTAACAATAGACCCACCGAGCTCAAACAATATTATAGGTATATAGACGATCTCATGATCGTGTGGGAGGGAAACATGACTAGCCTTGAACTTTTCATGTCCAGACTGAATGGTAACACTAAAAATATTAAAGTTTCTTGGATTGCACATCCGGAACGGATCTCATTCCTTGACTTAGAGATCTTTAGGGATGGCCCAGGTTTTAAAACCAAAATTTTTTTTAAAACAACAGACAGAAATAGTTTTATCCCCTTGGATAGTTGCCATCACCAATCCTGGTTATGCAACATTCCAAGGGGACAATTCATAAGGTTGAAAAGGAACTGTTCCTTGGAAACCGATTTTTTCGCTCAGTCGAATGTTCTGGCTGAACGATTTTTTCAGAAAGGATATAATAAAGATGTTATTTCTAATGAGATACAGACAGTCAGCAAGCTTGATCGCACCACTCTGGTATCTGAATCACAACCCAAGAGATCACCAAAAGCTGGATCAGAATTCCGGATTATTCTGGATTTTAATATTCAGCATAAAAAGTTTGAAAAGATTGTTATGAGGCACTGGGATATCCTCAAAAAGGATAATATTCTGGGAAGTGTCCTGCCGCCACGCCCCAGATTTATCTATAAAAAAGCACCCACCCTTAGGGATGTAATAGCCCCCAGGGTACTAGATCCCCCCATTGTGAAAGAAAATACCATATTTTCTTTCTTAACAGGTTTTTACGCCTGTGGACGATGCCAGCTGTGCAAACAGTGTAAGCACAACAACAAAAAGAAAAAAGAATTTTCTAGCACCACCACTGGTGTTACACATCCGATTAAAAGTTTGATCACGTGTAACACCATTGGTGTGGTATATGCTTTGGAGTGTGACTGCGGTAAGCAGTACATTGGTAGAACCTCCAGATCTCTGAGTGTGCTCATAGGCGAGCACGTGAATAATATTAAGAAAGGGCTAGTAACCCACAATGTGTCAAAACACTTTAGGCTCTACCATAATAGGGATCCTAAATGTTTAAAATTCTGGGGACTTGAGCGAGTCACCCCTCATTGGAGAGGGGGGAATTTTTTGAGGCAATTAAGTCGCCGTGAATCTTTTTGGATTCACGAGATGCAGGTTTCGGTGCCAAGGGGGTTAAACGTAGAATTTGACTTGAATTGCTTCATATCAGATAAGTGAGCAATACTGATTTGTCGATTTCATTATATGTTGTTTTTTACTATGAATATCCAACACATACTCTTCATAGTAATAATTAATTCTTTCATATTTTTATTACTAAATAATTAATTTTGTTCAAGTTTATTTATATATTTTTCAATTGGTTATATGTATGTAATGATAGGAGCGAGTGACATTGATTTATTTTAATTTGTTGCTTTCAACACAACAAAAATAATTCAACTAGCATCATACTGGTGCCTGTACATGTTTAAAATATCTATACGGTTAATTGACTGTATGACACGCATAAGTGCATCTTTATGTGGTCATAATTTTTTAATTTTTTAATTTTTAATCCTATTTAGTATTAAAAGCAGAGTCAGCTCTATGTCCCCAGGAGGGAAGTGTTGTCTAAATAGCAGGAGAGGAGACACCATGCTGCTAGACTTTGCCAGCTGTATGAGTTCTATCTGATTAATAGTCTCCACCCATAGACCATGCTGGCTGCTATTAAAGGAGAGGCGTAGTGACAGATGACTCCACCCACCGCTGACGAAGTCCAGGAGGACGTAACGTACGTACGGGGGAGAAGTTTATCAGTCACTCGCTGTCTATCATTATCTCCAGCGGCTTCGTTCCGCAATCTCTCTACATTGCTGCAGTGCGGGACCTTTTTAAACAGCAATTGTTCCCCATTTGCAGCTTTGAGCTGTTTTTTTATGCATATGTCCATAAGGCTTTGTTTGCTGCAGTTGTGCATATCGAGTGTACCTACAGCATTGCCTTAACTTTTTGTCAACTGCATAACTTATGTTATTTGCAGACACAACCATTTACCTTTTTCATCAAGGTTGTATTTTAAACTTCAATTTTAAATAAACCGTTTACCAACAGTCTACACTTAGAGTGTCCCCCCCTTCTTTTCTATTATTATATGCTGGGAGATCTTTTTTGCCTGGATCCACATTGCTTAGCATTGGGCTGTCCATTATATGAGGAGATCATCTGCCGGAGATCCGTCCAGTTGATTGGTCGTTTGCCCTGATTGGAGTCAGCTTCCTTTGGAATCAGACACTTCACCCTCCACTGAGTCTATGCGTATGTGCATAGCACATTTGGTAAGAGTCTCCATTTACCTTCGGTTGAGGATATCACCTTAAGAACATATTCTGTTTATTTACAGTCACCAGGGTGTTTTATCTACAATCAGTTATTCACTCTCTGTTTTATTTTGGACTCACAAGATATGAACTTTTGTCACTGTTTTTGATTATTTTTCATTATGTGTATTGTGTTTCATATACATATCATAATTTTATGATATCTTATTATTATTGTATTATTTTTGATTATTTTTTAGATGCGCTGCACTTATTTTTATTTTTCACATTGTTATTTGAAGGATTCGTGATTGGCCTTTTTGGTGTTCAGCTTGCACTTTCACTTATTTTATTTACTTGTTTTTTGTGGGTTTGCGCTGATTGTTCCATTCTATTGTACCCAATGGTGTATATCCAAAAAAGGAGGAAGGGGGGATGTTCCTACATGGAGATCCTTTTAAAAGAGACTTTTTTCTCCCCACAAGGGGTCCCAGGACACTTTGCAACCACCACGGTCAGAGAGGGGCAGCAGTCCAGAGGTATGGCTCACGGGAGGTCCCACTGTAAAACTACCCCCCAGGGAGGGGCAAAAAACGCCAATGGTCAGGGAGAAGACAGGTTGCACGACTTCGATTTTGTATGCTCAAGAGTAAAAAGAGCAGTTAGACAAACCATCAATATATAATGCATTAACGCAACATGTACGGAAATTGTACGTATTCCCACATGTGTATATACGTGAAGGAGGGTCAGAGAACACCCAAGCCGATTGGTGTATAGAGAATAAAGTAAGCCTGATACTGTGAGTGGTGAAACAGTGAATATGAGGCGAAATGAAAAATGGGTGAGGAAATAGATAAGTGAAGAATGCAAGTCAACAAGTAAGTGCAACACCAGAAATGAAGAAAGAAATACCACGTGAAGCATCAAAAACAGAGACAGGGGTGTCAAGCTGGTGAGAAGCAAGAAATGGGGCAAGAATAGAACTACGAAGAAGATAAAAGCCATGAAATAAAGAATAACAAAAATCAGGAAGGGGGAAAAGTGAGGATTAAGTGTGGGGATGAAGAGAAGTGAAGATATAAGCAAAGGTATAAGAATAGATGACTAAAAAGGAGTTAATAAGACAAGAGTGGAATATAGGAAGAGTGAGATATGGGAATATGAGACTAGTGGAAACATGAAGGAATAAGTGAGTGAGCAGTGAGCTAGAGAAGTAAGTTAGAGAGAAGTTGTAAAAAACAGGAAATGCTGTCCAAAACACCCCCCCCCCCCCCTAAATTTTTGCAATGGCCCATCAGATGGGGTGAGGGATATGATAAGTGGACCTTATACTTTTGACTTTAAATACTCATGTTAAAAAATGTTATACTTATGCTGTACAAAAATTTTTGTGTCTAATCTGATTGCAATGTTGATGTGCAAAAATATTAATTTTTTTTGTTTGACTCCACAGTTTCCTTCAACGCCACAGGAATGGCAGACTGTGGTCTCCCACTTTGCCACCCATTGGGACTTTCCCAATTGTGGAGGTTCAATTGATGGGAAACATGTCTGCATCGCCCCATCCCCCAACTCAGGGTCCTACTATTATAATTACAAGGGGTATAATAGTATTGTGATGTTGGCGGTGGTGTCAGCTACTTATGAGTTCCTGTATGTGGACGTGGGGAAAAATGGCCTGATGACGGATGGTGGAGTGATTGCCTAGATGGAGTTCTACTGGCGTCTCCAGAGTGGCAGCTTGGGCTTGCCACCTCCAGAGGAGAATGTGGAAGGACTCCCCTTCTTTGTCGCGGATGAAGCGTTTGTGCTGGGGGACCATCATTCCCTATGAAGACCCTCACCTCGGACCAGAGGGTTTTTAATTACCGGCTGGCCAGAGCCAGAAGGGTGGTGGAGAACACTTTCTGGATAATGGCCAGCCGGTTCCGCCTATTTTTGACACCGATCCACATGGCAGAATATAAACTGAATCATATAGTGCTTTCCTGCTGCATTTTGCACAATTTAAAAAAAAAAAAAAAACACAACTCAAACTATGTGGCCTCAGTTGGGCCGAAGCAAATTTTCCAGAACTTGCCAACCTGACAGCACTTAAAGCTGGCCGTCCTGGCTTGCCCCCCCTAAAGCGCCCGCGAGGTCAGAAACCGATACATGGAGTACTTTGCGGGTAGGGGGGCCATTGATATGCCAGACAATGTCTGAGAGACATTTTTTTAATAAATTTATATTAGAAACTGCAATAATATTTGTTTTCATTTACTGCTTGGGTTTGTTTTAGGTGTCTCCTATGTTTTTATTTAGAATTTTTTTGGGCCTTTTTCTTCAACAGTGCAAACCAAATTTCTGGGCGAGATGAGGTGACAGTCTTTTCTTTAGATAATATTATTATGTTGTGGGTCTGCTACACACACCTTGTTTTTGTTGTTAATGTAAGTAGTGCATTACTGACAAAAATATTCCTAATTTTCAGCACCATGACAGAACTGTATGGAGTCATGAAAATGGCGTGATTGGGGCAAATTAAAAAGCACTGTGGGTGTTATTTACTAAAGGCAAATCCACTACGCGACTACAAGTCGATTTGCCTTTAGTAAATAACCCCCATTGACACTAAAAACAACAACTTTACTACAAATACTGCTTTTGAACATTGAAAAAGGAAGCCACACTGTTGATGATCAAACAATTTTTTAATCAAAGCACATTCACATTTATCAAAGGGTTTTACAACAAACCAACATATTTGGTGTATAGAACATTAATATAACTCGCCGTTTTTGAGGAAACAGGCATGATACATGCCTGTTTCCTTAAAAACGGCGAGTTATACTTTGTTATACTTTGTAAGTTCCTCAGTTCTGTATGTTATGCTTTGATACAAAGCATAACATACAGAACTGAGGAACTTACAAAGTTCAACTTTGAAAAGTGAAGACAATATCAGACATGAGTATGTCCAAACTGTGTTGATATTGCCTTCATCACATGGGGTGTCACCCCTGTAAAAGCCAAATTTGGAAGATGCACAAAAATATTAAAAAGTTTAAAACTGGGCATTTCCCTCCTGATCCCATGCCTAAAGTCAACATGTGCTATCTCCCATCATGGGTTGATTAATGTACGTGTTTTAGGGGTGCAACCCCTTCATCTCAGCCACTTTAGTAGCGAGGAAGGGGTTGCACCCACAAACGCGTACATTGATCCCCCATGATGGAAGATAGCACATGTTGACGCACTGTGTGCATCTTCCAAATTTGGCTTTTGTCAAAATATAAAACATTTTTAAAAGAGAAAAATTGATGCTAGCTAGTTTTGTGTGTTTCAGATTCTCCATAAAACATCAATTATGCTCTTCATTTTTTGTTTATCATTGAAGTTTTTCTTGAGAATTATCTAAATCGCCATTGCACCCCATTGTCTCCCCGATGAGAATCTGGGCACTTTCACTGGTAAAATGCGATTCTTCTTCCGCAACATCCACATCACCTAAAAATAAACAAAAAAACACACAGTGTATTATAAATATGCAGACATTCATCTATTACCTTACCTGAAGCTGTGGTCTCAGACACTCACCTGTTATGGTGACAATTTCGCCAATTTCAACAACCTCTCCTTCCTCCTCCTTCTCTGCTTCTGGTGTTGGTATTTCCCCCTCTTTCTGAGGTGTGGGGTCCCTGGTGTCCTCAGATGTTCTGAGTCTTCTCTCCCCTAAGAGAATGTAAAAAAGGTATACTTAGTACACCGATTATTTGAGGGCACAAATAGCAATATGAAACATTGCTTGGAAGTGTCAAACAATTGTCTTTTTTTGCAGAGTTCAAAGCTGAAAACATTATTTTTGAGACGTTCTAAAGCTGGAATACTTACCTGTTTTGTGCAAGTTTCACAGATGGAGACACCCCTATAGTATCCACTGGAGCACGTGTGTGGGACACCCTAATAAAAATATGTCCTGGTGTCCCACACTAGTGCTCCTGAGTCCAGATGTGTAAACAGCTGAGTGTCCTCTCTATTACACTGAATCAAGTTTGCATTTCATTCTAGTTACAAACACATCTAGACAACAAACTTCCTTTGACTAGAAATGAACAAATGTAGTTAACTGCAACTTTCCAAAACATCGTATTTGAAGTGGGCGAACGAACGATGTTAAATATGAACGATTGAACCCATGAACATGAAAGTGGCCATTTTAAACTGTACAACACTTAAGAAAAGCACATGGAGCAGTATGCAAGCAATAATAATAATATGAACACACGACAACTACTTACTTTTTAGAAAAACTCACTTGATCTTTCTGTACTGTTCGTGCTCCCTCAGTTTCAGGTCTGACCAGCGTTTTCTTAGTTGATCCTTGGAACGTCGTACCTCAAAATTCTTCTGCAGACTCTTCACAACTTTAGTCATGATTTTGGCCTTTCTGATATTTGAGTTTGGGTTTGGGTAAGGTCCATACCCATCATAGTCGTTCCTCTTCAATATGTCCACCATCTCCAACATCTCTACAAAGGGCATATTTGAGGCCTTAAATCTTCTCCTCCGGGATCGGGAGGTTTCTGCCTCCGGGCTTTCCTCGTCCTCCTCGTTGCTGTAATTAAGCATGCACCTGTTGTCTCTCTGCCATGTGCTCTCCCCACTGCGCCGAAAGAGAAGGGGTGGGGAATAGACTAGAAAGAATGTCAGGGGAGGGCGGAGTTTCAGGCACGTGCAGTGTATATAAAACGTAACACGCGTGCGGCGTACGTACGATCTGCGAGCGGAGGAAGGAGTAGCGGAAGCGCTGATCGTTCAAACGAAGGTACAATTTTAACTTGGTACATCGCTGGCCTATACTGCTTCTAGATTGAGGCTTATATTGGGACAAGATTAGAAGAGTATAGCCTTACATTAGGGTTTGTCTTGTGTTGTGTCTTGCAGAGAATATGGATCCATTCAAAGACACAGAATTTATACCCCTATTCATTGATATGTTCAGGGAGCTGCCCTGTCTGTGGCAGGTGAACAACCCCTTTTATAAGAACCTAAGAAAGAGGAAGGCAGCGTTGGAGAAACTGCTTGCATTTGTGAAGCTGGTGGTCCCCACGGCAGACATCACCTAGTTGAAGGCCAAAATTGGTGTTATGAGGAGTACATATCTGAGGGAGCGCAAGAAGGTCCAGGATTCCCTGAGATCAGGAACTGCAGATTACATTTATGTACCCAGGCTGTGGTACTATGACATGCTGCATTTTCTGGCAGACCAAAGGGAACCCAGGCCAGCACTCTCCAGTCTTCCTTCAAGGCTTCCTTCCCCCCCAGCTGAGGCTCCCAATGTCCAACCTGGGCCTTCCAGGCAGGAAGATGTGGAGGAGCCCAGTTTGAGTCAGGTAGAGCATTGTTCAACATATTTGTTGTCGGAAATTTAATGATGTTAACTAGATGTTATTATTGATCAGTAAGTTATGATTTAACAAAGTGTTTTACATATCAATAGACAGTAGTGACCAAAAATGATTGGGACAAGAAGGAAAAATGCTGTGGTCAGAATGAGCGTCTGTTCTATTTATTAACATTCGATTTGCAACAGTCATGAGCTGAAAATTGTGTGATTGATGAACAAAAAACTAAAACTATGTCCCATTTTCATACACAGGAAGACCTCAGCCGGGAGGAGGCTGTGGCAAGTGGCAGCCAGGAGGTGGCAGGGGTAAGTGGCAGCCAGGAGGTCAACCATTGTCCTTCTCCTCCTCCACCTCCTGCCACAACTACAACAGCAGAGCCACAGCTTGGAAGGAAGTGTCTAAGGAAGACCATAGAGTGATGGCCTGGGTTCAGTCTGGTCTGACAAAAGATGCAGGCTGTTATATGACCACAGCCTGGGGACATAGATGTTATCTGTTGCTGTTCCTGATCTTTTGAACTTCTGGACCAGACTGTACTCCCTTATATATGAACTCCTCCGGCCACCAATTTTGCCTTTAAATAGTTGGTGTGCCCTGGGGTACAAAGGCTTCGCCAATTTCAGCAGTTTCTCCAGCGTTGCCTTCCTCCTTTATTTTCTTATGACCCCCTAATAAAGGTATTTTTATTTTTCTGAAATACTTGCCTATGTGTTTTATTACTTCAAAAAGCCCAGTTTATTTGTGAGTAGGCAGGTACATTTCCTAAATACAATGTGAAATTAACAAGGGACACCAACACCAAACAACCTCCTTGAGGTTTCGAAATACAAGATAATAATGGTGTTGTGGAAACTTGACACACAAAACCCACAAAAAAATTATGGAAAAAAAAAAAATATCTTGAATAAAAGAAAAACACAAAATAATTAAGAATAATAAAAACATAAAAAACTAAAAATAATTACAGGGGGTCCCCGACTTACAAACATCCGACTTACAAGCGACTCCTACTTACAAACGGAGGGAGACAACAGGAAGTGAGAAGAAATCTACCCCTAGGGAGGAAATTCACTCCTGTAAGAGTTAATATGGGAAAAAGGTGTCTCCACTGATACTTTATCACCAGTCCATGTTTCCCTAACAACCCAAAATTTTCAAAATCCAATTGTCATTGGGACAGAAGGTGAGGTGAAATTATCTGCACAGGGGCACAGACAGCAAAACAAATGTTACAGGGGTGATAACCCTTCCCTATGCTATCCAAAAAGCTTAAAAATAGATTTTTTGGCTGGAGCTACACTTACAAAATGTACCTGTTCCGACTTACAAACAGATTCAACTTAAGAACAAACCTACAGTCCCTATCTTGTTTGTAACCCGGGGCCCCCCTGTATTCGGGTGATCTGACGAATACAACTATTCTATTCATGAAATCAGGAGACAGAATAAAGAAAGACGTTTGTGAGAAATCTGTGTGAATATAAGCAGCAAAACATCATTCTTTTAGCATTATAAAGAAAAAGAATGCGCTGCATTGAACAATTTTTAACATTGCATCGTGACGAATTAGCTATATCCATTACAAACGCTAGTTTTACCAGACCGAGCGCTTCCATCTCGTCATTTATTCTGAGCATGCGTGGCACTTTGTGCGTCGGACTATGTTACACACGATCGGAATTTACGCGATCGGATTTTGTTGTCGGACAATTTGAAATCCAGCTCTCAAACTTTGTGCGTTGGAAATTCTGATGGAAAAAGTCAGATGGAGCGCACGGTCGTATTTTCCTACAACAAGATTCGATCGCACATTTTCCATCGGAAAATCCGACCGTGTGTATGGGGCATTACTGTAAATACTGCGGCTGCCTGTCTGTGGTATTAATATGATCAGAAGAACACCAGCAATGGTCTTCAGGTAGATGGTGATTAGGTGCACACTGTGCAGAGGACACAGTACACTAACTGTAAATACTGCAGCTACCACAATCACCTGCCTGTCAGTATATTAGGAAGAGAATAACAGGAACAAATCTAGCTAAACTGAATACAGTGTGATAGATTATATATATATATATATATATATATCACTCACACACACACACACACACACACACACCACCTAGGATTCATATATATCCTCCATACACTAACTGCAGCTAACTGACTCGCCTGCCTTCTCTAACTTAAATCAAATAACACTGTCTCTCTGTCTATCTCTTTCCTCCGCCGCAACACACTACACAAGGCCGCCACGCAGGTGGCCTTATATAGTGTGGGCCGTGTACTAAACCCCCTGAGCCATAATTGGCCAAAGCCACCCTGGCTTTGGCCAATTACGGTTCACTGTACAGACGGCTCTGTGATTGGCCAAGCATGCACTATGACACGCATGCTTGGCCAATCATCAGCCAGCAATGCACTGCGATGCCGCAGTGAATTATGGGCCGTGACGCACCACTCGAATTTGGCGTGAATGGCCCATAATGTTTGCAATTCAATGAACAACCGAACGGGCGACATTCGAGTTGAACATGGGTTTGACTCGAACTCAAAGCTCATCCCTAATGGTCACCAGTTTATCATATTGCCTTGCATGTGATTAAAAATTTGGTTATGGTATTTACTAGGGTAGATTAACATTCACTTTGCAAAGTAAATATTGTATATACACCATTACCAAAAGTATTGGGATGCCTTACATCATGATCTTTAATGGCATCCCAGTCTTAGTCCGTAGGATTCAATACTGGCCAACCCTTTGCCTTCTGGGAAGGCTGTCCACAAGGTTTAGGAGTGTGTCCATGGGAATGTTTGACCGTTCGTCCAGAAGCACATGTCTTTATAGACCTTGCTTTGTGCATTGGTGCGCAGTCATGTTGGAACAGGAAGGGGCCATCCCCAAACTGTTCCCACAAAGTTGGGAGCATAAAATTGTACAAAATGGTTCTTCATGTATACATATGCATTTTATATCAATATATTAACAAAATGTTAGTATATTACTTGGTATTCACACGCAACATTTGGTTCTTACCTAAACATCTCTTGAAGAATGATGATATTTGAAATGCTAAGGGGCATAACATGTCTAACTACATGTTATATAGGAAGTAAAGCCTCTTAAAAAAAAAAAAAGACACCCTGCAAGGCAAAGGCATAATGAGCTAGTATGCATAGCATACTAGCTCATTTTGAATGACTTACCTGAAAACGAAGCCCCCGAAGCGGTCCTCATCCACCATCTTCTGCGTCGCCATCAAACCCGGAGTGACTTCCGGGTCTCGCCGCTCCAGCTCTGAAATTCGCTGGATCGGCGATGACGTCACTCCCGCACATGCGCAGGAAAGCGGCATATCGCCGTGAACCCGGCATGCGCAGTGCGCCTGCGCGCCGCTGTCTACGGCGCATGCGCCGTAGACAGCGATGCCTTTTCTTTTCTAAATATCTCCTAAACCATGTAGGTTTAGGAGATATTTATTGGACCTACAGGTAAGCCTTAATCTAGGCTTACCTGTAGGTCAAAGTGGTTTGTAAGGGTTTACAACCACTTTAATACAGAGAACCTTAGCAGTACATTTACCCTCTGCCTTTGGGCCAAATGTAATATTTATTGTAATCCTGTCACCTATAAAAATCATGAATGGCATACAATGGAGCTTTCTAGTATTTTTCAAGCAGAAAAGACTCCAGCTATACATAGGGACAAAAGCAAATCTATTTCAAACTCTGTACTCCAGAATGCTCTGGAAAGTATTTTACTTATCATGCTTTTCATAAAACCATTCCTAAATCTGCTTAGTAGTGTGCATATTAGCAATACAATAGTGGAATATTAGAACATACACAAATACAGTAAAACCTTGGTTTGCAAGCATAATTAGTTCCAGAAACATGCTTGTAGTCCAAAGCACTTGTATATCAAAGCATTTTATTTACAGGGTATAAAAGAGAAGAGAGGCACCTCTAATGCCGCGTACACACGATCAGAATTCTCGTCGGAAAAAACTGTGACGGTTTTTCCGACGGAATTCCGCTCAAGCTGTGTTGCCTACACACGATCACACCAAATTCCGACCGCCAAGAACGCGGTGACGTCCACCACGTACAACGAGACCATAAAAGGAAAGTTCAGCACCGTGTCCGGCACCCGTTGGGATCCTTCTGCTGATCTCGTGTTTATAGCGTGTTAGTAGAAGTTTCGCTATAGACGATTCCTGTTTTTCAGACTTGTGCTTCAGATCGTTTCTGCTCTACAGTTTGTGCTTGTCGGTGCGTATTTGCTTATCAGTGCGTGTAGTCAGTTCGCATTTGTTTGTCTTTGCGGCCTATATATTTTATATATAGTACGCTTTTATTTTCAGTGCCCTTTGTCCGCTCGTTGCTTGATTTGAATTTCGTTCTTTCAGGCCTTGCTGTTTATCAGTGCTTTCTTTAGTCCATTCTGACCAGCCGACCGTTTAGAAGCGATGTTACGTGTACGTACTCGTCGTAGAGTTCGTGCTGTGCGGGGGCTTGGTGTTGGGGTTCTTACTTTGACACAAGCCCGGTCCATGAACAGGGCGAGGAGGAGTTAGTTCATGGACCAAGAATTGGTTGCTCCAGCGTGACCAATTCTCGCACATGCCTCTGATTCGTGAGATCCGTGAGAATAACCCTGATGATTTCAGGAATTATCTCAGGATGACGGACCCCATTTTTCACCGTCTGTTGGCTTTGCTGTCCCCTTATATTACCAGGCAGGATACCTGCATGCGGCAAGCAGGGGCGGACTGACCATTTGGCCACTCGGGCACTTCTCGAGGGCCCCAGGCCACTAGGGGGCCCCAACAGGGTTGCCAGCCTCAGTAAAACCAGGGACAGTATGTAAAAATCTGTGTTTTTTTTACATCTGTTTCTAAAATGTCCCTTACCAACATCCTTTTGGTCTAAAAATCCAGGGATTATAGCTGCCCCACCTCTCCAGTACCTTCTCAGCCAATAGAAACATGTCTGTGTATACTGTGTGTACATGTATGTGTACACTGTGTGATTGTATACCGTGTGTGTATACTGTGTGGCCCCATAATCTCTGATTGACTGGGGGCCCCATAATCTTCTATTGCCCGGGGGCCCCATGAGTTGTCAGTCCGGCCCTGGCGGCAAGCCATCACTGTGGAGCAGAGGTTAGTTGCCACGTTGAGGTACTTGGCGACAGGGAGAAGCCTTCAGGACCTCAAGTTCTCGACAGGCATCTCCCCCCAGGCTCTGGGGATCATCATTCCAGAGACCTGTTCTGCCATTATCCAGGTCCTGCAGACGGACTATATGAGGGTAAGTTGTATTCTTTAACATCACATTCTATGTATTTACTGTTTGCTAATGTATTGTATTTCTTTCCTCGTTCCCTAATTACCAGGATTTCAATATTCTGTAATATGGTGTAATATGCTGTAATATGCTGTGCCATTTTGTCCTCATGCATGTTGGATTTTTGTATGTTCCTTTTTTGTCCTTCATGCATATTTGCCTTCACTACCCCCCCCCCCCCCCCCAGCATGCTATCTGGGGCCCATATATACCTATAGTCTAGTCACTTAACAATGTATTTTGTCAGCTCCATTGTAATGCTTTACCCTAAACACCCCCTAAAATGTGTACATATGTTATAGTTGTCCTTAAATTAATGCAGAGTGCCTGAGGCTTTGTTTTGTGGTGCCCCAAATCTTTTTGGAACCCCCCCTCCCCCAACCGCTCAGTCAGCTGATACCAATCCTCTATCTGCTGACTTTGCCAAACCCAATACACACTATGACAAACAAAACTTAATAATTTTCACCAAGGGAATAAATTACAGGAAAAGCGATTAAAGGATAAAAGATTAAATAAGAAATTGCATAAAAAACACACACAACCGCTGCTGCTGCCTGCAAAGGTTATATAAACCCTGAAAATGATTAGAATATATAGGCTGCGCTAGCGGATATATATCACCACTGTGAAATAATTATATAAAGATCATAAGTGATAATGTACAACAATAATGACAGTTGGGCAGCAATGGCTGCAGTGAAAAAATGATAATCAGAAAGCAATAATCAATACTGCATAATTGGTGATGAAAAAGCAAATATACAGACTAATATTGTTTTGGTGGTTGTAAAAAATAAAATTTGCAGGTTGTCACTAGACGATAGTCCCCTTAGGAACCCCACTCACCAGAAGAAAATGACCCGCGGCTTTGCAGTCCTAGGGTCTTTGAAGCGTTTTGGTGGGGGGATGAATGGTGTCAGGGATCCCAGTAATACTCCGGATGAAACAGCAAGATCTCCAAATGAATTGATGCCGTGGAGGAAAAAAGAAAGAAATAACATGTGTGGTATCGCTGAGAATAAACCTGGAATGCCCTGTGTTGTAATAACTCACTACAGGGAAGACAAGGATCAGCGTGTTCCGGGTGCACGGGACTGGCGTGCGTTCCAACAGAACAGGAAGCAGCGTCACTGGCTCTCAAACCGGAAGTTACGTCGACGCGTTTCGCCCCTCCTCCAGGGCGTCATCAAGGACATCACTTCCGGCCATAAAGCAAGCCTTATAAATACAATGGACAGCTGGCGCCTCTCAGCTAGCCAATCATTCAATAAAATACGTTCAATCGGACTAGGTTCAATTTTGCTTCCAAATTACATCATTTCCTGTTGTCAATTGCTCAATACAAACTTTAATAAAATGTGAACAAAATGACAGAACATGATAAAGGAATATAAAATATAAAACTTTTAGGAATACAATCTATATCCAAAGAAAGTATTACTATACTTAAGAATATCAAAATTAAATTAAAAGCAATTGATGGGAATGTATATTAATAAAAATGGTAATAAACAATAAGTAAAAATAAAAATAAAATAATTAAAAAAAAATAAAAAAAATAAGAATAAAAAAAAATAAAAAAAAATAAAAATAAAATTAAATAAAATAAAATACAGATAAAAATAGAAATAAAATAAAATAAAGACAAAAATAAAAATAAAAATAAAATAATAATTAAAATAAAAATAAAAATAAAAATTAAGAAAAATTAATAAAAATGATTACCAATTAGATAAAAAACAATTCAAATCGAGATCTATGTTAAGGCCATGCGGATGGAGAGTTAGGAGGTTAGAGCCCCGCCAATGTTGCTCTACCCTGTCGATACCACAGAACCTCAAACCTCTGGGATCACGATTGTGGAAAAGTCTGAAGTGATTAGAAAGGCTATGATGTTTGAAGCCTTTTCTTATTTTATTTACATGTTCCCTCAGTCTGACACCTAATTGTCTAGTGGTCCTACCTACGTACTGGAGCCCACATGGACAGGCAAGGAGATAAGTAACGTGGGTAGTCGCACATGTAATGAATTTTTTAATTTTGTAGATTTTACCTTGGGTTAGAGATGTAAATTGTGTCGTTTTTCTCACCCTATGTTAAGAGGTACGACAAACAACACACCTTCCACAGCTAAAAAAGCCAGTTTGGTCAAGGAAGGTGCTTGGTTTCTCTGGGGGATTAACGACATTATGCGCAAGCTGTAATCGCAAAGTGGGTGGTTTAGTATAAATGAATTGTGGTGTATGTGGTAGGATCTTTACGAGTTCCCGATCTTTAAGTAGCAATGGCCAATGATCCTTCACAATTTTCTCAAATTGTTTATATTGTCTGGTGAAACCAGTCATGAAGGCGGTCCCATATTCTTTCTTGACCCTCTTAGTACTATTTAAAAGGGATTCTCTACTTAGATTTCGGATGTCATCTCTGATTTTATGCAGCTCCTCAGACTTGTAACCTTTTTCTTTAAACCTATTACAAATAATTTCTGATTGTATCTCATAATCCTTGATATTTTTACAATTTCTGCGGATCCTTAATAATTGGCTTTTGGGTACTCCTCTAAGCCATCTGGGGTGGTGGCAACTCCCTAGAGGTATATATCCATTATGATCGACCTCTTTGAAAAAGGTACGGGTAGAGAGTCTGCCGTGATCTTTAAAGATCACTAGATCTAGAAAATTTACCGATTCCTGACTGGATACCTCTGAGAAGGAGATTCCATACGGATTGGTGCCAATCATTTGTAAAAAAATATAAAAACTTTCTTTTGATCCTGCCCATATGATAAAAATGTCATCAATGTAGCGCTTATAGAACCTCAAATGAGGTATGGCCTGGCCATATATAGCCTGTGACTCCCACCAACTCATGAAGAGATTGGCGACTGAAGGGGCGTATTTGGCACCCATCGCCACTCCCCTTTTTTGCCTATAGTATTTCCGTTCATGCCAGAAAAAATTATGGCTCATTGCTAGTTCCAGAGACTCTAGAATAAAGTCCTTTTGTTTGGACTTAACTATAGTGTCCTCCAGAGCCCACTTATATGCCTGCAATGCGTGATTCTGCTTAATGTTGGTGTAGAGCGAATTAACATCTACACTAGCCAAAATGTGGTCATCATTAATTTCCATTAGGTCCCTACTATCCTTGAGATATGCTGGGCATATTACTTACTATGGGTCTCCCCGGGGGATTTAAGGGGTCCTTGTGTATCTTCGGCAGCTGATAGATAACAGGCACCCGTGGTGCGTCAGGAATCAAATATTTAGTTTCTTTTTTGTTGATTATTCCCGCTTGGTTAGCAGCCTTAATCAACAATTTAAGTTTGGCCTTGTATTTATTAGTGGGATTTCCTTTTAATTTTTCATAGGTTTCAGTGTCTGTAACTAAACGATTCAGTTCTGACAAGTAGTCACCTTTATTCAAAATAACAACCCCTCCCCCTTTGTGCGCCTGTCTAATAACTATGTCTTTCTTTTTTTCTAGTAATAACAGACCTTTTTCAATATCTTTTTTCTTTCTACTTGGACGGATATTGAGTTGTTTCAAATCTTGTTCCACCAGTGATTTGAAGACCTCAACAAAATGATTATTCGACACCTTGGGATTGAAAATGGAATTATTCCTTAGATTAGTGTGGATGAATTCCTCACTAATCTCTTTGGATGTCGGACTATTTCTAGCAAAAAAATTTTTAATGTTAATCTTTCTTATAAACTTCTGAAAATCAATAAAAACATTAAACTTATCAAAATCCCTATCAATTGCAAATTTAAGTCCTAATTGGAGAACTTTGTTTTCTTCATCTGAGAAAATGGCGTCACTAAGATTAAATATACCGGCTGCTAAGTTTCTCTCTTTCTTTTTCCGTTTTCCCCCCCTCGACATCCTCTGTTTCTCCGTTTCTTGCATCTTGAAAAAAGGGGGGTGGAGCCATGGAATATCATGGCCTCCATTCCTCCTCTTTCTGATCTTGGGGGTGATTGCCCCTCCCTCGGCCTCTGGGGTTGGAACCGCCTCTGGCTCTCCAGGGGGGACCTCCATAGCCCCTTTTTTGAAAATCCCCTCTTTGGTTATTGGGGGAACCACCTCGACCTCTGGGGGGGTATTGGTTATAATAATATGGGGTCCAAGAAGGGCCTCCATAACCCCCTCTGGGATCATGTCCTCTGTAATTGGATGGGCCAGTGGGTTGTTGGGAATAATCCTGTCTCAAAGGTTTACAAAAAAGGTTTACAAAATTAAAAAATTCATTACATGTGCGACTACCCACGTTACTTATCTCCTTGCCTGTCCATGTGGGCTCCAGTACGTCGGTAGGACCACTAGACAATTAGGTGTCAGACTGTGGGAACATGTAAATAAAATAAGAAAAGGCTTCAAACATCATAGCCTTTCTAATCACTTCAGACTTTTCCACAATCGTGATCCCAGAGGTTTGAGGTTCTGTGGTATCGACAGGGTAGAGCAACATTGGCGGGGCTCTGACCTCAAACAGGCGATATCCAAGAATGAAACCCAGTGGATCCATAGATTTGGTACTCTCCATCCACATGGCCTTAACATAGATCTCGATTTGAATTGTTTTTTATCTAATTGGTAATAATTTTTCTTAATTTTTATTTTTATTTATTTTATTTTATTTTTTTTTTTTTACTTTATTTGTATTTTTTTTTTTTTTTTATTTTTTTATTATTATTTTTTTTTTTATTTTTTTTTTATCTTTATTTTATTTTATTTCTATTTTTATCTGTATTTTATTTTTATTTTTATTTTTATTCTTATTATTTTTATTTTTATTTATTTTATTTTTATTTTTACTTATTGTTTATTACCATTTTTATTAATATACATTCCCATCAATTGCTTTTAATTTAATTTTGATATTCTTAATTATAGAAATACTTTCTTTGGATATAGATTGTATTCCTAAAAGTTTTATATTTTATATTCCTTTATCATGTTCTGTCATTTTGTTCACATTTTATTAAAGTTTGTATTGAGCAATTGACAACAGGAAATGATGTAATTTGGAAGCAAAATTGAACCTAGTCCGATTGATTGTATTTTATTGAATGATTGGCTAGCTGAGAGGCGCCAGCTGTCCATTGTATTTATAAGGCTTGCTTTATGGCCGGAAGTGATGTCCTTGATGACGCCCTGGAGGAGGGGCGAAACGCGTCGACGTAACTTCCGGTTTGAGAGCCAGTGACGCTGCTTCCTGTTCCGTTGGAACGCACGCCAGTCCCGTGCACCCGG
Source organism: Lithobates sylvaticus (assembly GCA_028564925.1). Classification (NCBI taxonomy): domain Eukaryota; kingdom Metazoa; phylum Chordata; class Amphibia; order Anura; family Ranidae; genus Lithobates; species Lithobates sylvaticus. Next base: position 183,368,067 of record CM053036.1, read on the forward strand.
AACACGCTGATCCTTGTCTTCCCTGTAGTGAGTTATTACAACACAGGGCATTCCAGGTTTATTCTCAGCGATACCACACATGTTATTTCTTTCTTTTTTCCTCCACGGCATCAATTCATTTGGAGATCTTGCTGTTTCATCCGGCGTATTACTGGGATCCCTGACACCATTCATCCCCCCACCAAAACGCTTCAAAGACCCTAGGACTGCAAAGCCGCAGGTCATTTTCTTCTGGTGAGTGGGGTTCCTAAGGGGACTATCGTCTAGTGACAACCTGCAAATTTTATTTTTCACAACCACCAAAACAATATTAGTCTGTATATTTGCTTTTTCATCACCAATTATGCAGTATTGATTATTGCTTTCTGATTATCATTTTTTCACTGCAGCCATTGCTGCCCAACTGTCATTATTTTTGTACATTATCACTTATGATCTTTATATAATTATTTCACAGTGGTGATATATATCCGCTAGCGCAGCCTATATATTCTAACCAATACACACTATACCTACGTCTATAGTGGTCATATTTATGGATGAATTTTTCAAAGCATGTAGTGCAAGGGCCTGCCTCAATACTTTCAAATGCTACTGTTTTAATTCTTCTCCTCCTATTATTATTATTGTGATAGGTAATAGCAGAATCCAAAAATATGCTTCCATTTTCCTTTTTTTTTAGGCCACTTCTTCTTACCTGTCCAGTGGTCTGCCAATAGTGTAATTAAGGAGGGGCTGGCCAAACTATCACACATTACTTTGTTACTCCATTACGTAGTGGAGAGGGTGGTTACCTGTCCAAAACATACCTCCCCCCTAAAATATTTACAAGGGGCCATCAGAGGGGGGAGAAATCTGATAAGTGGACCTTATATTTTTAGCCTTTAAATACTACAAGAAATGTTATTGCCAAAATGTTTGTGTAGAATCTGCTTGTAATGTTTATTCTCAAATGTACTAATTATATTTTTCTTGTTTAAATCCACAGTTTCCTTCCACGCCACAGGAATGGCAGACTCCCAGTTTGCCCAGCGGTGGGATTTCCCGAACTGCGGAGGGGCAATCCATGGGAAGCATGTCCACATCATCCCACCACCCCATTCGGGGTCATACTATTTTAACTATAAGGGGTTCAATAGTATCGTGTTGATGGCGGTGGTGTCGGCGACCTATGAGTTCCTATATGTGGACGTGGGGAGGAATGGCTGGATGTCGGATGGAGGAGTCTTTTGCCGGACCGAGTTTTACCGACGTCTCGAGAGTGGTGGCTTGGGATTGCCACCCCCGGAGGAGAATGTCGAGGGACTCCTGTTTGTGTTCGTGGCAGACGAGGCGTTTGGTTTGGCTAACCATTTGATGAGACCATTCCCCCAGAGAACCCTCACCCCGGAGAAGAGGGTATTTAATTACCGACTGGCCAGAGCCAGAGGAGTCATGGAGAACGCGTTTGGTATTCTGGCCAGCCGGTTCCGCCTGTTCCAAACGGCCATTAATATGGCGGAATACAAACTGAATACCATAGTGGTAGCTTGTTGCATTTTGCACAACTTTTTCAAAAGGACCAACCCCAATTATGTGGTTACACTTGGGCCTGACGCTGGACTACAATCCCTGACGTCCCTGGAAGCGGCCCGTCCTGGCTTGCCCCCCCAAAGCGCCCGTGAAGTGCGTGAAAATTATTCTGACTATTTTTCGGGGAGGGGGGGCATTGCTTTGCCAGCAGTGTTTGAATAAATTTGACCTTTTTTTATGTTTAAATATCTTGCTTTGAATTTCCTGCTTGTGTTTCTTTTTTGGGTCTCCTAGTGCACTTGTAGTGCCAAGTGGTTTGTACATTATCTAAACACCCATTGTCACTGTAAACATCAATTTCCACACAAAACAATGGTATTGATCATTGAAAGAAGAAGCCACACATTGTTGAGCAAAAAAAAATGTTTTTACTCCGTACACATTCACGTGTTTTTTTTTTTTTTTTTTTAGAAAAAATAACAAGTTTGGCATTTTCACCACCAAAAAATTGGGGTTACGGTACATAAACAGCCATGTTTCTAAACATAAAATACACAACTCTGGTGCATAAAAAAGTTCTACGTAGAAACATTTTTTAAGCCAAGATCACACATTACATTGTCCAAAATGTGTGGATCTTGCCTTCAACAGATGGGGTGCAGTCACCCCTGTAAAAGCCTAATTTTGAAGATGCACACAAATTTTGCGGCAAACTGGGGATTTACATCCTGATCCCATGCCTAATGTCAACATGTGCTATCTCCCATCATGGGGGATCAATGTCTGTGTTTTGGGGGTGCAACCCCTTCCTCTCACTGACTTGAGTTTTGAGGAAGGGGTAGCAGGCACAAAACGCGTACATTGATATCCCCTGATGACAGATAGCACATGTTGACATACTGTGTGCATCTTCAAAATTAGGCTTTTCTCTAGTCATCTTCCAGGACGGCACACCTGAGAGATGAGAGGCTCCTCCCTACAGGAAACACAATCAAGCGACAGCTGTTTTAAGTCCCCACCCTTCCCCTTGATCCTCAGTTTTTGATTGTGTTTCTCCCTACACAGCGAAACTGTTTGTTTTTTTCCAAATGACCTGAAGCCTAGGGCTGGTGGTCTCCCCCTGGGAGCCGGACCACAAGCTTTTGAAGCCTCTGGGTCTGGTAGGATATTATCCTTCCTGGGGGGTTCCCCTATCTTTTCCTCAGGGGGGGCAGCAGAAATTGGAAGAGCCCCCCTGAGAGCTGAAGGACCCTGGATACAGTGGTGTACCCAGAACTTCAGGGGCCATTATCCTGTCTCCCCTCCTTACCTGTCCAGGCGTCTGTTCAGACGGGGGGCTGGCCATCGGTTCTTTCCAGGGGGAAGCATGTCCCCCGACTCCTGGGCCCCCGGTAGTTCGCGTGGGCTGCTGGGGAGGGCACGGCGACAAGCACCCGTGTCATTTTCAAACTTTGGGAAAATGGCGGCGGCGTTCTTACCCAGGAGGGAAGGCTGAGAGTCAGCAGGAGCAGGCGCCCACATCCTCCTTTCGCGAGAGCGAGGAGGCACCAGTTCACTACGGTGGATGTCTGCCTAAACCACCTCGGATGGGAATGAGGAACGTAAGGCATTGCCCCCCCCCCATGTGTATATACTGACTGGTACACTGCAGGACACAGCCTAACCTTGCAGCTCCCTATGGGGACAGCAGTTGAGGGGGCACTTTGGCGGCTATCCTCCTTGCGTGTGGACCATAAGGATGGAAAAGCAAGCCCGGTGGCTGTGGCAAAAGGGGAAGACGACAACGGTGAGTACTTTCCTTTGCCTTGGGAATTTAGCTGCAAAGTCCCCAATTCCAGCCAGATGGTTTCTGGGCAGTTGAGATAATCTCCCCTGGGGTCTGGATTCATTTAGCCCAGAAGCTTCTGCTAAAAATACCAGCCGCAGCTCCCTCTTGCATCAGAGACGCTGTATGGTGGATAAGTGGTGCAGCGGAACAAGTGTGCTTAAACCACCTCAGATGGGAAAGAGGTAGGTAAGGCATTGCTCCCCCTTCCCCGTGTATATACTGACTGGTGCAGTGCAGAACCTGGGGTTGGGATACAAATAGCCCAGAAGCTACTGCTAAAACCACCAGCCACAGCTCCCTCTGTGGCTGAGACACTGTGGTTATCGCAACAGTAGGTTGCCAGCCTCTCCCTACATGCCGAGTTGTGGTACATTAGTAGGGGTGAATATAGCGAACAGGGGGGACATGACAGGTTTACCACTGAACTAGTTATTAATTGTGCAGTGGTTGGTGGATTCAGAAGCTCCCCTGGTCAGCAGGTGCACTAGGTTACCGGCCCTATTAGCCCAGCTGCTAGGAATCTGAAGTTGTTCCAAGATGTGTAGCGTAATGTTGGGCAGGGACCAAGCGTCTGTGTGGCACAGTATGGGGTTCCCTTGTGACAGATCCTCCTTTTGGGGGTTTCTTGCTATAGGTAATTTTTTCCATAAGCTCCAACCTCCCACTCCACTTTTACACTGTGGTTATAATATAGTGCAGGAGGTAAGAAAAACCTTGTTGGTTTGGGCTACAGTCCACTCAGTGGCAGATCTAGAGGCCATTTACCATAAATTGCTTCCTACATCCTTTTGAGGATTTTCTGTGCAAACCTATGCAAGAGCTACATGATTGCTTGTTTAAAGCCTGCAGGTAGCTATTTACCTCCAGGCTAAATTGGTAACCACCTCTTCTAGGGGCTGTCTTAAATTGGTCTCTAGGGCTGGGCTCATTGAGACTTTAGTTGCTGATCAGCCCCACCTGGGTATGAGCTGGCTAGCATTTACTCAGTCTATGGAGGTAAGGTAGGACAACAACTACTATAGTAAGGTGTCCAACCATTTTAGGATTTGTTCCTTCACTGTTGAAGGGTTAGTATCTACTGCCCAGGCTATGCCTATGAAATTGCCCCTGTTGGTTATTTCATAAAGGGATACCCCATGACTCCTTCTTGGCTGCACACTAGTAGACCTCCAGTAGTGAAGGTTTGTCCTTGCTGGGATATTTTGTGGCTCAACAGAAATACACATTGAGATTTGTGACATCTCTGCTCATAAGGGGTATATTGCTGTACATCAGAAATGCACTGCACTGAAGCTTGTTTGGTGTACTTTATATCCTAAAGGTACTACTTTGTTTAGCTGCAGATCAGAAAAATGGAACAGTGAAGGTGGTCTGTACTTTCTGGTTTGGTGCCGCACAGCAGAAATGCACATCATTGAGTCTGGTGACATCTCTGCTCATAATTGTTATTGCTGCACATCAGACATACAAAAGATTGAGGTCTGTCTGTGGGGATATATGTCATGTATTACTGCCTTATTGGTTGCTTATCAGAAATGCAGCAGTGAAGATTGATGGTCCTGATTTGTTGGGCTGCATAGCAGAAAAACAAATTGAACCTGGTCTAGGGGTAGTACATATACTGCCTTTGGTAATCAGGCCAATTTTAGGCATGCGATTTGACATGTTGAGTCGCATGTCAAATCACTTCAATATGGATGTGCTATCTCTATTCAGAATTGTTTTATTTTGTTGCACATCAGACATATACAAGATTGAAGGTTGTCTGTCCTTTATGTCTTGTATATACTGCCTTATGGGCTGCATATCAGAAAGGACATAGCAGTGAAGGTTGCTTGTCTTTTTCTGCTTTTGTTTTTGCTGCTCAGCTTAGACACATTAAGGATGATGGCATTTCTGCTCAGTATTGGTATATTGCTACACATCAGACATACACAAGGAATGTTTGTACTGTATGTCCTATATTTACTGCCCTATCGTCTGTCTATCAGGCACAGCAGTGAGCAGTGTTTCTCATCTACCTTACTGCTTCTCTAGGGATACACAGCAGGGGGTTGTTACTGCATTCCTCCAGGGAGTCACAGCATTGGGGACCCCTCACTTGTTCGACCTGAAAATTGCTATTTTGTTGACCTGTGGATCCTGGAATGGGGGACTGCTGGAGTCGCACACACGAATGGTACCCTTTGGAAGCCATAGTGTATAACTTCTCTTGCGTCTTGCAGTCGCAGGTTGGGTCGCACAGGTGTGGGAGCCCTAAGCTTATCTGTCCCTTCTGGTTGAGGTTTTGCTATGCAGCAAGAATACTCATCATGGAGTTATTGTCTTAATTTGCAGCAGACCAGAAAGATTGCAGCTGTAAAGGCTGTCTGTTTTTTTCTTAGTGTCTCTGTTTTTATGTTGCACAGCAGAAATACTCAAGATTGAAGCTTGTTGGTGCTTTCTGTTTCATATTGCCTTACCTTACTGCTCTTCAGAAAAACACAATGCTGCAGGTTGCTTGTGTCTTGTCTCAGTGGTGGTTCTATCTGACTACAGAACTGAATAACAGATGTGAATTGTCTTGTGTTCCATATTATTTTACCCTGTGGCACAGCAGAAATGCACAACACGGGAGTTGGTGTTCATATTGATCTGATAACTGTATTTGGTGGTTTGTCAGAAATACGCAACATAGAGGTTTGGGTCTTTCTGTCTTATATTTATAGCCTTGTTTTGCTGTACATCAGTAAAACACCACAGTAAAGGGGGTTCCCGTCCTTTCTGTATTTATATATCAGTTATGACTTTGCTAGCTGCACTTCAGAAATACGCAGCATTTAAGGTTTGCTTGTGTTTTAATGTTTTTACATCTTGGCAGCACATTAGAAAACCAGACTGTGAGGACTGTCTACATTGAGGTTCAGATTTGGGTCTCTTCCCATATTTGATGTATCGGTTTAGCTAGTCACACTCAGATACACAACATTGTTGTCTATGCTTGTGTCATTCTCTGTCTAAATCTATTGTGCCATGCCCACAATCTATGATCTTTTTATTTGTGATATTAATAATACATGTATCACTTTTTTGTATTTCAGCCTTCTTTTCCGTGGAGGGGCCAGGAGTTCTGGCTGCAGACGTCATATGTCAGAAAGCCTTGACCCCTTACATTCTGGGATGCCAGTACCATTTCCTAGGGTTTAAGCCCAGTAGGGTTATGGGACACTGGCGGAAGGGGATAATGAATCGCCCTGTTTAGTAAGAACTTAGGAAGTTCTGTTCAGAGGAGTGTTCTGGCCTGACGATGAAATATAAAGATGTATACCCGACCGAATAGGTTACGGCTCGGTGCTTGGCCTTCATTTCGCCCTTGTAGCAAAACGAGATGTAGAAATATGGGTGTTCTACTCCTGCTATGGACTTTAATCTCCTGAAGTAGGCTCTCAGGCGTAAGTAAAGCCATAGATTGGGCATGCCTTAAACCCAGGGATCAAGCTTTTGTTAATCTATTACCCTTAAGTAGGCTTCCCTTTAGTCTTTGCTGACGTAAAGATAAAAAGGAACAAAAAAGGTCTGTCAGGGCCCCCCCCCCCCCCCCTTTTTTGCAGTTTTATTTCCCTGAATAGGGTAGTGTTAAGACGGGCCCTCTTATTGATCAATGTAGTGTCCTTGTCTTACAACACAGGTATCTGATTAATCTTTTTAGTGGTTCTAAGTAGCACCTACAGGTACAATAGGCCATGTTGTTGGATGTGTGAGACAGGCAACATTGCTAACCTACAAGTTTAACATGTTTTCTGATTCTATCTTTAAGAGCCCACTCCACCTAGATCCTGCATCCAAAGCAGGAAAGGCAGGGACATCTGTGGAGCAGACCTGCAGATCAGCAGCATGATCCAGCTAAGATACCTTCATCAAGCATATGGAGTGGAGGTAAAGCTCACTGCAGAACCAAGGTTCGCCAAGAGGGTCTTGCAGTGGTCCCACCCTAAGGTAGGCCTGAGGTACTTGTTTATCCTCTCAGGTGTGCCGTCCTGGAAGATGACTAGAGAAAATTGACAGTTACTTACCGGTAACTGCTTTTCTAGGAAATCTTCCAGGACGGCAGGCCTACTTCCCGCCCGTTGAAGGAGGGAAAATTGTACAACACTAGAAGGTGAGTATCTATGAGGAATGATTTCCCTTGTGAACCGGGTTCAGGAGTTACTTCTCTACAAACTGAGGATCAAGGGGAAGGGTGGGGACTTAAAACAGCTGTCGCTTGATTGTGTTTCCTGTAGGGAGGAGCCTCTCATCTCTCAGGTGTGCCGTCCTGGAAGATTTCCTAGAAAAGCAGTTACCGGTAAGTAACTGTCAATTTTTAAAATGTTGTACAATTTTAAATAGCAAAAAAAAAAGTTGTACATTTTGTCACAAATTAGATTCTTCCAAGGACATCAATCATGTTTTTAAGTTTAACTTCAATATCCCTATTTTTTTTGCGAATAATCTCTAAATCCTAACTACACCACATGATGTCCTGGATTAGCCTTTGAGCACTGTCACTGGTGAAATGATCTGACTGTGCTGTTCTTCCACAACCTGTACTTCACCTAAAAATAAAAAACACACCATGTGTTATAAATAGGCAGGCATACATGTTTGATTACCTGAATCTGGGGTGTCAGACACTCACCTGTTGTGGTCTCAATCTCGACCACCTCTCATTCCTCCACATCCTCATCTGGTGGTGACCTCGGTTCCCTTTGTTCAGGAGATGGCCGGTCCCTGGGGACATGATATTTCCCATTCTTTGCTCCCCTATGAGAATAAAACAAAAGGTATACTTAGCACACAGATATTTGAGCCAACAAATATGAATGATAAACATTGCTTGGAAGTGGGGGACAATTGTCTGTTTGGGCAGAATTCCAAGCTGAAGACATGATTTATTCCCTTAATTCCTCAGACTGGAATACTTTTTTGGATAATTTCCCCACCTGGAGACACCCCAAAGTATCCACTGGAGTACCTGTGTTTGACACCCTAAAAATGTTTGTTCTGGTGTCCCACACTAGTGCACCTGAGTCCAGATGTGTAAACAGCTGCAGAGTGTCCTCTACATACATTACACTGAATGAAGATTGATATTCCTTCTAGGTTCAAACACATCTAGACAACAATGTCCTAAAAACTCTTTTGAAAAATGTTAAAAATTGAAGCCACAAAAGTATTTTATTATTTATCTGTGAAAACATCGTATTTTGGATAACGAACAAGGTTTACCACGAACGATTACTGCGTATGACCATGAAAGTAGCCATTTTGGAGTGTACAAGACCTTATTAGGGAAAAACACATGGCGCAGCATGCAATATTAATAATAATAGGTACACACGACATAATATACTTACTTTTTTGAAGAACTTTCTTGATCTTTCTGTACTGATCGTGCTCCCTTAATTTGAGGTCCGACCATCGTTTCCTCAGTTGATTCTTGGTTCGTCGTTCCCCAAAATTACTGTACAGACTCTTCACAACTTTATTCATGATCTTGGCCTTTCTCATATTTGGGTTTGGGTACGGACCATAATTCCCGTCATAGTCATTGCTCCTCAAGATGTCCACCATCTCCAACATCTCCACAAAGGCCATATTTGAGGCCTTAAATCTCCTCCTCGATCGTGACGTTTCAGGCTCCGGGCTATCCTCCTCCTCGTTACTGCTCTTATTATGCACCTGCTGTGTCTCCGCCATGTTCCGCTCCCACTGCAACGAAAGAGACTGGGCGGTGAATATTCTAGAAATAACGTCAGGGGCGGGTGGAGATTCACGCATGCGCAGTGTATATAAAGCTTCAAACACGTGTGTGTCGTAACTACGTTCTGTGTGCACAGGAAGGAGGAACGGACGACACGAACAATGACGAACAACGACAAACGTTACAACGAAGGTAAGATTTTAATTTTTTTGGAGTCATGTGCGGCCTATACTGAATCTAGATTGATGCCTATATTGTGTTGAAAGATTATCCTGAGATGTTTATTTTTGTATTTTGTTTGGTCTTGCAGACATAATGCTGCCATTTAAGGACCCAGAATTCCTTGGTGGACAAATATCATGAGATGAAAAATCTGTGGGAGGTGAAAAACCCCTTGTATCATAATAAACCAGCTAGGAGGGCAACGCTGGAGAAATTGCTTCAATTTGTGAAGACCCGGGTCCCCGATGCAGACATCAAAGTTGAGGCAAAAATTGGTAGCTTGAGAAGCACCTATAAGAAGGAGTACCAGAAGGTCCAGAAGTCTCTGAGGTCCAGAGTAGCAGCAGATAAGGTGTATGTACCCAGTCTGTGGTACTACAGCAGGATGAGGTTTATAGATGACCAGATGGAGGGCAGGGAATCCCTTTCTACTCTTCCGGCACCCCTTCCCTCCAGCCTTCCAACCAGCCTTCCATCCAGCCTTCCCTCAACCCAAGCTGAGGCATCTGTGGACCAACCTGGGCCTTCCATACAGGAGGAGATTGAGGAGCCCAGATGGAGCCAGGTATAGGTTTTTTCTACATAATTTTTCTGTGCAAAAAAAAGATTGTTGGTAAGTAGATGTTATTATTGCTAATAAATGAATGATGTAACAAAAAGTGTTTAACATATTTATAGACAGAAGTGGCCAAAAAAGATTAGGACAGGAAGGAAAAATGCTGGGCTCAGAATGATAGTCTTTTCTATTTATTAAATTTGCAACAGTCATGAGCTGAAAATTGTGTGTGTTTGATGAACAAAAAACTAAAACTTTGTCCCTTTTTCATACACTGGATAACCTCGGCCAGGACGAGGCTCTGGCTAGTGGCACACAGGAGGAGGCAGGGGAAAGTGTCACCCAGGAGGTGGCAGGGCCCAGTAATACGCAATCCCAGGTGCCTCCCCTCATCCTTCCCTACAAAAGACAGAGGAAGGGCACGAAAGCAGAAGAGGCAGCACTGGCCCTGATCAAGAAGGCTAATGACGCCCTCAGATCCCCCCTCGATGCTACAGAGGCCTATGGCATCTATATAGCCTCAAATTTGCAACAGATGGAGGAGGGCCAACGGCGGAAATGTGAACAAATCATTTTTGATACTATCCACAAGGGGTTGAGTGGGGAAATGTGTGACAACGAACACCTATGTTCTCTCCCCATCCTCCTCCTCCTCCTGCCACAATGCCACCTCCAGAGCCACAGCCTCCAGGGAAGGCTGCAGGGAAGGCTGCACGGAAGACCAGGAAGTGATCCCCTGCCTTCAGGTCTCAAAGAACCCACAGCGTGTTGTAGTACCACAGACTGGGTACATATACCATCTGCTGCTGCTCCTGTTCTCTGGGACTCCTGGACCACATTGACCTCCTTTTTATATGGACTTCTCAAGCTACCAATTTTTTGATGTCTGCCTTGGGGGCCAAAGGCTGCACAAATTGAAGCAATTTCTCCTGCGTAGCCTTTATCTTTATTTTGTTCTTCTGATGTGAAATACATTTTTATTTTGTTTTCAGAAAATACTTGCCTATGTGTTTTTCTAAAAATAGCAAATCAATTTATTTTGGGTGAGTAGGCAGGTACATTTCAAAAATACAATGTCAAAATTAACAAGGGACACCAACAACAAACAGGTTTACAAACAATACTTAATAATGGTGTTGTGGAAACGTAACATAAAAAATAAAAAGGAGAGCACGAGAAAATAATACAATAATACAAATATTCTTATTAAAGAAAAAAAAACACTTTAAAAAATTATATATATATTTTATGCAGATCTGGCTTAAATTCTAATATAAATATTATTCTGGAGAGACCTAGAAATAATAAAGAAATACGTTTGTAAAAACTCTGTGTGAATATGAGCAGCAAAACAACTTCATTCTTCTAGCATTATAAAGAAGAGAATGAGCGGCACATTGAACAATTTAAAAAATTCCAGTGTGAAGAATGTGCTAGCTCCATTAAGAACGGTAGTTTTACCAGACCGAGCGGTTCCGTCTCGTAGTGGATTCTGAGCATGCGTGATTTTTGGCATGTCGGAATTGCCTACACACGATCGGAAAATCCGATAAAAAAGGTTTTCCGTCAGAAAAATTGAGAACAGGTTCTCAATTCAAAGTCCGTTGGAAATTCCAACAGAAAAAGACCGTTGGGCATACACACGGTTGGAGAATCCGTTGAAAAGCTCCCATCGGACTGTTTCCACTGGAAATTCCGACCGTGTGTACGCCGCATAAGTGTAGCAATAAGTTGCTAAATGTTGTACCTTCATTAAATGTAACCATATTGCTCTTCTGGGAAGGCTGTCCACAAGGTTTAGGAGTGTGTCTATGGGAATGTTTGACCGTTCTTCCAGAAGAACATGTCTTTATAGACTTTGCTTTGTGCATTGGTGCGCAGTCATGTTGGAACAGGAAGGGGCCATCCCCAAACTGTTCCCACAAAGTTGGGAGCATGAAATTGTACAAAATGGTTCTTCATGTATTCATATGCATTTTATATCAATATATTAACAAAATGTTAGTATTATTCTTGGTATTCACACGGAACATTTGGTTCTTACCTAAACATCTCTTGAAGAATGATGATATTTGAAATGCTAAGGGGCATAACATGTCTAACTACATCTTAAAGAGGAAGTAAAGCCTCTTAAGAAAAAAAAAAAAAAAAGACACCCTGCAAGGCAAAGGCATAGTGAGCTAGTATGCAAAAATAGAAAGATGATATAGAAATATGACTAAAAAAGTCCGTGACAACACCATGTGCTTGTTGTAGTTCTAAATATTCATTGTGCAGATCTTTACAGCGCGTCCACCACCAATTTATGCAATGGGTCACTCACCACAATAAGGTAAGTATAGGGTGTAGGGTTTAGTTTTGGATAACCAATCCTATCTGTGATCTCCTGCTCGCTCCTATTTCCTGGTATGGAAGTTTTGCATAGGCTCCAAATGTACCCAAAATGAGATAATAAAGTATGCCTCCAATGGTGAAGTACGTTTTAAAACCGTTTATTAAAAAATGAAACATAAAAAGGAACTCACATGGTCCGGTGCCTTAAGCTGGCACTGAGCATATCCAGCCTTGTGTGTGTAAGATCCTATCGCTAGTGCTGTTTTTCGTTTGCGTGCGTTCCAAATCCTCTTCCTTGCCTGAGCTGCCTCCACCGGAAGTGACGTGAACGCAAGATTACCCAGCAGCCTCTACGTGTTTCGCAACTTAATTTTGCGTCATCAGGAAGCTGCCGGGTGTGTGGTTAGCTCTATATTTATAGTCCCAATGCCAATCTATTTGTGTTAATTGTGTTATGATCAATTCCCTCGTTCGCGCCATACCGGAAGCGCTATATCCGCCATCTTTACTGTGGTTCTCCCATTGCCTGGTAACAGGAAACTAGTGATTCACCATTTTTGTTGTGGTATTCCCTTTTCTTTAGTCCGGATCGACGTCCCCATCAATCTACCCTGGATTTCCCTCCCCGTCTGTAGTTTCAAGGCTCAAACCGTTAAGGAAATGTTATAAATTTATAAAAAATATGTGTGCATATGTGTCTAGCTCGGTTATGTTATTTTGCCTAATGTTACTTCCGTTTTAGTGACCGGAAGTACGTGACGTGGGTGCTTTGGCACGTAATCAGTTTCTCTATTTTAAATTTCTGTTTGTTTGAATAGGATTGAAATTCTAGTGTTTTTCTTGTTTTCCCGTTTGATGTTCTGCATGGTTTACATTTACCACATCGATAAAATCCTTTTTGGTCGAAAAAAGTGGTCATCTTTTTAGGTGGATCGGGTACGTTTTTGACCAGCTGGTCTCTAATACGTTTGGCCCTTCTATAAATGAACATCGGCTTTGCTGGCAAAATACTACCTAATTGTGGGTCATTACTGATAATAGGCCAATGTTTTTTAATTATCCCTTCCAGGGTTTTATACTGACTATTGTATCCTGTTATGAAGGGTATGTTGGTCTCCTGTTTTTCTTTTGATTTATTTCGCTTTTTATTTGAGATTATATCTTCTCGTTTTTTTTGTCCTATTTTTTCTCTACTTTTCTCCAGTATATCTAGGTTGTACCCTTTGTCTTTAAATCTTTCTATTAGAATATTTGTTTGTTTGCAGTAGTCATCCAATTGGTCACAATTCCGTCTAATTCGGATGAATTGTCCCATAGGGATGGCTTTTTTCCAATTGGGGTGATGGCAGCTGTTATACGGTATATACCCGTTTCTGTCTGTTTCTTTAAAGAACGTTTTTGTTTCTAGATGTTGTTCTTTCTTGTAAATTTCTAAATCCAGGAAATTCACTTTTTGGGCATGTGTTTCTACTGTGAATTTTATATCATACTTGTTCTTGCCAATGTGTTCCACAAATGATGCCAATTCATCTGTGGTGCCCTCCCAAACGATCAATATATCATCTATAAACCATTTATAGGACAATATCTGGGGCCAACACTTTCCGAACACTTCTTCATGTTCCCATTTGTTCAGGAAAATGTTGGCCACACTGGGAGCATACTTGTTTCCCATTCCTACACCTTTGGTTTGTCTGTAATATTTGTGTTGGTGCCAGAAGAAATTATTCCCCATGGCCAATCTTAAACCTTCAAGTATGAACCGTCTTTGTTTTATTTTTAAATTTGAAAAATTCTTCATTGACCATGCTACCGCCCCTAATGCATCCGCTTGTTTGATGTTAGTGTACAATGATTCAACGTCTATCGTTACCAATAACGTATTATCATTTACTCTAAGTTGTTTTAGCGTCCTTATGATGTCTGTGCTATCCTTTATAAAAGCTTGGCCCTTCCCCGTTAGGGGCTGTAGAAAAACATCCAGATATTCCCCTATTCTGGAAAAAATGGATCCGATCCCACTTATTATGGGTCTCCCTGGAGGTTTTTTGTTGTTTTTATGTACCTTGGGTACCTGGTAGATCACCGGTATCCTTGGTGCTTCCAGTAACAAATATCTGCCTTCTTTCTTATTTAATAATCTATCTGCAATGCCCTTATTTAGGTAGTCTTTCAACTTTAATTTAAATTCTTTTTGGGATTTTTCTTTAGTTGTTGATAGGTTGTGTCATCTTTCACTAGTCTATCTAGTTCCAATCCATAATCCTGTTTGGTCATAATGACTAATCCCCCTCCCTTGTCAGCTGGTCTTATTACTATATTTTTCCATTTTTCTAACTTCCTAATTCCTTGCCATATTCTATCAGTTTTTTTGTTTACTTCTGGTTTGATATTTTTTATCTCTATTTCCACCATTCTTTTGAAGACTTCTATATGATGGTTTGTGGTGGACTTTGGGTTAAAGGTGGATTTGTTTCTCAAATTGCTATGCACATAAATTGTGTCTTCCTGTTGTTGTGTTGTTTTTTCTTTCCCTGCAAAGTGTTTTTTTAGGTTGAGTTTTCTTGTGAATATTTGTAGATCGATAAATGCTTCGAAAGGGTTAAACGCTCTATTAGGGGCATATTTGATCCCTTTATCCAAAACTGGCGATGCCTTTTCTTTTCTAAATATCTCCTAAACCATGTAGGTTTAGGAGATATTTATTGGACCTACAGGTAAGCCTTAATCTAGGCTTACCTGTAGGTCAAAGTTGTTTGTAAGGGTTTACAACCACTTTAATACAGAGAACCTTAGCAGTACATTTACCCTCTGCCTTTGGGCCAAATGTAATATTTGTTGTAATCCTGTCACCTATAAAAATCATGAATGGCATACAATGGAGCTTTCTAGTATTTTTCAAGCAGAAACGACTCCAGCTATACATAGGGACAAAAGCAAATCTATTTCAAACTCTGTACTCCAGAATGCTCTGGAAAGTATTTTACTTATCATGCTTTTCATAAAACCATTCTTAAATCTGCTTAGGAGTGTGCATATCAGCAATACAATAGTGGAATATTAGAACATACACAAATACAGTAAAACCTTGGTTTGCGAGCATAATTCGTTCCAGAAACATGCTTGTAGTCCAAAGCACTTGTATATCAAAGCATTTTATTTACCGGGTATAAAAGAGAAGAGAGGCACCTCTAAGTGTAGCAATAAGTTGCTAAATGTTGGACCTTCATTAAATGTAACCATATTGCTACACTTAGAGGCTCCTCTCTTCTTTTTTTTTTTACTCAGTTGTGACATGATGTTACTCTTATATCAAGACATCGCTTGTATATCAAGGCAAAATTTGTTAAAACATTTTGCTTGTCTTGCAAAACGCTCTCAAACCAAGTTACTCTCAAACCAAGGTTTTACTGTAGTTGAAATGTATTCCCAAAAATCACTTACGCAAGATGGGTGCAAATATAGTACCCCTTCCATGTGTTGAAGGCATGCTTTTGTTTTCCTAACACAAAAAAAAGAATCAAAAGATGTTTTTAACCACTTTAATACAGGGCACTTAAACACCTTCCTTCCCAGACCAAATTTTGAGCTTTCAGCGCTGTCGCAATTTAAATGACAATTGCGCGGTCATACAACAATGTACCCAAATGAAATTTTTATCATTTTTTTCCCACAAATAGAGCTTTCTTTTGGTGGTATTTGATCGCCTCTACAGTTTTGATTTTTTGCTAAACAAATAAAAAAAGGACGATTTAAAAAAAAAAATATATATGTTTTTTTGTTTCAGTAACAAAACTCTGTTAATAAGTAAATTTTCTCCTTCACTGATGGGCACTGATGGGGCTGCACTGACAGGCACTGATAAGGCAGCACTGATGGGCACCGATGAGGTGGCACCAATGAAGTGGCACTGATGAGGGGGCATTGATATGTGGCACTGATAGGTGACACTGATGGGCGACACGGATGGGCACTGATAGGTGGCACACATTGGCACTGATAGCTGGCACAGATTGGCATGGATAGGCATGGATAGGCAGCACAAATGGGCATGGATAGGCACTGATAGGTGGCACAGATGGTCACTGATTGGCATCCATCAGTGCCCATCTGTGCCACCTATCAGTGCCCATCTGTGCCACCTATCAGTGCCCATCCATGCCCATCTGTGCCGCCTATCCATGCCGACTATCCATGCCTATCCATGCCAATCCGTGCCAGCTATCAGTGCCAATATGTGCCATCTATCAGTGCCAAACAATAATGCATGCCCATGATGCCCATTGTGGGCACTGATTGGCATCCATTGTGGGCACTTATTGGCATCCCTGGTGGTCTAGGGTGGCATCCCTGGTGGTGGGCATCCCTGGTGGTCTTGTGGCGTCCCTGGTGGTCCAGTGTGGGAATCCTCGGGAAGGCTGCGCTGACAATCGATCAGCACAGACCCCCTGTCAGAATCGCAATAAGCTTTTATTGATCGGTTTGCGCAAAAGTTATAGCGTCTACAAAATAGGGGTTAGTTTTATGGCATTTTTATTAATATTTTTTTTTTTTACTAGTAATGGCGGCGATCTTCAATTTTCATCATGACTGCGACATTATGGCGGACACATCGGACAATTTTGACACATTTTTGGGACCATTGTCATTTTTACAGCGATCAGTGCTATAAAATTGCATTGATTACTGTAAAAAATGACACTGGCAGTGAAGGGGTTAACCACTAGGGGGCTAGGGAGGGGTTAAGTGTGTCCTGGGGAGTGTTTCTAACTGTTAGGGGGATGGGCTACGAACGATACTTCACTGATCATAGCTCCTGATCACAGGGAGCTATGATCAGTGACAGTGTCACTAGGCAGAACGGGGAGATACTTGTTTACATTAGCATTTCCCCGTTCTTCAGCCCCGTGAGACGATCGGCGGTGCGCACTTGACCACATGGCGGCAAATTCGAAGGGATGTACCATTTGCCCAGCCGTGCCATTCTGCCGACGTAAATGTACATGCGGCGGTCGGCAAGTGGTTAAAGACCGACTCCAAAACCTTTTCTTTTGTTTTGGATAGGACAGGTGTGAGTTATAGCCTCTTCTGGCATTAATTTCTGTCTGTGTCCCTTTTTGAGAGATTTACTTTTCAGCCTGGTACACACTACAGTTTTTTTTTAAAACTGACAGCTCCGGTCGGGAGCTGCTGTACTAACTATGTGAGGTTAGTTCATTGATCTCCCCCCGCTGAGCTGTTGTGTTCTGAAACGGGGACAGCCCCCCATCAGAACACTGATCAGCGCTCTCTGCCATTGGCAGAGAGTGCTGATCAGTAGTTGGTTGGCTGCTGGTTTTCCAACATGCATGTCTGACAGAAGAAATTAAAGAAATGGCTGCACACCACAGCAATGATCCAAGATCCTTCTGTCAGACAGACCGACATGCACACGGGCAGAGTGTCGTATTTTTTGTACCAGCAAATGTCTCCCGACATTCTGCCTGTGTGTAAGTCTTACTCTCAGCCAGGACAGGAAATTAAAGGGTAAGGAAACCTTTCCACATAGTTGTTTTACCCTTTTGCCTCCACACCTCTAAGCACCCCTATCTACTAGCCCTATAAAAGCCTATTGGGCCAAACTGCGCATGAAAGAACATTGGACCAAGAAGCCAGCTGAGAAATATAAACAATTTTGCAGGCCTTGGAGTAAGATCTAGGACAGTATAGTAATTGTGAGGGACAGTTGGGGGAGGCTACTACTGCTTAGGATGATGGGGTCAAAAGGATAAGAAAGGTTCTCTACCTTTAATAGAAATGTGTTCAACAGGGGCATGGCTTCATGCAATTTCTAAAGAGAATGTGTATAAGTATACAAAGTTTACAATTTTATTGTTTTGTGGATGTTAAATAACCCAAAAATAACTTGTGCACTGCCAAAAATTGAACTATGTAGAAACAACTTGTTCAGCTGCTGCAATCACTCTTATGCCACGTACACACGATCGGACTTCCCGTCAACAAAACCGTTGTTTTTTTTTTTCCGAAGGTTGTTGGCTCAAACTTGTCTTGCATACACACTGTCACACAAATGTTGGCCAACAATTACAAATTTTCAAACTCGTTAGACTGGAATATTTTCCAAATAATGATTATGTATATTGTACCATCATCCCAAGTTAGTATAAAAATTGAAATATTGGAGATACGGGACTGTCTAAGGTACGAAGCTACGAAACACGTTTAAATATAATAAAATAGATATTTTTATTGACATATAAAGTCTAAAAAAATGACTTTGTGCACAGCAATATACATATTATAGTTCAGAGGTTATGCATACAATCCCAGATAGAACACAGAATATTGGTATACTATAAGTGCGCAGGTCAATATACTTGTCCATTTATTCTCGACATGTTTCGCCAGTAAGGCTTCTTCAGGAGAAAAACGTAAGGTACAAGTTATTGGAATATTGAGGATATTTTCTTGTTCTAGAGTATGCATGTAAATATGAAAAAGATATCAAGTTAGTACATACCAAAGATATCATATTGTTAGTTTCAAATGTGCTGTGTGGGATTTTGGCAGTGAGTACGCCATATGGGTCCCTGGTATGCATATGACCTCTTACCTCCAATGACAGAGAGTCTGAGCATCCACAGATTACCAGAAAAGGAATTAGTTAAATTCACAACAAAATATCATCCAGTGACATCCACACAAGATGGCACCACAGAACCGAGACCAAGGAGAGAATGGCTGGAGACCCGCCGGGGGAGATGTAGAGTCCTATTGATCTAATAGTGTGTCAAAGTAGGCCTGGAAGGTACAAAGAGTACTCCTTTAGTAGAGGTATATAATATATCACACAAGCCAAGAGGGGCAATGCAGTTCAAACCGGGCCATATGTCTGTCAAAGTGTACCTACCTCTTAGCAATTTAGAGAAAAAGAAAATACACTGGAGGCTCGGGTTTGCCTCTGAGAAGGGAATGAGAGAATCTTTCCCTAGTTGGACAATGTCAGGGATAACATTTTGTACTCTGAATATATAAACAAAGGAAAGAAAAACCCCAATGAGGATACATAGATTTAATACTCTTCACACTGCCAACCCCCCGAAAATTCCTTGGGCCTTCCTACCTTAGATGGACTATTTGGACCACCAAAGTGTGCTTCAAAGGTGTCACAGGGTGTCACAGGGTTTCTGCTTCGCAGATGAAGTCCGAATCCTACAAAGTTAGGGTTAGAGCATAAGGCAAACATAAATAGTCTTAGGGGATAATAGGGAAAAGTCCATCCAAGTTTCAAAAGTAACGGTTCCATATTTACCTAAGTCTCTAGTTCCCAGCACTTCCCGTGCCTCAGAAATACAAATAGTCTCTTTAATAGAATTTGGGAGGAGAATTTGCAGGCATGCTCTCTGCAGATGATGCAAATTCTGAGTGAACAATATGACACCGATATTGCTGAACTGGACCTTGAGATCCTAAAGTGGCAAGAGGATCATGCCAATTTGGGATCTCATGTTCGCTTCATAGAGAAGAATAAGAGTCTTAGGGACCATTTGACGAAATATGCAACGGGTTTGATTAAATCGAAGGAAAATAAGTACCAGCGAGACAGGAAAGCGTATGACTATGAACAGGCATATAAATGGAATCAACCAAATAAAATCCCCCCGAGAAGGGGAAACCTCATTCAGGGCTTACAGACAATGAACCTAGATCTTGTGGAGTCGGATACATCATCCATTTCCTCAACATCATTTGCACCTATATGTAAGGAAAGCTCTGCTGGGCCTAGTAGTTCCTCGTTGGTGCGATCGGGTGTGCGGGCTCGAGCGGGTGCGCGAGCTACTGCGCATGCGCGAGAGCGAGCGGGTGCGCGAGCTCGGACGGGCGTGCGCACGGTCACTGGCGCCGAGCTGGCTATTTAAACTGGTAATCTCCACACAGTTCTTGCTGCCTGATCTACAGCGTTCCGCTTGTCTTTTCCTGAACCTCTCTGTCTCTGTGTTTGTGACCCGAGTTACCCCTCAACCTGCTCTGCTGTCTGCCTGCCTCGACCCCGGCTTGTCCACGACCATCCACCTGCTCATCCCTCTGGCATATCTGCATTGTGCTCCACAGTTACCAAAGCCGGCTTGTCTGACCACTCTGTGCACCTGTCCTGAAGTGACATGTTGCCCGCTGGTTCCTGTTGTCCGCTGCATGCCGGTTCCTGTGACCACTTACCTGCCAGTTCCTGTGACCTGTCTGCTGGTTCCTGTTGTCCGCTACCTGCTGGTTCCTGTGACCGCTTACCTGCCAGTTCCTGTGACCTGTCCGCTGGTTCCTGTTGTCCGCCACCTGCTGGTTCCTGTGACCACTTACCTGCCAGTTCCTGTGACCTGTTGTCTGCTGGTTCCTGTTGTCCGCTTACCTGCCAGTTCCTGTGACCTGTCTGCTGGTTCCTGTTGTCCGCTACCTGCTGGTTCCTGTGACCAAGTACCTGCCAGTCCCTGTGACCTGCTGTCTGCTGATTCCTGTTGCCTGCTGCTTGCTGGTGCCTGTGACCAAGTTCCTGCCAGTTCCTGTGACCTGCTGTCTGCTGGTTCCTGTTGTCTGCTGTCTGCTGGTTCCTGTCATCACCCTGTCCAGGGTTGCCGATCATCACACAGCCTTCTCTGCAACACCTGACCTGCCTACAGCTGTTGATCCTGCCAGACACTCATGCTCCATTCGACTCCTGCACCCCCTGTCTCCACTATCAGGGGCTGCAAGTCTGGGAAGTAAGAGAGGTCTCCTACTGAAATCCGGGCTCGCCACTAGGTACGTGACAGTATCAGGCAGCCATGACCGAGCTTAAGGATGAACTTGCTAGAGTGGGGGTTCCTCAAACCCTTGAGGAAGTCATTAATCAAGCAGTGCAGATTGACAGGCGCCTACATGAGCGACGGTCCGAGTGAGCCTCTGTTCCGCCACGGCCCACTTGGATGCTGCCCAAGGTACCCCACTTCTCCAGGGGCCCACCGCTGGCTCGATCTCCTTCCTCCACAGAAAAGCCAGAACCCATGCAGCTGGGCATGCTTCATCCAACACTCACCCCTGAGGAACGACAAAGACGCCGCCTGGACAATCTGTGCTTATACTGCGGGGAGCCGGGACGCTATGTGAGATCCTGTCCAGCTAAGATCCGTAAGTGGCGTCTTCCTTCAGTTGATCAGATTCTGGCAGTCGCCGACACCTCTTCTCACCTTGCCCTTTCCATTTTGTTGCAGCTCCCCGGAAGGAACATTTCGGTCCCCGCCATTATTGATTCAGGAGCCTGCAGTTGTTTCATGGACTCGGCCTTTGCTACAACCCATTGCATTCCTCTGCAACCCAAGACCCAAGGACTGCAGATACACCTGGCCGACAGTTCGGCCATCCGGTCTGGGCCCGTTACCCAGGGAACCCAGCCTACCTCGGCCAGCATAAATTACCTCCACCAGGAACTTCTGTGTCTGGACATTATCTCTTCCCCCCTGTTCCCAGTCATTTTGGGTATGCCTTGGCTCCGCGCTCATAATCCCTGCATTGATTGGACTACCAAGGAGGTTACCTTTTCTTCTCCCTATTGCTCCCAGCACTGCCTCCCCAGGACCGCTGCTCAGCCTACCGCCCTAATGTGTCTGGACAGCGAAACCCCCCAGTTGGTCCCCAAGGCCTACCACTCATTCATGGACGTTTTCAGCAAAAAGGGGGACGAGACCCTTCCTCCTCATCGGGTGTATGATTGCCCCATTGAGCTTCTCCCCGGGGCCGAAGTACCCTTTGGGAGGATCTTTCCTCTATCTGAGCTGGAGCTCACCACCCTCAAAGAATACATTGATGACAACCTTAGAAAGGGCTTTATCCGTTCCTCTACATCTCCGGCCGGAGCTGGCATCTTCTTCGTGGAAAAAAAGGACCACACCCTTCGGCCATGTATCGATTACAGGGAGCTAAATAAGGTGACCATTAAAAAACCCTCTCCTCTACCGCTAGTTCCAGAACTGTTCCAGAGGCTGGGGGCAGCTGTCATCTTCACCAAGTTAGATCTCCGCGGGGCTTATAACTTGGTTCGCATCCGGGAAGGTGATGAATGGAAGACCGCCTTCCGTACACGATTCGGACATTTCGAATATCTTGTGATGCCCTTTGGGCTCTGCAATGCCCCCGCCGCTTTCCAACACTTTATCAACGACATTTTTCGGGACTACTTGGATTTGTTCGTAATCATCTACCTAGATGACATTTTGATCTTTTCCTCTTCTATTGACAGCCACCGTCAACACGTCAAGTGTGTGTTGGGGCGACTGCGGCAACATGGTCTGTACGCAAAACCCGAAAAATGCGAGTTTGAACAACAGAGCATACAGTTTTTGGGGCTCATCATATCTGTCGAAGGCATCAAGATGGATCCCCAGAAAATCTCCGCTATACTTGACTGGCCTGCCCCGGTGGATAAAAAAGGAGTACAGCGGTTTGTGGGGTTTTCAAATTTCTACCGGAAATTTATTAAGGGCTTTTCAGCCATCATTTCCCCGATCACGCAACTAACCCGACAGGGGATTCGGTTTCAGTGGACGACCGAAGCCCAATCCGCCTTTGTTGCTCTCAAGAAGCTCTTCACCTCCGCCTCCGTGTTGAAGCACCCTGATCCAGCTCTCCCATTCGTCTTGGAAGTTGACGCATCTGAAGTCGCTGTCGGGGCGATACTCTCTCAGAGACAAGGCCCCAAGGCCCTTTTGTTCCCTGTCGGGTTCTTCTCCCGCAAGTTGACGCCTCCCGAGCGGAACTATGATGTAGGTGATCGAGAATTGCTGGCAATCAAGGCGGCATTGGAGGAATGGCGGTACCTTCTGGAAGGAGCGGCCCATCCAATCCTTATATATACCGTCCACAAGAACCTGGAGTACTTAAAAGCTGCAAAAAGGTTAAAAACACGCCAGGCCAGGTGGGCGCTGTTCTTCTCTAGGTTCGCTTTCCACGTTACCTATAGGCCGGGCTCCAAGAACACCAAGCCCGATGCCCTGTCACAGATGTTTACTGACCCTAAAGAGCCTACTTCACCTGACACTATCCTAGCCGCAGAGAATTTCCTTCTTCTACAGGAAGACTTATTAAGCCGGATCAAGCAGGCGTCCAGGGAGAACCCTCCACCTGCCGAGTCAGGAGCTTCAACCAAAGATGGCCTATTCTGGTCCAACGGCAAAATTTTCATCCCAGAAAGTCTCCGGGTCACCATACTTGGACTCTGCCATGACCATGTACTGGCCGGACATTTCGGCATTTCTAAAACCATAGACCTGGTTCAACGTACATTCTGGTGGCCTCAACTTGCGAAGGACTGCAAGAAGTATGTGGAATCGTGTACCACTTGTACCCGCAACAAGAGCAGCAAAACCAAATCCTGGGGGCTACTCAAACCCCTACCTGCCCCTGAAAGACCGTGGAAACTAATCACCATGGACTTCATTGTGGAACTTCCTCCTTCTGAAGGCCATACGGCCATCTTCGTGGTTGTGGACCGGCTATCCAAGATGGCCCACTTTATCCCCATGAAGGGAACCTCTGCTGCACCAGAGACGGCCCAAGCCTTCATTAAGGGAATTGTCAGACTCCATGGGGTCCCAGCTAACATCATCTCTGATAGGGGAGTTCAATTTACATCCCGGTTCTGGAGAGCACTCTGCAACTCCCTTGGCATAGAACTATCCCTATCTTCTGCATACCACCCACAGACAAACGGGCAAACAGAAAGAACAAACCAAACTCTTGAGCAGTACCTGCGTTGTTTTTCATCCTTCTCCCAGCAAGACTGGCTTTCTTTGTTACCATTGGCTGAATTCGCCTACAATAATTCCACCCACTCCACTACCAAACAGACCCCGTTTTTTGCCAATTATGGTTACCATCCGTCATTTTTGCCTAACTCAGTACCCGAATGTTCCGTTCCTGCTGTTCTTGAGACTGTGGATTTTTTTTTCTACTAATAACAAGTTGTTACAGGAAACTATGACCCGGGCACAAAATCTCAACAAAGAGGTCTTCGACAGGGGCAGACGGGGGCAACTGGTCCTGGAACCTGGAGACAAAGTATGGTTGTCCACAATCAATCTCTGGCTCGCCTGTCCCTCAAGGAAGTTAGGACCCAGATTCTTGGGACCTTTCGCAGTCAAGCGAAAGATCAACGAGGTGGCATATGAGCTGGAGTTACCAGAATCACTTCGGGTGCATCCAGTGTTTCATGTCTGGCTCCTAAAACCAGCGGTCTCCAATTCTTTTCCTGGACGGTCTACAGATCCCCCAGCTCCCATAATGGTTATCGGGGAAGAAGAATTCGAGGTGGAGACAATAGTGGATTGCAGGAAGAGAAATAATCAGGTACAGTACCTCATCAAGTGGAAGGGGTACGGTGCAGAGGAAAACTCATGGGAACCTGAAGCCAACTTGCACGCCAAGCACTTGATCCAGGCTTTCAAGAGATCACACCCTAAAAAACTGACCCAATTGGGCATCCGGAGGCTGCCTCTTGGGGGGGGGGCAATGTAAGGAAAGCTCTGCTGGGCCTAGTAGTTCCTCGTTGGTGCGATAGGGTGCGCGGGCTCGAGCGGGTGCGCGAGCTACTGCGCATGCGCGAGAGCGAGCGGGTGCGCGGGCACGGACGGGCGTGCGCACGGTCACTGGCGCCGAGCTGGCTATTTTAACTGGTCATCTCCACACAGTTCTTGCTGCCTGATCTACAGCGTTCCCCTTTTCTTTTCCTGAACCTCTCCGTCTCTGTGTTTGTGACCCGACTTACCCCTCAACCTGCTCTGCTGTCTGCCTGCCTCGACCCCGGCTTGTCCACGACCATCCACCTGCTCATCCCTCTGGCTTATCTGCATTGTGCTCCACAGTTACCAAACCCGGCTTGTCTGACCACTCTGTGCACCTGTCTTGAAGTGACCTGTTGCCCGCTGGTTCCTGTTGTCCGCTGCATGCCGGTTCCTGTGACCACTTACCTGCCAGTTCCTGTGACCTGTCTGCTGGTTCCTGTTGTCCGCTACCTGCTGGTTCCTGTGACCGCTTACCTGCCAGTTCCTGTGACCTGTCCGCTGGTTCCTGTTGTCCGCCACCTGCTGGTTCCTGTGACCACTTACCTGCCAGTTCCTGTGACCTGTTGTCTGCTGGTTC
Organism: Lithobates sylvaticus; assembly: GCA_028564925.1. NCBI lineage: Eukaryota > Metazoa > Chordata > Amphibia > Anura > Ranidae > Lithobates > Lithobates sylvaticus. The sequence goes on from CM053036.1 coordinate 183,393,405, forward strand.
CTGTTGTCCACTACCTGCTGGTTCCTGTGACCGCTTACCTGCCTGTTCCTGTGACCTGTTGTCTGCTGGTTCCTGTTGTCCGCTTACCTGCCAATTCCTGTGACCTGTCTGCTGGTTCCTGTTGTCCGCTACCTGCTGGTTCCTGTGACCAAGTACCTGCCAGTCCCTGTGACCTGCTGTCTGCTGGTTCCTGTTGCCTGCTGCTTGCTGGTGCCTGTGACCAAGTTCCTGCCAGTTCCTGTGACCTGCTGTCTGCTGGTTCCTGTTGTCTGCTGTCTGCTGGTTCCTGTCATCACCCTGTCCAGGGTTGCCGATCATCACACAGCCTTCTCTGCAACACCTGACCTGCCTACAGCTGTTGATCCTGCCAGACACTCGTGCTCCCTTCGACTGTCTCCACTATCAGGGGCTGCAAGTCTGGGAAGTAAGAGAGGTCTCCTACTGCAATATAGTGTCCGGTACGTGACACTATAGCTTTACGTAAGGATAAACAACAACAAGGGGGGGCCATCCGAAAAAGGAAGAAAGACAGTGAAACTAGCTCACAGAGTTGACCCAGATCAGAGAAAATAAACAGTAAGGAAAAGAAAATACGTTCCCAACAGAGTAAAAATAATACTACATTAAACACAACCTTGTCCAATAGTACACTGAATCATTCCCTACTTTCACTGACTACTCCCACCAGAAATATTGACTCTATTTCTTCGGTGGTGGGCCCTCTATCACAACAAGGACATGCACAGGGATTATCTAACCTAGTGTCCCATACGGACTTAAAGACGGCCCCAATCTTTGCTGGTAATTCTAGTGATCGTAAACGCAGTCTACCGACTCCTACTCCAATGAAGAAATCGAATCCGTCTTTAAAATAGTTGGTCCCGACCCCCCTGTATTGGAGAGTCGGGACAAATTTGACATCATTAACCTGTCCTCTTACCCACTCTCAGACAATGAGGCCAAGGTATTGCAACTTGGTCTAACTTTTTGCCCAGATGAGGATGCAGACAGATTTGAGTTGGTCAAAGACCTTCATTTATTTGCACAACGTCTGATGTACAAGGTTATCTATGATAAAACTTCATCTGATGTCCCCACTAGCGGACAAAATAATGCCAACATGGATGGAATTACTTTTGAGGACTTACGGGCGCTACATGACCTGATGGACCTGTGGGACGAAAGCAACCCGGAGGAGGAGGGATGGACTTTCACCAACTCTCTTCCCTCCCTCAGTCAACCGGGGGTCACATTCCCCCCCGTTTGCACCCCACAGGCCCATCTGGACCTTGTGCGCCAGACTTTGGTACTCCCAAAACCTACAAACCAAAGTCAAAATCTTTTCCCATATTACAAGGGAACTCTAACATCTGGGCTTTCGTGATACAGGTCACAAAGGCAATAGAGTCTACTAATTGGCAGGGTGGACCCCGGACCAACCTGTCTACAGATCTCAAGGAAGCATTACAGAGTCTGAAGTCGAATATCAATATTGTAATTAAGCCATCCGACAAGGGTGGAAACCTGGTCATACTTGACATAGATAAATATGAAAAGATGTGTCTAGACATCATATCAAACAAAACATGGTATAGATTGGTTCCAGCCTCACATGTAAACTACTATATGCATAAATATAGAGGGATTATAACGAAGGCTCGATTAAATGGCACTATAGATGCCAAAACTTTTGAATTTCTTGATATGACCACATTTACCACCCCCACATTTTATGCCTTGCCCAAGGGGCACAAGAGCTTAACATCCCCACCCGGTCGCCCTATAATTTCAGGATGCGGGTCATTAACAGAAAAAGCCAGTCAACTAGTTGACGAGTATTTGTACCCACATGTCAAATGCCTATTCTCGTACGTCAAGGACACTATAGAACTTCTAAAAAGCACTGATGGATTACAGATACCAAAAAATGCTTGGCTGGTTGCCATTGACATAGAGGCCCTTTACAATTCAATACCCCACAAAAAGGGTGTTGAAGTAGTGGGGGAATTTTTGACTGAAAGAGATATTGATTCATGGAAGTATAACGATTTTGTTCTGGAATTACTTAGCTTCATTTTGATGCACAATATTTTTGTATTTAAACGCTCCCACTACCTCCAGGTACAGGGAGTCGCTATGGGGGAAAAGTGTGCGCCCTCATATGCGAACCTGTACCTGGGGGGGTGGGAGCGGGACCTGTTCTCTGATGAGGGCAAAACTGCGTCTATTGGTAACATAATATCCTGGAGTCGTTATATTGATGACGTCCTCATGATATGGACAGGACCAAAGGAGGATCTCATTACTTTTCTCAATGAACTACAGATCAATGAGTACAATTTAAAATTTACCTTTAACTACGATCAGAAAAGGATCACCTTTTTAGATGTGGAACTTTATGTGGATGAGAAAGGGACTTTATGTTCCACTCTCTACAGAAAGTCCTCAGCTGGCAACAGCATGCTACATGCTAGCAGTTCCCATCCTGAAAAGTTGATTAGGAGTATCCCTTATAGTCAATTTTTACGGATTAAGCGGAACTGTACGCATCTTAATGATTTCCAGCGGGAGGCTAATCTTTTACGTGACCGCCTCCTACTGAGAGGATATAGCAGGACATGCCTTCGGAGGGCCTACAACCAGGTTGTGGGCCTAAACAGGCAGCTCCTGCTATACAAACCCAGACGAGAGAAAACCCAAGAAAGTACACAAATTATTACCAAATACAATCGGCAACATAAAAAGGTACGCAATATCTACAAGAAGTTTTGGTACCTTCTTTCTACAGATCAGAAAATTTCAAAGTATATTAAGCCATATCCGGAAATTACATACAGGAGATCACGCTCTTTGCGTGATACCCTTGTTTGTAGTCATCATACGAATGAAGGGAAAAATAATAAACTGGTCCCTGAAACATATAAATGCGGCAAATGCAAATTTTGCCGCTTTATATTAGAGGGCAGGAACAAAACATCGAACAAACTGCCAATCCATTGGATCGGTATATCTGATGAAATGCTTATGCAGAGCTTTTTATGTGGGGAAAACTAAACGCCCCCTATTTTGCCGCATAAGAGACCATGTATCCCTTATTTCAAAACGTAAAATGGAGACACCTATTAGTCGCCATGTAGGACTGTACCATAAATTTAATCTTGACTATATTGGGTTCTATAGTCTCGAGCACCTGCCCCAACATGAACGGGGGGGTGACCTGGATAAAAAACTGCTGCAAATCGAAACAAGATGGATCTACTCATTGAAGGCGACCCGACATCCAGGGCTCAATGAGGGGATTAGTTTCAAACCCTTTCTATAGAACATCTACCTGCTTGACAGGATGTCCAAAAAAAGACCTTGGCCTGATCTCTGGCTCTCTCCCTTTATACTTTATACCTTTGTGCTTTGATTGGGATTTCGGGGCTGGTGTGTGTGGGTTGGGGGCCTTGTTCGGTTTTCCTGCTCTTGCCTCGAGCGTGCTCGCTCGCAAATTTCCCCTCTGTGTAGGGGAATAATTATCTGTCTATGTATTCATGTATTGTTCACTGATTGATAACATTTGACCTTACAAACCTTTGGGGTTTTTTAAGGAATTTTCCTGATTTATTGTATGCTTTTGTTATAATTAAATATATCTGCTATAGTGAGCATTTGGTGGTGTGGTTTCCTGCTCTAAATTTTCTTCATCTTTTATCCCTGTTCTTCCCCCTCTTTTTTCTTTCTTTCTTAAAAAACTCACAACAAACCTTTTCTCTAGAGCTCTCTCCTTTTTAGGAGATCACACTGCACCTGCACACATGGTGCATTCACATTACCGAGACCCTGGGCTTTGGAGATCCGTACGGATATCTCTGGACGCATGGTGGGGCTCTGCCCACCTCCACAAATTGTGTTGGATTACTCCCTGCCATGCGTTCAGATTGGGAATCGGCTTGTAGCGCCAGCTTCATCAAAGCGCTGCTGCCATAACATCTGGCCCCTCCCCAAACTCTACTCTGAAGGAGGCTGAATGCCACTGTCAGCAGAAGTTGTATGGGAGGGATCTGCGGCGCTGTGAACCGGAAGTCTGCCTATTGTGGGGACTTCCGGTTCCGGTGTATGAGCCTGACGCTCGCCGGCTCCCGCCCTATGTCTGCGTGACGTCACACGCTGCGCACTTTGGTGCCACGGGGGGAGACTATTTAAACCCAGTCTGACAGCCAGTCAGACTGTGGTGTATTTCTGAGGCTCGGGAAGTGCTGGGAACTAGAGACTTAGGTAAATATGGAACCGTTACTTTTGAAACTTGGATGGACTTTTCCCTATTATCCCCTAAGACCATTTATGTTTGCCTTATGCTCTAACCCTAACTTTGTAGGATTCGGACTTCATCTGTTGTCCCCTATATGGGGCTCTCTGCATAGCAGAAACCCTGTGACACCTTTGAAGCACACTTTGGTGGTCCAAATAGTCCATCTAAGGTAGGAAGGCCCAAGGAATTTTGGGGGGGTTGGCAGTGTGAAGTGTATTATATCTATGTATCCTCATTGGGGTTTTTCTTTCCATTGTTTATATTTTCAGAGTACAAAATGTTATCCCTGACATTGTCCAACTAGGGAAAGATTCTCGCATTCCCTTCTCAGAGGCAAACCCGAGCCTCCAGTGTATTTTCTTTTTCTCTAAATTGCTAAGAGGTAGGTACAGTTTGACAGACATATGGCCCGGTTTGAACTGCATTGCCCCTCTTGGCTTGTGTGATATATTATATACCTCTACTAAAGGAGTACTCTTTGTACCTTCCAGGCCTACTTTGACACACTATTAGATCAATAGGACTCTACATCTCCCCCCGGCGGGTCTCCAGCCATTCTCTTCTTGGTCTCAGGTCTGTGGTGCCATCTTGTGTGGACGTCACTGGATGATATTTTGTTGTGAATTTAACTAATTCCTTTTCTGGTAATCTGTGGATGCTCAGACTCTCTGTCATTGGAGGTAAGAGGTCATATGCATACCAGGGACCCATATGGCGTACTCACTGCCAAAATTCCACACAGCACATTTGAAACTAACAATATATCTTTGGTATGTACTAACTTTATATCTTTTTCATATTTACATGCATACTCTAGAACAAGAAAATATCCTCAATATTCCAATAACTTGTACCTTACGTTTTTCTCCTGAAGAAGCCTTACTGGCGAAACATGTCGAGAATAAATGGACAAGTATAATGACCTGCGCACTTATAGTGTACCAATATTCTGTGTTCTATCTGGGATTGTATGCATAACCTCTGAACTATAATATGTATATTGCTGTGCACAAAGTCATTTTTTTAGACTTTATATGTCAATAAAAATATCTCTTTTATTATATTTAAACGTGTTTCGTAGCTTCGTACCTTAGACAGTCCCGTATCTCCAATATTTCTATTTTTACAACAATTACAAATGCGAGAACGTAGAGACATACAACACATATGACTAGCATATAAAAGGAAGTTCAATAGCCAGTGCGCCACCCTTTGGGCTCCTTCTGCTAATCTCGTGTTTATCTCGTGTTAGTAGAAGTTTTTTTGATAGACGACTCGCGCTTTTCAGCCTCATGCTTTTCAGTTTGTTTCTGCTTTTCAGTTTGTGCTTGTGGGTTTGTATCTGTTCTTCAGTGCGTGTTGTCACTTCGTTCCTGTCTTTCAGCGCGTTCTTGTTCGCTTGTTTCTGATTTTCAGCTCGTTCTTCTCAGGTCCTTTCTGATTTTCAGTGTGTTCTGTCAGTTCATTCTGAGCAGCCGACCATTTTCTAGCCATGTTGCGGTTATGTTCTCGTCGGAGAGCTTGTGCCGTTTGTTGGGCTTGGTGTTGGAGTTCTTGCTTTGACCCAAGTCCAGTCCATGAACAGGGTGAGGAAGGTTTCATGGACCAAGAATTGGTTACTTAATCGTGACCAATTCTCTCATATGCCTATGCTGCGGGTGCTCCAGGAGAATAATTCTGATGATTTTAGGAATTATCTCCGGATGACGGACCCCATTTTTCACCGTCTGTTGGTGGAGGACAGACCATATTGGCCCCATAAAGAATGAGGAAGGACATCTGGTTACAAATGATGGGGAGATGGCGAAGGTATTGAATTTATTCTTCTCCTCAGTCTTCACAAGGGAATTGGGGGGCTTCAGTAACCAAAACATTATCCTAATGACACATCACAGGAAGCACCTCCATGGTTAACAGAGGACATAATTAAAATTAGACTTGAGAAACTTAACATTAATAAATCACCGGGACCAGATGGCTTGCACCCAAGGGTACTTAGGGAACTCAGTCAAGTAATTGCCAGACCATTGTTCCTAATTTTTACTGACAGTCTACTGACTGGAATGGTACCAGCTGATTAGAGAAAAGCCAATGTAGCACCAATATTTAAAAAGGGCCCAAAATACATCCCTAGGAAATACAGACCAGTTAGCCTAACTTCAATAGTATGTAAACTCTTGGAGGGAATGATAAGGGACTATATACAAGATTTTAGTAATGAGAACGGTATCATTAGCAGTAATCAGCATGGATTCATGAAGAATCGTTCTTGCCAAACCAATCTACTAACCTTCTATGAGGAGGTGAGTTGCCAGCTAGATAAAGGAAGGGCCGTAGATGTGGTGTATCTGGATTTTGCAAAAGCATTTGACACAGTTCCCCATAAACATTTACTGTACAAAATAAGCTCTGTTGGCATGGACCATAGGGTGATTACATGGATTGAAACTGGCTACAAGGGCAAGTTCAGAGGGTGGTGATAAATGGGGAGTACTCGGAATGGTCAGGGGTGTTTAGTGGGGTTCCCCAGGGTTCTGTGCTGGGACCAATCCTATTTAATTTGTCCATAAACGACCTGGAGGATAAGGTAAACAGTTCAATCTCTGTATTTGTGGACGATACTAAGCTAAGCAGGGCAATAACTTCTCTGCAGGAAACCTTGCAAAAAGATCTGAACAAATTAATGGGGTGGGCAACTACATGGCAAATGAGGTTCAATGTAGAAAAATGTAAAATAATGCATTTGGGTGGCAAAAATATGAATGCAATCTATACACTGGGGGGGGGGGGGGGGGGGGACCTCTGGGGGAATCTAGGATGGAAAAGGTCCTAGTAGATGATAGGTTCAGCAATTACATGCAATGCCAAGCTGCTGCTAACAAAGCAAATAGAATATTGGCATACATTAAAAAAGGTGATCAACTCCAGAGATAAATGATAATTCTCCCGCTCTACAAGACTGTGGTCTGGCTGCACCTAGAGTATGCTGTCCAGTTCTGGGCACCAGTCCTTAGGAAGGATGTACTGGAAATGGAGCGAGTACAAATAAGGGCAACAAAGCTAATAAAGGGTTTGGAGGATATTAATTATGAGGAAAGGTTACGAGCACTGAACTTATTCTCTCTGGAGAAGAGACGCTTGAGAGGGGATATGATTTCTTTTTTTTTTCACAATCAAAAAGTTTATTGAAACAAAGTACATAACAAGTTATATAACATGCGCTGTTACAGAAGCGCAAAACATTGAAAGGAGTCATGTTAACAGTATATTTAAGCATATGGTGGCAAACATAATACACTACAGGAAGAGGGGTTGGGGTTTAGTATTTATTGAGGGTAGCTTTATCAGGAGAAAAGAGGGGGGAGGGGTGATGGGAGAGGGGGTAGGTCGGGGGGTGGGTCATGGTATCAAGGATGGGGGGGAGGCAGGTTGTATTTTGGTTGTTCTCAAAGGGAGGGGTCTCATTAAGTTAGTTTAGTGGTATGGTTTCAATATCTTGAGGTCTGGGGGTGTGTCTGGGTGTTATTACTGTTCGTGGTAGTGTCGTGTTAGGGATCTGTGGTTCCATCTGAGTTATAGGGGGTAGAGGTTCTGGTTGGTGACGGATTATCAAGGTTAACTGGTTTCGTGAGGGTTAGAAATTCAGGCGAGTATTTGAATATTATCCATGGTTGCCACGTGTCATGGAAACGAGAATCGTTCTCCTGTTTCATCGTGGCTAGTTCTTCCATTTTGTGGATGTAATTTACTCTGTCTATCCAGTCAGTAATGGTGGGAACGTGTTTAGTTTTCCAGTGGAGGGGTATGAGTGTTTTGGCTGCTAGTAGGAGATGTCTGGTCAGGGATTTCTTGTATTTGCTTATCATGAAGTTGTTTATGTTTATTAGGCAGGCTGCTGGTGTAATTTCTAATCTGGTTTCTGTTATGGATTTAATCCATGATATCACTGCATTCCAAAAAGGTTGTATATGGGGGCATGTCCACCAGATGTGGAGGAAGGTGCCTACATTACTGTCGCATCTCCAGCAAGCATCCGAACTCGTGGGAGTCCATTTTCTGGTTTTATGAGGTGTGATGTACCATTGTGTAAGTACTTTGTATGATATTTCTTGGTATTTGGTGCTCAGAGAACTCTTGTGAGCCATAATACATGCCTTCTCCCATTGAGCAATAGTGAATGTAGTGTCTAGGTCTTTTTCCCACTTCCTTTTGTGTTTATCATTCTCTGTGAGCTCTGTCTGGTTTAACCAGGAATAAGCTAGGGAGGTGGTATTCCTAATTGGGGTTCTTTTGAAGCAAGCCTCTTCAAATGGGAGGAGTGGAAGGCAGTATGATGCTCTGTGCTTACTATTGAGCAGGTAATCTTTTAGTTGTAGGTAGAACCAAATACCAGGAAATGGACTTTCCCACTCTGTTTGTAAGGTTTCTAATGTTTTAATTGTAGAGTCCGTCATGCATTGGGTCGCAGTCCAGGTCCGTATATGTTTGAGGTGTAGGCCTGGAATAAAGTCTGGGTTGTTTGTGATCGGTGTAAGTGGTCCTGGTATTGATGCTAATCTGTGTCTTTTAGCTATTTTGTGCCAGACATTCAACGTAGTGGATACCAGTGGGTGTTTTAGGTTTTTGTCTGATTTGGAGAATCTTGTCCAGGGGTGGAAAGTCAGGTTGTATGGTGTGAGTAGCTGTTCTAGTTCGATCCAATCTTTGTTTGCGTTGTGACAGTGCCAATCTATTATTCTTGTAATGTGGGAAGCCTGGTGGTATTTTCTAAAATTTGGTAGGCCCATACCGCCTCTATTCTTGGGAAGTGTTAGGAGTCTCATCTGTAATCTTGGTTTTTTGCCTGTCCATAGGAAGTGCCTCTGCGCTCTGGTCAGTGTAGTAAAGAAGGTTTCTGGGATTTTAATGGGTAGGGCATTAAAAAAATAAAGGAGTCTGGGCAGTATCGTCATTTTGAGTATTGAGGCTCTGCCGAACCATGAGAATGTTTTCGTGTGCCATTTTTGGAGGTCCCTGATCAGTGTTTTTAATAATGGTTCATAATTATAGTGATATAGGGAGTCTATGTTGTCAGTCAGGTTTATCCCCAGGTATTTTAATTTGTGTGTCACCCATGTATAGTTATGGTTATCTTTTAATAGTTTTAGTTGGTCAGGTGGAAGATTTATGTTCAGGGCTTCAGATTTGGTATTGTTAATTTTGAAATTGGAGATGTAGCCGAATGTTTTGAATATTTTTTCAAGGTTGGGGATAGAGATATGTGGTTCAGTGAGAAAAAATAGAAGGTCATCCGCGTAAGCGGCGGTCTTGTATTCTCTGTCCCCAACCTTGAATCCTCTTATATCTCTATTGGCGTTGATGGTTCTGATTAGGGGTTCTAGTGAAATAATGAAAAGGAGGGGGGATAGAGGACACCCCTGTCTTGTGCCATTTCTTATTTTTATCGGGTCTGAAAGTGTTTTATTAATTTTAATTCTAGCCTGAGGGTTTTGATAGAGGGCTGTTATCCATGACATCATGTGTCTGTCAAGCCCAATATGGGAGCAGGTACTCATCATGTAGTCCCAGGAGACTCTATCAAAAGCCTTTTCGGCGTCGGTGGAAAGTAGGAGTTTACTAGTCTTGGAGTGTTTGGAGGAGTATATCAAATTAAGTGCCTTAGTGATGTTGTCTCTTGCCTCTCTGCCAGGCATGAAGCCTACTTGTTCGGGGCCAATGATGTTTGTCAACAGGGGTTTTAGTCTATTAGCTAGTATTTTGGCTAGGAGTTTTAGGTCGGTGTTCAGGAGGGAGATAGGTCGGTAGTTTGCACAGTCTGTGTGGTCTTTGTCTGGTTTGGGAATCACTGCAATGTGTGCCATGAGGAATGGGTCTTGGGAGTGTCTGTTTTGAGCTAGATAGTTAAATGCGTTCAGTAGTGGCTTGGCTAGTTGGTGCATGTAAATTTTGTAATACTGTGAGGTGAATCCGTCGGGTCCTGGACTCTTGCCCGATTTCAGTTCTTTAATCACATTGAGTAATTCAATGGTGGATATGGGTTCCTCTAGTTGTTGTATGTCTTCCTGGGGTAGGTGGGGTAGCTTACTGTCTTTAAGAAATTGGTCTATTACTTCTTGTTTCCTGTGTGTCAAGTGGGTGGGTTTGTGTTGGTTTGGTAGGTTGTAAAGTTTTGTATAGTATTGGTGGAAGAGATCCGCGATCTCTGTGGGATTGTGTTTGGGTACACCGTTTTTGTCTTTTATAGCGTGTACTGTGTTCGTCCCCTGTGCGTCCTTGAGGGCTTTGGCTAATAGTTTCCCGCTTTTGTCTCCATGTTGGTAATATATGCCCTTCTTAAAGAAGAGTGCCTTCCTAGTCTTTAGGTCAAGTATTTGTTTTAGGGTATTCCTGCATCTCGTGAGGTCTTCTTCCACTCTGATGGACAGTGATTTTTTGTGCTGGGACTCTAAGTTAACGATTTGTGCGTTCAGGTCACTTATCTCTCTTTCTCTGTCTTTTTTCTTCCTTGCACCCCATGTCATTAAATTGCCTCTTATTACGCTCTTATGTGCTTCCCAATTAATTAAGGGGTTAGTGTCTGAGTCTATGTTATTTCTAAAAAATTCGTTAATTGCGTCATGTACTTCATCTTTGATCGGTTGGTCCGTCGGGAGAGAGGCATTTAGTCTCCAGTTAAAGAATGTCTGTTTGGGTGGGTCAAGTTGTATGGATAATGTTGTGGGTGCATGGTCTGAAATCGATATTATGCCTATTTCTGCTGATTTCATATTACACAAATCCCGTTGTGTAACAAAGATAAGGTCAATTCGCGAATATCTTTTATGAGGGTGGGAAAAGAATGTGTAGTCTTTGTCTGTGGTGTGGATAGATCTCCATACGTCTACAAGGGATAGGGAGCTGATTAATAGTTTGATGCGTCTGAGTACCCCGTATGTTACTGTCGTGTGGCCCGTGGATGTGTCTTTAAGGGGTGAGAGTGGTATGTTGAAGTCTCCGCCTAAGATGATGCCGCCTTCCGCAAACCACTTCAGTTCCTCAGTAAATTTTCGGCAAAATTGAATATGTGTTTTATTGGGGAAGTAGACATTGGCGAGCGTGATGGGTCTTCCGGCCCATTCCCCTTTCAGGAATAGGTAGCGGCCTTCTGGGTCAATAAGTTTCTGTTGGAGTTTGAAAGGGGCTTCTTTGTTAATGAGTATAGAGACACCCTTTGTTTTGGCCAGGGGGTTAGTAGCATGGTACATTTCTGTATATATATGGTCTGTAAATTTGGGTATATGTTCACCTTTGAAATGTGTCTCTTGTAGATACACTATCATTGGGCGGGCTTTCCTGAGTTCCCTAAGTAATTTTGTTCTCTTCTCTTATATGTTTAGGCCATTAATGTTGTGAGAAATGAGGGTCTGCGATTTCCCTAAGTTCGAGTATGCCATGGCGTGATGTGTTCGTTTGTCTTGGGTGTCTGGTTAGTGTTTATTGAAAGGGCAGTTGGAGGGGACTCCTGCTATGAGAACTTTCATACGTAATGTGTTCTGGTAGTTGGGGGGGTAGTGTTTGGTAAGGTCTTGTAGTTGTGTTGTGTTCGTATCAGGTAGGGGGGGTAGGGTACAGTAGGGGGGGGAGGGGGTGTTATTTAGTGGGTCAGGGTATCGGGGGAGGGGTACTGTTGAGCGGATGCTCAAATCCCGCCTGGTAGGTGGGGAGCCGTATAGTACCTGGGAGAGTAGGCACTATGTAGTACTCTTGGGGGTTAGTGGGAGGAGTGGTGGCGGATAAATGTCACCAATGGAGTACTTCTTACCAATGGGTAAGAATTTGTCTTTCGTGAGTAGCGTCTGTCTCTTGTGGGGTCGGGAGGCCCGGGAGTTGTGAGTGCTTAACTGTCGATTACAATGTCATACCATCTGCATTTCGTGGGTGCAGTGAGGGGGGGTGGGATTAGACATGTAAGTTATTTATGACAGTGAGTGGTATTCAACGGAGTGCCACAAATTTCAAGTTATAGAAGAGAAACATAATAAACAAAAAGTACATAGATTTTGTTAATAGTAATGGCTGTAGCGGATCAAATGTCACCTGGGGTGTTAACAATGTGTAGGGGTATTATGTCACCTTGAACCACCAACTTGTCTATGTGGGGCTCAATCTTTTCCCTCAAGTTTGGTTTAGACTCGGGTCCTAGAGATTCGAAAGGGGGGGGGAAGACGTGTCTGTCGTAGCGTAGATGTGCTACACAGAGATTGGGGGGGTTGGGGGGCAGCGAGAAGAGAATATGGGGGTTGGCAGATATTGGTAGTTGTGCCACCCTATAGAGGTGTGTGAACATATATGTTTGTGTTTTACCTTTGACAGCAAGATTTACTTGTGTCTGTGACCTGGATAGTGGAGGGGTCCGTTAAGTAAAAGGATGGAGTGTTATGTGACTCCCATGATGTCGGGGTTCAATTAATTTGTTTGATTTTAGGGTTCAGTGTGACCACAGCAAGTTGTGGTCTGAACCATTTAGGTTTAGATGTGATCCTTAATGTGTTGTACTGCTTTTATAATCTGGGAGGTTGGACTCCCCCACTATCCACAAGTCCCCAGTACATCTACCTCATTTCAGTGTTAATATATTCAGCAAATGTGGCTATCATTGCCGCATACTGGTGTGTGTCGTTCCTGTTTTCCCCCTAGCTGAGGAGCACCTCTGGAGGTTTAATGATATGTGCAACAGAAATAAATGAAAAGAATAAGAAAAAAGAGCATTTTAAGTAGGCAAGCAGTGGATCTTCTGCGGTAACCTGCGTGCAGCGTAGTCCAATGGTGTAGGCTTGCTGAGGTGCAATAGTTCATTGCGGGGGGGGGCAAGAGGGGGATGTGGTGCCCAATCGCCGGTAATAGCTCAGTTCAGTTCAGTTCAGTTCATCATAAGGTAGTTGTCACTCTTCTCATGTCTCTGGTAGAATCTTCCTGGAGAGCCGAGGCAGGCCTGATGGTGGAAAAAACAAAAAACAACAAAGACAAGGGGGGAGACTTAAAGAATGGGAAGAGATCATAGGTGTCGGTGAATGGTGTTCTTTTCCCTTCTTCAGTAGTTGTTCTGGGTCGTAAGGTGGTCTCTTTGCGCCCTCTGGTGGTCAGACTTGTTGAGAGGCTCTCTTCTGTTGTGACTCTGTTATCGCCTGCTGTTTATTAGGTTAGTGCTGGTTCAGGCAGTGTTGTCAGCTGGTAATATGATCTGAGGTTGTATGTTCTGAGGGTGTACCTGTTGCAATGGGGGAAGAAGATAGATAGAAAAGGGAAAAGGGAAGAGAAAGGCCATTTGTTAGGCAATGAGTCTGTTGTTTCTGCTGTATTGAGGAAAGTTGAGGTCTTCTTGCGCCCTCTGTTGGTGGTTCGTGGTCAGCGCCTCCTCTCAGTCATAACCTTGTGTCTGTCATTTATTGCCAATTTCAAAGGGATCAGGTTGGAGGATGTAGAGATAAACTGGCGGGGGGGTCCCCGGTGAGAACTAAACTGGATCTATGGTGGTTCAGCCATGTCAAAACAGTGCGGCAGTGTGGCTAACAGGTGGGAACTGTAAACAAGTGTTGGTTTTGAGGGATTCTCGTGTGGGACCTTCACTTAATCCTCTGGTTCTTTGCGCTCCTGGAGGATGCAGGGGAATCATATGTGTGTCTGCTGCTGTTCCTTCTGGGCCTTCCTTGCTGGGAAGGGGACTGCATGGGTGAGAGTCCTGGGCTGTGCTGGGGGTTATTGATCTCTGGAGGCAGCAGGAATTCTGCGTACCAGTCTGGTAGATCCACTGGTGGGATATGGAGGTTGTCACAAAATTTGTTAAGCTCTTCAGGGATCCTAAGCATGTACTGTTTCCCCATGAAAGATGCTTGCAGGGCAAAGGGGAATTTCCACCTGTAGTTAATGTTCCTATTCCTTAGTACAGCTAGTATTGGCTTCAGGGCCCTCCTGTTCTTCAGGGTGATAGGGGAGAGGTCTTGAAATAGTTGTATTGTGGCCTCATTGTATAGGATTTGTTCATTTGCCCTTGCCTTTTGCAATACCTCTTCCTTCAGACAGAAGTTTGGAAGGCAGCAAATAATGTCCCTGGGCGGGTTGTCGTCCGGTGCTTTAGGCCTCAGAGCCCTGTGCGCTCTATCGAATTCAATTGGGGAGTGTTCTGGCCTGCTCAGCAGCTCATTGAAAATGGTGGTCAGTGCAGGTCTGATTTGGTCATTCGGTACAGATTCAGGGACACCTCTGAGGCGTATATTATGGCGTCTGCCCCTATTGTCCAAATCTTCTAAATGTCTGTTCATCTCAATTAGGTGGTGTGTGTGGGAGATGGCGACATTATCCAGCCTTACCAAGGCCCTATCCCTCCTTTTCCATGCTCTTTCTGTGACCGCCATTTGCTCTGAGAGCTTTAGTAGCTCCGTTTTAATATCAGTGATCGCTGAGGCAAAAGATCTCTTGATATCTGAGGCGATGTCTGTCATGTCGGCATAGGTAAGGGGTTTGTCTCTGTTACCTGATGTCGAATCCTCGGATGCCGGCAAGGAGACCTCATCGTCCTCCATGTCTTCTTCCTCGTTTTGTCTGTGAGCCGGCGCCATTTTGGCAGACTTCCCCCGCTGCTGAATCTGAATTTACTCAGATTCGCCGCTGGATTCTTCCTCTTAGGTGTCACTAAGGAGCGGAGAGTGTGTCCGTGGGTCCCCCTTTTTAATTGTGTGGACATATTTTAGGTCCTGTCGGTATTAGCGAATCTCGGGCCTCCCTGGTTCCCGGAGCTCGGCTATTGTGCGTCCATCCGCCTCGCACTCCAAGCCACGCCCCCGATATGATTTCAATATGCAAATACCATACTGGTGACCCTACAATAGGGATAAAACTTTTTTGCAGAAGGCAGTTTAACAAGACACGTGGCCAATCATTAAAAATAGAAGAAAAGAGGTTTAACCTTAAACTATGTAGAGGGTTCTTTACTGTAAGAGCGGCAAGGATGTGGAATTCCCTTCCACAGGCGGTGGTCTCAGCTGGGGGCATGGATAGTTTCAAGAAACTATTAGATAAGCACCTGAACGACTGCAACATCCAGGGATATACAATGTAATACTGACATATAATCACTCACACAGGTTGGACTTGTGTCTTTTTTCAACCTCCCCAACTATGTAACTATGTAACTATGAAACTATGACTATATTAAGGTAAGTTTTATCATTTAACATCACATTCTATGTATTTAATGTTTTCTAATGTATTGTATTTCTTTCATCATTCCATAATTACCATGATTGTAATATGCTGTGAATGTCCTCTTTGTCCTCATGCATGCTGTAAGCTTTAAATGCTCCTTTTTTGTCCTTCATGCATATGTGCCTTCACTAACCTCCCCAGCATGCTATCCTGGGCCCATAAACATCTAGCCTAGTCACTTAACAATGTATTTTGTCAGCTCCATTGTAGTCCTTACCCTAAACACCCCCTAAAATGTGTGCAAATGTTATTGTTGTCCTTAAGATCATTCAGAGTGCAAGAGGCTTTTTTTTTTTGGTGGGCCAAAACTCATTTGGAATTCACCAAAGCATGTAGTGCAAGGGCCTGCCTGAATACTTTCAAATTGTACTGTTTAAAGTTTTCCTCTCCTATTATCTTGATAGGTAATTGCATAATGTAAAAATGTACTTCAATTTGGACAGTGTGTATTTATATTTTTGGATTATGACACTTCTTACCTGTCCAGTGGGCTGACAATAGTGTAAGTAAGGAGGGGCAGGCCAAAGTAACACACATTTTTTATGCATTCAGCTCTCAATGAAGTGGAGAGGGTTACCTGTCCAAAACAACTCCCTCCCCACCCTAAAATGTTTACAATGGGCCATCAGAGGGGGTGAGGAATCTGATAAGTGGACCTTATACTTTTGACTTTAAATACTCATTTAAATCAATGTTATACCTATGTTGGCCAAGAATGTTTGTGTCTAATCTGCTTGCAATTATATGTGCAAGAGTACAATTTTTTTTTTCTTGTTTGACTCCACAGTTTCCTTCCAACCCACAGGAAGGGCAGATTGTGGCTTCCCAATTTGCCCAGCAGTGGGACTTTCCCAACTGCAGTGGTGCAATAGATGGGAAACATGTCTGCATCGTCCCACCCCCCAACTCAGGGTCGTACTACTACAACTACAAGGGGTATAGTAATATTGTGTTGTTGGCGGTGGTATCAGAGACTTACGAGTTTCTCTATGTGTACGTGGGGAAGAATGGCCATATGTCGGATGATGAAGTCATCGCCCAGACTAAATTCTACAGACAGCTTCAAAAAGGCAGCTTGGGCTTGCCACCTCCAGCAGACAACGTGGCGGGCCTCCCATTTGTGTTTGTGGCAGATGAGGCATTTGCGCTGGGGGACCATCTGATGCGGCCATTCCCAATGTGGATCCTCACTCCATAGCAGAGGGTTTTTAACTACCAGTTCCGGCTATTGCTAACGTCAATAAATATGACCGAATACAAACTGAACCATATTATTCTGTACTGCTGCATTTTTCATAATTTTATGAGAAAAAATGCAGCCAACTATCTGGCCTCAGTTGAGACTGAGTCTGGCTCACTGGAAGAAATCATAACGGCTCTTGAAGCTTACCGTCCTGGCTTGCCATCCCAAAGCAAGACCAGCCCAAGCTCCACCCAATGCCCCCTCACCCCCGCCGAATGCCCCACCTTAAAATGAACCCATTATGACAACAGGTGTTGGAATGGTTGCTAATTGGCAATTGACTGTAAGTATTATATAAACCTATATTTAATGCAGTAGTAATCTCATACAGGGAGCATAATACAATATATGCATGCACAGTTGCACACATACCCCTTTGTGCACACATCAAAACACATTGGCAGAAGAGAAACGTCAGACTCAAGTAAAAAAATATGCATACAAATGTTTAAACAGTTGTATGTTTATTATACTTAATAAACGCAAAGTAATCAACAGAAAATACAAACAGAACACACATCAATTCACTACTTTTTAATTTTTATTATGCTTTTTCCATACAAAAAACAGAGAGGTATAGAAATTTACTTTTAAACAAAATTTCAATATATATACAAGTTTAAGAATTACCGTCATTACACTTCTTATTATACAAATATATATATATATATAAAGTCGACAACAAGGACAGTATTATCGCCAAAAACCAAAATCAAACAATACACTAACAAGACAAAACAACACTAAACTCACACCTTTATATTATTTTCCAGTACGTCTGTCTACTCAACACCTTAGTCTACTATAGTTCGATCTCCCAATCCTCATCCCTATCCCCATCTCCCTCCCCCTCCCCACTACACGATCCATCATACAGTAAATTACTCATGCCAAACCAATAGCACCAGATTTTAATACATTTTTTAGGTGTTCCTCGATGTTTGTATGCTAATCTCTCTTTTCTTAAAATATAATTCATTTTATTACCCCATTGTTTATGGGTTGAAGGGGCAATAGTACCCCGCTTTGGAAAATGAGTTTGCGGGCTATATAAAGAGATCTGGTCCACATTACATGCATTTCTGCTGGTAGAATTCCATCTGGAATTATTCCCAGTAGTGATAGTTTGGGGGTATTTATTAATTCTGTTTGTGATATTGTATTTAAAGTCAGAAACACTTCCTCCCAATAGCTACGAAGCTTGGGACAATGCCATAGCAAGTGGACACAAGGGTGAGGAATATTTTCCCCATGCGTTACATTTTTGTGCGGTATAATGGGTTCTGTGCAAAATAAAAAGCTGGCACAGTTGTTGGCAAGGTGATATAGATACCATAGGTAGAATCTCCATAGCACGAATCCATTCATCTTCATTAAGATCAGTCAGATCTTTTTGCCACTGAATGAGACATTTAGCTTGTCCTTCTGCCTTCACTGTATTTAGTAATATATGGTAGATCTCTCCTATTAATCCTTGTTTATTAAACCGTACTGAAGTAGCTTTCATTATTATCTCTGATGGATTATATTGTAGTTGGAATGTTAGGGCTTGACTTTGTAGAGTGTGCCGTATCTGGAGATACTGATAGAAATTACTATTTGATAGTTGGAACCGTTCTTTCAGAATACTGAAGGGTAATAATATATACCCTTCAAATAGCTGATAAAGAAGAGTTAACCCAGCCCTTTTCCATTCCAGAAATTCTGATATTTTATTCAGCTCAGGTAAGTAGTAGTTCTCCCATATTGGCATATATCTTGTATACCCCTTATACTGAGTAAGCATGCGTATTGTTTTCCACAGTTTCAATTGAGTAATTACTATATTCTGTATGGGGTCTAGATTATCTAACTCCTCCCAGCCACACCAATGTTGAATTTGAGCTGCCAAGAAATATAGTCTTGGATTATTGACCGCTATTCCCCCTCTATCCCCCTCTATCTTTTGCCTGTTGTAAGGTTTCTAGTTTAATTCTTGGTTTACCATCTTTCCATATAAGATCTCTAAAAGTCGCATCTATTGTCCTAAATAATTTTGATGTCAACCAAACTGGAGAATTGTGTAATAAAAATAATAATTGAGGGAGCCACACCATCTTCACCAGATTTGCTCTCCTTGCAGCCATTCCCAATGAGGATCCTCACCCCAGAGCAGAGTTTTTTTTTTTTTTTTTTTAAATGTTTTTATTGGAAAAAATATAAAGACATATGTACAGGGGGGCGTGTCCGGATGTAGATGTAGAAGGACGTGTTGCTGTGGAGCTCCGCCGATCCTGACTACATCCACCACCATCCTGAACGCCTCGTGAGCAATCAAGCCACCAGATCTCCTCTGGCTGCTCCGGACTCTCCCCCGCACCAGCCCTGGTACTTCTTGCTGGAATCGGCCGGCGGATCGGGCTCCTGTAGGGCCGCGGCCTACCCCTTGTTTCACAGCCTAGCCGCCATCTTGAGGCCTACGAGGCCCAACGAATCCCCGGCCTCGCGTGCCGCGATCGGCGCGGCGGTGAGTGGCAGACCCGGTCAGCGGAGCCCCCTGGAAGAGGCCTGAACTGTGTGGGGAGCTAGGGGACCATAGAGGGCCTGATCAAGGCCGGTCCGAGACGCCGCGACCCGCCGCCATCTTGCGGCCTTCGGAGCCATCATCCCCGGCCTCCAGTGCCCCCGTTCCCCGAGCAGATGTGAATGACAGCCGGTGGACCCCACAAGCCTCCTCAGCGGTGACGGCCATCACAAGGGGCGACTACAGCTGCCAGAAGACCCAGGCTATCCTCCTGCTACAATTCTGAGGCCTACAGCGCCTGGATCATCCCACATACACACAGGTACTGTGCCCCAGTGTGACTGTACTGCCCCCCCAGTGCCCCCTAAACCTCCTCTGGGACTATTCCCAAAAGCAGGCCCCGGCCCTACAGAGTGGAGATATCTCCATCACAATCCTGGCCCCCTAGCTCTGCTGCCTGCCTGCTGTGCCTCACCATAAGCAAGGCTCTATCTCATATCAGGCCACACTGCGGATGGGCCCCCCAAAAACCCGCTATTCAAACTCCAAAGGAAAAAGAAAGCCTCCTCATCCCTCTCCACCAGTGGCCACGCTGTCCGAGCAACAACCAGTGGCCGCAATGGCAGCAAGCACATCAACAACCGCTAATTCGGGGGCAACGGAGTCCCCCACGGGAGCAGAGATCCTGGCGGCCATTACAGCATGTAAGGAAACCCTGACTACCAAAATTGATTTTCTAACTGTAGACGTCAGCCTCATCCGTCAAGACATGGATAAGTTCAGATCCCGTATAGCGGAAGTGGAGGATAGGGTCTCCACGGTAGAAGATGTGGTTAGGTCGGATTCCAGGGAGGTGAGGGCCCTTCAGATACAGGTGAAGGCGCTCCAGGAGCGAGCCATAGACACTGAAAACCGCCTCAGGCGCAACAATATTCGCATACTCGGTCTGCCCGAGAGAGCGGAGGGCCCCAGACCGGCCGAATTCACCGAACAGCTGTTATCCACCTTGTTCAATCTGGGCGATACGCCACCCACGTTTGTTGTGGAAAGAGCCCATAGGGTCCCACCGCTCCCTCCTAGACCGGGGGCTCCTGCACGTCCCTTCCTACTACGCCTGTTGAACTACCGCGATCGTGACCGCATCCTGGCGGCGGCCCGATCCATGCCAGAAATCAAATATGAAAACGCCAAATTGTCCTTTTTTCCTGATTTCTCCCAGGAGGTGCAGCAGCGCCGCAAATCATTCACAGATGTCAGACGTCGACTTCGGGACAAGGGAATTCGCTTTGGCCTCCTATACCCCAGCAGGTTGAGGGTCACCGATGGGGACAACACCCGTTTCTTCGACACCCCCGAGTCCGCTGCAGCGTGGTTGGACACCCGCTAGGATCGTGACGCCAACCGGAACTGTGATTGACATGCAGCAGGCTGGGACAAGCCAAGTACCTACTCTCCTCTGACGATCCGCCTTCCGGCCCCTTGTTAACTTTCAGCTTTACCTATTCCCTGCCCCTATGACCTCCTACACTGCTGCACCGCACCATTGCCTCAACCCCATATCCTGCATCCTCTGCCACTGAAACTGTGACCTGCTACTCCTGTCAGAGGAGCTCCAGCAACTTCTATGCAGACTTTTTTTGTTTTTGACCCCCAACGGGGACCCTTCCCTCTGAGTCACCCCCCTCCACCTAGGTCCCAGTGAGGACTTCTGCCAGTTACGGCAACCCCCCCCCCCTTCCCCCCTTGTTTGGTCCAGGACGTGACCATAACCAACCAAGTTAAAGGGGTTTACTGTTGGTAAGTTCTGGGTATAGGCCCGATCTGACCGCTCCCCAGTTTTCGGGGATGCCATCAGATGAGGGCAGGGCTGACACCTCGGTGTCATTACAGGTATTGTTTATAAGTTTTGTGAATGTCTATGTTTACTGTCTTTTTTGGTCTTCCATTGGTCATAAGTACATTTGGCGCAGGTCCCCCGGATTTTTGTTGCTCCTGAGATGTACGAACACACCAGTTTCGGTCCTCCTCTCTTCCCCAACCAAATCTCCGCTCAATGGCGGGACGTGACACCCACACATACAATATACTGTCCTGGAATGTCCGAGGACTTAATTCCAAGTTCAAGAGAGCAGTGCTCTTCAAATACCTCAAACTACATTCCCCACATATAACCATTCTACAGGAAACACATCTCATGGGCAGCAAAATACTGGCATTAAGAAAGCCATGGATCCAGAGAGACTTTCATGCCACTTACTCCACGTATGCCAGGGGGGTCACCATCTTAATCAGTAAATCCTTCCCGTGTGTCATAGAACAGGTTCATACAGCCCCCCAAGGAAAATACGTGCTACTAGTGTTTACTGTCTGGGGTGTCCGATATGTTGTGGTGGGTGTCTACATCCCTCCGCCCTTCTCCTCCGCCACCCTATACACTATCCTAGAGAAAATTGCTCCATACTGCCCGGCCAAACTGCTACTTATGGGCGACTTCAACGCCATCCTAGCCCCAGACCTTGACAGACCCGTCCCTCCTAAACAATTCTCCACAGATTTACTCTCATGGGCAGCGGCATTGGGAGTGTCTGAGGTGTGGAGATGGAAACACCCCACGACCAGAGCATACTCCTGCTTCTCCAATACGTATAAAACCTCCTCTCGCATAGATCTCGCCTTTGCCAACCCTACTATGCTGACAGACATATTAGACGCCTCCTACTTACCTAGCGGACTGTCGGACCACTGCCCCCTACTCCTCAGCATTCGTGCTCCATCCACACGCTCCTCGTCCCTTTGGCGCCTGGGGACCCATTGGATCTCCCATGCGGACATAGCAGATGCCATTCCCCCACGTTTGAATCGGTCTCCTCTCTACCAGATGTACTGGAGGCATTTCGTCAATACTACGCCTCCCTCTGTACCTCAGTACTACCATTGGATTTCCAGCCACAGGACTTTGCACCCTGGTTGGACCCCTAGGCGTTAGGTTGGCTCTCTGATAAAGAGAGAGAATCTCTGGTGAAGCCGATTACCCCGGAGGAGGTACTAAAAGCGATGAGGTCCTTCCCCACCGGGAAATCTCCAGGCCCAGATGGACTCCCCATTGAGTTTTACAAGACTCATGGGGACCTACTGGCCCCCAAACTAGCTCAACTCTTTACCCATTGCTTGGCGGATGGTGCCCTTCCGGCTTCCATGAGCCATGCCCACGTCATTCTCATTCACAAAGCACCCAAAGACCCCACATCCTGTGCTTCCTACAGGCCTATCGCCCTACTCAACACGGACTTCAAAATCCTCACTAAATTATTGACTATGAGACTACAGCCCCTACTCCCCTCTGTCATTGAGACTGACCAAACAGGTTTCATGGCCAACAGGGCAACAGACGTAAATTTGCGACGCTTGTTCACGAACATACACGCACAACATCTGAATGAGGGGTCCAGGGTGGTGGCCTCTCTCGATATTGAAAAGGCCTTCGACACGGTCGAATGGCCTTTTCTTTGGGAGATCCTTCGACGCATGGGATTCCCCCTGGTCTTCATCGAGTGGATTAAGGTCCTGTACCGGGACCCCACCTCCGCCATTAAACTGGGAGGGGGCCTGTCGCAGTCCTTCCGTCTGTCCAGAGGCACGCGGCAGGGCTGCCCTCTCTCCCCGGCCCTATTTGCCATTGCGATGGAGCCACTTGCAGAGGCTCTCCGCACCTCCCCCTGCGTTAAGGGGCTGCGGATTGGCTGGCTGGAGGAGAGGGTCGCCCTCTACGCAGACGACCTCCTGCTTTTCCTCAACGACGCAGGTCCATCACTTGAGGGCGCCCTACAGATCCTCAACTCCTTTTCCACTGTCACGGGCCTCAGGGTTAACTGGTCAAAATCTCTTCTGTTCCCCATAGACCCAGCGGCTCGCGCCACAGCTTCTCCTAATATTCCCCTCCAATGGGTCGAGACCTTTAAATACCTGGGGGTGGTGATCTCTAGACAGGCCTCTGACTACCCACCCCTAAACCTGTCCCCGGTAGTTCAGGAGACACGACAACGACTAAAGGCATGGGAATCATTGCCGCTTTCATTGATGGGACGTATAAACTTGTTTAAAATGAAAATACTACCCAAGTTCACCTACCTATTTCGCCACTCCCCACAGTGGATACCTAAATCCTTTTTCACACAACTACACCGCCTCCTCGCCTCTTTCCTGTGGGGGTCCCAATCCCCCAGATATAGCTGAACCACACTGATACGCCCAACTTCTCAAGGTGGCTTGGCATGTCCAGATCTCTATAAGTACTACTTAGCTACCCAGCTAGTTACGGCTGCATGGTGGCTCAATCCAGACATCTCTAACCCAGCTACCCAGATTGAGACGGCAGTGCTGGGATCCCTTGAAGCACTCAAATTTTTGCTCTTTCGAGGCCCTCGGGCCCCCTACCCACTGACACCCTCCATGCGCACCACATTACGTGCATGGGGGGCAGGTCTAAAAATTGAAAAATACCCTAAACAGGCAATCTCACCCAATGCCCCCCTTTGGCGAAACCCAACCCTAGAACACATTTACAAATTACCCGAGCCCCAAGCCTGGACCAAGTTTAACATAAAAACGGTGTCACAGATTGTCTCCAGCCAATCCCTAGTTCCGCTTTCCAAACTAAACTCTGACTTCAATGTACCACGATACTATTTTTTTCGTTACCATCAACTCTCTCATGCTTTCAGAAGCCAATTCTCCACCTCCCCTCCTCAATTGATCCAGTCTTCACTAGAAAACCTCCTCAGGTCAGATTGTGCGAAAAAACCCACCTCTCAATTGTACTCACATTTGATCATCACCTCTCTCCCGGCGTTGGAAAAGCTGAGAACTAAATGGTCCCATGACATCCCTGATCTCGACAACGACGACTGGGACGACATATGGGACTTCCCTTTTAGTTCCCTGGTCTCCTTGAGGGACCCCCTGATCCAGTTCAAGATAGTTCACCGGGCATATTTCACCCCCCATAGACTACACAAAATGAACCCTGACTCCCCTTCTGGGTGCTGGAGGTGTGGGGGAACTCCGGGAGACTTCACCCATATCTTCTGGACCTGTCCGGCCATCGCCAATTACTGGAAGGAGATTTTAGAATTTATCACACAAATTACCTCTATACCTCTGCAACACTCAATGGCAATTTGCATACTGGGCTTGATCGAGCAACTAATCCCCACGGTAGCGGGACGCACACTTGTGGGACTCCTGTTGTTTTATGCCCGCAAAGCCATAACCCTTAGCTGGCGCAAACCAACCCCCCCTCCTCTCTCCCTGTGGAAACAACTAATCAACAATAGCCTACCTCTGTATAAAGACACATACGCCAATAGAGGCTGTCCTAACAAGTACGACAAAGTCTGGTCCAAGTGGTTGGCAGATTCCTCCTCTGCTTCTGAGGCCTCTCAGTAGAACCCACAAAAATAGCCCCCAAGGGAGTACCCGCTGCGCACATCAACTGTACCTGATGTTGTACCAGAATATACGACTGCTACCTAAAAAATCCTAGGACTCCGGGAACTGTGCTGCCATCTGAGCTATTACAACCTATGCCAAATGCTTGCTAGCTTTATATGACACAATAGTAATGAGGTCCCGACTGGGACTGCATTGTTGACATGTAAGACCAATGTATGTTTAACTGTTTGTTTTCTTCTTTTGTTTTTCTTTGTTATGCTCTTTATAATTCAATAAAAATATATTTAAAAAAAAAAAAAAAAAAAGACATATGTACAGATTATTGTCAGTCATTTTTACATAAACTGCACAAGATCAAAAAAAAAATAAAAAAATAAAAAAAAGTTCTGAAAGTAACATATATGTCAGCATAAACAGAACAGTTGATGAACAACAGTAAGGTGCTAATAGAAGGGGGGTTACAACCAGGAAGGCAGAGGGGGGGTGGAGGGAGAAAATGAATTGCAGGCTTCAGAGGATACAATGTCATATGAGAGCCCCAAAGGGGTCCACCAAATTTTGTAGTAACCAGAGAGAGGGTAACAAGGAATATCGTTAGGAATTACGGTTCCTCAGGGATTGGCTCATCATATGAGAAGGAACGTGTGTGTAGATCCAGTTGGTCATCTGAGGAGAGAGCTGAGGAGATGAACAATTGCCATCTATGGAATAAATTAGTTCTGAATTTGAGTTCTTTGAGGTCCGTGAGGAGTCGTTCTCTGTATAGAAGACTAAGACAGTCCTTTTTGAGTTGGATGATGGGCGGACTTTGAGGTGAAATCCAATGTCTGAGGATGAGTCTCCTTGCGATGAGTAGGCATAACAGGATCCAGTCTTTTGAGGAATGGTTTGGGGCCGCCCCATTGGGGGATGCAGCCTTAGAAGAGGAAGATGACCAAGGTAACAGTAGAGGATCCCAGTATCCAAAAATTAAGAGAAGAGGGTCTTTGGGGAGTTTCAATAGTGTGACTTCGAATATGAAGAAAATGACTTGATCCCAAAATGAGGAGATGAAGGAGCAGGACCAAAAGAGATGAGAGAGTGAGGGTTTAGTAGCTGATATGCTTAGAAATACAAATAATGTATAGATGGTGCGCAAATCAACCTTATTGCTGCAATAGATTGTAGTTGTGTGTGTACTATTCCCAGTACATCCAATACATGCGTATAACTGATACTAACACATTCAAAAGGTTAGTATAATGGTGAATCAAGAATTATTTATAATCCATGAGATTATGATAAATAAATTGATAATAATAATATAATAATAAAAATGGGTGCATTTTCATTATTTAAAACAGTTCAAACGTGCAGATAAAAACCTCCAAAAAGCACTGTTCCTTCAAGTGCCAAGTATACAGTGAAAATAAAATGAGTAAATAAGATATATTACGTGCTAATATCATAAAGTGCTCAAGTGTTGATAGAAAGGATAAAAAATGTCTGGTATGGCAGTGTTTGAGGTAATCAATCTATTTGTATCGCATTTATCAGACAATTAGTGTTTAATTGTGTTTCGTGCTCAGCAAACTATAATAACAGCTGGTGTGTCTGTGCTCCGTGAACAATCAGCTATAAGTCGGGAGGAGGAGCCTAAGTGACACCGTGTGAGTACACGGAGCTCAGCAAGGAGGAGAAGGGCGGACAGCCCAAACAGAGGAGCCTGACCAGCAATACAGCTACATCCGCGATTTAAACATTGGGTACACGTGAGTGCAACATTTAAACAGGCACTTCACGTTAAGTTTATTTCAGGGAAGCTGCGCAATGGTTCTTTGTATTTTTTCTTTCACACAGTAACCGGGAAATAAAGATACCGGCAAAATTCTTTGCAGAAGATTTAATCCCCAATCCAACCAGCGGTACTAAAGGAAGTTACATTTCTATACCATTATATTATATTAATCCAGCGGTACTAAATTACATTTCTATACCATTATATTATATTAATCCAGCGGTATTAAGGGAAGTTACATTTCTATACCATTATAATATATTAATTCTTTCAGCGGCTGCATATCATCCCCCACTACATGTGTATGCTGATACATACTTCATTTGTGGTTAATAGTGGGTATAGATGACTGGCTGTTTTTTAAACAATTAGCTGATTGTTCACGGAGCAGAGACACACCAGCTGTTATTATTGTTTGCGGAGCACAAAACACAATTAAACACTAATTGTCTGATAAATGTGATACAAATAGATTGATTACCTCACACACTGGCATACCAGACATTTTTTATCCTTTCTATCAACACTTGAGCACTTTATGATATTAGCACGTAATATATCTTATTTACTCATTTTATTTTCACCGTATACGTGGCACTTGAAGGAACAGTGCTTTTTGGAGGTTTTTATCTGCACGTTTGAACTGTTTTAAATAATGAAAATGCACCCATTTTTATTATTATCAATTTATTTATCATAATCTCATGGATTATAAATAATTCTTGATTCACCATTATACTAACCTTTTGAATGTGTTAGTATCAGTTATACGCATTTATTGGATGTAATGGGAATAGTACACACACAACTACGATCTATTGCAGCAATAAGGTTGATTTGCGCACCATCTATAAATTATTTGTATTTCTAAGCATATCATTTTAAGTGTGGGAACCCTTTTTGTTGGTAGCAGCATATCATTTGGCCATCTTATTGATTTTATTAGGTTTTAAGGTTTTTATATTTTTACCAGCGCTTTAGTTTTTCTCTATTTTACTGGTTTAGTAGCTGAGCATAGATGGCATGAGGCTCCCTCCGTCTTGGATTTGGGAGAGAGGAAAGGGATATATGCTCGTGAGCAATTTTGAGCTGAGTTTCCCTCCATGTTTCATTCGGTGTTATGCCTCGTACACACGATCGGACTTTCCCGCGGGAATGTCCGCCGGACTGGAGTCCGTGGAACAATCTGTCCGTGTGTGGGCGCCGGCAGACTAAGTTTTAAGTTTTGGTTTAAAATTGTCCACTGGACTCGGCAGTCCGGCAGACATTCCCACGGTCTGTATGCTAGTCCGCCGGACTTTTGGAAATGAACGGACTTGCCGATCATCGGAAAGTCCGTTCATTTAGAACGTTACTTCAGGTAGATGGGGCTAGCGAAGGCAGTCCACTGCCTTCGCTAGTCCCGTCTACCTGCAGTTACGTTCTAAATGAACAGACTTTGCTCCGTGTGTGGGCAAGTCCGTTCATTTTTAAAAGTCCCGCAGACTTTTTCCCGTGGATTGTCCGCTGGAGAAGTCCGGGCGTGTGTGGGCAAGTCCACAGCTCGGAAAGTCCGGCGAAGCCCTGCTGGAAGGTCCGGCGGTTTGTCCGCTGGACTAGGTCCGGTGGACATTCCCGCGGGAAAGTCCGATCGTGTGTACGAGGCACGGAGAACCCTTTGAAGGCCAGACAGGATCTTTTCGACAAGGTTGAGATCAGGGAAATCTTTGCTCCAGTTGGCAATAGAAGATGATGTGAGAGATGGGGAGGAGTCATGTAGAAGAGGTTTGTAAATGTCCGAAATAGTGAAGTGACCATTCTTTAGCAACCGGTCCAAGAAGCTTGGTTTAAATCTCAAGGATTCCTCTTTGCATGTGCTGGAGAGATAGCTGACGCATTGATTGTAATAAAACCCATGGGAGGGAGGTAAGGAGAATTGGGTTGACACAGTTGAAAAAGATAAAGGTTTTCCTGTTGTGAGGTCACATAGTGTGGAAAAATGTCATAGGCCATGCTCCTGCCATATATCAAAGGGATTGCAGTGTATACCAGGAAGGAATCCAGGGTTCCCTTGGATGGGTAGGTGAGAGGAGATATATGGTGGGAGTCTGAGGATTTTTCTGGTCTCCCTCCAGGCCAAGGCTGTGTCTCGTAGAAGGAGATTGTGTTGAAGTGGGAGGGGGACAGATTTCCACCTACAATGTAGAAGGGCCACCAAGGAGTAAGGGTGGGCCATTTCAGACTCTAGTGCATAGCTGGAGTGTCGAGATTGGTGGGCCAGCCAGTCGAGGCTAGTCCTTAGCAGACAAGCAAGGTTATACATTCTAATATGTGATAAGCTAATACCCCCCTCACTCCTGGGAAGGTGCAGTTTCTTAAAAGCTATACGTGGTCTTTTGCCATGCCAAAGGAATTTGGAAATTTTGGAGTTAAGAACCGAGATATTTTTGTGTTTTAGCAATAGTGGAATAGTTTGCAAAGGATACAGAAGTCTGGCGAAGCTAATCATTTCGATAAGATGACACCTTCCCAAGAGTGATAAGAGGAGATCCATCCAGTTAGACAGTTCTTGAAAAAGTTTGGCAAAGAGAGGGGGGTAGTTAAGATGGTAAAGAGATGGTAAGTTTGGTAAAGAGAGGAGGGCAGTTTCCCAATCTTTATTCCTAGGTAGGTGATATGTGACGTGGCAACTTGAAAAAGAGAGTGTTGTGACCAAGGGGGTAGATATTGACCGCCGATTGGGAGAATTTTGCTTTTGGAGTAATTTATGCGCAGTCCCGAGCATAGTCTGAAATCATCAAAGACACTTTTAATTGTCAAGATGTCAGCTGGGGGGTTAGATGTGAAAATAAGAACATCGTCCGCGAAGAGTGATGTACGTAGTTCCGTGGAGCCTACAGTGATACCTCGTATGGGAGCATTATGGGCTAGGAATCTGGAGAGGGGTTCAAGGGCAATATTAAATAATAGGGGGGATAGAGGGCAGCCCTGCCTGGTCCCTTTATGGAGAGAAGACCCACTGCAACTAATCTAGCTGAGGGCGATGCGTACATTGAGTTTATGAGGTGGCAGAAAGGGCCAGTAAACCCCATTTTGGAGAGCGAGAGTGAGAGCCAATCGAAGCTTACATTATCGAAGGCTTTTTCAGCGTCTAGGGTGATAATGGAATAGTCTCCCTTGGGATCTTGTTTGGCTTGTTCGAGGGCTAATAGCACCTTGGGAATATTCAGGGTGGCTATGCGTCCTTTTACAAAACTGGATTGAGCAGGGTGTATGAGGTCAGGGAGGATTGCTGCTAGTCTGTAGGCCACTATTTTCGATAGGATTTTGACATCTAGGTTAAGTAATGAAATAGGCCTGTAAGAACCTGGTTCCAACGGGTTTTTGCCCTTTTTTGCAAGAAGTTTAATAATGGCTTGATTTACGGTAGGGAGATATGGGCCACCAGCCCAGATGCCGGAGTAGACAGAGTGAAGTATGGGTATCGTAATGTTGGGGAGAGTTTTGTAGAACTCGCTAGTAAAGCCGTCGGGGCCAGGAGCCTTCGAGGGACGAAGATTTCTAATGGCGTGTGTTATTTCGTCTGTCGTGATGGGGGTATTTAGGGATTCTAACTGGATGGGAGAGATGGTAGGAAGATGCATTTTGTCTAAAAGGGATTGAGCAGCGTTTTTATCAATAGGATCTGGGCCATAGAGGGCTGTGTAAAACTGCAGCATGGCTTTGTTAATATCAGGAGGGGTGGAGTGTACTGTCCCCAGGTGGTCGTGAAGCGAGGTAATGTGGGTCAGTCGGAAAAACCCTTTGCAGAGCTTGAAGAGAAGTTTACCAGACTTGTTCCCGAATTTGTGTAGGGTGGCGTCTAGGTGGGCTTTTTTGGTAAGTTCAAGGGTAGTTGCCCAGGCGCCGAAGGAGGACTTTGCCGCCGACCATTCGTCTCTGTCAGCGGATGTGGTGGAGGTAGCAAGTTTGAGCTGCGCTCTGTGTAGTCTAGTACTGGCCAGCTTAAACTTAGATAAAGCATTTTTCTTAAATGTGGTGGCATAGGATATGATCCTGCCCCTCAGGAATGCTTTGCCAGCATCCCAGAGGAGGTTTGGGTCACCAGAATGGAAGGCATTGGCTCCCTATATAGTTTATAAAGTCAGTGTTGTTGTGTAGGAATGAGGGAAAGCACCAGAGGTTGGGGTGAGGTGGGAGATCTAGTTGGTAAAGGGTAAGTGTTATTGGGGCATGGTCGGATATGGCAATGTCTTCTATCCTGGTGTCCGAGACAAAGGGAATAAGGTTGTCAGAGCCAAAGAAGTAGTCAATCCTGGTAAGGATCTTGTGGGGGTTGGAGTAGAAGGTAAAGGCCCTGTCTGTTGGATGAGATAGGCACCACAGGTCTGAGAGATGAAGGGAATCCATGGTCGACGCAAACAATGTGGGGGTGGAGGGAGAGGAGTTTGTTAATGATGGTTTCGGTGTGGACCTGTCATCTAACAAGTGCATAATGTCATTGAAATCTCTCCTTTTTAAGTGGGGTAGATGGGTAGACGTGAGGAGCAATGAGGATAGTTGACAGTAAAAGGACTTTGTCAGGCTGTTAGGAGCATATATATTAGATATTAATAAACTCCTTGGAGCCAAGTTTAACTTGGGTTGAGATAAAGCGCCCCTGGTCATCTGTGTGGGTAGAGAGGATGGAGCATGGGAGGTTTCTATGAATCAGCAGAAGGACACCAGCTTTGTGCCCCACTGCTTCCGAGCCCAGAACTGTCCCCACCCACAGTTTCTGCATATGATGGAAGTCAGACGTGTGGAGATGGGTTTTCTGTAGTAGTGCAATGTCGGTTTTTACCTTTTAAGGTGGCGAAGGATCTTCGTTCTCTTGTGAGGAGAACGGAGACCCTTCACATTCCATGAAACTACCCTAAGGGGCTATGTGAAAGAGGAGTTTATGGAGGGGACCTGAAACCGGTGTATCAAAAGTTAAATAAAGGAGACTCGACTGAGGCCTGGGATCACGGGGGTTGTATGAGCTTTTAGCCTTTGAAGTAGACGATGCAGGAGGTAGTGTAGAAGGGAAGGAGGGGGAGGGAAAGGAGGGATGGAGAGAACCAAACAGGAAAAAACAACAGAACCAAAACATACATATTCGTGAACTTCACTTTTTTCCGCATGAATTCACTGTGCAAGCGGCTCCCCATACAGGACCCTTAAGGGGGGGTGACGGAGGTGCCTGAGAGCCCTGGGACTACTGGCACGAAGTTTGAGGGGGCCCAGTGTGGTTATAAAAGAGAAAATTGGGAGTGGTGCACAGCAGACTCATGGTGAAAAAAAATAAGCACAAAGGCTGTTAGCGTTAGCACTAGATCAAATAGTTAAACCAAATAGTTAAACATGACACTAGATCAAATAGTTAAACATGACATTTTGACATCTTCAGATGTCTCTAGGCCGGCAGGCCTGTTAGTAGTATTGAATAACTATGAGGACATATAAAATACAAGAACAATAGATAAAGTGGAGTTCACAGGGACTATGGTATCTGTGATAAAGAACACGGGTTGAAGCAGCATAGCGTCCAAAGGGACCAAACGGGATAGTGGTTAGGTGCTGGCCCTGGGTAGCTGCAGAATAGACTCTGCAACAGGGTAGGGCAGGTCAACTGGGAGGTAAACAGGAGGAGAAAGGTCAATGAAAACATATGGAAAACATACGACCTGTGATGGAAGATGAGATGGGTGTGATCAGAGCCAAGACTTCAGCGCAGGGTGTTTCTGTTGCGATGATCCGGAGCAGAAGGCCTAAAGCATTTGGGGGAATCTTTGCACGGGCTTCTTTGTTCCAGAGAGCGGAGACTGGCGGCAGATTTGGAAGGCGTCTGGTGGAGAGAGTCCAGGCGGAGAGAGCGGATGAAGGATTCTGCTTCCGAGGGATCTTGGAAGGAAAGTTGTTCCCCGTTGGGCGATTTAAGTCGGAGGGTTGCAGGAAACGCCAGGGTGAATTTTATTTGCTGCTTGAATAGTTCGGAACATATCGGCTGGAAGGCCTTCCTCTTCTTAGAGACTTCTATTGAGTAGTCGGCAAAAATTAGGATTTTTACCCCATCTATTTGAAGAGCCGGAGATTGCTGGAATTTTTGCAGAAGAGCGGATTTATCTGTGTAGTTTAGGTACTTGGCAATGATGGGGCGTGGGGATTTGCGTTCGGGCTTGAAGGATCCCATGCAGTGTGCACGTTCCACTGTGAATGGGCCTGGAAGGCCCATGGCCTCGGGAATGCGTTTGGAGCAGAAGTCTGCAAGGGCTGCAGAGGGTAGTGACTCCGGGATGCCTACAAAACGCAGGTTGCTCCATCTGGATCTATTTTCCAGATCTTCCAATTTCTGGATAATGTATTGGTTGGTTTTATCTTGGGAATGCTCTGTGGCCTGTGCTTAATAGAGTTCATCCTCTACTTCTAATAAGCGATGTTCAACTTCATTCAGCCTATTAGTGTGTTCAGACAGCTGGGCCTTAATTTGCTTCATGCCTGCATTAACTGCCTTCTCCAGAGAGGCTGCAATCATAGGGGTCAGGAGGGCAGCTACTGCTTGTGCTATACACAGTGTGTGTCCATCTTCCCCGGGGGGGTATCAGGAGTGTTGTCCCCTGGAAGGATTGATAGGGAGAATGGTGGAGCTGGGCCCTGGGGTGAGGTAGAATGTGAGGCAGAGAGCGCCTGAGTGGAGCAGCCACTAACCTCCATGTCTCCTGCCTGGGCGTCTGCCACAGCGTGTGTGTAGGCTGGAGCCAGGGGCTCGATTTGCGGCCTGTCCGGCAGGGCCGTCATGGCCTCTTACGACCGGAAGCCGTTTTTTTCAAGGAATCGGTCCATGATGTGGGACCCTCGGTGATGGCGAATGTGTTGCTGGGGCCGCTCAGGCCGATTTTTGTAGGCTGAGTTAGGGTACCTGGAGCGGGAGCTGAAGAGAGGCGCAGCTACCTCATGCAGCACCGGAACCGGAAGTCCGCAGAGGGTTTTTAACTACTGGATGGCCAGAGTCAGAAGAGTGGTGGAGAATGCCTTTGGCATAATGGCCAGGCGGTTCCGTCTATTCCTAACATCAATAAATATGACGGAATACAAACTGAACCATATTATTCTGTGCTGTTGCATTTTTCATAATTTTATGAGAAAAAATGCAGCCAACTATCTGGCCTCAGTTGCGACTGAGGCCGGCTCACTGGAAGAAATCATGATGGCTCTTGAAGCTAGCTGTCCTGGCTTGCTCCCCCAAAGCAAGACCAGCCCAAGCTCCACCCAATGCCCCCTCGCCCCTGCCGAATGCCCCACCTTAAAATAAACCCATTATGACATCAGATGTTGGAATGGTTGCTAATTGGCAATTGACTGTGAGTATTATATAAACCTATATTTAATACAGTAGTAATCTCATGCAGGGAGCAAAATAGAATATCTGCATGCACAGTTGCACACATACCCCTTTGTGCAAACATCAAAACTCATTGGCAGAAGAGAAAAGTCAGACTCAAGTAAAAAAATATGCATACAAATTTTTAAACAGTTGTATGTTTATTATACTTAATAAACGTAAAGTAATCAACAGGAAATACAAACAGAAGCAGCTTACACACATCAATTCACTACTTTTTTTTATTGTTATCATGCTTTTTCCATACAAAAAAAAGAGAAATATAGAAAGTCATTTTTAAACAAAAATTCTATATATATACAAGATACACTTCTTATTATACAAATATATAAATAAAGTCGACAACAAGGACAGTAATATCGCCAAAAACCAAAATCAAACAATACACTAACAAGACAAAACAACACTAAACTCACACCTTAAAGCGGTGTTTCACCTAAAAAAATTTTTTTTTTTAAAAGTGAACAGCTAAAAAGAAAATAGCTGCTGACTTTTAAAAAGTACACTTACCCTCCCAGGGCGCCCGCGATGTCGGTCGTGGATCCGTTCCAGCGCGGCCATCCTCAGTAAGGGAAACGGGCAGCGAGCGCTGTCCGTTTCCTACTGCGAATGCGCGAGTCGCCGTGCGGCCTACTGGGCATGCGTGAGTCGAATTTGTGAATGGGGAACGCGATTGTGTTGTGGGACATAGTTCCCATAACACACCGCGCCCCATTCACTAGAAGGCGGCGCTCGGAGCAGAAGAGAGAACAGCGCCGCGGAACAGGAAGAGGCAGATTAGGACGATCTGCCTAGCAACAGCCATTTCTGGTAAGTAAAGAACATTTTTTGAAAGTTTTTTTTTTCAGGGTGGCCCTCCACTTTAATATTATTTTCCAGTATGTCTGTCTACTCAATACCTTAGTCTACTATAGTTCGATCTCCCCATCCTCATCTCCCCCTCCCCACCACACGATCCATCATACAGTAAATTACTCATGTCAAACCAATAGCACCAGATTTTAATACATTTTTGAGGCTTTCCTTGATGTTTGTATGCTAATCTCTCTTTTCTTAAAATATAATTCATTTTATTACCCCCTTTTTTAATGGGTTAGAGGGGCAATAGTACCCCACTTTTGTAAAATGAGTTTGCGGGCTATATAAAGAGATCTGGTCCACATTACATGCATCTCTACTGGTAGAATTCCATCTGAAATTATTCCCAGTAGTGATAGGTTGGGGTATTTATTAATTCTGTTTTTGATATTGTATTTAACCACTTCAGCCCCGGACCAATTGGCAGCCAAAGGACCATTGTGATTCGGCACTGCGTCGCTTTAACTGACAATTGCGCGGTTGTGCGACCTGGCTCCCAAACAAAATTGACATCCTTTTTTTCCCACACATAGAGCTTTCTTTTGGTGGTATTTGATCGCCCCTGCGGTTTTTATTTTTTGCGCTATAAACAAAAATAGAGCGACAATTTTGAAAAAAATGCAATATTTTTTGCTTTTTGCTATAATAAATATCCCCAAAAAAAATATAAAAAAACATTATTATGCTATTTAAATGCATTGATTCCTGTATAAATGACACATGCAGTGAAAGAGTTAACCACTAGGGGGAGGGGAGGGGTTATGGGCTGTGATGTGTGTGTGTTTTTTTACATTAGGGGGCGGGGCTGACGTCTGACGTCATTGATCGGCTTTCCCGATGACCGGGAACAGCCGATCAATGACAGGCAGAGTAGGAAGCGCGGGGAGAGGTTTGTTTACACAGACCTCTCCCTGTTCTTCAGCTCTGTGACCCGATCGTGGGACACCAGCGGCGATCGGGTCCGCTGGTCCCGCGGCCGGGGTCAGGGAGCTCCCGACCAGGTCGCGAGCGCGCCGCTGGCGGCGCGCGTGCGACCCACAGCCAGGCAATTAAAGGGCCACGTACCTGTACGTGATTTTGCCTGGCCATGTCATTCTGCTGACGTGTACATGCAGTAGGCGGTCGGGAAGCGGTTAAAGTCAGAAACACTTCCTCCCAATATCTACAAAGCTTGGGACAACGCCATAGCAAGTGGATAAGGGAGCCATTAGATACTGAACATCGCGGACACAAGGATGAGGTATATTTTCCCCATGCGTTTAATTTTTGTGGGGTATAATGGGTTCTGTGCAAAATAAAAAGCTGGGACAGTTGTTGGCAAGGTGATATAGATACCATAGGTAGAATCTCCATAGCTCGAATCCATTCATCTTCATTAAGATCAGTCAGATAGTTTTGCCAATGAATGAGACTTTTAGCTTGTCCTTCTGCCTTCACTGTATTTAGTAATATAGGGTAGATCTCTCCTATTAATAGTTGTTTATTAAACCGTATTGAAGTAGCTTTCATTAGTATCTTTGATGGATTATATTTTAGTTGGAATGTTAGGGCTTGACTTTGTATGACGTATCTGGAGATACTGATAGAAATTACTATTTGATAGTTGGAACCGTTCTTTCAGAATACTGAAGGGTAATAAGATATCCCCTTCAAATAGCTGATAAAGAAGAGTTAACCCAGCCCTTTTCCATTCCAGAAATTCTGATATTTTATTCAGCTCAGGTAAGCAGTAGTTCTCCCATATTGCCATATATCTTGTATACCCCTTATGCTAAGTAAGCATGCGTATTGTTTCCCACAGTCTGGATTAAATGAAAGGTTGGATATTTTCTCTTCTCATAAAATCCATGGGACACAATTCGCTGTACTAATGGTAATGATTTAAATTGAGTGATTACTATATTCTGTATGGGGTCTAGATTATCTAACTCCCCCCAGCCACACCAATGTTGAATTTGAGATGCCAAGAAATATAGTCTTGGATTATTGACCGCTATTCCCCCTCTAACTTTTGCCTGTTGTAAGGTTTCTAGTTTAATTCTTGGTTTACCATGTTTCCATATAAGATCTCTAAAAGTCACATCTATTGTCCTAAATAATTTTGATGTCAACCAAACTGGAGAATTCTGTAATAAATATAATAATTGAGGGAGCCATACCATCTTCACCAGATTTGCTCTCCCTATCATTGTCAATGGGAATTTGCTCCAGGTTTTACTTTTTTGCCTAAAATTACCTAGAAGAGGAAGCAGATTTTTAAATATATAATCCTTAACATTTGGGGTAATTATCACTCCTAAATACCTAAATAACTGAACATATTTCATCTAGTGATTCTGGTGTGGAAACTCCATCTGTGTTGAATCCATTGGATCAATAGGCATTATTACAGACTTATCCCAGTTCATATTGAATCCTGAGAATATACCAAAGTAATTAATAAGTGAGATAACACTAGACAAAGAATTATATGTATCCCCTAGAAAAACTAGGGCATCGTCTGCGAAGAGTGTTTTTTTTTCCTCACCCGTACCTCGAGGTTCTACAGCTAGTGCAAAAAGAAGGGGAGACAAGGGACATCCCTGCCTTGTTCCTCTCTTCAACAAAAAAGGTAGTGAAATTAATCTGTTAATCTGTACTCTGTTTTAGGGAGGTCCACAAATATTCCCACTCAATACTATCAAATGCTTTGAACGCGTTCAAAGACATAATAGCTCTTTTTCCAGTATTGTCTATGGGTAATTGTAAATTAAAAAATAAACGTCTAATATTATTAGCTACTGATCTGTTTGGGATAAATCCTGATTGGTCAGAATGTATTAACTTGCCAATATACTTTGAGAGTCTAATTGCCATTACCTTTGCCAAAATTTTTACTTCTGTTGTCAGTAATGAAATTGGACGATATGCATCAGGCCTTGTTTGAGCCTTACCTGGTTTCAAAATAGAAATAATCACAGCCTAATTCATCGAAGGGGGCAAGAATCCCAACTCATAGGCATGATTAAAGACC
Source organism: Lithobates sylvaticus (assembly GCA_028564925.1). Taxonomy (NCBI): domain Eukaryota; kingdom Metazoa; phylum Chordata; class Amphibia; order Anura; family Ranidae; genus Lithobates; species Lithobates sylvaticus. The sequence continues at coordinate 183,431,187 of CM053036.1, forward strand.
ATTAAGAGATCGGGTAATAGCACATCTCCATACGTTTTGTATATCTCTCCTGGTAGGCCGTCCGACCCAGGCGATTTATTATTGGCTAAGTTGGTCACTGCATCTCTTAGTTCTTCCAATGTTAATGGTTTCTCCAGCATCTCCCTCTCATCATCCAGTAGCATTGGCAAATCAATAGATTCAAAAACTTTTTCATATCCCCCTCTTGATTACTTGTTCTACTTTTATATAGCTCCTGATAGAAAGCCTGAAACACTTCCAGAATCTCTGGAGTATTATTGGTCTTCCCATGTTCAGACGTTTGAATTTCTGTTATAAAGGCTGTTGGACACTGTGCTTTTACCACAGAGGCCAATATATGTCCTGTTCCTTCTCCCTCCTCAAAATAAGGTTGCTCTAAAAATAACCTTTTATTCTCTGCTTTATTTTTAGCTACTTGTTACATAGTTAGTCAGGTTGAATAAAGACACAAGTCCATCCAGTTCAACCACAAAAAAAAATAAAAAATAATAATAATATCATACAATACAATATACCCAATTCTATACCCACAGTTGATCCAGAGGAAGGTGAAAAACCCCAGCAGCAGCAAAAATTCCTTCCTGATCCCCCGAGAGGCAATCGGATTTTCCCGGGATCAACTTTACTTATAAATGTTAGTACCCAGATATATTATGTACATTTAGGAAATAATCCAGGCCTTTCTTAAATAAATCAACTGAGCTGGCCAGAACCACCTCTGTAGGGAGTCTATTCCACATTTTCACAGCTCTTACTGTGAAGAAACCTTTCCGTATTTGGAGATGAAATCTCTTTTCCTCTAGACGTAAAGAATGCCCCTTGTGCATTTTTTTCTTGACTAATTCTCCATTGCGTTTGGGTAATTTTATTGGGGTTAGTTATATATATTGCTTCAGCTTGCAACATACTGTCAGCAAGGTTTTTTTTTCCCAAGTTCTAAATTGCTTTTTTGGGGGGGAAATTTGTAGTATAAGCAATCCTCTAAGATAGGCTTTCTGAGCATCCCAATAAATAAACGGCAAAACCGTAGACTTGTTTATTTGCTGAAAATAAATAAGTTCTAATTTAATATCCTCTGGGGGAAATAGAGAAATCCAATAGGGATTCACCTTCCATATTCTGTCCCCCTTATTAGACCTAAACAAAAGGGACATAATCAAAGAAAGGTGAAGATCTGAAATACCTCTGGCCTCATATTTGATCTTGGTTAGATATGGCAGCAGGGAAATAGACCCTAAAACCATTTCTGGATAAGATTTTATATGTACCTGAAAAACATGAGAATTGTTTGGTCGTTGGATTTCGCATTCTCCATAGATCATGCAACCCCATTTCCTCTATATATTTAAGCATTAGTCCGTTATGTATAATGTTTATCTGACAAGGAGAATTTGTCCATTGAAGCATCCATATAGTTATTAAAATCACTGGTTACTATACATAGACTATCTAATTTATCAGATACAAACACGACAAGTTCCTTCAGAATTTCTGGTGTATATGGAGGTGGAATATAAATATTAGCCAATACACACCTTTCACCAGCCAATAGGCAGTACAGAAAAATATATCATCCCCAACTGTCCGTCTTAACATGCCTGCATTGAAAATCAATTGTATTAGCTATAAGTATGAATACTCCAAGAGAGTATGATGCATATGTTGAATGAAATTGAATCTTAAACTGTTTTTTTTTTAGATAATGTAAAGTATGGGTAAAGTTTTCTGGAGGCAGATTACAGAAGGCACGAATCTCGCCAGTGAGGTACAGACAGCTTGCCGCTTTGAAGGAATACCCAGACCTCTAACATTCCATGAAATTATTATATCTCTCTGAGGGTTCATCGGACAGTACCAGCATATATTTTAAGTTCAGTTATATTCACCTAACAAACTGTATCCATACTTCAATATCCATATGGTCATAGAGTAGCAAGACAAGAGAATAAGGAGGTAAGGGAAGACAAGTAATAAAAAGGGAGAACAGGCCGGGAGTTTATACACTATATTCATATTTTTTATTTTTTATAGGGGCATCCGTCATTTGATACCCACAAAATCAATGGTAGAGAGGGCAAGGGGAGGGAGAAGAGAGGAAGGGGGAAGAAAGGAGATCTGAAACATGAGCCAAAAGCTAGAATTAATAGGCAACAACAATATAAAACAAATAAAACGAAGACAAACACACAAACATAAAACAAGACCCTTGAAAGACAATGACAGACACCAAAAAACATAAAAACTTTCATAGGGGTTATATGATCCAAAAGAGCCCAAAATTAGAGCCCACCCTGACCAAAAAAAAAAAGATAATTTTCCATAACATTTTAAGTAGTTAATTTGAAAGATTAATTTGAATGCATATAACCATCCAACCATTGAGACACAGCATCCGGTGATGTAAAAAAAAGTATTATCCTAGTTTTTTTACTCTTAACCTAGCTGGAAACAGCATAGCATAGGACAGTTCCAGTTGCCTCAATCGTCGCTTCACCTCCACAAATCCCGCCCTTTGATGCTGTACATTTACTGTGAAATCAAGAAATCTGAACCATTCATCCATATATCTATTAGTTGTCTGGCTCGTTGTAGTATCATGTCTCTATGTTTATAGTTCAACGTTTTCAAAATGAAAGTTCTAGGTCTTAGTTGCTCTCCCGAAGGCGGAGATCATGCCGCTACTCTATGTGCCCTTTCTACAGAAAAAAATGGGGAAAAATGTTCTGCTCCCATAATGTCCTTAAGCCATCTTTCTATAAATTCTACTGGTTTATTTCCTTCCACCCTTTCAGGGAGACCCACTATCCTAATATTATTTCTTCGAAGACGGTTCTCCAAATCTTCCAAACGAGAATCATATATGGATAATTGCTGTATCGTTTTTTTTTTTTCAAATTTCATGGCTGTTTGTAAAGAGTCTTCTAGTGTACCTATTCTTTCTTCTGCGCCCAATATTCGTTCTTTCATTGTATGCATGTCTTGTCTAAACAAACGTATTTCTTCCCTCATTACCTCTAGATTAAGAGATACAGAGTTCACAGAGCTATTACATGTATTAATAGCTTTAATTATATCTGTAAGGGTAATTACATGTTCTGTGTTTGGGCTATTTGAAGAGTTTAATACTTTAGGAGATGTCACTGATGCATCATGCATATCGCTCTCAGAGGTTACATTGCTTGTAAAATCAACCGGTTGGTTCCTTAGCATTGGCTCAATGCCCATTGTCCCTGCTCCATTAATCTCTCCTTTCGATGCTGATCCCTGTGGATTCTGTGTTGAATTTGTGATATTAGTTTGTACTACTACCTTAGGAATATTAGGGGCGTGGGCACATTTTTCAAGTCAAGATGTTAAGTCTTGTTGTTTATTTTGAGATTTAGTTTGTTGTTTTTCATCTGTACTGCTCTGTAGAGAACATTCATTTATAGCATGTTCTTCGCCTCCCATATCCTTCCTATTTCTACGTGTGATTCTGACAAGATACTATGCTCACACTGGCTTTAATTGTATAGTAACTATGAAAGCACTGGTAGGTGTATTTTAAGGTGATTTTTTTCACTTAATGCTCAGTTTCAAAAAAACAGGTTATATTACCCTTGGTGTAGATCTAATTATAGCATAAACAAATACAATTCATAGATCCAGAATGCATTGGAATATGTTCAAATATGTTCAATATATTCAAGAGCCAGATGACGCTCATGGAAGAAATATTGAAACAAATATATTCTGCTTCAGTGCTACTGAGTACTACTGAGTACTACCAAAGAGAGCTTAGTTTCAAAACAGATACTAAATGAAACATCAGTGAACCACTTATACCCAGCATATATTTTGGCCTCTATTATTAATGCTCTCTTCACCACCTTCCTTCATATATACGGTATGTAGTATATTTAACCAGGAGCCTTGAACAAATAATCAGAAATATTGTACCTGGTATCAAGTCAAGGAATCAGATATGAGCCTTAATATGAAAGCAAGATCAGTGGCGCAAAATGATCTATATGCTGAAGACTAAGAGCTGAAAGTTGAGCACTGGAAGCTGAATCGTAGCTTGGTATCCGTAGCCTATATGCTCAAAACATATGTCCACGGGGCAGGGAATGGAGCAGGGAATCGGAATCAGAGCCGTCATCTGGTCATCTGATTATCTGGATGTCTGTAGCCTCAGGTTGCAGCCATAGAGATAGGGTGATTGAGAGCCAGGAACTGGGTATCAGAAGTATCGAGAGCCTGAAACTGAGTGCCACACACCGGGTATTGTGGAGTCACAGAGTGGGGGTCAGGCGCTGAAAGTGCCAGGAGCAGCAGATGACAGGAGGGACACCGGGAACTGGAGATTTGCAGAGCGGTAACTGAGAGCAAGCTGGGCACTGGGAGCCATAGAGCCACGGAGCAGGGGCCGAGAACGGCAAGCTGAACACCGGGAGCTGTGATGCCGTGGAGCGGGAGCTGGGGGCAGCACTCTGGACACCGGGAGCCGTAGAGCTGCAGAGCGGTAGCCGAGAGCGGCAAACTGGACACCGGGAGCCGCAGAGCGGAAGCCAGGAGCGGCAAGCTGGAAACCAGGAGCCGTAGAGCCGCAGAACAGGAGCCAGGAGCAGAGAGTGCTGAACTGGGCACCAAGAACCATAGAACGGGAGCCAGGAACGGTAAGTTGTGTACCGAGAGTCATCTGCCTTGATCCGTAAGCCGGGACTCAACTGGCTTCAGCTTGTCTCAGAACTTATCTCAGAGCTAGGGATGAGCCGAACACCCCCCTGTTCGGTTCGCACCAGAACCTGCGAACAGACCTAAAGCTCGTGCAAACTTTAGAACCCTATTAAAGTCTATGGGACTTGAACGTTCAAAATCAAAAGTGCTAATTTTAAAGGCTTATATGCAAGTTATTGTCATAAAAAGTGTTTGGGGACCTGGGTCCTGCCCCAGGGGACATGTGTCAATGCAATTTTTTTTTAAAAAAATGGCCGTTTTTTTCAGGAGCAGTGATTTTAATAATGCTTAATGTGAAACAATAAAAGTGTAATATTCCTTTAAATTCCGTACCTGGGGGGTGTCTATGGTATGCCTGTGAAGGGGCGCATGTTTCCCGTGCTTAGAACTGTCCCTGCACAAAGTGTCATTTTTGCAGGAAAAAAAGCTATTTAAAATCACTTGCCGCTAATGAATTGCCGGCTCCCGTAACACAGAGAACAGTCATTTATTGAAAGTCATTGATAAAAAAAAAGTAATTGAGGGAAGGGGACGGGGGATTGAACAGGATGGACGTGTAGTGAGAGAGCTCCTCCCTAGGTCCGGGAGACTATCGGCACCTGATTACAATGAACCACAGATGACCCTCCACTAACCCTCCCCACAACAGATGATATGCCGCTCTGATCACGGCTAGCGAAATACACACTCTTGGCTTGCGGGAAGAGACACAAAGACTCAACAGCGGTTTAACAGCCGGGACAACAAAGGTGTCTCTAGAGCACTGTCAGAGACCCCTCTCCGTCATCAAGCTGGGATACACCGGCGCCCCCCGAGCGACTCCCGAGCAGGACTACAGGACTCGGAGCCCCGGCACGCTAAAGACATCGCACTACCTACCTGCGGAGACCCGAGTGGCGTGGATGTCCTCCGGCGCCAGGGGGAGAGAGAGGGGAGAGACAGCAGACTGACGCTGCTGGAGCTGCGGCCACGGTGAATGTATGAGGCGGAGACCGTCACGGCTATCCTCGAGAGCGACCGTGTATGACTAATTGAACCGCAAGATAGGTTCCCCAAAAACACCCTACAGATAAAAGGTAAAGCGGTGGGGACCGATAAAAAAACCCTGTTCTCTTCTATTTTTGGTGTGTGCTATACAGTGGATATGGGAAGATGGTGAATTATACAACGAGGGACACCAGGGGAATAAACGGCAGAATATGCTGACGGATGTTTTGAGGAATTTACACAAAAAGTATTTAAATACAACCTCCCTACAAGAGAAGGAATTTATTATAAAAAGGAATAAATAAATAAACATACAATTATATAGAATATCCTCCAATGACATATTTGATACACCTGATGAATCTCCCTGATATAGAATAAGGAACTTAGGAAGAAATATACCCTAAGAAAATAAAACTGTTGAAAGAGGACTTAAAAAACACCCCAATAAGAATACCGGAGACAAAGAAGGTAAAATTGGTGGGATACCCCTCCACCGGAGATTAAAGTGAGGTGTAGAAAACCCCAATAATTATTCAAAAGACAATATTTTAACATACGTGAAATACACGATAAGGGGAATACATCTTCCCCCTCCCTCTTTTGGAAGAAGTATTTTTTTCTTTTTTTTTTCTCCGCTTTTCACCTATTTCCCTACACCCTATAAAATCCCCATAAGGATGCCACCAAAAAGCACACACACTCAGAAAACAAAAAGAGGATCTACAGGTGGAACAATAAAAAACCCAGTTAAGCCACAATCCACACAGAAGCCAGATATAAAGGGTTTTTTTAAACAGCCACTAATATCGCCTCAACGAGACGCAGAGACATCTACTGAATTGAATTTTGCCTCACCCAACACGAGCCCGGAACCCCCACTTAGCAACAGCCCCACAGGGAGTATACAACACCCTATAATGGACACAGTGAGATCAACAAATAGTCCTAGCTGGGATATACAAGCACATCTAAAATCACTACCAACTAAAGAGGATATGGACAATTATGTTTACAGACTTGAGACCACATATAAAGAACAAATAAACTCATTGAAAACATCTCTAATAGACACTCAAGAACACATGAATGTCATAGATGTCAAAATCCTGACCATTGATCAGAAAATACTTATTCTAGAAGAAAAAACAACAGAACACGATCGACAAATAAAACAAATAATGGATGCAACAGACGAACTCGAAAATAGAAACAGACGCAATAATATAAAAATAAGAGGATTGCCGGAATCGGCAGGCACCGAAAACCTGAAACAAACACTACAGTACATATTCAACACCTTATTACAACAACCTGAGACAACGGCGATAGAGATCGATCGAGCACATAGAGTTCAAGGACCCAGAGACCCCAGCCAACCGAGACCCAGAGACATAATATGTAGAGTACATTTTTTTCAAATCAAAGAAAACATCATGATAGCAGCAAGAACACAAAGGGAATTTAAATACGAAGGAGCTCAGCTCATATTTTTACAAGATCTATCCAAACACACATTAAACAAGAGAAGAGCGGTGAAACCCCTACTGGGATTATTGATAGAGAAGGGATTCCTCTACAAATGGGGATCCCCTTTTCAAATAATAGTGTACCAAGATGGGCAGAAAACAGTGTTTCGAGATATTGAAGATCTTCAAGAATTTCTCAACTGCTTGGGACTTCCTCTGATAGAATTGCCTTTGTGGGCTCAGATCTATCAAAATCTTCCCAAAAAATAATTTCCAATAAGGAAAACATGAAAATGTTTTTCCTTTCCCCCCCCCCCTTCTTTTTTTTTTTTTTTTTTTTTCTCCCCCCCCCCCTTTTTTTTTTTTTTTTTTTCATTTTTTTTTTTGGAGGGGGGAGAGGGGAGGGCGGCAAGGGCACGCAACACAATTAATAATCACCACATATATATATGGGAGAAATGTGGGTAAACACTAGTATAAAGGAGAAACAGGGAAATAAGAGGGAGGCAAGGGCACAAAACACCAGAGAAGAGATGGGGCCAAGCCCCCCCCCTCTCTTCTCCCTTTTTTTTATTTTTTTTTCCATAATAGGGGGAAATTTTTTTTTTTTTTTTTTTTTTAATAATTTTTCTTTTCTTTTTTTTTTCTTTTTTTTTTTTATTCACAACACACAATTACATCGATAATCAAAAGACATACCACATAAACTATATCTACAACAAACAGGACACTTTGGGGTTGACCAGGGACTAGATAAGGGAGGGAAGGGAGGGAAGGGAAACACTGATCTTACACCTAATATCCTATTATCACCCACACACGATAACGACACACTAGACAAAAAATTTTTATTTAATTTTTTTTTTTTTTTTTTTCTTTTTTTCTTTGGGAGGGAAAAAGGGATAGGGGGACCTAAAAACCAAATGCAAAGAAACAAAGATATAATAAGTCAGAATACATCGAATAAGGTGATAAGAATGTTGGAAATTGCAATGAATCCTGAAAAATGAACATTTGTGAATTATCTGTTTCTGTGAAACAGATTGTCCCCACTGGTTATAGTCAATTTAATTTTCCTCCGCTCTTCGTAAAAGGGACCCTCCTCCTCGAGGGGGGGGGGGGGGTCAAGGGAGGGAGGCTTTTTTTTTTTTTTTTTTCCTCCTCTTCACCCACCCCCTCCCCACAACGAAGAGGGGAGGAAATAAATTTTACAGATTATACATCAATAAATTGAACGGTATCCAGAGGGGACAAACTAAATACCAAATCTGAAACAATGGGATAATAGAATGGATAAAAAGTATGATATAGTAATAAACTGTTGGGGAGGGGAGGGGAAAGGGGAAAGGGACCAAATATAGAAAATATAATGAATAACAGGTCAAAGATGGTAATAAATATATGCAGGTCTAAATATCCAAAGACAGAGACGGAGGCAATGTATAAGTAATGATATTGAAATGTGATATACAAATTGATTCATAAGAGGGGTTCTTTTTTTTTTTTCCCCCCGAGCTGGGGTGGGGGGGGGGGGGGTTTCTGGGAGGGGGGGGGAGGAGACAAGAGAGAGAGGGTTTTTTTTTTTTTTTTCTCTCCTCTCTCTCTCTCTCTCTCTCCCCCCCCCCTCTCCGCTTCCTTCTCCCCTTGCCCTATCTTATCCCCCCCGCTGGAGCGGAGGGGAAACTCCGCTTAATCCTGCATCACCTAAACTAAAATATTCCCGGACCAAGGACACGTCCTAAACCTAAAAATCCCTATACACCCTCTAATTAGGGAACTTACATAGTAAGGTTAGACTCAATGAGTCATTTAGAGAATGTTAGCGGTATGAAAGTTTAAGCAATAAGTGACAGGGGACACCACTAAAGCATACAGCTCACGGTGTGAACGGGTGTGATAATAGAAAGACTCCTTTTTTTTTTTTTTTTTTTTTTTTTTCCCTTTCTCCTCCTCCCGCCCCCCTCTCTTCTCCTCTCCTTTCCTCCTCCCTCTCTTCTACCCTCTTCTTCCTCCTGGGTCCCTTACTCTTGGACGTATGACAACCATCAAGGTTTGTTCATTTAATACAAGAGGACTAAACGTAATAGCTAAAAGAACACAAATCTTATACTCTCTTCAGAAACAAAATGTAGGTGTTATTCTTTTCCAGGAAACGCACTTCCGCACGGATCAGTTACCAAATATACAGAATAGATATTACTCTAACTGGTACCATGACACATATCCATACTCAAAATCTAGAGGTGTTTCAATAGTAATCCATAACTCGATACCCCATCAGGTTATAGAAAAATGGACAAGTCAAGATGGCAGAGCAATACTGTTAAAAGTGAATATATATGGACAGAAATATACTTTTATTAATATTTACTTACCGAATATAGACCAAATTAAAACGGGCATCCAATTACTAACAAAGGTGATGATTAAAGCAGAAGGGACAATTGTAATAGGTGGCGATTTTAATTTCGTTCTAGACCGAAATATGGATACTACAGCAAAAACAGGACCCCAAAAGAAAACTGAAAAAAGAGCATTTAAAAAACTGCTAGAGCAATATCAATTAGTAGATATATGGAGAATAATAAACCCAAATACAAAAGACTATACATATTATTCTCAGGTACACGACACATACCATAGACTAGACTACTTCCTGATAAACTCTGCGGCAATTACAGCAATATCTGCCCCCGAGATAGGGAATTTTATATGGTCAGACCATGCACCTATTTACTTAACTATAGATACAACAAATAAAAGCACATTTAGAGGCACATGGAAATTAAATGATAATTTATTATTTGATGAAACATGTAAAACTGAGATTAGCTCCGCGATATCGAATTTTACACTAGATCATATAAAAGATAATACATCACTCCCAAACCAATGGGAAACTCTTAAATGTATAATTAGGGGTCTCTTTATTAAACATGGGTCTAGATTGAAGAATTGAAGAAAATGAAAAGTAACAGGTCAACAGAGTTGATACAAGAAATCACGGAACTAGAGAAACAACATAAGCTGAATACAACACGAGAAACGCTAATGGTTCTCTCGGACAAAAGAACAGAGATGAGAACATTACTAAATGAACAAACACTTCGGATTAGAGACAAAAATCGCACCCTATACTATCATCAAGATAATAAACCAGGCAAATTATTAGCCAGAGCTTTAAAACAACAAATAAGAACTACATCAATTGCCAAAATTAAAACAGACTCAGGGGAATTGACATACGATCCAAAGAAAATTATGGAAACATTCCATATATTCTACTCTGACCTGTATAACTTACCAAACCAACTAACAAAACAATCTTTAGAAGATTTTGATCAAAAGATAAACAATATATAACAGAAACTCCGATACCATCTCTGCTCGACAACGATATTGAACAACTAGAAAACGAATTTTCAGAAACTGAAATCCAAACAGTAATAGACTCATTAACAATAGGTAAAAGCCCAGGACCTGATGGATTTACTCCACAGTTCTACAAAATATACAAAGATTTACTTACCCCAATTCTAAAACGTACATTTAATTCTGTATCTATAGCCCAGCCCTTTGTATCACAGAGTATGCAAGCATACATATCTCTCATACCTAAACCCGATAAAGACCATACACTATGTGGAAATTACAGACCGATCTCTCTGACGAACATTGACCTCCGAATTTACTCTAAGATTATAGCCAATAGGCTCACCCCCAAATTGCCAAGAACGATACATCTAGACCAAGTTGGATTCGTGGAAGGAAGAGAGGCGAGGGACAACACCTTTAAAACCCTGACATTGGTCGAATATGCCAAGAGACACGCCATCCCATCCTGTCTATTGGCAGTAGACGCTGAAAAAGCGTTCGACAGGGTGGGATGGCGATTCTTTGAAGAGACGCTGAAGCAATGGGGACTGGGCCCTAGATTGCTAGAAAAAATTTTAGTTTTATACCAAAACCCAACAGCTAAAATTCGAGCAAATGGGGAGCTATCAGATACGATAACAATACTGAACGGAACAAGACAGGGATGTCCCTTATCTCCATTGATATATGTCCTAACTATGGAACACCTGATGACAGCAATCCGGATAAATAAAGATATACAGGGAATTAAAATAAAAGATCAAGAATACAAACTGTCAGGATATGCAGACGATCTATTACTATATATCACAAACCCCATAGTGACACTACCCAATTTAATAAAAGAATTTAAACGCTTTGCTGAAGTTAGTAACTTCAAAGTCAACTATAACAAAACAGAAGCCCTAAATATCTCACTCCCCATAAATATCATTGAGGTACTTAAAAAAAAAAATTCTTTTAAATGGCAAAATAACACTATTAAATACCTGGGAATATTTATTCCCAACGACATAAGAAAACTCCAAGAAAGTAACTACATGCCATTAACACAAAAAATAACGAAACTACTTCAAAACTACAATAAAGGGATCTTCTCATGGACAGGTCGCATAAATATTATAAAAATGGACATACTTCCAAAAATACTATACGTGTTCCAGACAATTCCAATATTCCCCTTAAAAAACGTATTAAATACCCTACGAAAACTTATTGGCAGCTTTATTTGGGCGGGTAAACCGGCAAGAATTAATAGGGAAATACTTATTAGACGCAAAAAAGATGGTGGTTTAGCTCTTCCGGATCTATCCACCTACCTCAAAGCGTCCCTGGTAACTAGGATCCTAGACTGGTTTCACAATATAGGAACTAAACAGTGGGTGAAACTAGAGGAAGAAATTATGAACATAAATTTAAAAGTGTTGCCATGGATAAAGAAAGAGAATAGACCATTAAGACAAGAGATGCCATTCCTGATCGAAGCAACACTGAAAACATGGGACAGATTGATGAAGAGGGGAATAGGATCATCATACATAGGTCCAATGACACCCCTCTTCTGCAATCCTGACTTTCCCCCAGCAACCGAAACTAAAACTTTTTTAAAATGGGAGAAAAAAGACAACCCCAGAATTATACAAACAATGGAGAATAAAAAACTCATTCGACTGGAAGATATGGGTAGAGAACATGCACATAAATGGATACAACACAGACAGCTTCAGGAATATATAAACACCCTTGAGAAAATAGGAACACTGGATAGAACACCTACAACACTGGAAACACTATTGCTACAAGAACAAAGATCTACACATAACCTATCTAATATATATGAGTATTTAATCTCAAATAGTAATATACAAGAATTAAAATATGTAAAAAAATGGGAACAAGAGTTAAAAGAGGTTATACCCAGTGAAAAATGGGACAAAGCAATTCTATTAACACACAAAATGTCTCTCTCCAATAGGCACCAGGAAAGAAACTACAAACTACTAGCGAGATGGTATAAATGCCCAATTGACCTACACAAGATTAATATAGAAAATGATAGCACCTGTTGGAGATGTCACAAGGCAACTGGGACTATGTCACATATCTGGTTTTTATGTCCAAAAGTTTATATATTTTGGGAAAAAATATTTAAAATATATAGCGAGATGACAGACATAAATATACGACCAGATATAAAGATCGCTATATTATCAATGATACCAGGCACGATTAAAAAGATAAGAAAAGGGATATTAAAACACTGCTTAACCGCAGCTAGAACAGTAATAGCAAGAAAATGGAAAAATAATATAGCACCCTCAATTGAGGAATGGATAACAGAAATGGATGATATGCGTTCACTGGAAGAGAGGATCATAAAAGAGGAAGGCCCAAGAGACCACATAACAGAAGCGTGGCAAAGATGGGCTAGGTATAGGACATCATCCGCACTACTGCGGACAATATGAGAGGGGAGGGGGGACGGGAGGGGGGACGAGACCCTCTTCTTTTTCTTCTGTTTTTTGTTTGCTTTCTGGTTTCTTCCCCTTTTTTTTTTCCTTTCTCTCTCTTTGTTGAGTGTCTGTATGAATGAACAGAATAGGATGGTTTACCTGAGAAGTTTTAACGATATACGATTAGAATAACGAATGAATGTAACACTAATAATATACAATTGACATACACGGATACAGGAATAAAGAACTAAAACCTGCAAATGGATATTACTGTAAAATGTATGTATAATATATATGAAAATGCAATGTTTAATGTTGTTAAAATGTGAAAATTGAAATAAAGTAAAGATTTATACAAAAAAAAGTAATTGATAAAAAAAAAAAAAAAAAAAGCGTGGGGGTCCCCCCCAAATTCAATTACCAGGCCCTTCAGGTCTGCTATGGATATTAAGGGAAACCCTGCTTCAAATTAAAAAAAAAATTATGTGGGGGTCCCCCTAAATATCCATACCAGACCCTTTAGGTCTGGGATGGATTTTAAGGGGAACCCCGGCCAAAAAAAAAAAAAATGGCGTGGGGTCCCCCTCAAAATCCATACCAGACCCTTATCCGAGCACGCAACCTGGCAGGCCGCAAGAAAAGAGGAGGGATGAGAGTACCCCCCTCCTGAACCGTACCAGGCCACATGCCCTCAACATTGGGAGGGTGCTTTGGGGGTCTGTGACCCCTCAAAGCACCATGTCCCCATGTTGATGGGGACAAGGGCCTCTTCCCCACAACCCTGGCCATTGGTTGTGGGGGTCTGCGGGCGGGGGGCTTATCGGAATCTGGAAGCCCCCTCTAACAAGGGGACCCCCAGATTCTGCCCCCCCCTGTGTAAAATGGTAAGGGGGTACAAAAGTACCCCTACCATTTCACCAAAAAAGTGCCAAAAATGTTAAAAATTACAGGAGACGGTCTTTGACAATTCCTTTATTAAAATCTTCTTTCTTCTGGTCTTCCTTCTTCCTTTCTTCATCCTTCGGTTTCTTCATCTTCTTCTTCCATCTTCTTCCATCTTCTTCTATCTTTTATCTTCTTCTTCCTCCGATCCGCTTCTTCTTGCTCTGGTCTTCTCGTCCTGCATCTTCTTCCAAGGCGTCGGCGTCTCTTCTTGGGCCGCTCCGCACAATGGGAGGCTCCCGCTGTGTGAGGCTTCGCTGCGTCTGACAGATCTTTTATAATGGAGGGCGGGGCCACCTGGTGACCCCGCCCCCTCTGACGCATGGGGACGTCATTGGGACTTCCCTATGGCTTTCCCCATGACGTCAGAGGGGGGCGGGGGCCGTCCCCAGTTCTAAGCACGGGAAACATGTGCCCCTTCACAGGCATACTATAGACACCCCCATGTACAACATTTAAAGGAATATTACACTTTTATTGTTTCACTTTAAGCATTATTAAAATCACTGCTCCTGAAAAAATGGCCGTTTAAAAAAAAAAAATTGCATTGATACATGTCCCCTGGGGCAGGACCCAGGTCCCCAAACACTTTTTATGACAATAACTTGCATATAGGCTTTTAAAATTAGCACTTAAGATTTCTCCCATAGACTTTTACAGGGTGCTCGCGGCTTTTCAAATTTGCAGCGAACACCCCAAATTGTTCGCTGAACAGGCGAACAGGCAATGTTCGAGTCGAACATGAGTTCAACTCGAACTTAAAGCTCATCCCTACTCAGAGCCCCACATGCAAAAAAGCAAAGCAGGAAGCGGGAAGTCACAAGTAAATCAGCTGTGAATCAGCTGGATTAGCTGGCAAAGTCCTGAGTCCTGAGCCGCATCAACTGCATCAGCTGTGGAAGCCATTGCCATAGTGTTGAGCTAATCTTTTTTCTTGAGAAATATCCAGATTCTCAAGGTTCTTAGTTATCAAATATATTAGTTATCAAATATATTAGTAAAAACTACTAATACCTCCAATACTGCTGGAACTGCCCAAAAAAAAGAAAAAAATTAAATGGCCAAGTCCAGTTAAAACTAACATTTTTCAAACAAAAACAAAAAAACAAGCGGTCGGCAGTAGAGTTGAGCGGACACCTGGATGTTCGGGTTCGGCGGGTTCGGCCGAACTTCGGAAAAAAGTCCGGGTTCGGGACCGAACTTGACCCGAACTTGACCCTGAACTCTGAACCCCATTGAAGTCAATGGGGACCCGAACTTTTGAAGACTAAAATGGCTGTAAAAAAGTCATGGAAAGGGCTAGAGGGCTGCAAATGGCAACAAAATGTTGTTAAGAGCATGGCAAGTGCTCTGCAAACAAATGTGGATAAGGGAAATAATTTAAAATGACATAAAAAAAATAAAAAATAAAAAATAATATGCTGGAGGGCCCCTTCTCAGCAGAAGCGGTACAGGAAGTCATTAAGAACCTCAGAAACTCAATGGCACGATGCCACACATATGGTGGGAATGTCCCAGAATACGCCCTTTCTGGAAAAAAATATTAAATTTAATGGATAAGATAGTGGGAAAATAAAATACTTGGAAATAAAAAAAATAAAAAAATTATAATCTTGACCTAGGAGGACGAGGTCCATATGGAGTAGGAGCTTGAGGTGGCGGTGGATGTGGCGGTGTAGGTGGAAGCGGTGGTGGAGGAGGAGGAGGTAGCCAACACTGGTTCAAAAATACAACAATGGCTGGGTAAGGCTGGTGGTGATGTGTCGAATTCTGTCCTCCGTCGCATAGTGTCCGCCCTGTACTGCGCTTGCTCAGTACGTAGGACAAGGGGATTTCAAAACTCTCCGAAGACGATGCGCGGTGAGTCCAGGTGCAAGCCACATCATTCGAGGTTGAAGCCGAGCCAAGCGAGGCCGTACCCGAAGCGTGGCAAGCGAAGCGACCACCTGAGGGGCCCTGTTACTGTTATGTGCTACTGTATGTCCACTTGGATGGTGGGGCTTGAACCTGCACTCACGGCGCAGGCGCCGTTCATCTTCAGAGATTTTGTGAATCTCCTTGTCCTCCGTACTGCGCAAGCACTGCGCCTGCGCAGTAAGTGGCCGGACACTATCCGATGGCCAGACAGTTTTTGTCAGAACACCGGTATACGTGTCTATTCTGCACAAGGTACGGACAAGTCCTGTGGGATCCATGCCTGGTTCATTTTAATGAACGTGGGCTTGTCCACATTGGCTCTGGACAGGCGGCTGCACTTGTCTGTGATAACGCCCCCTGCCGTGCTAAATACACATTCAGATAATACACTGGCTGCAGGGTAGGCCAGCACCTCCAAGGCGTAAAGGGCAAGCTCAGGCCATGTGCCCAATTTGGGGACCCAGAAGTTGAAGGGGGCAGACCCGTCATTCAGTACGTGTAGGCGTGTGCACACATACTGCTCCACCATGTTGGGAGAAATGCTGCCTCCCGCTAAGACGTTCCATCTCAGCTGGTGGTGCTGGTTGTTGTGGCGTGCTGACAAAGCTTTTCCACATTTCGGCCATGCTAACCCTGCCTTCTGAGGTGCTGGCGGTGCCCCGGCTGCATTGGTGACCTCTTCCTCCTCCTCTGCCTTCGCCTTGTGCTTCCACCGTACCCTCGCTGTCAAGTGGGAATGCCACCAGCAGCGCGTCTACCAGCGTGCGCTTGTACTCGTGCTTCTTACGATCACGCTCCAGTGAGGTAATTAAGGACGGCACGTTGTCCTTGTAACGGGGATCCAGCAGGGTGGCCACTCCACAATGGAGAAAGCAGCAGCAGTTGGCACCTGTGTTTCGTCATCATCCGAGATGTGCTGCGATGGTCCTCCCATGTACTCATCATGAAACATAAGTGGTTGGGCATCAGTGCACACAATCTCTTCCACTTCTGGGGCAGGGCTAGGTGGATGGCCCTGGGAAACCCTGCTAACAGAGTCATCAAAAAGCAGAAGAGACTGCTGCATGATTTGGGGCTCAGACTGATTGGCTGATTTGCAAGGGGGTGAAGTGAAAGACTGATGGACATCAGCTGCAGGTGCCAACTCTGAACTTTCATCAGGAGACTGGCTGGGAGACAATGTAAAGGAACCGGAGGCACTGTCAGCAACCCAATCTACTATCGCCTGTACTTGTCCTGGCCTCAACATTCGTACAGCCTCATTAGGCGCGCCGAAATACCGCTGCAGGCTCTGTCACCTACTCGCACCTGAGAAAGGTGTTTCACTTGTGCGTGTAGCTGGCACAGATCGACCACGTCCTCTCCCTGCAACAGGAGCTTTACCAGCAGCACCACGACCGGGGCCACGTCCCTTTTTTGACGATTTCCTCATATTTTCAAAATTTATGATCTTGCCCTAAATGGGTGTTTTTGCAATAGCAGAATACACCCACATTATGTACAGCGTGTATCTCAAAAACTGCAAAACTGCAGAAAATGCTATGAAAAAAAAAATGTCACTCAAATATTTTTTTTGGAATAGCACAATAGAAGGAAAATAGATTGATTGAATATGTCACACACTCCTGCACACATGCAGAAAACACTGCAAAAATTTTATTTTTTTGCAATGTTTTTGCAATAGCAGAAAACACCCACAGTATGTACAGGGTGTATCTCTCAGTAACATATGCAGTGCTGGTGCACTGAGCTTGCAGATAAAAGTAATATTTTGTCTCGCACTGGTCTCATGGTACTGTAAAAAGACTGGTGCACTGCAACCCAGCCATGTCTTAGCATTGATTTATGAATCTGGATAATTCTCTCTCCCTTAAAAAAAACACTCTCTAGCTATGTAGATCGCTCGCTGACTATTACTAATTAGAAGATATTTCAGGAATGTGGACTGATTCCTATCAGACTGACTCCTATCATGAAATTCTCTCTCTCACAGCAACACCAGTCAGGAACCTGTCTAAAGCAGAGTGACGCGCTGTGCTCTGTGCCTGTAGCTTATATAGAGGCTGGGTCACATGCTGCACTGGCCAATCACAGCCATGCCATTAGTAGGCATGGCTGTGATGGCTTCTAAGGGCACACTAGTGAAACTAACGTGGATTGGCTGCCCTGCAGCTTTTAAAAAGGCGCCAGTACATTGCCGAACACCGGATCCGAACCCGAACATACAGTCAATTGTTCGGGTTCGGGTTCGGGTCCGGGTCACGGACACTCAAAAGTCTTGTACGGACCCGAACTTTACAGTTTGGGTTTGCTCAACCCTAGTCAGCAGAGGTGCTCCATCTCCTGAGTCCTCTCACATCTCACGTCCTCTCACACAGACGTTCCACACCCCTCCACTGATCGGTGACCTCAATTCACTACTTAAAAGAGCAAGGTACTCACTAATGTAAAATACACATCAGTTTAAAATATTAAATTCCAAAACAACCCATAAAATGCAGCTTACGCACATCAATTTACTACGAAAAGTGATATATTACAGGTAACAGGCAACAAAACAACTAGCTGAATTTGTTTGTGTATATATACCATACACCATTAGTTTCTCTACCATTTAGAAGTTGAATCACTTGTTTGACCATGCAGGCAGCCCTAAATACACCTCCCCTTTGATGTGACTGACACAACCATCATGAAAAAAGGGTTTTATTTTCCATCAGATTTTGATCACTGTAAGGTTTTTTTTTCTCTCCTTCTCTGTAAATTGAACCTTAATCACATACAGGACAGGAGGCTCCTCCTGTAGTTGAATTACAGTGCAGGAGATGAGAAATTTTAAACACAATGGAGTTGTGTTACTAAAATGATAGCGTGCAAAATCTGGTGCAGCTGTGCATGATAGCCAATCAGCTTCAAACCTTCAGCTTGTTCAATTAGGCCCCTTTCACACTTATACGACTTGTCCCACGATTTGGGACTGCAAAGTAGCATGACAAGTCGTTCCCCATGACTTCCAATGACAGCCATTCATATTAGTACGACTTCAAGTCGTTCCGACTTCAAAGTAGTCCCTGCACTACTTTGGTCTGATTTTGATGCCACTTACACAGGCATTCCTTGAAATCGCGGCAAAAATTGCGGTAAAATTACACGACTTTGAAGTCGCACAAGTGTGAAAGGGGCCTAAATCTTTGACAATAAAACCTGGAAGCTGATTAGTTACTATGCACAGCTGCACCAGATTTTGCACTCTCCAGTTGTAGTAAATCAACCCCAATGTGCAATAAAGTCTAAACATTAGATTGTGTATAAATGGCAGAGAGGATCCACAACATTATACAGCACCTCATTCCTTTGGTAAATAAGTGTTTGAGGGAATTGGAGAATAGGGATTATACCGGTGCAAAATTGCAATGTAAATAAGGGTTGCTGACAATTCAATGCTTGAGTTTAAAAATCACATAAAGTTTTATTTGAAATATATAAAGCACAATTAAACAAAAATAGAAAATATTTCTAAAGGCCTAACAATAAAATTAGTGCAGATACTTGAAGATCCCCATTTACAGCAGATCAATACAAATAGAAGAAGAAAAAAATATTTCTTTCAAATTCCAGATTAGTATCTAGTTAGAGAGAGTCTCTTAGTTACAGTGGATAGGATAACCTGAAGTAGATAATGCAAGCCTTTGTTTTTATTTTCCGACATGTTTCGCCATATCAATGGCTTCCTCAGGGCTGGCCTACTGTACAGTAATATTGTATCTATATAAAGAAAATGGTAATTAGTAACAGTTCATAGAATCAGGTACTAAGCCCCCAGGATGGGGAGAGAGAGGGGGAGGTGAGAGGGGAAGGAGGTGAAAGAAAAAAACAGCGGCACATCTGAACACTCGCTTACTCTGTCCCAGATAGATGGTACATGTCAGCCAATAGACCCAATTTCCAACTTACCCAAAAACAATATAGGTGGTAATAATGAGATAATCAACCGAGAATGAGGTGGGGTCGCCCAATAGATACCCTTCAGTGGATAGCAGGAGACATAATAGACCTAGCAAGAGGTGTTTTAATTAACCGCTTCCCGACCGCCTCATGTAGATATACGTCTACAGAATGGCACGGGCAGGCAAAACCACGTACCCGTACGTCCCCTTTACTTTGCCTGCCCGTGGGTCGCGTGCGCGCCGCCAGCGGCGCGCTCGCGGCCCGGTCGGGAGCTCCGTGACCCCGGCTGCGGGACCAGCAGACCCGATCGCCGCTGGTGTCCCGCGATCGGGCTACGGAGCTGAAGAACGGGGAGAGGTTTGTGTAAACAAACCTCTCCCCGCGCTTCCTACACTGACTGTCATTGATTGGCTGTTCCCGGTCATCGGGAAAGCCGATCAATGACGTCAGACGTCAGCTCCGCCCCCTAATGTAAAAAAAACACACACGTCAGAGCCCATAACCCCTCCCCCTAGTGGTTAACTCTTTCACTACAACTGTCATTTATACAGAAATCAATGCATTTAAATAGCATTGATTTCTGTATAAATGACAATGGTCCCAAAAATGTGTCAAAAATGTCCGATGTGTCCGCCATAATGTCGCAGTCACAATAAAAATCGCTGATCGCCACCATTACTAGTAAAAAAAAAAATATTAATAAAAATGCTATAAAACTATCCCCTATTTTGTAAACGCTATAACTTTTGCGCAAACCAATAAATAATCGCTAATTGCGATTTTTTTTACCAAAAATACGTAGAAGAATACGTATCGGCCTAAACTGAGGAAAAAAAACGTTTTTTTATATATTTTTTGGGGATATTTATTATAGCAAAAAGCAAAAAATATTGCATTTTTTTCAAAATTGTCGCTCTATTTTTGTTTATAGCACAAAAAATAAAAACTGCAGGGGCGATCAAATACCACCAAAAGAAAGCTCTATTTGTGGGAAAAAAAGGACGCCAATTTTGTTTTGGAGCCACGTCGCACGACCGCGCAATTGTCAGTTAAAGCGACGCAGTGCTGAATCGCAAAAAGGGGCCTGGTCCTTTGGCTGCCAATTGGTCCGGGGCTGAAGTGGTTAAGTTGCATATATTTTAATGATATTAGTCATATTTAAGAGTAAAAAATACAGTGTAGCTTATTTGTGGAAAAATAATCCACAAGTATATAGCATATCACTGTTAAACGGACAGAAAGTCTCAATACTTACTTTAATTGGGCTATAAAATTAAAATAGAGTGTAGGGTAGACCTCGGACATTGGTTAGAAATAGATGGTAAGGGAGGCACCTAGACAGGATTGATAATGTAGGCTTAATGATAATGCCTAAAATTTGTGAATATTTCTCTATAAATTAGAGAAGGGTTAACATACCTGCAGCGACATATATATATGCATACGGTATAGTATGATTTAAGATACTGATCCAAAGCGCAGTCAGAGCATGGGCAGCCTCAGCGGGAACATATTCCCTGAGAGTGATAGAGATAGTAGGTAAGAAGAAGGATAACTAATGATTATATATTTAAACAGTGGTATACATTGGTTTAGTCTTGTTAAGAACTTACTGGTCAGGAGAAAATGTGTCCACGTCAGGTGCCTCCAAGGTCCGGTGCTGAAGTGAGCACCGGTGCCGGCTTAAATCATGTCTCCCAGATTGGATGGCGTGTTTAGATGCTCTCTAACCAGCGGACAGAAGAGCCTCTGCGCATGCGCGAACGCACAGACTTCCAGGGGGCCTGCATTCATACTTTCATCTCTGTATGTTGTATTTGACATCACCGGTCCTCTCCTCCCCCCCCCCCCCCCCCCCTCCTTCCATTCTAAACTTCTATTTTTGCTTACTATAGCCCATAGAGGAAACTCCCATTCCCCGCTGAAGCCTGCTCTGCGTAAACCATTAAAAATAACCGTATACAGTTTAGTCCTCTAACTAACACACTGTATATCTAGCATAACTAATAGTCTAACATTGTATGGGAGTTGAATAGACTGTATCTTGTCTAACCAATATTCTTCCAACTATTCCTAAACAATTTTATTTACCTAAAGTTTTTGTATCATATATGCCCATCTAAACATTAACTTTTTTGGTCACTCATTGTAAAACTGTCTGGCAAATTAATACTGCATAAATCATATGGGTGTTAATAATCATGTTTATGTATGGTTTAAAATTTTAATAATTGTTACACACTCTGAGTATCTCATTGTCGTTTCAGCTCATGGTACCGGGTCTGTTCTTCCCTGATGGGGTAGTGTGGGGTTATTGGGGGACGAGGTGTCAGGAGCTGTCTGTCTGTCCTTGCTCTCTCAGTCTGCCCCATCTTTTATGTTTTCCTTCCATCCCCCTTTTCCCCTATGGCATTTGATCGCCTTTCCAGCAGCTTTTCCCGATCTGTTCCCTTATTTAGAAATCGCTGATACATGGGGTTCGGGATCGCCTACCTAGGATTACCCCCAGTGGACTAGTATGGACACCCAAGGGCAGTGCTAGGTACTTTAGCCCGCCCAACCTAGCCTCTGCTGTCTTTTGCGCTGCCGTCGCGATTACGTCATCACGCCACGTGACGCACTGACCGCCAGGCATTATGGACCTTGTAGGCCCCCTGGAAGTCTGTGCGTTCGCGCATGCGCAGAGGCTCTTCTGTCCGCTGGTTGGAGAGCATCTAAACACGCCCTCCAATCTGGGATACATGATTTAAGCCGGCACCGGTGCTCACTTCAGCACCGGACCTTGGAGGCACCTGACGTGGACACATTTTCTCCTGACCAGTAAGTTCTTAACAAGTCTAAACCAATGTATACCATTGTTTAAATATATAATCATTAGTTATCCATCTTCTTACCTACTATCTCTATCACTCTCAGGGAATATGTTCCCGCTGAGGCTGCCCATGCTCTGACTGTGCTTTGGATCAGTATCTTAAATCATACTATACCATATGCATATATATGTCGCTGCAGGTATGTTAACCCTTCTCTAATTTATAGAGAAATATTCACTAATTTTAGGCATTATCATTAAGCCTACATTATCAATCCTGTCTAGGTGCCTCCCTTACCATCTATTTCTAACCAACGTCCGAGGTCTACCCTACACTCTATTTTAATTTAATAGCCCAATTAAAGTAAGTATTGAGACTTTCTGTCCGTTTAACAGTGATATGCTATATACTTGTGGATTATTTTTCCACAAATAAGCTACACTGTATTTTTTACTCTTAAATATGACTAATATCATTAAAATATATGCAACTTAATTAAAACACCTCTTGCTAGGTCTATTATGTCTCCTGCTATCCACTGAAGGGTATCCATTGGGCGACCCCACCTCATTCTCAGTTGATTGTCTCATTATTACCACCTATATTGTTTTTGGGTAAGTTGGAAATTGGGTCTATTGGCTGACATGTACCATCTATCTGGGACAGAGTGAGCGAGTGTTCAGATGTGCCGCTGTTTTTTTCTTTCACCTCCTTCCCCTCTCACCTCCCCCTCTCTCTCCCCATCCTGGGGGCTTAGTACCTGATTCCATGAACTGTTACTAATTACCATTTTCTTTATATAGATACAATATTACTGTACAGTAGGCCAGCCCTGAGGAAGCCATTGATATGGCAAAACATGTCGGAAAATAAAAACAAAGGCCTGCATTATCTACTTCAGGTTATCCTATCCACTGTAACTAAGAGACTCTCTCTAACTAGATACTAATCTGGAATTTGAAAGAAATAATGTTTTCTTCTTCTATTTGTATTGATCTGTTGTAAATGGGGATCTTCAAGTATCTGCACTAATTGTATTGTTAGGCCTTTAGAAATATTTTCTATTTTTGTTTAATTGTGCTTTATATATTTCAAATAAAACTTTATGTGATTTTTAAACTCAAGCATTGAATTGTCAGCAACCCTTATTTACATTGCAATTTTGCACCGGTATAATCCCTATTCTCCAATTCCCTCAAACACCTCTAAACATTAGATGTCACTTCACAGCAAAATTTTAGGAAGGCTGTGTGAGTCACAAGGCAGGGGTATGACTAGGCTGAAAAAAACTAAAAAATAAAGTGATTTAACTGCTACATAGCAGAAAATTGAGCAGTAACAGTACAGGAGCATGATTAATAAACCAAAACTGCTTCATTAACAACTTGCCATCCGCGCTATGGCCGAATGATGGCCACAGCACGGATCTCAATTCCCGGGAGGCCGTCATATGACGGCCTCCCCTCTGCATGCTCCCTGCGCGCGCCCTGTGATCACCGAGTCACTGAGACTCGGGTGATCAGTGATACGAGTAAGGGGCGGGTCCCGGCCCCTTACTATGTGATCAGCTGTCAGCCAATGACAGCTGATCACATGATAAAAACAAAAGCTCGTGATCGCTTTTTTTTTCTCCTCACGCTGACAGCGGAGGAGAAAAAAAAGCCGATCACCGGCTTATCTTAAAGGGACATCGGTCCCACCTTGCCATCCCCATAAGTGCCACCTTGCCATCCCCATAAGTGCCACCTGTCAATGCCCATAAGTGCCACCTGTCAATGCCCACCAGTGCCACCTATCAATGCCCACCAGTGCTACCAATCAGTGCCACCTAAAAGGGCTGCCTATCAGTGTAACCCATCAGTGCCCATCGCTGTCACCCATCAGTGCCCATCACTGCCACCTATCGGTGCCCGTCACTGCCGCCTCATCAGCGTACATCAATGGCGGACAATAATTACCCATTTTATATTTTTATAACAAAATTAAAATAAAAACTTTTTTATTTTTTTATTCAGTGTTTTTAATTTTTTTTAACAAAAAATAAAAATCGCAGAGGTGATCAAATACCACCAAAAGAAAGCTCTATTTGGGGGGAAAAAAATTATAAAAATTTAATTTGGGTACAGTGTTGTATGACCGCACAATTGTCATTCAAAATGCGACAGCGCTGAAAGCTGAAAATTGGTCTGGAAAGGAGGGGGGTTTAAGTGCCCAGTAAGCAAGTGGTTAAGCTACAGTTATTTTGGTAACTATAGTATACCTTCAAAGATTGTATAACAACTATCCCACTTTTAGGGTCATAGAGGTAAACTGAAAGTAGAGAATACCCTAAACATGGGTTTCTTAGGCAATATTTAAGACACTTTTTATAACACTTGTTTAAAACATAAACAGGGGTTTATTCAATAAACACCAAAAAAGCAAAGATCAAAATTCGAAATGGAGGTAAAAATTGCCAATATGGATAGATTCTCCAATTCGCCTGTAGCCCTATAAGCGTAATCCTGACTTTGCCATTTGGATTTTGGTTCACTACAATTTGGAGTTTAGTGAAAAACTACAAAAAAGTGCAACGTACTCACTGATGTGAAATACACCAGTTTTAAACACTTCAAATAAAATAAGTGCAAACTATTTGTTTTAGTAAACTACAAATATTAAAAAAACTTGAATCGCTAATCATATCAAATAAACAGTTTGTTAAGTGCCATTTTTAAACCACCCTGCTGCCTGCAGTATAGTATTAGGATATTCCAGTTTCAGGAACCAATTTTTATGTCTGAGCAACACAGAAGAGATTGTCTACACCAGTGACAGAAAATCTTTTTAACCACCTCAATACAGTGTACTTACACCCCCTTCCTGCCCAGACCAATTTTCAGCGCTCTCACATTTTGAATGACAATTACTCATACCCATATGAAACTTGCATACTTTTTTCCACACAAATAGAGCTTTCTTTTGGTGGTATTTAATCAATAGTGAGTTTTTTTTTTTTTGTGCTATAAATAAAAAAATACCGTAAATTTTGTGAAAAAAATGCAGTTTTCTTTGTTTCTGTCATAAAAATTTCCTGACGCCAAACCATGGCAGCATACTAGTGATAGAGCTCCGCCTTTTGACCACTCCCTCAGGACCAGTGAATAGCATAAATATAAGGCCTAGTTAGGCCCCACCCCATTCTTCTTTTTTTCCTCATACCTCAACGCACCAGTGAAGAATAAGCAGTACTATGCCCCCCCCCCTCTGCCTCCGTGCAGCATCCGGCTGGGTTCAAGCCTCTCCCAGTGCGAAGTCCCAGCGCTCAGGCTGCTAACATGCGCTATAGTCTGGAAGCCCCTTCTGTGGGTCTTATTGGGGCCCCTGCAGTGTTTCCTTAATTTTAAAATCTGCTTTTAAAATTGATAACTGCAGCACTTGTGGAATATGGGGGGCCAGCTATGCTTTATCTCTCTCTCAGCCACTTGTGCCATACAGGGTCGCCTGTAACTTTTACCTATGTCTCCCTCGTGTCCTTCATTACCTTTCCCATTCCCTGCTGTCCTCTGCAGGTGTTGCATGTGTGTGTATAGGTATGTATGTATGTATGTATATGTGATAT
Organism: Lithobates sylvaticus; assembly: GCA_028564925.1. NCBI lineage: Eukaryota > Metazoa > Chordata > Amphibia > Anura > Ranidae > Lithobates > Lithobates sylvaticus. The sequence continues at coordinate 183,457,435 of CM053036.1, forward strand.
GGGTGTGTGTATACGTATATACACGTTTAAAAAAAATGTATGTGGGTATGAATATGTGTATGTGTGGGGGTGTATGTAAATACATGTATGTGTTGTAGGCGATCAGAGGCGTGAAAGGCCAGTTCAGACAGTTCAGTAAAATAAAAATGGCTTTATTCAGCAAAACAAGCAGAAGAAAAAGACAGGCTTGTCTTGTCACACAGGTGCAGCAGAGCTCCTATATTTTGTTACCAGAAGCACCTATAGGACTTGTAGTGTGTTCGTGGCAGGCAGGCAGAGCTCCTATATTTTGTTACCAGAAGCACCTATAGGACTTGTAGTGTGTTAGTGGCAGGCAGGCAGAGCTCCTATATTTTGTTACCAGAAGCACCTATAGGACTTGTAGTGTGTTCGTGGCAGGCAGGCAGAGCTCCTATATTTTGTTACCAGAAGCACCTATAGGACTTGTAGTGTGTTAGTGGCAGGCAGGCAGAGCTCCTATATTTTGTTACCAGAAGCACCTATAGGACTTGTAGTGTGTTCGTGGCAGGCAGGCAGAGCTCCTATATTTTGTTACCAGAGGCACCTATAGGACTTGTAGTGTGTTAGTGGCAGGCAGGCAGAGCTCCTATATTTTGTTACCAGAAGCACCTATAGGACTTGTAGTGTGTTCGTGGCAGGCAGGCAGAGCTCCTATATTTTGTTCCCAGAGGCACCTATAGGACTTGAAGTGTGTTAGTCCCATTACACACACAGAGCTATATTTTCTTACCAGAAGCACCTATAGGACTTGAAGTGTGTTCGTCCCATTACACACACAGAGCTATATTTTCTTCCCAGAAGCACCTATAGGACTTGAAGTGTGTTAGTCCCATTACACACACAGAGCTATATTTTCTTCCCAGAAGCACCTATAGGACTTGAAGTGTGTTAGTCCCATTACACACACAGAGCTATATTTTGTTCCCAGAAGCACCTATAGGACTTGAAGTGTGTTAGTCCCATCACACACACAGAGCTATATTTTGTTCCCAGAAGCACCTATAGGACTTGAAGTGTGTTAGTCCCATTACACACACAGAGCTATATTTTGTTCCCAGAAGCACCTATAGGACTTGAAGTGTGTTAGTCCCATTACACACACAGAGCTATATTTTCTTCCCAGAAGCACCTATAGGACTTGAAGTGTGTTAGTCCCATTACACACACAGAGCTATATTTTCTTCCCAGAAGCACCTATAGGACTTGAAGTGTGTTAGTCCCATCACACACACAGAGCTATATTTTCTTCCCAGAAGCACCTATAGGACTTGAAGTGTGTTAGTCCCATTACACACACAGAGCTATATTTTCTTCCCAGAAGCACCTATAGGACTTGAAGTGTGTTAGTCCCATCACACACACAGAGCTATATTTTGTTCTCAGAAGCACCTATAGGACTTGAAGTGTGTTAGTCCCATTACACACACAGAGCTATATTTTCTTCCCAGAAGCACCTATAGGACTTGAAGTGTGTTAGTCCCATCACACACACAGAGCTATATTTTCTTCCCAGAAGCACCTATAGGACTTGAAGTGTGTTAGTCCCATTACACACACAGAGCTATATTTTCTTCCCAGAAGCACCTATAGGACTTGAAGTGTGTTAGTCCCATTACACACACAGAGCTATATTTTCTTCCCAGAAGCACCTATAGGACTTGAAGTGTGTTAGTCCCATCACACACACAGAGCTATATTTTGTTCCCAGAAGCACCTATAGGACTTGAAGTGTGTTAGTCCCATCACACACACAGAGCTATATTTCTTCCCAGAAGCACCTATAGGACTTGAAGTGTGTTAGTCCCATTACACACAAAGAGCTATACTTTGTTCCCAGAAGCACCTATAGGACTTGAAGTGTGTTAGTCCCATTACACACACAGAGCTATATTTTGTTCCCAGAAGCACCTATAGGACTTGAAGTGTGTTAGTCCCATTACACACACAGAGCTATATTTTGTTCCCAGAAGCACCTATAGGACTTGAAGTGTGTTAGTCCCATTACACACACAGAGCTATATTTTCTTCCCAGAAGCACCTATAGGACTTGAAGTGTGTTAGTCCCATCACACACACAGAGCTATATTTTGTTCCAGAAGCACCTATAGGACTTGAAGTGTGTTAGTCCCATTACACACACAGAGCTATATTTTCTTCCCAGAAGCACCTATAGGACTTGAAGTGTGTTAGTCCCATCACACACACAGAGCTATATTTTCTTCCCAGAAGCACCTATAGGACTTGAAGTGTGTTAGTCCCATCACACACACAGAGCTATATTTGTTCCCAGAAGCACCTATAGGACTTGAAGTGTGTTAGTCCCATCACACACACAGAGCTATATTTTCTTCCCAGAAGCACCTATAGGACTTGAAGTGTGTTAGTCCCATTACACACAAAGAGCTATACTTTCTTCCCAGAAGCACCTATAGGACTTGAAGTGTGTTAGTCCCATTACACACACAGAGCTATATTTTGTTCCCAGAAGCACCTATAGGACTTGAAGTGTGTTAGTCCCATTACACACACAGAGCTATATTTTGTTCCAGAAGCACCTATAGGACTTGAAGTGTGTTAGTACCATTACACACACAGAGCTATATTTTCTTCCCAGAAGCACCTATAGACTTGAAGTGTGTTAGTCCCATCACACACACAACCTATATTTTGTTCCCAGAAGCACCTATAGGACTTGAAGTGTGTTAGTCCCATTACACACACAGAGCTATATTTTCTTCCCAGAAGCACCTATAGGACTTGAAGTGTGTTAGTCCCATCACACACACAGAGCTATATTTTCTTCCCAGAAGCACCTATAGGACTTGAAGTGTGTTAGTCCCATCACACACACAGAGCTATATTTTGTTCCCAGAAGCACCTATAGGACTTGAAGTGTGTTAGTCCCATCACACACACAGAGCTATATTTTGTTCCCAGAAGCACCTATAGACTTGAAGTGTGTTAGTCCCATCACACACACAGAGCTATATTTTCTTCCCAGAAGCACCTATAGACTTGAAGTGTGTTAGTCCCATTACACACAAAGAGCTATACTTTGTTCCCAGAAGCACCTATAGGACTTGAAGTGTGTTAGTCCCATTACACACACAGAGCTATATTTTGTTCCCAGAAGCACCTATAGGACTTGAAGTGTGTTAGTCCCATTACACACACAGAGCTATATTTTGTTCCCAGAAGGCACCTATAGGACTTGAAGTGTGTTAGTCCCATTACACACACAGAGCTATATTTTGTTCCCAGAAGCACCTATAGGACTTGAAGTGTGTTAGTCCCATCACACACACAGAGCTATATTTTGTTCCCAGAAGCACCTATAGGATTTGAAGTGTGTTAGTCCCATTACACACACAGAGCTATATTTTCTTCCCAGAAGCACTATAGGACTTGAAGTGTGTTAGTCCCATCACACACACAGAGCTATATTTTCTTCCCAGAAGCACCTATAGGACTTGAAGTGTGTTAGTCCCATCACACACACAGAGCTATATTTTCTTCCCAGAAGCACCTTATAGGACTTGAAGTGTGTTTTAGTCCCATCACACACACAGAGCTATATTTTCTTCCCAGAAGCACCTATAGGACTTGAAGTGTGTTAGTCCCATCACACACACAGAGCTATATTTTCTTCCCAGAAGCACCTATAGGACTTGAAGTGTGTTAGTCCCATTACACACAAAGAGCTATATTTTGTTCCCAGAAGCACCTATAGGACTTGAAGTGTGTTAGTCCCATTACACACACAGAGCTATATTTTGTTCCCAGAAGCACCTATAGGACTTGAAGTGTGTTAGTCCCATTACACACACAGAGCTATATTTTGTTCCCAGAAGCACCTATAGGACTTGAAGTGTGTTAGTCCCATTACACACACAGAGCTATATTTTCTTCCCAGAAGCACCTATAGGACTTGAAGTGTGTTAGTCCCATCACACACACAGAGCTATATTTTGTTCCCAGAAGCACCTATAGGACTTGAAGTGTGTTAGTCCCATTACACACACAGAGCTATATTTTTTCCCAGAAGCACCTATAGGACTTGAAGTGTGTTTAGTCCCATCACACACACAGAGCTATATTTTCATTCCCAGAAGCACCTATAGGACTTGAAGTGTGTTAGTCCCATCACACACACAGAGCTATATTTTCTTCCCAGAAGCACCTATAGGACTTGAAGTGTGTTAGTCCCATTACACACACAGAGCTATATTTTGTTCCCAGAAGCACCTATAGGACTTGAAGTGTGTTAGTCCCATCACACACACAGAGCTATATTTTGTTCCCAGAAGCACCTATAGGACTTGAAGTGTGTTAGTACCATCACACACACAGAGCTATATTTTCTTCCCAGAAGCACCTATAGGACTTGAAGTGTGTTAGTCCCATTACACACACAGAGCTATATTTTGTTCCCAGAAGCACCTATAGGACTTGAAGTGTGTTAGTCCATTACACACACAGAGCTATATTTTTTCCCAGAAGCACCTATAGGACTTGAAGTGTGTTAGTCCCATTACACACACAGAGCTATATTTTGTTCCCAGAAGCACCTATAGGACTTGAAGTGTGTTAGTCCCATTACACACACAGAGCTATATTTTGTTCCCAGAAGCACCTATAGGACTTGAAGTGTGTTAGTCCCATCACACACACAGAGCTATATTTTGTTCCCAGAAGCACCTATAGGACTTGAAGTGTGTTAGTCCCATCACACACACAGAGCTATATTTTTTCTTCCCAGAAGCACCTATAGGACTTGAAGTGTGTTAGTCCCATCACACACACAGAGCTATATTTGTTCCCAGAAGCACCTATAGGACTTGAAGTGTGTTAGTCCCATTACACACACAGAGCTATATTTTCTTCCCAGAAGCAACCTATAGGACTTGAAGTGTGTTGTTCCCATCACACACACAGAGCTATATTTTTTCTTCCCAGAAGCACCTATAGGACTTGAAGTGTGTTAGTCCCATCACACACACAGAGCTATATTTTCTTACCAGAAGCACCGATAGGACTTGAAGTGTGTTAGTCCCATCACTCACACAGAGCTATATTTTGTTCCCAGATGCACCTATAGGACTTGTAGTGTTGTAAGTCCCATCACACACACAGAGCTATATTTTCTTCCCAGATGCACCTATAGGACTTGAAGTGTGTTAGTACCATTACACACAAAGAGCTATATTTTCTTCCCAGAAGCCCATATAGGACTTGAAGTGTGTTAGTCCCATCACACACACAGAGCTATATTTTGTTCACAGAAGCACCTATAGGACTTGAAGTGTGTTAGTCCCAGTACACACACAGAGCTTTATTTTCTTCCCAGAAGAACCTATAGGACTTGAGTGTGTTAGTCCCATTACACACACAGAGATATATTTTGTTCCCAGAAGCACCTATAGGACTTGAAGTGTGTTAGTCCCATACACACACAGAGCTATATTTCTTCCCAGAAGCACCTAGAGGACTTGGAGTGTGTTAGTCCCATTAGACACACAGAGCTATATTTTCTTCCCAGAAGCACCTATAGGACTTGAAGTGTGTTGTCCCATCACACACACTGAGCTATATTTTCTTCCCAGAAGCACCTATTGGACTTGTAGTGTGTTAGTCCCATTACACACACAGAGCTATATTTTCTTCCCAGAAGCACCTATAGGACTTGAAGTGTGTTAGTCCCATTACAAACACAGAGCATTATTTTGTTCCCAGAAGCACCTATAGGACTTGAAGTGTGTTAGTCCATCACACACAAAGAGCTATAATTTGTTCCCAGAAGCACACTATAGGACTTGAAGTGTGTTGTCCCATTACACACACAGAGCTATATTTTCTTCCCAGAAGCTCATATAGGACTTGAAGTGTGTTTGTCACATTACACACACAGAGCAATATTTTGTTCCCAGAAGCACCTATAGGTCTTGAAGTGTGTTAGACCCATTACACACAAAGAGCTATATTTTCTTCCCAGAAGCACCTATAGGACTTGATGTGTGTTAGTCCCATCACACAAACAGAGCTATATTTTCTTCCCAGTAGCACCTATAGGACTTGAAGTGTGTTAGTCCCATCAAACACACAGAGCTATATTTAGGTCCCAGAAGCACCTATAGGACTTGAAGTGTGTTAGTCCCAATCACACACACAGAGCTACATTTTATTCCCAGAAGCACCTATAGGACTTGAAGTGTGTTCGTCCCATCACACACACAGCGCTATATTTTCTTACCAGAAGCACCTATAGGACTTGAAAGTGTGTTAGTCCCATCACACACACAGAGCTCCTATATTTTGTTCCCAAGAAGCACCTATAGGACTTGAAGTGTGTTAGTCCCATTACACACACAGAGCTATATTTTATTCCCAGAAGCACCTATAGACTTGTAGTGTGTTAGTCCCATTACACACACAGAGCTATATTTTGTTCCCAGAAGCACCTATAGGACTTGAAGTGTGTTAGTCCCATCACACAGACACAGAGCTATATTTTGTTCCCAGAAGCACCTATAGGACTTGAAGTGTGTTAGTCCCATCACACACACAGAGCTATATTTTGTTCCCAGAAGCACCTATAGGACTTGAAGTGTGTTAGTCCCATCACACACACAGAGCTATATTTTGTTCCCAGAACACCTATAGGACTTGAAGTGTGTTAGTCCCATTACACACACAGAGCTATATTTTGTTCCCAGAAGCACCTATAGGACTTGAAGTGTGTTAGTCCCATTACACACAGAGCTTATATTTTCTTCCCAGAAGCACCTATAGGACTTGAAGTGTGTTAGTCCCATTACACACACAGAGCTATATTTTGTTCCCAGAAGCACCTATAGGACTTGAAGTGTGTTAGTCCCATTTCACACACAGAGCTATATTTTCTTCCCAGAAGCACCTATAGACTTGAAGTGTGTTAGTCCCATCACACACACAGAGCTATATTTTGTTCCCAAAGCACCTATAGGACTTGAAGTGTGTTAGTCCCATTCACACACAGAGCTATATTTTGTTCCCAGAAGCACCTATAGGAATTGAAGTGTGTTAGTCCCATACACACACAGAGCTATATTTTCTTCCCAGAAGCACCAATAGGACTTGAAGTGTGTTAGTCCCATTACACACACAGAGCTATATTTTCTTCCCATAAGCACCTATAGGACTTGAAGTGTGTTAGTCCCATGACACACACAGAGCTCTATTTTCTTCCAGAAGCACCCATAGGACTTGAAGTGTGTTAGTCCCATCACACACACAGAGCTATTTTTTCTTCCCATAAGCACCTATAGGACTTGATGTGTGTTAGTCCCATTACACACACACAGAGCTATATTTTCTTCCCAGAAGCACCTATAGGACTTGAAGTGTGTTAGTCCCATTACACACACAGAGCTATATTTTCTTCCCAGAAGCACCTATAGGACTTGAAGTGTGTTAGTCCCATTACACACACAGAGCTATATTTTTTCTTCCCAGAAGCACCTATAGGACTTGAAGTGTGTTAGTCCCATCACACACACAGAGCTATATTTTCTTCCCAGAATCACCTATAGGACTTGAAGTGTGTTAGTCCCATCACACACACAGAGCTATATTTTGTTCCCAGAAGCACCTATAGGACTTGAAGTGTGTTAGTCCCATCACACACACAGAGCTATATTTTGTTCCCAGAAGCACCTATAGGACTTGAAGTGTGTTAGACCCATCACACACACAGAGCTATATTTTGTTCAGAAGCACCTATAGGACTTGTAGTGTGTTGTCCCATTACACACACAGAGATATTTTCTTCCCAGAAGCACCTATAGGACTTGAAGTGTGTTAGTCCCATCACACACACAGCGCTATATTTTGTTCCCAGAAGCACCTATAGGACTTGAAGTGTGTTAGTCCCATCACACACACAGAGCTATATTTTGTTCCCAGAAGCACCTAGGACTTGAAGTGTGTTAGTCCATTACACACACAGAGCTATATTTTGTTCCCCAGAAGCACCTATAGGACTTGAAGTGTGTTAGTCCCATTACACACACAGAGCTATATTTTCTTCCCAGAAGCACCTATAGGACTTGAAGTGTGTTAGTCCCATTACACACACAGAGCTAAATTTTCAACCCAGAAGCACCTATAGGACTTGAAGTGAGTTAGACCCATTACACACACAGAGCTATATTTTCTTCCCCCCAGAAGCACCTATAGGACTTGAAGTGTGTTAGTCCCATCACACACACAGAGCTATATTTTCTTCCGAGAAGCACCTATAGGACTTGAAGTGTGTTAGTCCCATCACACACACAGAGCTATATTTTCTTCCCAGAAGCACCTATAGGACTTGAAGTGTGTTAGTCCCATTACACACACAGAGAGCTATATTTTCTTCCCAGAAGCACCTATAGGACTTGAAGTGTGTTAGTCCCATACACACACAGAGCTATATTTTCTTCCCAGAAGCACCTATAGGACTTGAAGTGTGTTAGTCCCATCACACACACAGAGCTATATTTTGTTCCCTGAAGCACCTATAGGACTTGAAGTGTGTTAGTCCCATCACACACACACCGAGCTATATTTTGTTCCCAGAAGCACCATAGGACTTGAAGTGTGTTAGTCCCATCACACACACAGAGCTATATTTTCTTCCCAGAATCACCTATAGGACTTGAAGTGTGTTAGTCCCATTACACACACAGAGCTATAATTTGTTCCCAGAAGCACCATAGGACTTGAAGTGTGTTAGTCCCATCACACACACAGAGCTATATTATGTTCCCATAAGCACCTATAGGACTTGAAGTGTGTTAGTCCCATTACACAACACAGAGCTATATTTTCTTCCCAGAAGCACCTATAGGACTTGAAGTGTGTTAGTCCCATCACACACAGAGCTATATTTTGTTCCTCTAAGCACCTATAGGACTTGCAGTGTGTTAGTCCCATCACTTCTAGTGTGTTATTTTCTTTGCAGAAGCACCCACAGGACAGTGTGTTAGTGGCATCACACAGTTTTCCTATATATTCTTCTCAGCAGCACCCACAGGACTTCTAGTGTGTTAGTGGCATCACACAGAGCTCCTCTATTTTCTTTGCAGAAGCACCCATAGGACTTCTAGTGTGTTAGTGGCATCACACAGAGCTCCTCTATTTTCTTTTCAGAAGCACCCACAGGACTTCTAGTGTGTTAGTGGCATCACACAGAGCTCCTCTATTTTCTTTGCATAAGCACCCACAGGACTTCTAGTGTTAGTGGCATCACACAGCTCCTCTATTTTCATTGCAGAAGCACCCACAGGACTTCTAGTGTGTTAGTGGCATCACACAGAGCTCCTCTATTTTCTTTGCATAAGCACCCACAGGACTTCTAGTGTGTTAGTGGCATCACACAGAGCTCCTCTATTTTCTTTGCAGAAGCACCCACAGGACTTCTAGTGTGTTAGTGGCATCACACAGAGCTCCCTCTATTTTCTTTGCAGAAGCACCCACAGGACTTCTAGTGTGTTAGTGGCATCACACAGAGCTCCTCTATAGTCTTTGCAGAAGCACCCATCAGGACTTCTAGTGTGTTAGTGGCATCACACAGAGCTCTATTTTCTTTGCAGAAGCACCCATAGGACTTCTAGTGTGTTAGTGGCATCACACAGAGCTCCTATATATTCTTCTCAGCAGCACCCACAGGACTTCTAGTGTGTTAGTGGCATCACACAGAGCTCCTCTATTTTCTTTGCAGAAGCACCCACAGGACTTCTAGTGTGTGTTAGTGGCATCACACAGAGCTCCTCTATTTTCTTTGCAGAAGCACCCACAGGACTTCTAGTGTGTGTTAGTGGCATCACACAGAGCTCCTCTATTTTCTTTCAGAAGCACCCATAGGACTTCTAGTGTGTTAGTGGCATCACACAGAGCTCCTCTATTTTCTTTGCAGAAGCACCCATAGGACTTCTAGTGTGGTTAGTGGCATCACACAGAGCTCCTATATTTTCTTCTCAGCAGCACCCACAGGACTACCGACTACAATGGCTGGAAGACCGCCAAGGGGAGGCAGAGCGTGCAGAGCCAAGAACACAGGGCAGGCAGGCTCTGTTTCTAGTGGACGTGGCCGTGGACGTGGACGTGGTCGTGCATCGTCATCAGCACGTGGCCATGGGACACGCGCGTCTTTGTTTTCGGCAGCTGGACATGTGGAGCCGCATCATGCTGAAGGCTTGGTAGAATGGATGACCAAGCCCTCCTCATCCTCCTCATCCTCTCTCACCCAGGCTCAGGGTACTGACAGAGCATCATCAGCCACCCCTTCCCTAGACCCACCATGTCCTCCTGAGGGGTCCCCCGAACTCTTTGAGCACAGTGTTGGGTACATGCTCCAGGAGGATGCCCAACGATTCGAAGGCTCGGATGACGATACCCAGCTTGAGGAATCTGGCAGTACAGTTCCACCAGCTGCAGCTTACTGCCAGGTTTGCTCTAGTGGTGAAGAGGGAGGGGATGATGAGGTCACTGACTCCACGTGGGTGCCTCAAGGGAGAGAGGATGAGGAGGAGGACGAGGAGGAGGAGGATGCGGCGTCACATGTCCAACGAGGCAGGATGCCCCCTGGAGGCCAGGTAGAGGCCAGCACAGCAACTGTACAACACCGCAGAGCTCCGCCTGTGCAGGGCGCTGCCTCTGCACGTTATCAGAAAAGTTCTTTGGTGTGGGCCTTTTTTGAGACGAGTGCAGCAGATCGCACCACTGCTATTTGCAATATTTGTCTCAAGCGTATCTCGCGTGGCCAAAACATCAGCCGCTTGGGCACGACAAGCATGACCAGACATATGGCGACCTGCCATGCAGCTCGTTGGCAGGCACACATAAAAGACCCACACCAAAGAACTAAGCGGACCTCTCCTTGCTCCTCCTCAGCTGGGATCTCCATCCCCACTACACCTTCAGTCCTCTCTGAAAGCTGCTCTGAGAGGACTGAAGGTGTAGAATTCGGTGTGTCACAACCAAGTACTTGCAGTACACCGACGTCCGAATGCAGCAGGCAAATTTCCCTGCCCCAGCTGCTGGACCGTAGAAAGAAGTACACTCCCAGCCATCCACATGCCCAGCGGTTGAATGCTAGCCTTGCTAAATTGCTAGCACTTCAACTGCTGCCTTTTCAGTTGGTAGACTCGGCCCCCTTCCGTGAGTTTGTTCAATGTGCGGTTCCTCAGTGGCAGGTTCCCAAACGCCACTTTTTCTCGCGGAAGGCGATTCCGTCTCTCTACCGGCATGTGGAGGGCAATGTCCATGCCTCGCTGGACAGGGCGGTCAGCGGTAAGGTGCATATTACCGCTGACTCATGGTCCAGCAGGCATGGACAGGGACGGTACCTTTCTTTCACGGCCCATTGGGTCACTCTATTGGCAGCTGGGAGGGATGCAGGACAAGGTGCAGTAGTGTTGGAGGTTGTCCCGCCACCACGCCTCCAAAACGCGACTACTGCTACTGGTTGTGACACACCTCTCTCCTCCACCCCCTCCTCTTCTTCTTCCTCCAGTGCTCTGTCCTTGGAACCAGCGGTGCTCCGTAGGCGTACAAGGGGCTACGCAAGTACGCAGGCAAAAAGATGCCATGCCGTGCTTGCGCTGGTGTGTTTGGGGGACAGGAGCCACACTGGGCCAGAGGTTCTGGCAGCTCTGCAGGGCAGGCCGAGAGGTGGTTGACGCCACGTCAGCTTAAGCCAGGAATGGTCGTTTCTGACAATGGCACCAACCTCCTCTCCGCCCTGCGACAGGGGCAGCTCACCCATGTGCCCTGCATGGCTCACGTCCTCAACCTGGTGGTGCAGCGGTTCTTGGGCAGGTTCCCAGGCTTACAGGATGTCCTGAGGCAGGCCAGGAAAGTCTGTGTGCATTTCCGCCGATCTTATAATGCCAGTGCTCGGCTGACTGAGCTGCAAAAGGAGCTGAACCTGCCCAAGAACCGCCTAATATCTGACATGCCCACCAGGTGGAACTCAACGTTGGCCATGCTGCAGCGACTGCACACGCAGCAGAGGGCCATCAATGAGTACCTTTGCGACTACGGCACCAGGACAGGGTCAGGGGAGCTTGGTTTTTTTTCCCCACGTCAGTGGAGCATGATCAGGGATGCATGCACTGTCCTCTCACCATTTGAGGAGGCCACGAGGATGGTGAGCAGTGACAGTGCATGCATCAGTGACACTGTCCCTCTTGTCCACCTGTTGGAGCATACGCTGCGTGGGATAATGGACAGGGCACTTGAGGCAGAACAGAGGCAGGAAGAGGAGGACTTCCTTGCCTCTCAAGGCCCCCTTTATCCGGACAGTGTTCCTTCTGTCCCACCCATCACACAGGAAGAGGATGAGGAGGAGGAGGAGGAGGAGGAGGAGGAGGATTGTGTGAGCATGGAGGTGGAGCCTGGCACTCAGCATCAGCAGCAGCAGTCTTTTAGGGATGATGTACAGTCCCAACAAGCCAGTGGACTTGTACGTGGCTGGGAGGAGGTGGCTGGCGATCATGTCATCCTCAGTGACCCAGAAGACTCCGGACCGAATGCCTCAGCTAACCTACGCTGCATGGCCTCCCTGATCCTGCAAAGCCTGCGGAAGGATCCTCGTGTTCTTCGGATCAAGGAGAGGGACCATTACTGGCTGGCCACTCTCCTTGATCCGCGGTACAAGGGTAAGGTTGCGGACCTTATCTTGCCGTCGCAGAGGGAGCAGAGGATGAGACATCTCAGGGAGGCCTTGCAGAAAGGTCTGTGCAACGCGTTCCCAGAAACTGGGAGGCTACAAACTCCTGGTCCTGGGCGACGAGTTGCTGAGGCTTCGGTCAGTGGCAGAAGGAGCGGTGGGAAGGTGGACGTCTGACCGATGCGTTCAGACAATTTTTTAGTCCGCAGCCCCAAGGTATGATCGGTTCCAGCAACCATCGCCAGCGTCTGATATACATGGTGCAGGAATACCTTGGGGCAAGGTCAGACTTGGACACCTTTCCCACCGAAAATCCTCTGGCTTACTGGGTCCTGAGGATGGATCACTGGCCAGAGCTTGCACAGTATGCAATTGAGCTACTGGCCTGTCCTGCCTCCAGCGTTCTTTCCGAACGCACATTCAGTGCTGCTGGAGGATTTGTGACTGATCATAGGGTGCGCCTGTCCACCGCCTCGGTTGATCGACTGACATTCATCAAAATGAATCAGTCTTGGATCACCACCAGCTACCAGGCACCTGAGGCGGATATAACCGAATAATTTTTAATGTCACATCCCTTCAAGACTGCCTATGCTGATGCTGAGTGACTGTCCTCTTATGTTCACTGACTATCCTCTTCCTCCTCCTCAATGATCCATGCCACCACACCAGTGCCTAAGGCACAATTTTTCAGCCCCTGTTTAACAGGGGCGTGTACTTACAATTTTTAAAAAAAATGCTTCGCAACACGTGTGACTGCTGTGCTCCAAGTACAGTCTCTGTGAGGGCCGTGTTGCAGTGTTGTGGCACCAGCACCAGTGCCTAAGGCACAATTTTTCAGCCCCTGTTTAACAGGGGCGTGTACTTACAATTTTTTAAAAAAATGCTTCGCAACACGTGTGACTGCTGTGCTCCAAGTACAGTCTCTGTGAGGGCCGTGTTGCAGTGTTGTGGCACCAGCACCAGTGCCTAAGGCACAATTTTTCAGCCCCTGTTTAACAGGGGCGTGTACTTACAATTTTTTAAAAAAAATGCTTCGCAACACGTGTGACTGCTGTGCTCCAAGTACAGTCTCTGTGAGGGCCGTGTTGCAGTGTTGTGGCACCAGCACCAGTGCCTAAGGCACAATTTTTCAGCCCCTGTTTAACAGGGGCGTGTACTTACAATTTTTTAAAAAAATGCTTCGCAACACGTGTGACTGCTGTGCTCCAAGTACAGTCTCTGTGAGGGCCGTGTTGCAGTGTTGTGGCACCAGCACCAGTGCCTAAGGCACAATTTTTCAGCCCCTGTTTAACAGGGGCGTGTACTTACAATTTTTTAAAAAAATGCTTTGCAACACGTGTGACTGCTGTGCTCCAAGTACAGTCTCTGTGAGGGCCGGGTTGCAGTGTTGTGGCACCAGCACCAGTGCCTAAGGCACAATTTTTCAGCCCCTGTTTAACAGGGGCGTGTACTTACAATTTTTAAAAAAAAATGCTTCGCAACACGTGTGACTGCTGTGCTCCAAGTACAGTATCTGTGAGGGCCGGGTTGCAGTGTTGTGGCACCAGCACCAGTGCCTAAGGCACAATTTTTCAGCCCCTGTTTAACAGGGGCGGGTAATTACAAATCTTGATCTAATAGTTCACAGCAGGGCCCATTCCTGCGCCCACCAAGAGTAACTATGAGGGCCTGCAGTCTTGTGGCAACACCGTCCACCACCACCGCCAAAGGCCCAATTTTTCTGCCCTGTTCATCAGGTGCATGCAATTACAAATCTTGATCTAATAACTCACAGCAGGGCCATTCCTGCGCCCACCAAGAGTAACTATGAGGGCCTACAGTCTTGTGGCAACACCGTCCACCACCACCGCCAAAGGCCCAATTTTTCTGCCCTGTTCATCAGGTGCTTGCAATTACAAATCTTGATCTAATAACTCACAGCAGGGCCCATTCCTGCGCCCACCAAGAGTAACTGTGAGAGCTTACAGTCTTGTGGCAAAACCGTCCACCACCACCACCACCACCACCCCCAATTTTTCTGCCCTGTTCAACAGGTGCATGCAATTACAAATCTTGATCTATTAACTCACAGCAGGGCCCATTCCTGTGCCCACCAGTCTTGTGGCTACACCAACATCTAATAGGGCAAATTTCTGCAGAGTATATACGCCAGGCCCCTACTTTCAAACATCCAACTTACAAACGACTCCTACTTGCAAATGGAAAGAGAAAACAGGAAGTGAGAGGAAATCTACCCCTAGGAAGGGAAATTCTATCCTGTTAGATTTAATTTGGGAAAAAGGTATCTCCTCTCTACTGATACTTTATCACCAATCCTTGTTTCAATTAAAACCCCACATTTTCCAAAAACATTTGTCATTGGGACGGAAAGTGAGGTGACATGTTCTGAACAGATGTGCAAAGACAGCAAATGTTACAGGGGTGATAACCCCTCCCTATGTTCTCCAAAAAGCTTAAAAGACAGGCTTGTCTTGTCACACAGGTGCAGAGATAGGAAAGGTTCAGTCTCTTTAACCAACAGGCTGATATATAGACAAAGTACAGGGCTCTAGTCAGAGCTACAGTCTGATATGGTTTTACTCACCCCAGCATGTTCACAATCCAGCAAATGGATCCTCACTGTCTCTCTCTCTCTCTCTCCAAACACACAACTCCTCTGACATCTTCAGCTCAGCTGACAGTAAGCAGGGCTGAAGGTTCCTACCCTCTTTAATTAACCCTTTCCTAACCTGCCCCAGACTGACCCTCTGCAGTATATGTGGGTAGGTATGTGTGTGTGTGTGTTTATATATGTGGGTATGTTTGTATATGTGTACATATGTAGGTATATGTAGATAAAAATAAAAAGAAAAAGAAAAAAAAAGAAAAAGGGGAATCCTTTCTCCTATATCTACTCCTGATCCTTCTGTCGCTTTTCAGCTATCCTCACCTTAGCTGGCCATCCCATTTCTCCACAAATTAAGAGTCAGTTACCGCTCATATAAAGACCCTGAACAACTAGGGTGGGGACCACCATATTGGTAAGTTTTCAGGAAAAAGAGTGCCCTCTCATGCGGATTGGCTTTGATTTGCTTCAGCCCCGCACGCCCACGCCTTTAAGATGGCCGGGCCAAGGCAAGGCGGACGTTCTTCAGAGGAACATAGCCCGGATGGCGCTCCCACTCAGCAGAAGAGCTCCAAGGAAGACGTCTTTGCTCCTCTTCCCCAGAGCCAGCGCCCAAGCAAGATTCCTGCAGGGCCTGTGGCGCAGTATCTATGCCCGGGCTGGTGAGTAGACACTGCCTGGAGAAGTACGCAGCTAACAGGTAATGCCAAAATGTCAAAATGTCTTTATTATTGATAAGAATGGCACAAGATTCTGTTTTGAACTAATTACCCGGAGCAACTGTTACACTTGTATTGGAAACTGTTGGAGACTGTTGCCATAGAAGACAGCGTACTTGTTCCCTGCATGGCTGTCCTCCTGTAGAAGTCTGGGAGTCTGCCGGGTTGGCGTTGCACAGACACATTTGGGTGCCCCAAAGAGAGTAGTAATGTAATGCACAGAGCACTCTAGTGGGTGTGGCCAAATTGCCCTTGCTGACATCATCACCTTTCAGTGAGGCTAATCAGCCACCTACAACAGCAACAGTTTTGTATATGACTATCTCGGTTACTTAGGGAGCCACAGCCTGGTCTGGGTAATATGTCTGGGTCTCAGTTGGACTGAAACCCTGACACATGATTCAAAATCTGAACTGTCCGGGTGAATCCTGGACAGGTGGCACAGGTGTCTGGTGCCCATAAATCTACTTTGCAGAGACTGCCTGCTGGCTAAGTGGGTGACAATTCTGTCTAGTAGCCCTGGGGTTGCTGGTTCAATTCCCCAACATGCTAATACTTGTTTTGATGTTTATTTCTTCTCCCTGTGTGGGTTTCTCAACACAATCCAAAGACATGCTCTGCACCTACTATGCCTTACAACCCACTCTATGTGGAGGGATGTTGACAACTCATGGCTCTGGAGGTTCTCATTAGACTGAAGGGGGCCTGGGTCATTGTTACGTTTATTACAGATGCAGCAGTCTGCTACTCAAAATATGGAGGCTGACCAGGAAGTCCCTCCTAGTTGCTTGTATAGCCACTGAAAGAGCACCCTGGCACTTTGGCGGCTAGGGAGACCATATGGTTGAGACCCTGGGCTGCGTATTGCTTCCTAGAAACAAAAGTGGGGAAGAATGAAGGGGGTTTGAGAAAAATGCCCGTATAAACAGGATGTTGAAACTGTATACTCTGAACAAGCTAATGGTCAACCTGCTCCTACATACTGTAGCATCTTGTCAGGAAAACCTTCAGTTTAGCGCTGTGCGCCGAGTACCTGTGCGCATGCGTGGCGGAACGGCACTCCGGCGCATGCGCATTCGCGTCTCGGCGCTCCGACGCACGTGCATGTGCACTAGCGCACGCCTGAGCGTCCCAGTGCATGGCAGCGTCACATGACCACTCACACCACCCATTTAAGGAAGTGCTTGAGACAAGTCCAGCGCTGGCTTGTCTTCAGCTTCCTGCCAAAGCTCTGTTCCTGTTTCCTGTATACTGATTGCCTGATTTGACCCGGATTCTGCCTTTGACCTTGCTGCCTTCTCCTGCCCTTGACCTCTGGACTGTTTACTGGACTTACCCGCTTGCTTGCCTCTGGCCCCTTTGATACCTCTGCTTGTGACCCAGATTTGTGACCCAGATTTGCCTCTGTCTCCTGCCCTGTGATCTCTGCCTGTGACCCGGACGCGCTTGCCTTGTCCCTGGTACCTGCACCTGTGTTTTGGACCTACCAGCATCTCCCTGTACCAGAACTTGGCTCCTCCTCCAGTCCCTATCCTCTGGTTGGGTAGCCTGTGCCTCTTTGTGCAATTCACCCCCTGTCTCACCTCCAGGGGGCGGACTGCGCTCAGTTGCAAGGGTGAACCACTCTCGGCATCTCGGCCTCGGTAAGTACTCTCATGATAGTACAAGCCAGCCATGTCTGAGGCCGACAGAGTGCGTTCACCCCTTGAGGTTTTGTGCCAACAAGTCTCAGCATTAACTGAAGCCATGCAAAAACTGCAAGAGGGGTACACCCAAGTGGACAGTCACCTGCAGCAACTATCTGGGTTAGCCGCACCCACCTTGGCAGCTCCCTCCGCCACCAGCGGAATCTCCGCTCCCCCCGGATCAGCTAACCCTACCGTGATTATGGCTTCTCCTGAACCCAGGGTTCCTACCCCTGAACGCTTCACAGGTGACCGTAAGAAGTTCCGGGCCTTTAAAAATGCCTGCTCCCTCTACTTAGCCCTCCAACCCAGGACTTTTGCTTCTGAAGTAGTAAAGGTGGGCTTCATTATCTCACTATTAGCTGAGGAGCCACAGGCATGGGCCCATAGCCTGATGGAGCAGAGAAGTCCAGCATTGAATGCGGTGGAAACCTTTTTTGAAAGTATGGCACAACTGTACGACGATCCTCAACGCGGAGCCACAGCTGAAGCTACATTACATAATTTACTTCAGGGTCGCAGACCGGTGGAGGACTACACCGTAGAGTTCCGGAAGTGGTCAGCTGATACCGGTTGGAACGAACCGGCCCTCAAATACCAGTATCGCCAGGGGTTATCAGAGGTCTTAAAAGATGAGTTGGCAAGATCTGAAACTCCTGACACACTGGAGGACTTGATCCAAGCCGCCACCAAATTGGACCGGCGCATGCGGGAGAGGCGTTCCGAGCGCTTTCAGTCTCCCCGTACCAACTGGACTTTTTCTAAGCCTACCTTGTCTCCACCCGCCACCTCAGCTTCAGCCGTGGCCACCCAGGAAACGGAACCTATGCAGCTGGGGTTGGTCCGTGCCCCCCTCACTGCAGAAGAACGGCTCCGTAGGCGACGGGCCAACCTCTGCCTGTATTGTGGGGCTTCTGGACATTTCCTCAGTACCTGTCCCGTAAGACTGAGTAAGTCCTACCGTCAATGTATTATGAACTACCAGTCTTCTGGGTTCTCCCAGACTTATGTCGCCCTCTTTGTCTCCTTACAGCTACCGGGAAAAGAAAACCCGACTATCAGCAATAATTGATTCCGGAGCCTGCAGCTGCTTCCTTGATGCAGCATTAGCCACCAAACTGCACTTACCCCTCGTCCTGAAGAAACAAAACTTACAGGTACATTTGGCTGATGGCTCTCTTCCCCGTTCAGGACTTATAACCCACGAAACCCAACCCATCTGTGTTACCACTGACTCTGGTCACCAGGAACTCATTCAGTTTGACATCATCCCCTCTCCTATGTTTCCCATCATCTTGGGGCTTCCGTGGCTACAGATCCACGAACCACAGATCAACTGGGGGAGGAAAGAAGTCTCCTTCCTGTCACCTCACTGCACCCAACATTGCTTCGTTCAGGCCTTAGCCTCCTGCTCTACTATTTCTTCTGTACCAGACAACCTTCTTCATGTACCACCAGTTTACCTGGAATTCCGAGATGTGTTCGACAAACAACAGGCGGATTGCCTACCGCCCCATCGGGCATACGATTGTCCCATCGACCTCCTCCCTGGATCAGAGATCCCTTTTGGCCGTATTTTTCCTCTGTCCGAAGTGGAATTAAAGGTCCTCAAGGCCTATATTGACGAGAACCTGGAAAAGGGGTTCATTCGCCCTTCCTCGTCACCAGCCGGAGCTGGCATCTTTTTTGTGGGGAAGAGAGACGGCTCCCTGAGGCCTTGCATCGACTACAGGGAATTAAATAAAATCACGATTAAAAACCGGTATCCCCTGCAACGGAATCCAGAGCTTTTTCAGCGCTTCAGATCTGTCCGAATCTTCTCCAAGTTGGACCTGCGCAGGGCCTACAATCTTATCCGAATCAGGGCAGGAGATGAATGGAAAACAGCTTTTAGGTCCAGATTCGGCCATTACGAATACTTGGTAATGCCTTTTGGGCTTTGTAACGCACCAGCAACCTTCCGGCACCTGGTTAATGATATCTTCTGCAGGCACCTCAACGACTTCCTCGTCGTTTATCTGGACGACATCCTCATCTTTTCAGACACCCTTGAACTTCACCAAGTGCACGTGAAACAAGTCCTTACCATTCTTAGAAGCCACAGATTGTACCTTAAAGCTGAGAAGTGCGAGTTCGAAAAATCTACAGTGCAGTTTTTGGGGTTCATCATTTCTACAGGTGGGGTCTCCATGTACCCACAGAAGGTTAAAGCCATACTGGAGTGGCCAGCCCCGGTGAACAAGAAAGGGGTACAGCGATTCATTGGATTCGCAAATTTTTACCGAAGACTCATTATCGGCTTTTCCTCCATAGTGGCACCCAGCACCAAGTTGACCCATCAAGGCACCCAATTTCATTGGTCCCCGGAGGCCCAAGAGGCCTTCGACACGTTGAAGAAACTGTTTTCGTCCGCTCCCATCCTGATGCATTCAAATCCAGCCCTACCCTTTGTGCTGGAAGTGGATGCATCGGAGATGGCTACGGGAGCTATCCTGTCCCAAAGATTGGGCCCCAAGTCTCTCTTGCATCCCATGGCTTTCGCGTCACGGAAGTTAAGCCCTCCAGAGAAGAATTACGACGTGGGAGATAGAGAATTATTGGCCATCAAGTTTGCCTTGGAGGAGTGGAGGTATCTCCTAGAGGGGGCTTCTCATCCTATCATGATTTGGACAGACCACAGAAATTTGGAATATCTCAGGACAGCCAAACGCTTAAGGCCTAGGCAAGCCCGATGGGCTCTTTTCTTTTCAAGATTTAATTTTCATATCTCGTACAGACCCGGCTCAAAAAATGGGAAGGCAGACGCTCTCTCCAGGATGTTCCACGAGACACCCCAGGAATCTGATCCTAGCACCATTCTTTCTCCAAAGAATTTTCTCTCTCTCATATTGCAACCTGATCTGATCCCCGCCATCAAGGCGGCATCCGGGCAACTTACCGGCCATGGAATTCCCTCAACGGGGGAACATGACGGGCTACTCTGGGTACGAGGGAGGGTCTACATGATCACAAGCTCGCAGGGCACTTTGGGGTTCATAAAACAACTGAATTAGTCTCTCGCTCCTTTTGGTGGCCTGGGTGGAGACAAGACTGTCGGAATTATGTGACTTCCTGTGTTGTCTGTCAACGAAACAAGGGGACTAACTCTAAAGCCTGGGGCCTGCTGAGACCTTTGTCCATTCCCGAGCGTCCATGGGCGGAGATATCAGTGGACTTTATTGTGGAGTTACCTTCCTCAGAGGGGTTCACCACCATCTTGGTCGTAATTAACCGATTGTCAAAAATGGCACATTTTCTTCCAATGTCCGGGACCCCTTCCGCTTCTGCTACGGCCGACATATTCTTCAAGGAGATCGTCCGACTCCACGGCTTACCTGCACCTGTCACATCTGATAGAGGTCCTCAGTTCACCTCTAAGTTTTGGCGAGAGTTATGCAAAGCCCTTGAAATTAAAATATGCCTCTCTTCGGCCTACCATCCTCAGAGTAACGGTCAAACGGAAAGGACAAATCAGTCACTGGTGCAGTATCTCCGTTGTTTTTGTTCAGATTCCCAGGATGAATGGTCCAGCCTCCTACCTTATGCGGAGTTTGCTTACAACAACGCGGTCCATACCGCCACCAATCAAACGCCCTTTTGGGCCAACTATGGGTTCCACCCTGCCTTCCTACCAGGGTTCCTTCCTGAAATTTCCGTCCCTGCGGTCCAAGACCGAGTAAGGACCCTTCAACAGAACTTCCAGAAAATACAAGAGGCCATGCAAAAAGCTCAGGACGGGTATAAAAAATACTTCAATCGGGGAAGGAAGGAAAACCCAGATTTCAAGGTAGGAGACGAAGTTTGGTTATCCTCAGTCAACCTCAAGTTGGCCATTCCTACACGAAAGTTGGGACCTAAGTTTATTGGTCCTTTCAAGATCAAACGGAAGATCAATCCCGTGGCTTTTGAACTTTCCTTACCGGATTCATACAGAATACACCCAGTGTTCCACGCTTCCCTCCTGAAACCTGTCACTCCCAGTCCCTTTCCAGGCAGGACCGAGCCACCACCTCCACCAGTTCTGGTGGATGGCGAAACAGAATTTATAGTGGAGAAGATTTTGAGTTGCAGGAAGAAGGGGAAGCAACTTCAATATTTGGTCAAATGGGAGGGTTACCCCTCAGAAGAAAACTCGTGGGAACCCTCAGGAAACCTACATGCTCCACGCTTAATTCGGGCCTTCCACACTGAGCACCCAGAATTGATGGCTAGTTTGGGCATCCAGAGGCCGCCCCTCGGAGGAGGGCACTGTCAGGAAAACCTTCAGTTTAGCGCTGTGCGCCGAGTACCTGTGCGCATGCGCGGCGGAACGGCACTCCGGTGCATGCGCATTCGCGGCTCGGCACTCCGACGCACGCGCATGCGCACTAGCGCACGCCTGAGCGTCCCAGTGCGTGGCAGCGTCACATGACCACTCACACCACCCATTTAAGGAAGTGCTTGAGACAAGTCCAGCGCTGGCTTGTCTTCAGCTTCCTGCCAAAGCTCTGTTCCTGTTTCCTGTATGCTGATTGCCTGATTTGACCCGGATTCTGCCTTTAACCTTGCTGCCTTCTCCTGCCCTTGACCTCTGGACTGTTTACTGGACTTACCCGCTTGCTTGCCTCTGGCCCCTTTGATACCTCTGCTTGTGACCTGGATTTGCCTCTGTCTCCTGCCCTGTGATCTCTGCCTGTGACCCGGACCCGCTTGCCTTGACCCTGGTACCTGCACCTGTGTTTTGGACCTACCAGCATCTCCCTGTTCCAGAACTTGGCTCCTCCTCCAGTCCCTATCCTCTGGTTGGGTAGCCTGTGCCTCTTTGTGCCATTCACCCCCTGTCTCACCTCCAGGGGGCGGACTGCGCTCAGTTGCATGGGTGAACCACTCTCGGCATCTCGGCCTCGGTAAGTACTCTCCTGATACATCTGCAGATGCCGGCAGACCAGCAATAACCAGCCCACGTGCTGGGCGAGTCTAAGGGTAATGGTTTAGTAATTATCAGCCAGCTGCTGCACCTGCAGGACTTTGAGGAGAGTGTCGGGGTCTGCATCCCTTTAGATATGTTTTCCTATTGGAAGTGTCTTGCCGAAGAATTTGATTTTTGTGGCAGTGGATGCCGAGGGTCTGGCTTGTGTCTTGGTGCAGGCTTCTGGGGGGATCAGTGAGCCAGTCACACAGGTGCATGCCCAGACTCTTAAGGTAAGACCTAGAAGGCACGCTTCACAGGTTTCTGGACGGCATGTTGGATGAAGGTATCAGACACTCATGGTCACTTTTGGAGATTCCTCACTGCTCCTCTCTTCCACGAAGCTGCCAAGTCCACCACAACAGCGAGTGGATTGCTACATCCGCTTGGAAGAAAACCATCAGGCCTTCAAGAAGAAACTCAAGACCCACCTCTTCTAATATAGCAGGACAACAAGGGCAGACAAGCGCCTTGAGGCGATTCAGTTCGCATTTGCAGCGCTATACAAATCCATTCATTCATTGCTTACAGACACCTCAGACTCAAGAGGGTTTGCACGTTTTCTACCCAATCCTGTTTGGAGGTCGCAGGAGATGTTGGTTAGTGTCCAGTTGCAGATTGGAAGAGGTTGAACCCTGTGGGGCCTTCTTTGAGTTCTTTAAGACAGAGTCCATTAAACAGTATAACCACATGGCTGGAGGCTGTTGCTGGATCGTCAGGATGCCTATCTTATCCTCACACCTTAGAGGGAAAGCAAAGCCAACTTTCTCCATCCCAATGGTTGGTGTACCCGGGGGCGCTCTGCTAGTTCCTCTGTTTTATTTCAATCAGAGGAAGTGGTGATAATCTGGAACAGATTTGAGGATGAATACTTCCGCTTGTTTGTTGGCTTCTCAGTGCCTCAGTCATCTGGGCACAACGTCATCATGCATATAGATCAGGGGTGCCCAACCTTTTGAAGAGCGAGGGCCACGTAAGCAACTTAGTAACCAGTGGTGGGCCACAATAAGCGGAGTGGGCGGATGACAGGTCCGTGCCCACTCTGCATATGCAGAGTGGACACAGACACAGCCCACTCTACTCTACTCTATGGGCCCTCTGATCCGATCATATGGAAGGGGATGGATCCACTTCTGTTTTTTTAGTAGATCGGATCTGAGGTAGGGGGGTGTAAATGGAGACAAGTCTGTTTTCATCTGCCGCTCCATAGAGGTGAATAGAGGGTCCGATTGGGTTGGACCGATTGTGTAAAAGGGGCCTAAGGCTGCTTTTACACTGATGGTTTGTGGTCTACCCACGCCGCAGGTGCAGCACAGTTCATCTGTGGTTTTCCTGTGGGTTAGCTGCACTTTGCCATACAATTCTATTATATCCTGCAGGTTTGGTGCACTTTCTGAAAGCGCCCCAACTCGCAGGTAAAACCAGAAGTCTATGGCTCAGTGCAGGTAACCCGCAGGTGCACCTGCGTATCAGTTTAAAAGTAGCCCAGTAACCAGTGCAGAACAGATATGCCCTTACATACACTGTGATTTTAGTGAGTTCCATTCAGTTATCGCCAGATGCTGCTGTCCCAGGCAGAGCGCATTTGGTATCACTCCACCTATGACAGGAGTCGGCGCTATACAGGAAGCATTGGCTTATGCGGCTCTGCTCTGCAGGTGCTTGCTTCCTCTACTGTCGGCTTCATTCACAACCCTGATGCTCTGGGATGGCAGGTTGGAAACCCGCAATCTGGGCTTGCCAACCTGCCATCCCAGGGCAAGAGGTCACGGGCCACATCAGAGGGCTCCGCGGGCCATATGTGGCCCCCGGGCCACTGGTTGGGCACCCCTGATTTAGATGATTCCTGGGGTGCATGGGCACCTGTGCAAATTTCATCTAGAATTCTTAGTGCAAGGGAGGAAACAGTATAGAACACAGTTAATAAGTGTTACTCAGTATGAGTATCGGTCCGCGGTGATGGAAAGACCTTGAGGAAGTCTCTGTCCGTTAGGACCTTTTAGACTGGAGAATTGCTACAAATCATGTCTGCAAGACAGCCGGGAAGATGCATTGCGAGGGACTTTCGGTCAAGGCAATCAGAGCTTCCCAGCCAAGGAGGATAATCTGGAATGCGCTGGGGGTTCAAGCAGCCCTTTTAAGCACTTTGGCCTCACTACACAGAGTCAAGGAGGACCAATCTCCCTGCAGTTTAGCAACAGGGCAGCAGTCGCCTATATTCAGCTCCAGTATGAAACTCGCAGCAATATGCTATTAGGAGAGGTGAAACCCATAACGCCTGGGGCAGAACATCACCAGCAAAAAATTTCAGGAAGTAGTTTACCTCCCAGCATATTTTTCTTTTGAACGAATACAAGCTTCCCAGAGCACGAGTGGGTCTACATCCAAGGTCTTCTCTCAGCTGGCCCACAGGTGGGGCTACCACAGACAGACCTGCTCATTTCCCACAGTAATCACAAACTTTGGTCTGATTTTGTCTGTACCCCAAGGCGCAAGGGGCAGATGCTCTGGTCTCTCCCTGGGACTGCAATCTAACCTATATATTTTCCACAACATTTGCCGTAAATGAGATTCCCCTTGAGGCTGTCAAGGGAGAACATAGTTGTCATAGACAGTTCTCCATATTGACCAGGAGGCCCTCGGTTTTCCCCGGCCATTCATTTCAGGATACAGAAGACATTTCCCCTCTATAACATGCGCAGACTGGGGCTGCAAGCAGGGGCACTAAAGAGGAGGATGGGCAACTCCAGTTGCTCCAGTTTCACTCCAGAATGATCTCTACTTTTGTTGTGTGTGAGAAGACATTGATCCTACTGCCCTTCCAGTGTCAGCTGTTGTATTCTTCCTCCAGGCCTTAGCCTATCCTCACATAGCTCACAAGTGTGGGCTATATTGGCAATAACACATTTGAAAGGACCAAGAATCCTTCAGTTTGCACAACTTTTGAGGGCAGTCGTGAGGAGTCGGTCACCAAGGAAGAAAAGATCTATTGCAGTTGCTGGATCTCATATCAGTTTATCCATTTAGCCACCGCTTACAAAGCAGTATCAATCGCAAGAACTTTAAGCAGAAGGTTATCAGAGATTCAAGCTCTTGGAGCTTCAAAAAAATAAAAATAAAGAAAAAATTATATATACTATATACCTTTCTTTCCAGAAAGAGTAGAGTTGTATCTTGTAGATCATTCTGCATCAAAGGTAGCAACAGACTGCTATTTAACAGATAGCTGGACATTGCCTAATTTTCCAGAACATCACACAGGAAAGTCACACGTACTGTTCATTTTCAGAACTTTAAAGGAGTATCTCTCCAGAATTGTCCCTTTCATGTCATCTAAATAAACCTTTTGTCATTCCAGTTGGGAATCATCAAGGGAAAGAGGTTACTGCCTGGATCCTAGCAGGCTTGGTTGTGTATAGGATAGAGGTCGCGAGCCTCCATCAGCAGGGGGCATAGCACTATACCAGAGCGGTTAAAGCCTCATAGGCAACACATTCAAGAGAATCTATGGTGTCCATCTGTACAGGGGTAAACGGTCGCTCCAACATTCCTACTCAAACCTGACGGAATAGACCCGGGGGCCTTGTCATCAGGGGACTTTGTAGGAAGGACTATTCAGTCCTCTGTCTCATCCTAATTAGAAGATTGGTTTGACAAGTAGATCCCACCCTGTCAGCTAGTTATTTATCACTAGTATGCTGCCATGTTGGCGTCAGGAAAATGGAAAATTGTATCAAATACTTACCGTAATTTTCCTTTCATGATGCCAAACCATGGCAGCACATGGTCCCACCCTTATACGTTTCGATATGTAGCTAATTACAGAGAATGGGGTGGGGCCTAACTAGGCCTTATATTTATGCTATTCACTGGTCCTGAGGGAGTGGTCAAGAGGCGGAGCTCTATCACTAGTATGCTGCCATGGTTTGGTGTCAGGAAAGGAAAATTACGGTAAGTATTTGATACAATTTTCCATTTTGTTAATTAGTAATTTTTCTTCATAAATTTTGGCCAAAATGTATACTGCTACATATCTATGTTAAAAATAACCCAAATTAGTGTATATTATTTGGTCTTTGTGAAAGTTATAGAGTCTACAAACTATGGTGCCAATCACTGAAAATTGATCGCATCTGATCAGGTCTTTAGTACATCAGGTGAACCTCCTTTCTTGAGACACTAACAAGTCAGGAAAGTACAAATACCCCCCAAATGGCACCTTTTTAGAAATCAGAAATTCCAAGGTATTAAGTAAGTAGCATAGTGAGTTTTTTAAGTTGTAATTTTTTCCCACAATTCTTTTCAAAATTAAGATTTATTTAATTTTTTTTTACATACATAAATTTAACCCTGCCTTCTGAGGTGCTGGCGGTGGCCCGGCTGCGTTGGTGACCTCTTCCCCCTCCTCTGTCTTCGCCTTGTGCTTCCACCGTACCCCTGCTGTCAGGTGGGAATGCCACCAGCAACACGTCTACCAGCTTGCGCTTGTACTCGCCGCATCTTACAATCACGCTCCAGTGAGGTAATTAAGGACGGTACGTTGTCCTTGTAACGGGGATCCAGCAGGGTGGCCACCCAGTAATCAGCACCAGTTAGAATGTGGTCAACTCGGCGGTCGTTGTGGAGACACTGCAGCATGTAATCGCTCATGTGTGCCAGGCTGCCCAGAGGCAACGAAAAGCTGTCCTCTGTGGGAGGTGTATCGTCTGTGTCCTCTGTATCTCCCCAGCCATGCACCAGTGATGGCCATGAGCTGGTCTGGGTGTCACCCTGCAGTGAACATGGTTCCTCCTCCTCCATCTCCTCCTCCTCATCCTCCAGAACTGTGCCCTTGCTGCCGGACAATTGTGTACCTGGCGTTTGTTGGTGCAGGAACCCACTTGTGAATGACTGCTCTGAAAGCCTTGGAAATGATCCCTCTTCCTCCTCCTCCTCCTCCTCCTGTGCCACATCCTCTTCCATCATCGCCTGAAGCATTTTTTCAAGGAGGCATAGAACTGGGATAGTAATGCTAAGAACGGCGTCATCGGCACTGGCCATGTTGGTGGAGTACTCGAAACAGCGCAACAAGGCACACAGGTCTCGCATGGGGGCCCAGTTATTGGTGGTGAATTGCTGCTGTTCCACAGAGCGACTCACGCGTGCGTGTTGCAGCTGAAACTCCACTATCGCCTGCTGCTGCTCACACAGTCTGGCCAGCATGTGCAAGGTGGAGTTCCACCTTGTGGGCACGTCACATATGAAGCGGTGAGCAGGAAGGCTGAAGTTACGCTGCAGCGCTGACAGACGAGCAGCAGCAGGGTGAGAACGCCGAAAGTGCGCACAGACGGCCCGCACTTTCTGCAGCA
The DNA here is from genome assembly GCA_028564925.1 of Lithobates sylvaticus. Lineage (NCBI taxonomy): Eukaryota > Metazoa > Chordata > Amphibia > Anura > Ranidae > Lithobates > Lithobates sylvaticus. Next base: position 183,485,494 of record CM053036.1, read on the forward strand.
GCTCTGGCATATCGGGGTAATTTTTAAGGAACCTCTGGACCATCAAGTTCAGAACATGCGCCAGGCAAAGGAAGTGTGTCAAGCCGGCTAGGCCCAGAGCTGCTACAAGATTTCGCCCATTATCGCACACCACCAGGCCGGGCTTGAGGCTCATTGCCACCAACCACTCATCGGTCTGTTGTTCCATGTCCCTCCACAACTCCTGCGCGGTGTGGGTTTTTTCCCCCAAACAGGAAAGTTTTAAAACTGCCTGCTGTCGTTTACCCCTGGCTGTGCTGAAGTTGGTGGAGAAGGTGTTATGCTGACCGGATGAGGAGGCGGTAGAGGAAGCGTAGTAGGAGGAGTTAGCAACAGGAGGCAAACTGAAGCACCCTGCAATCCTCGGTGGTGGAAGGACATGTGGCAAACTGCTATCCGCCTAAGGCCCAGCTGCCACTGCATTTACCCAGTGTGCTGTTAGGGAGATATAACGTCCCTGACCGTGCTTACTGGTCTGCACATCCGTAGTTAGGTGGACCTTGCCACAGATGGCGTTGCGCAGTGCACACCTGATTTTGTCCCCCACTTGGTTGTGCAGGGAAGGGATGTACTGTGGGACAGCTAAGGCCATCAGGCTTTTAAAACTCTGCGTCTCCACCAGACGTAATTACAGCATTTCAAAGGCAAGGAATTTTGAAATGCTGGCATTCAGGGCCAGGTAACGCAGGTGGGTAGGGGGGTACTTCCTCTTCCACTTCAGTGTTTGGGAGCTAGAGAGCTGAACGCTTCCATGGGACATTGTGGAGATGGTTGGTGACCCAGGTGGTAGTGTTGCTGGCAGATCCTCTGTTTGCGGGTTGGCAGGTGCCACTGTCACTACAAAGGTGGATGAAGAGGCCAAGACTGCAGCAGAAGAGGAAGCAGGAGGAGCCAGAGACCTTTCTTGGTTTTTGAGGTGTCTACTCCACTGCCGGGTCGTGCTTTGCACTAAGATGCCTGGTCATGCAGGTTGTGCTCAGGTTGAGAATGTTTATGTTTCGCTTCAGGCTCTGATTGCACAGCGTGCAAACCACTCATGTTTTGTCATCAGCACATTGTCTGAAGAACTGCCACGCTAGGGAAATCCTTGGACCTGGGTTTGGTGTAGACATGGGAACTGTCAAAAAATTTGTTTCGTATATAAAAAAAATCGTAATTAGTGTACGAAATTCCGTTCGAATTCGTACGAAATTCATGGGATGGGAACTGTCAAAAAATTTGTTTTGTTTCGTATATAAAAAAATTCGTAATTCGTGTACGAAACTCCGTACAAAACATTTTTTCGAATCGTTAGTAAAGTTACGAATCGCTACGAATCGTTAACGCGGCTAATGAATTGACGGTTCTCGTAACACAGAGAACAATTCGAATCCAACTACAAATATCGAATTTCAATTTCAAGTTACGAATCGTTACAAATCGTTACGAATCGTTACTGAATCCAACTACAAATATCGAATTTCAACTAATATGAAAGAAATTATAATAGCGGATATAACGAATGCTTCGAATGATTCGAATGAATTTGAGATTCAGTATATCTAATATAGAGAACTGTTCCTGCACAAAGTGTCATTTTTGCAGGAAAAAAAGCTATTTAAAATCACTCGCGGCTAATGAAATGTTGGCTCCGTAACACAGAGAACAGTCATTCAAATTCAATAACCAGGCCCTTCAGGTCTGGTATGGATATTAAGGGGAACCCCAGCCAAAAAATAAAAATAAAATGGCGTGGGGTCCCCCCTAAATATCCATACCAGACCCTTCAGGTCTGGGATGGATTTTAAGGGGAACCCCGTCCAAAAAAAAAAAATGGCGTGGGGTCCCCCTCAAAATCCATACCAGACCCTTATCCGAGCACGCAACCTGGCAGGCCGCAGGAAAAGAGGGGGGACGAGAGCGCCCCCCCTCCCGCCTGAACCGTACCAGGCCACATGACCTCAACATTGGGAGGGTGCTTTGGGGGTCATCTCGAATTCATTCGAATCATTCAAAGCATTCGTTATATCCGCTATTATAATTTCTTTCATATTAGTTACCAATTAGATATTTGGTAGTAGTTAGATTCTAATTGTTCTCTGTGTTACGGGAACCAGCAAATAGCCGCGAGTGATTTTAAATAGCTTTAGCGTTCTAAGCACGGGAAACATGCGCCCCTTCATAGCCTCCTATTGTGAGGAGCGGCCCGAGAACAGACGCCGATGCCATGGAAGAAGATGCCGGACGAGAAGGACGAGAAGACCGGAGCAAGAAGAAGCGGATCGGAGGAAGAAGATGAAAGAAGATGCCGGAAGGAGAAGATGAAGAAACCGAAGGATGAAGAAAGGAAGACCAGAAGAAAGAAGAAAGAAGATTTTAATAAAGGAATTGTCAAAGATCGTCTCCTGTCATTTTTACCATTTTTGTCACCTTTTTTGGTGAAATGGTAGGGGTACTTTTGTACCCCCTTACCATTTCACACAGGGGGGGGCGGGATCTGGGGGTCCCCTTGTTAAAGGGGGCTTCCAGATTCCGATAAGCCCCCCGCCCGCAGACCCCCACAACCAATGGCCAGGGTTGTGGGGATGGGGTCCTTGTCCTCATCAACATGGGGACAAGGTGCTTTGGGGGTCTCAGACCCCCAAAGCATCCTCCCAATGTTGAGGGCATGTGGCCTGGTACGGTTCAGGAGGGAGGGGGGGCGCTCTAGTCTGGTATGAATCTGGTATGAATTTCGAAAAATTCGTACGAATTAGGAATTCGTACGAAACTAATCGCACATGTCTAGTTTGGTTTTCTCGGTCCCTTGCTGCGTTGGGCACTAGCATGCATACTGTCTAGGGGACGGATGCTCCGCTTTTGCACCCTGCTCCCTCTTCTGCTGTGCTGGTGGCTCTGTGCGACCACCGCCTCTTCCTCTGAACTACACTGGTCACCTGCATGACGTTGATTCCATGTGGGGTCGAGGACCTCATCGTCCTCCACATCATCTTCCACCCAGTCTTCACCCCTGCCCTCCTTGTCGGTCTGCACAATTGCGAAAGCAGCAGCAGTTGGCACCTGTGTTTCGTCATCATCCGAGGCGTGCTGCGATGGTCCTCCCATGTACTCATCATGAAACAAAGGTGGTTGGGCATCGGTACACACAATCTCTTCCACTTCTGGGGCAGGGCTAGGTGGATGGCCCTGGGAAACCCTGCTAACAAAGTCATCAAAAAGCAGAAGAGACTGCTGCATGATTTGGGGCTCAGTCTGCTTGGCTGATTTGCAAGGGGGTGAGGTGAAAGACTGATGGACATCAGCTGCAGGTGCCAACTCTGATCTTTCATCAGGAGACTGGGTGGGAGACAATGTGAAGGAACCGGAGGCACTGTCAGCAACCCAATCTACTATCGCCTGTACTTTTCCTGGCCTCAACATTCGTACAGCCGCATTAGGCCCGACCAAATACCGATGCAGGCTCTGTCGCCTACTCGCACCTGAGGAAGGTGTTTCACTTGTGCGTGTAGCTGGTACAGATCGACCACGTCCTCTCCCTGCAACAGGAGCTCCACCAGCAGCACCACGACTGGGGCCACGTCCCTTCTTTGATGTTCTCCTCATATTTTTCAAATTTAGGATCTTTCCCTAAATGGGTGTTTTTAGAATAGCAGAATACACCCACAGTATGTAAACGGTGTATCTCACACCTACAGATATGCAGAAAATGCTATTCCCAAAAAATCTTTTTTGCCCTAAAAAAACATTTTTGGAATAGCACAATAGAAGAACACTTACAGATATGCAGAAAACATATTATTTTTAGCCCTAAATGGGTGTTTTTGGAATAGCAGAATACACCCAGAGTATGTAAACAGTGTATCTCACACCTACAGATATTCAGAAAATGCTATTCAAAAAATATTTTTTGGCCCTAAAATCTTTTTTTTTAAATAGCACAATAGAAGAACACTATATAAATTGTGTATCTCACACCTACAGATATGCAAAAAACACTGTAAAATATATATTTTTTTGCCCTAAATGGGTGTTTTTGGAATAGCAGAATACATCCACAGTATGTAAACGGGGTATCTAACATCTACAGATATGCAGAAAATGCTATTCCAAAAATTTTTTTTTGCCCTAAAATCTTTTTTTTTGAAAAGCACAATAGAAGAACACTATATAAATTGTGTATCTCACACCTACAGATATGCAGAAAACACTGCAAAATATTTTTTTGCCCTAAATGGGTGTTTTTGGAATAGCAGAATACACTCACAGTATGTAAACGGTGTATCTCACACCTACACATATGCAGAAAATGCTATTCAAAAAACATTTTTTTGCACTAAAATCTTTTTTTTTTAATAGCCCAATAGAAGAACACTATATAAATTGTGTATCTCACACCTACAGATATGCAGAAAACACTGCAAAATATTTTTTTTGCCCTAAATGGGTGTTTTTGGAATAGCATAATAGCATAATACACCCACAGTATGTAAACAGTGTATCTCACAGTAACATATGCAGTGATGGTGCACTGAGCTTGCAGATAAAAGTTATATTTTCTCTGGCACTGGGCTCATGGCAGTGTAAAAAGACTCAGAAAATGGGAAAAGAAACTGTGCTACGGGGAATATACCCGGGAAAGGGTATGACTAAACGTTGACAATACTGAGGCTTGAGAAAGCCTGGCCAGAAGCTGCAACTCAACTGTAAAACATAGCCACAGTTATAACAAATGAAAAGAAAAAATGAGTAGTGCTAGGCCAAAAAATACATGAAATTAATATTCGTGTGATGTGTTAACCATGTAGTGATCATATATTAAATAAGCCTACATATGTTGATACCTGTGAAAAAAAACAAAAACAAAAATGCAGATATGAATGTGCATAAACAATCATATGTGACAATCGCACGAAAAGTCGCACTTAACAATAAATAATATTAAATGATATTGTGATGGATACAAAATTGTGAGCAAAAAATGTAATGAATAAATAAATTAATAATTAGTGCAAGTCCAAACAAATCTTCAAAAAATTCCACCTATGTAGTGACTGGCAAATAAATGAGTCAGTTTCTGTGAATGAAAAAGAACGCCAAAACTATCCCACGTGACCGCCACCAAGAAAAAGTTGAGATTTACTTCTTACCAGAAGCAGTTGACACCCCACTACAGGGTGTCACACTTGCCTTTGTGAAGATATTCCTCTTTAAGTCTCCCTGGAGATATGACAGATACCAGCAGTCTAATAGCACAGTTCACAGATCGATTTCCCAGAATGATTCTCATGGATCATCATGAGGCCACTCCAAAATGTCATCCAAGAAAAAGGCTCCTAATTTAGATATGATGAATCTCATTCATATGATATTTAGAATCTTTTCAGTTTTGTTGTATCTTTGAATGGAGTTTTAGATTACATAAATTCCTGTAGTTTGTATCAGTATTCACTTCCTGTTAGGTCATATCCCAGAAGCCTTCACTCGCGCACAGTGTAAAAAGACTGTGCACTGCAACCCAACCAGGTAAATCAATGTAGATCACTGAGGAATTAGAATAGATTTCTGAATCAGGACTCCTATGTAATTCTCTCTCCCAAAGCAGCAGCAGCCAGGAACCTTTCCCCACACTGTCTATCTTTTCTCCCAGTGCAGTGTAAAAAGCATGTGCACTGCACCCACACAACTAAATCAATGTAGATCGCTGATTAATTAGAATAGATTTCTGAATCAGGACTCCTACCCTGTTTCCCCCAAAATAAGACCTAGCGTGATTGTCGGTGATGGCTGCAATATAAGCCCTAACCCCTAAATAAGCCCTACCCTGTTTCCCTGAAAATAAGCGCTACCCTGAAAATAAGACCTACAAGCACTTTAACTAGGGCTTATTTGGGGGGTAGTACTTATATTGCAGCCATCACCAACAATCACGCTAGGTCTTATTTTTGGGGAAACAGGGTATGTGATTCTCTCCCTCAAAGCAGCAGCAGCCAGGAACCTTTCCCTACACTGTCTAAAGCAGAGTGACGTGCTGTGCTGTGTGCCTCTAGCTTTTATAGAGGCTGGGTCACATGCTTCACTGGCCAATCACAGTCATGCCATTAGTAGGCATGGCTGTGATGGCTTCTAAGGGCACACCAGTTAAACGAATGTTGATTGGCTGCCCTGCAGCTTTTTAAAATGCGCCATTACATTGCCGAACACCGGACCCGAACCCGAACATACAGTAAATTGTATACTTGTACTTGTATAATTGTACTTGTATAATTGTAAACTTTACAGTTCGGGTTTGCTCAACCCTATAAATGACACATCTCATTTCTCAACCACCTATTACACTTTTGAAGGCCCTGGAGCACCAGGACAATAGAATTGCCCACAAAATTACCCAATTTTGGAAAGCAAACACCCCAACGTATAATCTATGAGGCATAATGAGTCTTTTGAATGGTTCATTTTTTTCCAGAAGTTTTTGGAAAATGTGGAAAAAAAATTAAAACACATTTTTTTTTACACAAAGTTGTCAGTTTATAAGATATTTCTAACACATGCATGTATATAGCAAAAATTACACCCCAAAATACATTCTGCTACTCTTCCCGAGTATGGCGATACCACATGTGTGAGACTTTTACACACAGAGGCCTGACATTGAAGTAGTACCTTCAGGCATTCTAGGAGGATAAATTACACATCTCATTCCTACCTATCACACTTTTGAAGGTCCTTGAGCACCAGGACAGTGGAATTACCCACAAAATGACCCCATTTTGGAAAGCAAACACCCCAACGTATATTCTATGAGGCACGGGCTGCAAAAAGGGAATCGGGTACTCTGATGGGCTGCAGATAGGTAGTTGGGTACTCTGATGGGCTAGAGGCAGATACTCTGGTAAATTGATGAGCTGCAGATAGGTACTTGGTTACTCTGATGGGCTGGTGTGACAGGTACTCGGTTACTCTGATGGGCTTGTGACAGGTACTCGGGTACTCTGATGGGCTGGTGACAGGTACTCGGGTACTCTAATGGGCTGGTGACAGGTACTCTGGTACTCTGATGGCCTGGGGACAGGTACTCAGGTACTCTAATGGGCTGGTGACTGGTATTCGGGTACTCTGAAGGGCGGTGACAGGTACTCAGGTCCTCGGTACTAATATGGACTGTGACAGGTACTCATATGGACTGTGACAGGTACTCAGGTACTCATATGGACAGGACAGTGACAGGTACTCAGGTACTCAGGTGGACTGTGACAGGTACTCGGGTACTCTGATGGACTGTGACAGGTACTCGGGTACTCTGATGAACTGTGACAGGTACTCATATGGACTGACAGGTACTCAGATGAACTGTGACAGGTACTTTGATGAGTAGGGACAGGTCCCCTTTATTGGGGGGAGAATCAGTGTGATTGGTGTACACTGTAAGCGGTAATGATATGTTACCGCAATCTTCTTCTCACACACGATCCGTGTGTGAGGAGGAGAACCCAGTAACATCTCGTTACCGCGGTTTGTTGACATTAAGTGATCGGCTGTGAAAGGATCACAGCCAATCACGTGGTAAACAGCCGCCGGCCAATGGCTGTTTACCAGCGTCGGTGACGAGCAGTGTTCCCAGGAACACAACGCCACCGACGTGCATGCGCAGCGTGCTCGAGATCGCGTGCATGCGCCATGCAAAGTGGGGCGGTACCTCCTGTGATCGACCATGACGTGGTAAACGCGATCACGTGGTGAACAGCCATGCCCAATGGCTGTTCACCCCCTCTTAGTGGCAAGCATTGTCTCCGATGACGATTGCGCGCATTCCCTGTTTAAATGGAGGGCCGTCATATGTCGCCCTCCCAGAACGAGAGCCGCACGGGCGGCAAGCGGTTAAAGATTCTGTTATTGAATCTGCTCTTAGAACATTCCTTAGGATTTTGTGAACTGAAAGATGTTACCACACTTGTGTCAGGTTGAACAATGCTTACACAGATACCAAGTTGCTGCCTTCTTTTATTCCTTCCTTGCTTTGTCTGCTATTATGGCATACATTCTTGATTAAATTCAATAACAATTGGACTGGTTACGTTGTCTTCTGGACAGCACTGTAGGAAATCATTTTGCAATAAAGGGTTACATACAGTATCTCACAAGATTTCACCCCCTCACATTTTTGTAAATATTTTATTCTCTCTGTTCATGTGACACTGAAGAAATGACAGTTTGCTACAACGGAAATTCCGACCACAAAATCCGTCGGACAAAGTTGTTGGAAAATCCGATCATTCTGAACGTGGTGACGTTCGTTGCGTACGACGGAACTACGTAGAGGCTAGTAGCCAATAGCTTTGGTCTCGTAATTTGATCTGAGCATGCGCAGCACTTTGTCCGTCGGAATTCCTTACACACGGTCGGAAAAAGTCAGATCGGATTTTGTTGTCAGAAAATTTGAGAGCAGGATCTCAAATTTTTTCCGTCGGAAATTCAGACGGAAAAAGTCTGATGGAGCCCACACACGGGCACATTTTCTGACAACATGGTCCAATTGGACATTTTCCGCCAGAATTTCCGACCGTGTGTACGGGGCATAACATTGTAAATTTTCTGTCCCCTCAAAATAACACAGCCAATGCCATTAATGTCTAAACTGCTGTCAAGAGTAAACCCCTAAGTGAAAATGTCCAAATTGGGCCCAATTAGCCATTTTCCCTCCCGTGTCATGTGACTTGTCAGTGTTACAAGGTCTCAGGTGTGAAATTTGGTGTTATCGCTCTCATACTAGTGGTCACTGGAAGTTGAACATGGCACCTCATGGCAAAGAACTCTGAGGATCTACATAAAGATGGCCTTGGCCTCTAAGATTGCCAAGAGTAGACCCTGAAACTGAGCTGAAGCACGGTGGCCAATATACATTGGTTTAACAGGGCAAGCCTTGCCATTGTCGACCAAAGAATTTGAGTGCACGTGCTCAGCGTCATATCCATGGTTGTCTTTGGGAAATAGACATATATGAGTGCTGCCAGCTTTCATGCAGAAGTTACCATCAGCCCTTAGTGAACTTAAAAAGTAAGTTTTTACTGTCTCATATTGTACTGTGTATATTTGTCTTTGAAATGTATGCTAAATTTATGGGATATTGTACTTATCAAGGTTTATTCTTGTTATTTGTAGTTTCACCTAGCTTGTTCCAATAAACTGTGATCGAAGAAATATGGTATCATGTTTATGGGATAAAAATGGTTTAGCTGAATGTACTTGAGACAGAACAGTGAAATTTTTAAGCTGACCTCTGAAGGGAAGATAAGCTGACTTCGGAAGTCTGTACAGCCCCGGGCTACACAGTACCATACAGTCAGAAGCCTTAACGAAGCAGGCCTGTGGGAGGCGAAGCAAGCAGCCACGCTACACAGAGACGCGCTCTGTCAAGCAGTACCGACACTAGAACAGTCTCTATACAGCAAGACAGCTTCTTCCCCGCAGCCATGTCTCACAGTAGAACATCCTCTTACAAAACACGATCACAAGCAAGCCCATCTAGGTCATCTGTTGCAAATGCAGCAGCTATCGCCCGTTCAAAAGCTGAAGCAGCAAGAGCCAGGGCCGCATTCGCAGACCAAGAACTGCAGATGAAAAAAGAAAAGGCCCACCTTGAAGCAGAAAGAGTACGCATGGAACAAGGTAGAGAGCAAGAAAAGGTGAGACAGGAACAAGTGAGAGAGATGGAAAGAATACGCCTGGAAGACGAAAGAGCTCAGCAAGAGACATCTCTGAAACTGCAGCAAGCTATCTTAGAAGCTGGCAGTGGAAGGAGATGCTGCCGCCGCCATTGCAGAAGCAGAAGCTCTAGAAGCAACCGTCTACGATTAGCCAAGAGCAGGTAGCAGCATACCAGGCCTAGAGGAAGACCACCAAGATTCCTCGCAACGCACGTCGGATTATGTCTACCAGCACTGTGACCCAAGCAGCATCCCACAACAAGAAATTAAACATGATGTCAGGGAGTCACACCAAATCAAGCAGCAACAAGACGACCTTGGACCCCAGTGCTACAGGCAAGAAAAATCTGACAGTATTCCAGACGTTCCAGTCCCAACCAAACCTTCTACTCCACAAGGTACTCAACCTTCATACAAACATCAAACACCTGTCTTCACTCCAAAGGTGTATGCAACAAGCAACGGTACGAACTGCCAACCGTATGCAAGTTTGAGCCCAGAGAGTCTAAAGAAGAGACTTCTATCAGGTATGCCTATGCACCGCACCACAATACACCAGCAGCCTACCCCAATGCCAATCAGGCTACTGTAGACTTTGCCAAGTTCCTGGCCAAACCCGAGTTAGTTACCCAAGGACTTGCCAAATTTAGTGATCGCCCTCAACACTTCAGGGCGTGGCGATCCTCTTTCCAGAGTGTTATCCAAGGTCTAGATCTATCTTGCAGACAACAGATAGAACTCCTCGTAAAGTGGCTTGGCAATGATTCTGCTGAACATGCCAAAAGGATCAGAGACATTAATATAAACCACCCTAAGATAGGCCTTACAAACATCTGGAACAGACTGGATAGATGTTATGGCTCACCAGAGGCTATAGAGAGTGCACTGTTTAAAAGGATAGAAGACTTCCCAAAAATACCTAGCAGAGGTTACCAAAGACTCAGAGAATTCAGTGACCTATGTATGGAGTTACAAGTTGCTAAAGCAGAAGGTGACTTACCTGGCCTTTCTTATCTTGACTCTGCTAGAGGTATTAACTCCTTAGCACAAAAACTTCCTTATGAGTTACACGAAAGATGGATTGCTCATGGCTGTAACTACAAACGGAAACACAATGTGCCCTTTCCACCATTTAGTGAGTTTGTGGACTTTGTAGACAGACAAGCAGGAACGAAAGATGACCCCAGCTTAATTTTTCCAGTGTCTTACATCACTTCTGCTGGCCCTAAGCAACTCAGAGCTCCAGTAGCAGTGCACAAAACTAAAATTTCTTCCCACAGATTTGCAGAGTCTCAGCCAGAGGATCAAGACAATGACCCTACGAAGTTCTGCCCTCTACATAAGATGCCACATCCTCTTCTGAAATGCAGAGCCTTCAGGACAAAGACCATCCAGGACCGCAAAGCTTTCCTCAAAGAGAACAACATCTGTTACAAGTGCTGCTCTTCGTCTACACACTTCGCCAAGGACTGTAAGGTCAGTGTCAAATGCACAGAGTGTGACAGCACAGAGCACCACACAGCTTTACACCCAAGGCCTACTCCAAGAACCTTCCTACCTGTCCATGGTGACAAGGAGCAAGGCAGGGAGACCAAAGACTCTAGTACAGATACCACAGCAATCACTTCACAATGCACTGAAGTCTGCAAAGGAAGTACAGGTGGCCGATCCTGCTCTAAAATCTGTCTAGTGAAAGTTTACCCAAAGGGACGCAGAGACAAAGCAGTCAAGCTCTACGTCATTTTGGATGATCAGAGTAATAAGTCACTAGCTAGACCTGTATTTTTTGACATTCTAAACCTTAAAGGCCCCAGCAGCCCCTACTCCCTTAGGACTTGTGCAGGTACAGTGGAAACGGCGGGGAGAAGAGCTGACAGCCTACAAATTGAATCTATGGATGGTAAGACATGCCTACCCGTACCGACCATAATAGAGTGCAACCAGATGCCAGACAACAGATCAGAGATTCAGACACCAGACGCAGCAGCTCACCAGACTCACTTGAAGCACATAGCACATCTCATACCAGAACTTGATGATCAGGCTCAGATAATCTTACTCCTAGGGAGGGATATCTTGCAAGTCCACAAAGTAAGGAAACTGATCAACAGTCCTAAAAGTGCTCCATATGCCCAAAAACTGGATCTTGGGTGGGTCATTATAGGTGATGTTTGCCTGGGAGGTGCACACAAACCGGCATCTGTTAATAATCTGCTCACTAGAACCCTCAAGAATGGTCGTCCTTCTCTTTTCCAACCCTGTCAAAATCACATCCTCATAAAGGAGCTACCTCACAACAACCCTGTACCTCTTCCTTTCCTAAGTCCCTTCTGTGACAGCAATACCTATGACGATGACCAAAGCGACTTAGGAGGAGTTCAGGAGAACAAAGGAGGACAACCAGGTAGCAATGTCCATTGAGGATAAGATCTTCCTAGAGGTTATGGAAAGCAGTATGGAGAAAGACATGACTAATAACTGGGTAGCACCTCTTCTCTTTAGGTCACAAAGACAACGTTTGCCTAACAACAGGGAACTAGCTTATAAACGCCTCACTTCCCTAAGACACAATCTGCAAAGGAAACCAGAGATGAGAGAACATTTCTTTTCCTTCATGGGCAAAATATTCCAAAATGGCCATGCTGAGGTAGCTCCAGACCTCAAAGACTCAGAAGAATGTTGGTACTTACCCATATTTGGGGTCTATCACTCTAAGAAGCCAGGGCAGATTAGAGTGGTGTTTGATTCCAGCGACAAGCATGAAGGTGTCTCTCTAAATAATGTCCTTCTTTCTGGCCCTGACCTCAACAACAGACTATTAGGAGTACTTCTCCGCTTCCGCAAGGATTCAGTTGCATTCATGGCAGACATACAACAAATGTTCTATTGTTTTCTTGTTAAAGAAGAACACCAACACTTTCTGAGGTTTCTCTGGTTCAGGGACAACAACCCCTCTGGAGACATCACAGAATACCGCATGAAGGTGCATATATTTGGCAACAGCCCTTCCCCTGCAGTTGCTATATACGGCCTCAGACACTCTGCTAGAGTGGGAGAGTCAGAGTATGGGTCAGATGTCAGACAATTTGTGGACAAGGATTTCTATGTAGACGATTGCTTGAAATCACTACCCACAAATGAAGCCGCAATCAGTCTCCTCAAAAGAACTCAGGCAATGCTTGCGTGTTCCAACTTAAGGCTCCACAAGATTGCTTCCAACAGTAGAGAAGTTTTAGAAGCCTTTCCTGTCCAAGATCATTCCAACGAGTTAAAGGACTTAGATCTAGGCACAGACTCACTTCCCATGCAACGCAGCCTTGGTTTGTTTTGGGACTTAAGATCTGACACCTTTACTTTCCAAGTAAATACAGAGGAAAAACCCTTTACCCGTAGAGGTTTCCTGTCTACCATAAACAGCCTATACGATCCTTTAGGCTTTGCAGCACCTGTCACCATCCAGGGTAAGGCACTACTCAGAGACTTAACCTGTGAGTCGCTAGATTGGGACCACCCTCTTCCCACCGACAGGAAGAACCTATGGCTAGAGTGGAAGGACTCACTAACAGCGCTATCCAATCTTAAAATTCCACGCCCATATGCTCCTCTGTCATCTGCAGACGTTCAGATGCAAAGACTTTGTGTGTTTGCGGATGCTTCTGTTAAAGCAATTGCTGCTGTAGCTTACCTGAAAACCATAGACACTAAAGGACAATGCCACATAGGGTTTGTAATGGGAAAAGAAAAACTTGCACCACTACCTGAACACACCATACCCAGGCTGGACACTTCAAGTTTCATTAATGCTCTTAGACGTTTCATTGCAATCCAAGGCCCAGTGAAACTCATTCGCTCTGACAGAGGATCTAACTTTGTAGGAGCAGTAAAAGAACTGCAAATTTGTTCCAACTTGGACATCCTCAGTTTAAAAAGATATTTGAGTAAGCAAGATTGCACGTGGATCTTCAATCCACCTCACTCTTCTCACATGGGAGGTGTGTGGGAGAGGATGATAGGCATAGCCCGCAGAATTCTTGACTCTATCTTCCTACAAGTAGGAACTGCAAGGCTTACTCACGAATGTTTAGTGACATTTATGGCAGAGGTTACAGCTATCATTAACGCCAAACCCTTAACTTCAATTTCAAGCGACTCTGAAGATCCAATGGTTCTCACACCTACCATGTTGCTCACGCAAAAGACTGGTCTTGTAGGTACTCCAGCTGGAGAGTTTTGTGAGAAGGACCTTTACAAACGTCAATGGAGACCAGTTCAAACTCTTGCCAATACCTTCTGGAGTCGGTGGAAGGAGCAATACACATCTACTCTACAACTAAGGAGGAAGTGGCACTCAGAAAAACCTAATCTTAAACTTGGTGATGTGCTAATGAGAGATTGCCAGACACTAAGGAACATGTGGCCTTTAGGTCTAGACACCAAAGTACTGCCAAGCAAAGATAATCTTGTCCGCAAGGTTGAGGTCAAGACCTTTCAACAGACTGAGGCCAAAGTGTTCTTAAGACCAGTGACTGAACTTGTTCTATTACTTTCTACGGAGGATTCTGTTAGTGACATCACTTGACGTCAGGCGGGGAGTGTTCTGCCCATCAGATGTATATATTCTGATTATCTGCATTTGTGTTGTTTAAAATGACATTTAATGTTGTAATTTCCTATGAGAATCATTTGCAGAGCGTAGGCGCCATCTAGCGTCCCTTTTTGGTATTGTTTCTATTGTTTGCATGTTATTATTAAAGTTTATAACCCAGGAAGTACTTAGAAGGAAAAGTATTCTGGGTAAAGTCTCACAGGAAGAGACACATTCACCATGCTTTTCGAGACTGCAAGAGGCAGGATACGTCTTGTTTCAATCTCTTACCATCAGCCCTTAGTGAACTTAAAAAGTAAGTTTTTACTGTCTCATATTGTACTGTGTATATTTGTCTTTGAAATGTATGCTAAATTTATGGGATATTGTACTTATCAAGGTTTATTCTTGTTATTTGTAGTTTCACCTAGCTTGTTCCAATCATGTTTATGGGATAAGAATGGTTTAGCTGAATTTCCTTGAGACAGAACAAATATGGCAAGGACATTCCATAAGATAGACTACACCTTCACTGCAACATGTAATAAAGTCATCTATTGTATAGTTTTTTTGTGTAACTGTTGATGTGAAAGTAAATTTTTTCTTTTTACTTTCCCTGGTATGTCAGCAAGCATAGCAATATTTACAAGGGTAAAAGCCTTTCCCTTCAAAAAATGAGAAAGGTTTCTTTGTAGGGGGATCACAATTTACATAAATAGAGGATTATTAAAAGTTATAAAATGAAGGCTCCATACTGACATTTAGAAATAATTAAATATATCAAATGGAATTAATCAGAGGAGCAACACCGCTGCTGTGTTAGCAATAGAGAGGCATATATAAATACTGACAGACACCTGATTCCTTGACCCTTTCAAAAAGTCACGTGCTCAGTGACGATACGCGTGAGGGAAGGAACCAGGTGTCAGTGTTTTGTTTCTGGTCACGGCCGAGACCGGAAGCGTCCTTTGTCTTCATCGTCTGTGACAAGTTTTTAATGTAAGTTATTATGTTTGTTTAAATAAAATTATACTGCCGTACTACTCATTGGACCCCCCTCTCTCCTTTATTACCCTCATTATCATTAATTGGTTATCAGGAGTATTGCAGTTCCTGGTTGGAGTGGATACAGGGAGATCGACCTGCCCAAAGTGATATTACACATACAGCACTGCTAGGCCTGTGGAGGCCGCTGCTGGAGGTGAGAGGCTGGGGGAAACAGTGGGGAGCACCTTGGATGACACAGATTTCACTGGATGGATGGATGCACAGAATATCACCATTTATATTTGTTTATAGACAGTTCCTGGATGGTTTACTATTGAGGACTATCATAGTGGACCTGCTTCACATTATTTGTGTTGTGTTTTTTTTCTTTTCTTTTTTGGAGTCACTTGGAGTGGAAGTCACTAATTAATTTTATATTTTCATTCTGGCTCTTGCATTTTTTTGGCACTTGCACTTTATATTTATCCATTACCGTTATTATATATTTATTGCATTGATATATATTCATTATTTATTGTTTGGCAAATTATGCTGGAGAGGAATTGCACACTATTTATATATTTGAATACTGTTGGGGAATAATCCTTTCCCCTTAGATATTTCAGTCATTTCAGATTTTTTACACATATTTTTGTGGAAATATTTGCACTTATTTGCACATGAGTCTTTCTTTGCACATCAATTCACATGCGATATTATTATTTTTTACATTTTATGTATTAGATTTGAAGTATTCACTGGCACATGAAGTTTTATACATACCAGGCATATTCATTTTCATGCAACTTTTTTTGTGACTTTTATGCGATTTTACCCTTATTCCATGCGATTTATATTTTTTAGTATTTTATTTTTTTATTAATTTTTCAAGGTAGCGCCACATACCTTTTATATCAAGCTTGTGTGGCGGCAACCAGTGGAGGAGTACAAAGACAAGTGTGTCTTGCTACAGTCGGGGGGATTGCCATTTTCTGTGGCTGCATGCGTGCTGCTGACACTGGGGAGCTACAGTGCATTGAAGGAACCATGAATACCAACATGTACTGTGATATACTGAAGCAAAGCATGATCCCCTCCCTTCGGAGACTGGGCCACAGGGCAGTATTCCAACATAACTACCCCAAACACACCAAGACTACCACTGCCTTGCCAAAGAAGCTGAGGGTGAAGGAGATGGACTGTCCAAGCATGTCTCCAGACCTAACATCTATTGAGCATCTGTGGAGCATCCTCAAAACAGAAGGTGGAGGAGCTCAAGGTCTCCAACATTCACCAGCTCTGTGATTTCACCAGAGAGTGGAAGAGGACTCCAGTAGCAACCTTTGAAGCTCTGGTGAACTCCATGCCCAAGAGGGTTAAGGCAGTGCTGGAAAATAATGGTGGACTGGCCACACAAAATATTAACACTATTTTCAAATAGGGGTGTACTCACTTTTGTTGTGAGCGCTTTAGACATTAATGGCTTCCTGTGTATTGAGTTATTTTGAGGGGACAGCAAATTTACACTGTTATACAAGCTGTACACTCACTAATTTACATTGTAGCAAAGTGTAATTTCTTCAGTGTTTGTGACATGAAAAACTATAATAAAATATTTACAGAAATTTTGAAGCTCAAGTGCTTGTAATAGTTACTCTCTTGAGAGAACCAATGTATGCCTTTGTGATTGTCTGTTCCCAAAATGATCAATTACAGATTCATCAGAGACAGATTCCAAAACACCTTTTTCAATGGAAAGAACTGCAAGATGATGCAGCCTTGATTGCCCCATTGTACCTCTCAGCCATGTATGAAGACTAGTGTTGAGCGAACCCGAACCGAAAGCTCGGGTCCGTACCGGACTCTTGGGTGTCCGGGTCCCGGACCCGAACCCGAACAATTAACTGTGTGTTCAGGTTCGGGTACGGTGTTCGGCGATGTATTGGCGCCTTTTTAAGAGCTGCAGGGCAGCCAATCCACGTTAGTTTCACTAGTGTGCCCTAAGAAGCCATCACAGCCATACCTACTAATGGCATGGCTGTGATTGGCCAGTGCAGCATGTGACCCAGCCTCTATATAAGCTACAGGCACACAGCACAGCGCGTCACTCTGCTTTAGACAGTGTAGGGAAAGTTGCTTGGCTGCTGTGAGGGAATTGCATGCTAGGAGTCAGTTCACATTCCTGAAATATCTTATAATTAGTAAGCGATCTACATAGATAGAGAGTGTACTTCAAGGTTCCTGTTTTGAGGGGGAGAGAATTATTCAGATATCAACTCTAAGACTTGGTGCACATTCTTTTTACACTGCCATGAGCCCAGTGCCAGACAAAATATAACTTTTATCTGCAAGCTCAGTGCACCAGCACTGCATATGTTACTGTGAGATACACCATACTCCGGGTGTATTCTGCTATTGCAAAAACATTGCAAAAAAACGATCTTTCTTCGTGATTTCTGAGTGAATTTTTTTTCTTCATAGCATTTTCTGCAGTTTTGCATTTTTTGAGCTACACGCTGTACATACTCTGGGTGTATTCTGCTATTGCAAAAACATTGCAAAAAATAAAAATTTGCAGTGTTTTCTGCATGCTTACAGGAGTGTGTGACATATTCAATCGATCTATCTTTCTTCGATTGTGCTGTTCCAAAAAAAAATCTGAGTGAAAAATGTTTTCTTTCATAGCATTTTCTGCAGTTTTGTAGTTTTTGAGATACACGCTGTACATACTGTGGGTGTATTCTGCTATTGCAGAAGGAGGTGATGGCCTGCCCTGCAGCCAGTGTATTATCTGAACGTGTATTTAGCACGGCAGGGGGCGTTATCACAGACAAGCGCAGCTGCCTGTCCAGAGTCAATGTGGATAAGCTCACGTTCATTAAAATGAACCAGGCATGGATCCCACAGGACTTGTCCGTACCTTGTGCAGAATAGACACGTATACTTTGTCCAAAGTATAAGTAGTGCTGGTATATGCTGGGGCTTTTTCTTTTTTTTTCTTAGGGATCGTCTTCCTGCCCAGAATACAAATGCATGCTTAGCCCTTTCCCTAAACCATGACCTGAGGACTACCTCGCTGTTAAAAATACAAGTTGTGTAGGGATATGCATATGCATTTTTTAGTATGCTCCTCTCCTAAAATGGCAATTTCAGGGCTGTCCTTGTGTTTGGCCTTCTCCTAGCTGTAACTTAAGGGCTGCAATAGAAACGGATATCTCTAAGGATTGTATCCCTATCGATCAACTATACCAGAGAGGGGGAAAGGAGAGGAAAGGAAAGAAGG
Organism: Lithobates sylvaticus; assembly: GCA_028564925.1. Classification (NCBI taxonomy): domain Eukaryota; kingdom Metazoa; phylum Chordata; class Amphibia; order Anura; family Ranidae; genus Lithobates; species Lithobates sylvaticus. The sequence continues at coordinate 183,504,047 of CM053036.1, forward strand.
AAAGAAAAGAAGAGGAGGCCTGAGTAGAATCGGTCTGGTTATATAATTGATCTCCTTAAGGACTTAAGGACTATACCTCTGCTGGTCAGCTATACTGGCTTATCTGTGGGAGCATTTCAGAGACGAGTAAGTGGACTCACAACAGGAGGAGAAGCTGCGACTGGGGGAACGGGGAGATTATATAAGGGTGATGGTTGTTGTCATGGTCATTAGTTGTGATATAATGTGCTACAATTCTGCCACAACCTCAGTATGTTAATTTGTTCCGCTTCACCTGCTACTCCCTTCTATCTGCTTCCAATACCCTTAGCTCCTGGGGTCTCTTTCCCCCCCCCCCCCCCTTTTTTTTTTTTTTTTGGTTGGTAGAGGAAAGGCTTATTTTAATTAAAAAAAAAAAAAAACGTTCCTTGGGATAGAACATGCCAACCCAACGCACCACCGAGGCTAGCCAGGCAGCAAGTCAAGCAAGCCAAGCAGCTGCTAAACTCGAAAAATTTGCTCACACTCCTGGCCAAGGTCCAAACACACCCCCCAGAAATAACCAACAACAACAAGCTCAACCCAAGGTGGGGACCTCGGGGGTAAGAAAGAGCCAGGGCCAGAGCCAAAACCAGACTGGAGGGCAAAATCACCCTCCAGTAGTGGTGGAAACGGGGGCGATAGGACAGGATCAGAGACCTGAAATGGCCCAGGGATTACTAGTAGGGGAGGGGGGGGGGTCTAACACACACTGAGCCATCGTTAGATTAACCGCCTGTAAGACTTCATTTATGTAGAGACTCCCTCACAGAGATGATGGTTCAGTGGAAATCAATTCAGGCGGATCTTCTATTAGTTAGACAGGATATACAGGTAGTTCAGGAAAGGACTACAGCTTTAGAGACACGAGTTGCCCTTATAGAGGACGACCTGGACCCTCTCAAAAATGAAATAGCAGCTATTAGAGGACAACTGAGTAAGCAGGAAACTAAGATAGATGATATGGAAAACAGGATAAGGAGAAAAAATGTAAGAATTCTCGGGTTCCCTGAACATAGTGAGGGTCCAGATCCAGCAACTTTCCTGGAAAAGTGGCTCCAGGACACAATGGGCTCAGAAGTGTTCTCGCCCTTTTTCTCGATAGAACGAGCACATAGAATACCGGCAAGACCCTCCCACCCCGGTTCCCCTCCTAGACCCCTGATTGCTAAAATATTACACTTCAAGGACAAGGTGACTATTATGCGCAGAGCAAGGGAGTTGGGGGATATGATGTACAACGGCTCCAGGATTTCTATCTATCCGGATTTCTCACCGGAACTCCAGAGGAGAAGAGACAGATTCACTGAAATCAAACGTAAACTACGCCAGGCGCATATAACATATGCATTGATCTACCCGGCTAGATTGCGCTTGACAGTTAATGGGGGGACCAAATTTTTTGATACACCCGAAGGGGTGACCGAGTGGCTGGCTGCTCACAATGAAATAACTTGAGGGAAGGGCTCACAGGGAGGAACGGCTTCCGCTCCATATTATGATTAGGGGGGAATGGGAATTTGTTTATCTGTAAACTGCGATTTTTTGTATGATACACCTCGGGCCTGCCCTTTAGGTAGACCCGTAGATTTACACTTTTAGACGCACTGTTTTGGGGGGGGGAGGGGAGAGAGGTATGAAAGGGTGGGAACAATGAGCAGGATACCCCTACTTACAGGGCGTTGGAGGGGACCCGCAAAATGTTCTCAAGCTTTTTTGGTTGTTGTTGTAGGTCTTGTTTTTTGTGTTGGTAGAGGTGAAGGGGAGTGGGGAGGGAGGGTGGAAGGGTGGGAAAGGGAGGGGGGTAAGGGGATTGCATCAAGTATGTTGAATGTATGGGGAGAGGATGGAATGTTTGTATTAAGTCTGTGGTATGGAAGGATAGGTCACAAGAGGGAGCCCCTGGGTAGGCCTAGGAAGGCAGAGAGAAAGGAGCAGATGGAAGGAAGATGGTATGTATGGCTTCGATGGTGGGTGGATACAGAAGCAAGGTGTGTATGTGTAATAGATAGGGAAGACTGGAAGGAACGTGTCTCTAAGTGGGAAGCTAGGCGTTTAATGCCATTGTCCACTAAAACATTTAGATTTGAGTGGGTGACTAGATACGGAAGGTGGAGGTGGGTCAACAATATGATTTGCTTGAGTAATAGATATTATTTTTATTTAAATTACACGATAATCGCACCAAAGGAACTAGGATTTAATGTAAAAGTAGCACAAAACAAAATTAGGGCTTACACTGTTACAATTAAAAAACACTTTCACGTATATGGCTAACAATACACAGTTAAAGGTTAACAATACACGGTTAAAAAGGAACGCTATCACAATTTGTTCATGGAATGTAAGGGGATTAGGGGATTCAGGTAAAAGAGTGGCAGTCTTGAACAATGCACATGGGGTTTCTATCCTGTGCTTACAGGAAACCCATCTCACAAACACTTCTATACCTCACTTGGGGTGGAGGGATTTTCAATTTCAATACCATTCTATTCACACGTCCTACTCAAGGGGGGTCAGTATTTTTGTTAAGAAAGGGGTAGCATTTAATTGCTTCCAGAATAAGACTGATGAATGTGGGAGATATGTTTTTCTTCACTGCAAGATAGAGAATAAGACCTTTGTCCTTGCTAGTGTGTACATACCACCACCCTTTAAGTTGGATATTTTTTATGAGCTAGCGGAGTTTGTACTGGATAAGCCTGACAGTCCGATCCTCATGATGGGTGACTTCAATATGGTCATAGACCAGGACCTCGATAGATTCCCACAACCAATTCAAGGGAGAGGTCTAGCGGATAAAAGATTAGCTCAAATAATGGGGGAAATGGGTCTGAGGGACCTATGGAGACTGCAGAATCCGGGAGACCGGGCTTATTCATGCTTTTCCAGTACACATTCTACACTCTCCCGAATTGATATGACACTAGGGAACGACGAGGCAATCATTATATCTGGTACCCCCAAATATTTGCCGAGGGGCCTCTCCGACCACTCCCCAATGACAATATCCTTGGAAATTGGTGGGGAGAATCAACCTCGGGAATGGAAAATTAGCCCAGTTTGGCTGGAACTCATTGGGGAGCCCCAGGAAGTTACCAGGGCTCTGACAGAGTTTATAGATGTAAACGCTGGAACAGCACCACAGGGGGTCATTTGGGATACTTTAAAGGCATTCCTTAGAGGTCTCTTGATCCAGCAGATCTCAAGAATCAAGAGGGAGTCCAATAGGAAGGAGGTGGAGGCAGCACAAAGCGTGATAGAATTAGAAGAACAATACATTAAAGATCCATCAGTAGGGAACCTGGGGGCATGGACAGAGGCACAACGAATTTATCGTTGGATAATGATGGGGAAAGCGGAAAAAAGATATATATTCCAAAAGCAAGTTAGTTTTGGGGAAGGGGAATGTGTAGGTCGGATGCTCTCACAATTGGTGAAATTTAATTCACCCTCATCACTGGTGCCAATGATCAACACGACCACAAAGGGAACATCTTCTAACACCCCAGAAATTGTCGACTGCTTTAAAGAGTACTATAAAAATCTCTATAGCTCCAATCAAGAAGATATGGGTGATCCAATGGAAAACTTTTTTAAGGACCTGGCTATCCCCCGCCTCTCCGAGGATAATGGGAGCAAATTAGATGCTCCCATTACACTAGAAGAGATACAGTACACGGTTCAGGCAATGGCGACCCGGAAGTCCCCCGGGCCGGATGGCCTACCGGTTGAGGTTTACCGCCACTTTGGAGGTGTCCTTCTCCCCGAATTATTGAAGACATTTAACTGGGCGCTGGCCAAAGGGGAACTCCCTCTCTCCATGAGGGAGTCAACCATAATAGTTATACCAAAAGAAAATAAGGATCCATTGGACCCTGCATCGTACAGACCTATCTCCCTACTTAATCTGGACGTCAAGATTTTGGCTAAGATCTTGGCGTCCAGACTGAACGGGGTGATAGAGGATCTTGTTCACCCTGATCAATCAGGATTTATACCTGGCAGGTCAACTAATATAAATATTAGACGAGTACATCTAAACTTACAAATTCCAAATGATGACGAGGGACATAGAGCCATTCTTTCTCTAGATGCCGCTAAGGCTTTTGACACCATAGAGTGGGGATATCTGTGGAGGATTTTGAGAGAGTTCCAAATAGGGGCAACGTTCTCTAAATGGGTAAGAATGATGTACAAATCACCAGTGGCAAGGGTGAGGGTTAACAATGAACATTCTGCAAGGTTCCAATTGCTAAGGGGGACGAGGCAGGGATGTCCTCTGTCCCCCCCTTTGTTTGCCCTTGCAATCGAACCTCTGGCCATATCTCTTCGATCCTGTAAGGAGATTAGGGGTTTTAAAAGAGGTCTGGAGGAGGAAAAAGTGGTCCTATTTGCAGACGACCTACTCATACTCCTTGGGGATGTACAGAACTCCTTAAAACAAACTATGGGTAAAATCAGCAAATTCGGCGAATTCTCTGGGTTAAAGATTAATTGGGGAAAATCTACCCTACTCCCAATTGACCCTCTAGATAGTCTACTACCTCAAGAAGCTAGACGACTGCAGGTAGTATCTCAGATGAAGTATCTTGGTGTAATTATTACGAGAGACCCCAAAGCATATATAGCAAACAATTTGTCCCCACTGTTAGCCAGGTTTAAAGAGAAAACTAGGATTTGGAGGAGGTTTCCACTATCCTCGATGGGCCGCTGTAACCTAATCAGAATGATTTTTCTGCCACAAGCCCTGTACATCCTAGCTAATTCCCCAGTTTGGATCTACAAAAAATGGTTCTCTAGGTTTGATACTATATTTAGAGAACTGATATGGAAGGGTAAAGCGGCGCGTATTAGTCTAAAAATCCTCCAACTTCCGACTAATGAAGGGGGAGCGGCAATTCCACACTTGTTTAGATACTTTTTAGCATCTCAACTACAATACATGAGGAATGTTGGGGCGGGGGGAAATCTTCTCCAGATACTCTTAAAAAGACAAACCGTTGAAATCGTCGAGGCAGGTACGGTGATACGGGGAATCCCCACCCTGGATCTAATGAACAAGGTATGGATAGCGGCCAAGGAAATACTGGGGTACAGAGGCTATACGGAACACTCACCATTATGGGAAAATAATAATCTAAGTGAGGTACAAAAAATAGGACCGATTAGGGAGTGGGAACTAAGAGATATAAAATATCTACACCAGCTTTATACTAATGGGCAATTAAAAACGTTTCAAGAGCTCAGAGAGGAGTTTATAATACCAAGGAAATCTTTCTTCCGATATCTCCAACTTAGGCATGCACTCGCAGTACAGTTTGAGGACTCACCACTAGAATGGTGTAATATATCGACATTAGTGAGATTAACGAAAACAGAGTCAACCAAAGGGCTCACGTCAGGGATATACTCGATTCTATACAAAGACGCCAGGGGCTGCCAGTACACCTCTGTCTTTAGAGATAAATGGGTAAGGGATGGGGGCAACATTACAAGTACCGAATGGGATAGGATTCTTGAGCTAGCACCATGGGTTTCTCTCTCTCCACCTCAAAGGATGTCGCACCTGTTTCTTTTATATAGAGCTTACTTTACCCCTAAAAAACTATTTAGCTTTGGATGTAGAACTGACTCCTCTTGCCCTAGATGTGGAAGGACAGAAGGAGATATGATACACATGTTTTGGAGATGCCCCAAGCTACACCGCTACTGGATGGAGGTAGTGGAAATAATCTCTCAAGTTTTTAAAGTCTCTATCGAGACAGAACCCAAGATCTGCATACTAGGTTGGGTAGATGGAAAGGGAAGGCCCAAAGATACCAATGTGGCAATTTTGAGATGCCTATTCCAGGCGCGCAAACTTATAGCCCAGAGATGGCAGTCGCCCACCCCTCCATCTAGTAGCGAATGGGAGCAGGGCGTGAATACTATGATATTAAAGGAAAAAACACTTTATATAAGACAGGGATGCACTAAGAAATTCGAAAAGATGTGGAAAATTTGGTGTGAAAAGAAGAATATAGACACATTATAAACTTTTGAACAAGGACGGATGAACCAAAGAGACACGTGGGAAGGTAGATGTGTGAATGATTAAGATACGATAGTGAATGAATGTGGGAAACATACTAACCAGATGGGAATATAGGGGAAGAGAGAGGGAGTGTGCTTTCAGAGGCACTAATCGCATCCTCCTTTTTTCTACTAAACTGTGTTTGCCTTTCCTTTTTACTCTCCTCCTTTTTTGTACCATTGGAGAACAATTGGTTTTGCCACTTTCCCTTTTAAATGAAAATGTTTAGATGTAAGAATGTGATGTTTATGTTGTAAAACTGAAAAATTATCAATAAAAAAATATAAAGTTAAAAAAAAGAATAGACACGTATACCGGTGTTCTGACAAAAACTGTCTGGCCATCGGATAGTGTCCAGCCACTTACTGCGCAGACGCAGCGCTTGCGCAGTACGGAGGACAAGGAGATTCACAAAATCTCCGAAGATGAACGGCGCCTGCGCAGTGAGTGCAGGTTCAAGCCCCACCATCCAAGTGGGCATACGGTAGCACATAGTAACAGGGCCCCTCACGGGCTCGCTTGGCTAGGCTTCAACCTCGGATGATGTGGCTTGAACCTGGACTCACCGCGCATCATCTTCGGAGAGTTTCGAAATCCCCTTGTCCTACGTACTGAGCAAGTGCAGTACAGGGCAGACACTATGCAATGGGGACAGAATTCAACACATCACCACCAGCCTTACCCAGCCATTGTTGTATTTTTGAACCAGTGTTGGCTACCTCGTCCTCCTCCACCGCCGCTTCCACCTACACCACCACATCCACCGCCACCTCAACCTCCTACTCCATATGGAGATTATAATTTTTTTATTTTTTTAATTTCCAAGTATTTTATTTTCCCACTATCTTATCCATTAATTTGAATATTTTTTTTCCAAAAAGGGCGTATTCTGGGGCATTCCCACCATATGTGCGGCATCGTGCCGTTAAGTTTCTGAGGTTCTTAATGACTTTCTGTACCTCTTCTGCTGAGAAGGGGGCCTCCAGCATATTATTTATATTTTTTTATGTTATTTTAGGTTATTTCCCTATCCACATTTGTTTGCAGAGCACCACTTGCCATGCTCTTAGCAACATTTTGTTGCCATTTGCAGCCCTTTCCATTACTTTTTTACAGCCATTTTAGTCTTCAAAAGTTTGGGTCCCCATTGACTTCAATGGGTTCGGAGTTCGGGGTCAAGTTCGGGTCAAGTTCGGTCCCGAACCCAGACTTTTTTCCAAAGTTCGGCCGAACCCGCCGAACCCGAACATCCAGGTGTCCGCTCAACTCTAATGAAGACGTCTCAAAGCACTAAATGATCTTTTGCAAGAGCAGCTGCTCACATGCATTGTTAGGACAGCTTGCATGATTTGTTTTACCATTGGAAACATTAAAGGATCCAAAAGTTTGCAAATGTGCTGTATTGTTAGTACCGCACCGTCCTGTTTTTTACGTTCAAAAAAGTTTTTAGCAACAACTACTTCATAGTGCAGATCAATTTTGTAATGTTGTGCAAGTGCCTTTACATCTTCTAACAGAGAAGATGTAAAAAGTGGGCTGCATGCCTCAATGCCCTTGACCAAATTTTCTTTAATGCTTGAGAAACGATGGTCAAGTTCAGAGAGCATTTAGTCCAAGCAACGGTAAAAGATTTTTGTTCTAAAATCATCTTCACTTGACACATGATCCCATGTTGGCCTGGCCTCGTACACAAAGTCTTCCATCATTTTTGTTTTTTTAATTAGCCTGGATGTTTGTGGATTCTCAGTGTCGGTGTCAAACAAACAGCTTTTTGAAGTATATCTCTTGATTTGGCGTTGGTTGGTTGGTTCTTAGAGATCTTTATGAACTACAAACATCTTTTTTTATACTCTAATGCAGTAAACAAATCTAGGTTTTCCTTCTGAAGCAACTTATGGAAATCTCCTGTAGTACCCAGCAACGATTCAAACGCAAAAAGGCAATAGCGCATTGATAAATTATGCAATTTAATCAACAAGCCAGTAGCTATCGCAGATTTATCCTTTTTAAGACACTGAACAACAGCTGGAAAGTTGTGTATTAAGGCAGTAATGGAACGTATCTGGCAAGACCAATGTGTGGATGACAGCCGTACTAGTTCTGTTTCCTTTAGTCCAAGTTGGGCCTGAACATCAATGAACTTTTGGTGCTGTGTAAAAGATAAACTAAAAAATGTATAAAGGTTTTCTAGTGTTTGAAAAAAAATCAGAAGCCTCTGGGATCGCTTTACAGGTATAACAGAGTACAAGGTTTAGTTCATGGGCAAAACAGTGAACATAAATAGTTTCAGGATGTTTTTTCTGAAATTGTGCTTGTACACCAACAATTACGCCACTCATAACTGCAGCTCCATCGTATGTTTGAGCAACACAGAGGACATTGGCTAAACCATCAACTGTGAGGAAATCTTCCAAAGATTTTGTTATTAAATTTGCACTTAAATCTTTCAGTTCTGTCCCTGCTGACCACTTGAATAGAAAGTTGCAACAGGCCTGAAGACAACATACATATTACAACCCCTCCCCTCCCTCCCCCCCCTCCACCTCCACCTCTTCCCCTTGATTCTTTCTCCCCCTTTTCCAATTTCTCAGGAACCTCTATGTTCCCCCTTCTTAATCTTTCTGTTTTTTTTTCTGATTTATTTGTACTCAGAAATTGGACAGCGCAACTTATACTATGAATACAGAGTCAAGGTGATATTTATTATCCAATAACACCAGATGTTGATAGCAAATGTTAGCTACAGGAGCTGAATGTTTCACCACCAGTCTTATTGTAATCAATGTTTTATGCTGAAAACGCCGGATAGGTCACTGGCTTCTTTCAATTGTACTTGTATGTGAACATCTGTTGTTACTGTTGACATGGTACTGTACTTTCCCTGTTTTTTTTTCCTTTCTCCTGAAAACAAAAACATTTTAATTTGAAAAAAAATCTTTCAGCTCACAAAATCCCAGGAAATGTTTTTTTTACAGCACTTGTGTCAGGATCAACATAGCGTACACCAATAGCAAGTTGCTGTTTTCGTTTATCCCTTGCTTTGTCTGCCATTATTGCATACATTCAAGATTTCTTTAACTCACTAACAATTGTACTTGTTACTTCTTCGGAACAGCACTGTATGAAATAATTTTGTGATGAAAGTGAAGTGTACGTAGCATTACCTGGAGGCTTGTACTTTTGAAGGAAGGGATCAAATTTACGTAAATAATTTAAGCACTCTTTGAAATTGCCTCTATTTATGCTTCCTTCTCCTTCTAAATGACCTCTAAATGATATACCCTGCCTGCCAAGAAGCACTGTGGTTGCAACAATTCATTTTAGATACTCTTGCCTTTCTCTAATTTGAAGTTCACTAGCTTTTTCTATTTGTTCTACAGCATTTCCATGCAGTTTAGCATCTTTATAAGATGCCCATGCCAACATGCTAGATTTGTGAAGAGCACTCCTTTCATGCTCCCTAAAGAAATCTAAAGCACATTTCCAGTTTCTTAAGCCTTGTGTGGTTAATAATGCATCCAGATTTTGCCTCTTGCCTTTTGGGACAAAATTTCTACAAGCAAAACACAATGTAGTATTTTTTTTTTGCATTTATATGCTAGCCAATTATATTTTTCAAACCAGTGAAATTGGAATGATCGCTTTTGTGAACCTAACATTTTATAAGAATATTGCTGTAGTTAAGGCTGCATGGGACCACTAGCCACATCTCCTACATCTGTAACATCACCAACTTCTGTGTCTGCTGTGGTACTAAAAGTGCCTTGCTCAGCAAGTACAATGCTGTCATCACATTCTGCAATTTGTTCAGTGCTCACGGCTTCTTCCTGCTGAGGCTCAGCTTTTCCTGATGCCCCTTTTTTGCGCAAAAAATGTCTGATATCCATATCATATGAAGAAATTTCTAATTTAGAGTTTGCTTTCCTGAACTTGGTATATCTTTATTTTATACAGGTCTAAATCTAAATGATCTTTTTCCACCACTTCATATGTGGATTCAGTGAGTTTTTTTTCACCCTTCTTGTATGTAAAAATGTAAGATTTTCGCATGACACATTCGCCACACCTGGCCTACACTGTTTCTGGCCTTTGAGCTCTCAAAGGCGGATGTAAAAGTTGCGATATTTAGGCAATGCCATTCGATAAGGCCCAGTTCACACCTATGCAGGATACAAACAAATTATGTACCATTTTCATACACAGGAAAGTCTCAGCCAGGAGGTGTCCATGGCAAGCAGCCTGACAGAATCCCAGGTTCCTCCCCTCCGCCCTCCAACCAAAAGGACCAGGAAGGCAAGGAACCTGGAGGAGTCCGCGACTACTTAATTCCCAATGCTACTGCAGTACTTACAACGACCCCTGGTGTCCACGAGTCATTTGGACGTGTGACAGAGAGTAAACTGGAACACATAGAGGAGGGCCAATGCCTCATCTGTGAGGAAATCATTCTTCAGGCCCTAAACAAGGGGGCGAGGGGCCACCTGTGTGAGTTGGACCATACTACTCCTCCACCACCTCCAGCAACACCACCAACACCACAGCCACCCAACCCACCACAGCAGCATGGAAGGAAGCGTGGAAGGAAGTGTTGAGAGTGATGGCCTGGGTTTGGTGTGGTCTGGCAAAAGACGCAGGCTGTTGTAAGACCACAGCCTCGGCCCATACAGTATCTCACAAAAGTGAGTACAACCCTCATAGTTTTGTAAATATTTTATTATATCTTTTCATGTGACAACACTGAAGAAATTACACTTTGCTACAATTTAAAGTAGAGAGTGTACAGCTTGTATAACAGTGTAAATTTGCTGTCCCCTCAAAATAACTTTAACACACAGCCATTAACCACTTCAGCCCCGGACCAATTGGCAGCCAAAGGACCAGGCCCCTTTTTGCGATTCGGCACTGCGTCGCTTTAACTGACAATTGCGCGGTCGTGCGACGTGGCTCCCAAACAAAATTGGCGTCCTTTTTTTCTTACAAATAGAGCTTTCTTTTGGTGGTATTTGATCGCCCCTGCGGTTTTTATTTTTTGCACTATTAACAAAAATAGAGCGACAATTTAGAAAAAAATGCAATATTTTTTACTTTTTGCTATAATAAATATCCCCCAAAAAATATAAAAAAACATTTTTTTCCTCAGTTTAGGCCGATACATATTCTTCTACATATTTTTGGTAAAAAAAATAGCAATTAGCGATTATTGATTTGTTTGCGCAAAAGTTATAGCGTTTACAAAATAGGGGATAGTTTTATAGCATTTTTACTAGTAATGGCGGCGATCAGCGATTTTTATTATGACTGCGACATTATGGCGGACACATCGGACATTTTTGACACATTTTTGGGACCATTGTCATTTATATAGAAATCAGTGCTATTTAAATGCACTGATTCCTATGTAAATGACAGTGGCAGTGAAGGAGTTAACCACTAGGGGGCGGGGAGGGGCTAAGTGTGACGTGTTATGTTTTTTCACACAGTAGGGGGCGTGGCTGTACGACTGACATCATTGATCGGCTTTCCCGATGACAGGGAACAGCCGATCAATGACAGGCAGAGTAGGAAGCGCGGGGAGAGGTTTGTTTACACAGACCTCTCCCCGTTCTTCAGCTCTGTGACCCGATCGCGGGACACCAGCGGCGATCGCGTCTGCTGGTCCCGTGGCCACGGAGCTCCCTACCGGGCCGCGAGCGCACCGCCGGCGGCGCGACCCCACGGCTAGGCAATTAAAGGGGACGTATATATACGTGCCTTTGCCTAGCCGTGCCATTTTGCCGATGTATATATACAGTTGGCGGTCGGGAAGCGGTTAATGTCTAAACTGCTGGCAACAAAAGTGAGTACACCCCTAAGTGAAAATGTCCAAATTGGGCCCAATTAGCCATTTTCCCTCCCCGGTGTCATGTAAGTCATTAGTGTTACAAGGTTTCAGGTGTGAATGGAGAGCAGGTGTGTTAAATTTGGTGTTATTGCTCTTACTCTCTCATACTGGTCACTACAAGTTTAACATGGCACCTCATGGCAAAGAAAAAATTATTGTTGCTCTACATAAAAATAGCCTAGGCTATACAAATATTGCCAAGTCCCTGAAACTGAGCTGCAGCACGGTGGCCAAGACTATGCAGCAGTTTAGCAGGACAGGTTCCACTCAGAACAGGCCTCGCCATGGTCGACCAAAGAAGTTGAGTGCACATGCTCAGCGTCAAATTCAGAGGTTGTCTTTGTATAGACATATGAGTGCTGCCAGCATTTCTGCAGAGGTTGAAGGTGTGGGGGGTCAATCGGTCAATGCTCTGACCATACGCCACACTCTGCATTAAATTGGTCTGCATGGCTGTCATCCCAGAAGATGATGCATAAGCAAACCCGCAAACAGTTTGCTGAAGACAAGCAGACTAAGGACATGGATTACTGGAAGCATGTCCTGTGGTCTGATGAGACCAAGATAAACTTATTTGGTTCAGATAGTAGCAACCATGTGAGGAGTACAAAGACAAGTGGGTCTTGCCTACAGTCAAGCATGGTGGTGGAAGTGTCATGTCTGTGGCTGCATGAGTGCTACCGGAACTGGGGAGCTACAGTTCATTGAGGGAACCATGAATGCCAACATGTACTGTGACACACTGATGCAGAAAATGATCCCCTCACTTCAGAGGCTGGGCCGCAGGGCAGTATTCCAACATGATAACGACCCCAAACACAAATCCAAGATGACTACTGCCTTGCTAAAGAAGCTGAGGGTAAAGGTAATGGCCAAGCATGTCTCCAGACCTAAACCCTATTGAGCATCTGTAGGGCATCCTCAAATGGAAGGTGGAGGAGCGCAAGGTCTCTAACATCCACCAGCTCCGTGATGTCTTCATGGTTGAAAGGAAGAGGACTCGAGTGGCAACGTGTGAAGCTGTGGTGAACTCCATGCCCAAGAGGGTTAAGGCAGTGCTGGAAAATAATGGTTGCCACACAAAATATTGACACTTTGGGCCCAATTTGGACATTTTCACTTAAGGGCGTACTCACTTTTGTTGCCAGTGGTTTAGACATTAATGGCTGTGTTGAGTTATTTTGAGGGGACGCAAATTTACACTGTTATACAAGCTGTACACTCACTAACTTACATTGTAGCAAAGTGTCATTTCTTTAGTGTTGTCACATGAAAAGATATAATAAAATATTTACAAAAATGTGAGGGGTGTACTCACTTTTGTGAGATACTGTATATGTCATCTGCTGCTGCTCCTGATCTCTTGGAGTCATGGAACCTATTGTGCTCCCTATTAAATGGACTCCTCAGGTTACCAATTTTGGCAGTCAAATAATTGATGTCTGCCCTAGGGTACAAATGCTTCACCAATTCCAACTGTTTCTCCAGTGTTGCCTTCCTCTTTATTTTGTTATGACCCCTATTAAATTAATAATTTTTGTTTTGACAAATACTTGGCATTTTAATTAATGTGTTTAACTTCAAAAAGGACAGTTTGTTTGTGAGTAGGCAGGTACATTTCAAAAATACAATTTAAAATGAACAAGGGACACCAACATATTTGTATCTCTTTGAGGTTAAAAAATACAAGATAATAATGGTGTTGTGGTAACTTGACACACAAAATGACGATCACGAGAAAAAAAAAATATGGAGATTACTAGAAAAAAAACAAAGATTATTCAGCAGATCACGAGAAATAATAAAAAAATCAATTTGTCAGAACTCTGTGAATATCAGCAGAAAATCAACTTCATTAATCTAGCATTATAAAGAAGAAAATGTGCTGCATTGAGAGATTTCAAAATTTGCTGCGTAACAAATGTGCTATCTTCATTATGAGCGCTAGTAGGACTTTCTGACAACAAACTCACATCCAACATTTCCCCGTCGGAAAGTCTGATCGTGTGTACGCGTCATTAGGCTCGGTTCACACTAGCATGATGTGGGAACCAGCACGATTCCAGTGACGGTTCCATCATCACATAGAAGAAGCAGACGGTTCACACTGCCCTATGTGAACCACTGTTAGTGTCGATTAAACGTGTCAATAAAAAGTTATTGACACCCCCAGATCGGTTCGCATATTGCAGTGCTAACTGTCAAATGGTGCAGGAATCAGATCGCATGGGTGTGAATACCCATGCGATCTGATTCCAGTGCAGACCAAAAAAAGGGTCCTGCACCATTTTGGTGTGAATGCAATGCAAATTCAGCCATACAATATGTATGGCCTAATTTGTATCGCACAGACATTGCATGTGATCTGCACAACAGTGCGGTGCGAATCTAATGCGATGTCTAACGACGCACCAGTGTGAACCCAGCCTTAAAGTGTGTTCATCACCATCTTATAACATAAAACAGAAAATGTGTTGTCCTACTCATAACAATTTTTAGAAAAAAATTAATGTGTCACTATAGGTATAACATACCCCCCCCCCCAAAAAATATAATTGCATAAATCAAGTGTAAGTCAGTCAACATTCATAAAAGTCCATGAATAGTGCACATAAAGTCCCCTGGGAGGAGCCTGGTGATGTTAGAGGCGACATAACGGAAGTGCGGCAGGACACTGTGTGTTTTAGTCCTAAGTCACTGTTCCATATACAATGCGAGTTTAACCGATTTATATAATTACTGCAATGGCACAATGGATTTTTAAGAGAGACACCTTGTGTGAGCAGAGGAAGGGACCACCAGACATTTGTTATCATCCCCAGGAAGTGGGGGGAGCGTATACTGACCTATTATAATGTATAGATCAAAATTTATAGATCAACACCTGAAGGTGAGGGCCCATCTGTAATCACGTGTGTGGTGAATGCACATTGATCAGTCATAAGATTTACAGCACTGGGATAGTGGGTTCACTTACCAGCAAGAGAACATATTGTTGAAGCATGAACATTTATAAGATTGGAGTGGGAGTGTTTTCTGGGTACTTTATTAGCACTATGCATGGACTTTTATGAAGGTTAACTGATTTACACTTGATTTTTGCAATTATATTTTTTGGGGGGGGAATGTTACACCTCTAATGACACGTTCATTGTATCTACATTTTCTTATTGATTAATTTGTGTGTGTCCCCACAGGATGGAACTGTGGGTACACAGATCAAGATAGAAAAAGTGCCACGTCCTAATTAAATAGAGGATGTATGGTGGGCAATGTTTTGGACTTTATAGGCACAAGGTACACAGAATTGATTAAAAATTATTAACTTTATTACAACAAATTAGTTAAAATATGGACATGTTAAAAGAAATCACATAATACAGAAAATGCCTAGAGGGTAAAGGTCGAAACCACCAAGACCTTTTCCTGGTATGAATGGAGCATCCAAATGAACAGCAATCAAGAACCAATTGTGCTTGGTGTACGTAAGCGTAGTGAGATGCCGCTCTACATGTTGCACGCAGAGGCGCTTCCCCAGGAGCTTTAGGCAAATATTCAGCTTACAGTGTACCCTATATGGCTATTTAGGCTAGATAAAACATTAAATAGACAAGGTGGGCAGCGCAGAGCATATGACATGTCATCCAGTGTGTCCAAAGAGAACGGAGAGAAGGCTTGTTTATAGCAGGTATTTTCTTATCAGTAAATCAGTATACACCAATAGTAGATGAACAGTCTCCAACTTTAACATTCAGTTAGTATAAAATCCATTGATTAAAAAAAAGTATGGTTCCTTAGTGGCTGCATAATGTTACTATCAACAGTGCTCCGCACATCATAGCTGCCAAAGTCATCCACCATTAATTGACTTTGGCTGCTATGTGGTGCGGAGCGCTGTTGATGTTCCCATTATGCAGCCACTAAGGAGCGTTATGATCCTTACTTTTTTGTATCAAGGGATTTGATACCAACAGAATGTTAAAGTTGGAGACTGTTTATATTGCAAACAGGACCTTTAACCTGTTATGGTTTACAGTTTTCTTTAGGCTTAATGTACACTGGACTACATTTACAGTGGCTGTGATTTTGCTGCGTTTTGCACTTTCCCGCAGCCGGTGGTCAAAACATTTCTGTCTTCTGAGTTCAGGAGAGGGAGGTTGAAGCTCACCTAAATGTGACAGCTCCTAAACTCTGCTAAAAGTCTATGTGTACATTGGCACATATGCTTTTATGGAGTTGAGTTTAGGAGCTTTGGCAAAAAAACACCAAAAGCTCCTGAACTCAAGTTTAGGAGCTGCCAATGTAGGTTAGTGTATATGAAGCCTTACAGTATTTGGCAGACTGGAATCCCATCAAAACATCAGTGATTTATGGTACTCATATTTACAAATTCAAAAAAGCTGTAAAATGAACCAACATAATTCATACAATACAAGGAAATTAAAAGTAACAGTAACAACCAATGAGCTGTTGAGGTTTACTTTAATAAGGTAGGTGAGAGATTTATTGTGATGGGTTGCTATGATTTGCCAAACTTTCCTTCTTGCCTTATTGGATAAGTGATTAAATAACTGATTAGATAGGGCTATAATCTGAGACTGATTAGCAAATGACAATGTAGCTGAACTTTAGGACAATGGTTCTTAGTTACACTACTAATTAGGAGTAAGTGTCAATAAAATAAAATGTACACAGAAATATCCAAAAGGGGCTCTTACCGTGCTAATTCCCTTTTATGGATGCTAAATAATTACTGCACCTTAGGTATATCTAATAATAAATGTGCCAATTAGCCATAGAAACCAATCCGTTTGCAGGTTTTATTTGCAAAACTTAATTGAACAAGTTAGAAGCTAATTGGCTACTGTACACAGCTACACCAGATTCTGAGTGCTCCAGTTTTAGTAAATCTCCTCTATGTCGTGAATGTGGAATCATCCCATAATACCTGGACATCTCTTCATTGAAGGAAAGCTAATCCTAATTTGTTAATCGTATTTGATTTCTTTAAGAATAAAATTTGCTAGACATTTGAACCCAGTGCCCAAATAGAAATATTTTATTTTTCTCTTTGCTAATAAAAATGATTCATACAATGTCCATTGATAAAATAATGTATTATTGAAAAAAATGTAACTTCAGGGAACCAAGACATAATATAAAGATACCCCACAAAGTGTTTACATTGGGTAATGCACCCAAATAATTTGTTTTACAAATACACATTTTAGTTGACATCCTTGGGGCATACAGTATGTATACAATAAAAATGCAATATTTTTTCTAAACTTTTAGACTGATTTTATGTTACAACTGTTTTGAAAGCATCTATAGATTTCTGTGTATTGTACATAACATTATAGATTAGCACAGTACAGTCAATTCCTGAAACCTTCTTAACCCACTAAATTGTTCTTTTGCCTCTATGTATTGAATTGACCTCCTATTGATTTCCAAGAACACCTCCGGTGTAACATACTAGCTTCTGAATACTCTTGTGTAATACACTCCTGAACTGTCAAAAGTATCGGAGCATTTTTTTATATAAAACCTGCAAATATATTTTCTTCCCCATAGTGACATGGTTAAATGTAAACTGATTTTCTCATTAAAACATACTGTAACTTGAATCATTCTGTTTACTATGTGAACCACTGCATAACTAACTGCCTGTGCTGTATACATATTATAATATGAATTAATATATTAATTCAGATTATATAATAGATAACATAAACAACTTATCAATGACAATTATATACAGTCACTTGACAACAGCTTTTAAATGTTTTGACTGTTCAGGAGCTGATAAGTTTAGGTAACATAATTCCTGCACATCTAAACTATATTGCATTTTCTGTTAGGCCTCCAAAAGTCTAAGGGTATGTAATGTGGAAATCTGGATGTGTATGGGGGGAATGAGATAGCAATCACTGGGGACAGATTTTTAGTTTCAGCCAACTTGCATAAGCCAACTGTCTTTTGTGGTCTTCTCCTTTCTTAACCCAGTTATCTGACCAGCTTGATATGCCACACAAGGCAGACCTAGACTGGGAGCAGATAGGCTGAGAGAGATAGTTTACCACTTGAGATGAACTTTAGGTTCAGGATGAACATGAGTTCAATCTAAACCCAGCATATTCACAGTTAAACTAATGGATTACCAAATAGTCTGATTTGGCCAGTTCCCCTGCCTGTCCAAACTTAAAGCGTTTGTTACCCCAACATTTCATATTCCTAGAAAA
Source organism: Lithobates sylvaticus (assembly GCA_028564925.1). Classification (NCBI taxonomy): domain Eukaryota; kingdom Metazoa; phylum Chordata; class Amphibia; order Anura; family Ranidae; genus Lithobates; species Lithobates sylvaticus. Next base: position 183,522,267 of record CM053036.1, read on the forward strand.
TGCTGCTGAAGTAGTTCCCCCTGAGGAAGATACGTCATATCACTGTATCGACACGCATTGGGGAGGGGACAGGACAGTGCAGGAGACAGCTACATACTACTTCTACTACTAGGAACATACTACGTCAGCGTTTTAGCTTTCTGTAGAGTGGTGCACTGAAGCACTCAGCAAATGGGAGTACCCTGGAGAGGGGCTATTGTTAATTAACCACTTGAGCTCCAGAACATTTGGCTGGCCAAAGACCAGAGCACTTTTTGCAATTCGCACTGCGTCGCTTTAACTGACAATTGCGCGGTCGTGCGACATGGCTCCCAAACAAAATTGACGTCCTTTTTTTCCCCACAAATAGAGTTTTCTTTTGGTGGTATTTGATCACCTTTGCGTTTTTTTTTTTTTTTTTTTTTTTTGCGCTATAAACAAAAACATTGCGACAATTTTGAAAAAAACGCATTATTTTTTATTTTTTGCTATAATAAATATCCCCAAAAAATATATATTTTTTTTTCCTCAGTTTTTCCTCAGGTCAATGAAATCACCCTGCATTCCCAGCCAGTTTGTTGACATCTCTCAGCTGTCCAGGAACTTTCATTTGTGACAGGAATATTGATGGGCAGCAGTGTTGTTGTGGCAGATCATTGTGTTGTTGGATCATCAGGGTGTCACTAATTGTGACTGATGATGGATCTGCATCACTGGACAACGTGATTGACTTTGAATTTATATTGGTGAAAATTTCAGATTTTACAGTTGTTGTTTGATAAAGGACTTTCTATGATGTCTGTTTTTTATTTACTTTTTCAATTTACTTTTGATTAAGTAAGAAGGGGTACTATTCACCCCTTACTCATCCACACGGGGGGGATGACAAATCCCCTTCACAGACTCCCACATCCACCATGATGATGAGGTCATTTTAGAGGTATTATTTGGAATAAACAGTGACATAACAACAGAAACCAGATGTAAACACGATTGGGATAAAAAATTGTATAATAATGGAGGGGTGGTGTGCGGACGCCTAGGTGGACGGTAATGCCGGCTTAGAGCTCCGCTCCTGTGACAACCGCGCCGGAGGACTACAGGTCACAGAGGTCCTTATTGTCACCAGAAACGGTTGACAAAGATACCCCACAGCTTTAGGCACCTGGTGAGATGGTTCTTAGGGGGACAAAATCAAAATTTAAAACTGCTATTAAGAAAGATAAAGCACAGCAGCCTTCTTCCAAGATGGCGGCGGCAGTCTCCTCACAGTCTCATTCTCCTCACAAGGCTAAACCATTGAAATTAACTGCTAATACCACTGAAGCTACTGAGGACTCTGACTCTGATTCTGGAGATTCACAAATGGAATCTCACTCTGTTTTATTTGAGAAATTTGAGCATATTCTACAGAAGGCTTTGAAACAAACTTCAGACCATATAACTGACAGGCTGACTAGAGAATGTAGAGAATTGGGTTTTATAACAGCTGATTTAGAGATACGTATGGATGATATTGAAAGCCAATCCCAGCATTTTACCTTAGAATTTAAAAATCTTAAGGAGGAGAATGTTATTCTGCAGTCACGCTTAGAGGACCAGGAGAATAGAGCTAGAAGGGCCAATTTAAGGATCAGGGGAATTACTGAGACTATAACTGATGTGTATGCTACCATGATTGCCCTGTTTCAAGAATTACACCTTGGTATTCCCGTGGAAAGATTAGAAATGGATAGAGCACATAGAGCGTTGGCGCCACGCAAACTGAATGGTCCCCCAAGGGACATAATTGTTAAGTTCCATTACTACCGCACAAAGGAGCAATTGCTAGCAGCAGCTAGGGAAAAAGGTCCCCTCATGTTTCAAGGACATGTATACCAACTCTTTTCAGATTTGTCTCTTATCACAGTGGCAAAAAGGTGAGCTCTTAAACCCCAGCTACCATTACTTCAACAGCACCAGATTAACTATCAATGGGGGTTTCCTATCTCTCTCAGATTTACACATCTTGAGACCAAATATATATGTCGCTCTTCAGAGGACTTACAGTCGGCCCTGATTGAATTGGGCCTTGCTGACAAAACTACATCCAAAGATTATTCCTGCAGGAGATCAGCTTCCAAGTCCCCTCAACATTCAGCTACTGCCAACTCTAAACCTCCATCTTCTTCTTCACCTCATAATCAACATAAAAGAGGCAGATTTGAACATCTGACCCCTAATACTGAAGATTCTATGCACTGAGATTAATAGATGCCTTCTTTTCTGGTATTTCCTTAGTCAGACCTACTGGTTATTCCAGTGTCTGTAAAATGTATGCTATACATTGCTAATTTTTCCTAAATTTTTTTTGGCCTTCTGATATACATCAAAATTTGCAGCCTTAGCCTACTGGCTATACATTGCTAATCATTTTTCTTTAAATTTTTTGGCCTTCTGGTATATATCCAAATCCCCCCCCCCTTTTTTTTTTTTGCTGTCCCATATTTTTTATTTTATTTTTCTTTTTTTAGTACATGTTATTAAATCACTTGATTCATATAGTGACTAATAAGGTTATATAGCTGCTTAATGTTTAATTCCTGTGGTTCTCTGGCGCGGTTCGCCACTTTTGGAATTCTTTGCTGCCCTTTTGCCATCCTCAGACCCTTGCTTTTATCGTGCGAGACTCTGATGATGGCTTTGGAGCCCCTAGGAGTCCCTTGTCTACTCCTAGGAGTTGCTCCCATACCCTATTGAATTTGTATTGCTTATATTCACAATTCTCTGATATTGGGGTTATTTTATCAATCTATGTTTTCCCTTTCTCTATTCTTTCTTTTCTTTTCTCTTCTCTCGAGTTGGTGACCTTTACTTTAAGTTTGGGTCACATTACATATTGTAAGCTGATTCATTCGATCTTGTTATGGCCCCCACAAATATTTTATCTCTTAATGTACAAGGATTTAATATCCCACAAAAACGTACGAAAGCTGTGAGCTCCTTTTCAGTCAAGAAGGCACACATAATCTGTTTACAGGAAACCCACTTTATTGATAAAACTGAACCTAAATTTCTTTCATCCTCATACCCACAGTTCTTCACTGCCTTCGCCAAGGTCAAACAATGTGGAACTCTTATTGGGTTTCACCGATCCATGCCATTCACCCTTGTCACACAACTTAAAGATCCTGAAGGGAGATATCTACTGCTTACTGGTTATATATCAGATATTGCTATCACCATAGTATCATACTATGCTCCGAATAAAAAAACAGAATCATTCTTATCCCATCTTTTCCAAGTGGTTGAAGCACACAAATTTGGTACTGTAATCCTATGTGGAGACTCGAATACAACTGTATTTCCCTTTTTAGATAAATCTCCCTCAGTCCCCATTACTGGGTCCAAAAAACATAACCTTCAACAGTTGCTCTCTAGACATCAGCTAATAGATACTTGGCGTGAATCCAATCCAACCAGTAGACGCTTCACACACTACTCTTATCCACACAAATCCTTTTCCCGCATTGACCATATTTTGTCCCCTCAAGTATGACTCCTGAAATTTTGTCCTCTAAAATTATCCCGCTTACTTGGTCAGACCATTGTGCTATATACACTATTATAGCTTCTATAATACCTAGATCACATGACACAACCTGGTATATAAACAACTCTACTTTAGCACATCCTCAACACTGTCTTGAGATAGAGAAGGAGATAAATGACTACCTTTCTTCTAATGATACAGGCGATATTTCTGACCTCACTTTGTGGGAAGCGCATAAAGTGGTAATTCGTGGCAGATTGATTTAACAGGCAACAAGGCTCAAAAAAGAACGCAAACGTATGCTTGCTAAGCTAGAAGCTAACTTTACCTCTTGTCATGATATGTTTCAGTCATCCCCGAATGCCACTAATAATGCTAAATTCGATAAAGCCCATTTAGATCTAGATCTATTTCTAACAGATTCTGCAGACAAACTCTTACGTAAGCGTCAACATATCCAATCCCTTAAAGCTAATAAACCAGACTCCCTCTTAGCTAGAAGCTTAAAATCAATACATCAAATTAGGTCCTCCATAATACTAAAGACGTCCCGAGACTCCTATACTAGTAATCCGGCCAAGATAGTTGAAATGTTTCGTTCCAACTTAGTTAAAATATATTCCACCGCATCAGACTTCAACCAGGCTAACGCCCATTAATTTTTCTCCAATATTAAATTACCTGACATGAACAATGAACAACGTGAGAGACTTGAACGCCCTATTACTATTAATGAAGTTCAGACTGCTATAAAAGATCTGAAATTGCATAAAAGGCCTGGCCCTGATGGGTATTCGGCATCATACTATAAAAATTTTGGGCATATTTTATCTCCAATTCTAACCAGAGTTAGAGTCAGGTCATTCATTTCAATCTGAATCACTATCCTCTATTATTGTTATGATACCTAAACCGCACACAGATTTGTCCTCTTGGTCCAATTACAGTCCCATTTCTCTCCTTAATTTAGATATTAAATTACTAGCCAAAATCCTAGCATCCCGTTTGAATAATTTTATAGGCCACTTGATACATCGAGATCAAACAGGTTTTATTCCTAAGAGGCAAGCAGGAGATAATATCAGAAGAGAACTTTTACTCATCCAAGCTGCCAAATCTAGACGGATCCCCACTTGTCTTTTATCATTAGATATCAGAAAGGCATTTGAATCGGTCACATGGCCTTATATGCAATTTACTCTTCAAAAATGGGGTTTTGGTGATAATTTCCTGACTTGGGTCTCTCCCCTGTACAATAACCCCAGAGCGTATATAAAATACGCGGGATATAAATCTGCAATGATTGATATCAGAAGAGGCACAAGACAGGGTTGCCCCTTATCCCCATTGCTTTTCGCCATGCTCATAGAACCCTTAGCTCAATCAATCAGATCTAACCCCGACATCAAAGGTATTGAACTAGGTGGATATCATCATAAGCTTTGTCTTTATGCAGACGATATACTTATTTTTCTATCTCACCCCCACATCTCTGCTCCAAACCTTCTTCGTACATTAAATACATTTTCACATATTTCCGGTCTCTTTGTAAATCACACTAAATCAAATGCGCTAAACATTTCTATAAAACAGTCTGATCTTCTACTAGCTCAATCTTCTTCTTTACCGTTTAATTGGGTTAATCATCAAATACCATATTTAGGTGTACATCTTACACCCTCACTCTCAGATCTTTATGCAGCCAACTATTTGCCTTTGCTGAAACAGGTTACAAGCCTATTAAAACAATGGTCATCGTTACCATTATCATGGTTTGGACGCATAAATGCGATAAAAATGTCTATTCTACCAACATTTTTATATTTGTATAGAGTACTTCCAATTTCTGTACCATCATATTTTTTTAGGCTCACACAGAATAAGGTTATGTTATTTATTTGGAATAATATTAAGCCCTGTATCCCGAAATCTACTCTATACCTTAACAAATCTAAAGGGGGCCTGGGGCTACCAAATTTGGCCTCCTACTACTACGCAGCTCAATTATCGATATTACCCAAGTACCATTCAACAGAAGATATTCCCTTATGGGTTGTTATAGAAGCTATAGATAGTGACCCCATCTCAGTAGCCAACCTACTATGGATTCAACCTAAAGATAGATCCAATTTGTCTAACCCAAAAATCACAAAACACTCATTGTCTGTCTGGGACAAATTTGGTAGCCCCTATAAATTCCTATCGGCACATAATCCATTTATTTCCTTTCTAGGGAACCCAGCTTTTTATCCTGCCTGGAAATTTCCAAAATCTTTTTCAGCTTGGTCATCTGTTAACTTGACAAGACTATGTAAATTGTTATCCACCGATGGCATTCAAACATTTCCTAGCTTATGTACTACTTATGGACTTCCAAATAACGAGATATTCCGTTACCTGCAAATTAAGAACTTCTATATGCCTTTCATTAGGTCAGATGTAACATCTAGTAAATTGTCTCATTTCGAACACATCTGTTTAAATGATCCACATGTTAAAGGTTTAATTTCATATATGTATCAAACTCTTATCACTTATCCTACTGAAATATTCCCACCATATACTGTTAAATGGGCACAAGATATGGGTCGTACATTTGACAACAATGACTGGTCTAACATTTGGTTAGCTGCTAAATCATCATCTCCTAACTGTTACGCCTTAGAAACCAACTTCAAAGTTCTGGCACGTTGGTATTTAGTACCAGCGAGAATAGCAAAATTCTCTCCTTCCTATCCCAATAATTGTTTTAGAGGATGCTCTTCCCCTGGTACTCATCTACACATATGGTGGGATTGTCCAGTGGCGCAAGAATTTTGGAATAATATCTTCGCAATAGCCTCCAACATACAGTGGTGTGAAAAAGTGTTTGCCCCCTTCCTCATTTCCTGTTCCTTTGCATGTTTGTCACACTTAAGTGTTTCGGAACATCAAACCAATTTAAACAATAGTCAAGGACAACACAAGTAAACACAAAATGCAATTTGTAAATGAAGGTTTTTATTATTAAAGGTGAACAAAAATCCAAACCATCATGGCCCTGTGTGAAAAAGTGATTGCCCCCTAAACCTAATAACTGGTTGGGCCACCCTTAGCAGCAACAACTGCAACCAAGCATTTGCGATAACGTGCAATGCGGCTTTTACAGCGTCCTGGAGGAATTTTGGCCCACTCATCTTTGCAGAATTGTCCTTATTCAGTTACATTAGAGGGTTTTCGAGCATGAACGGCCTTTTTAAGGTCATACCACAACATCTCAATAGGATTCAGGTCAGGACTTTGGCTAGGCCACTCCAAAGTCTTCATTTTGTTTTTCTTCAGCCATTCGGTGGTGGACTTGCTGGTGTGTTTAGGATCATTGTCCTGCTGCAGAACCCAAGTTCGTTTCAGCTTGAGTACACGAACAGATGGTCGGACATTCTCCTTCAGGATCTCTTGGTAGACAGCAGAATTCATAGTTCCTTTTATCACGGCAAGTCTTCCAGGTCCTGAAGCAGCAAAACAGCCCCAGACCATCACACTACCACCACCATATTTTACTGTTGGTATAATGTTCTTTTTCTGAAATGCAGTGTTCCTTCTACGCCAGATATACTTGGACACACACCTTCCAAAGAGTTCCACTTTTGTCTCATCGGTCCACAGAATGTTGTCCCAAAAGTCTTGGGGATCATCAAGATGTGTTGTGGAGAAATTGAGACGAGCTTTGATGTTCTTTTTGCTCAGCAGTGGTTTTCTCCTTGGAACTCTGCCATGCAGGCCATTTTTGCCCAGTCTTTTCCTGATGGTGGAGGCATGAATGCTGACCTTAACTGAGGCAAGTGAGGCCTGCAGTTCCTTGGACGTTGTTGTGGGGTCTTTTGTGACCTCTTGGATGAGTCGTCACTGCGCTCTTGGGGTCATTTTGGGCGGCCGGCCACTCCTGGGAAGGTTCACCACTGTTCCATGTCTTCGCCATTTGTGGATAATGGCTCTCACTGTGGTTCGCTGGATTCCCAAAGCTTTGGAAATGGCTTTATAACCCTTTCCAGACTGATAGATCTCAATTACTTTCTTTCTCAATTGTTCCTGAATTTCTTTGGGTCTCGGCATGATGTGTAGCTTTTAAAGAACTTATGGTGGACCTTACTGTGTCAAGCAGCTCCTATTTAAGTGATGCCTTGATTGTGAACAGGTGTGGCAATAATAAGGCCTGGGTGTGGCTAGAGAAATTGAACTCAGGTGTGGACAACCACAGTTATAGTATGTTTTAACAAGGGGGGCAATCACTTTTTCACACAGGGCCATGATGGTTTGGATTTTTTTTCACCTTTAATAATTAACACCTTCATTTACAAACTGCATTTTGTGTTTACTTGTGTTGTCCTTGACTATTGTTTAAATTGGTTTGATGTTCCGAAACACTTAAGTGTGACAAACATGCAAAGGAACAGGAAATGAGGAAGGGGCAAACACTTTTTCACATCACTGTAGATACCTATGTTGCGCCGGATCCAGCTATTGCGCTCTTAAATCTTAAACCAGACGTACTCACCCTTGTACAATTCAAATTGCGTATACATATTTGCACGGCGGCCAAACAAACCATAGCCAAGGCTTGGAAAACAAAAACTTTAATAGTGGCAGAGGCCAAACACAGATTAAATAAAGCTCTAATTTTTGCTAAAATGACAGCTATTAAAGACAATACCATTAACACATTTCGTATGATTTGGCAACCCTGGGTTACTCATTTCTTTCCTTCTGACTTTGACCAGTCACTGTTGTTACCATATTAAAATCCTTGTGTCTTATTTCTTTTTCTGTAACATTTTCATATGATAAATACCAGGTCACCACCTCGAGAGACTCTGCTTCTTTTCTTCTCTCTCTTTCCTTTCTTCCTTTTCCTTTCTCATTCATTTTTACTCACATGTCTCCTTTCTCCCCACTTATTGCTATGTTAAGGATAATATTGGGTTACAATATTGTTCCAAGCAATGGCTTAATTCTCCCTATCATAGAGATTTCCTTATCTTGATGATTTAATCTTCATAACTTTCCCTACGGTTTTGGTCATGGTATTCTTTTGTCTACTAGGGAAAGGGTTACATGGTTATACCTTTATATTATTTGCCTTATGTTATATAATATAATAAGGCGATATTACATCTCCGTTTTTGACTAGTTAGGCCTCTGTCCGCTCACAGTTTGAGCCCATTAGGGGTGGTCAGGTGTTCCTTTCTCATATAACTATGATATTATTTTTATTTCATACCTACCTTATAATACTATTTGATCTCTATGCTTCTTAATTTTAAATTTTTCACATCTATCTTGTGTACTCAATAATTGATGATAAACATGTTGCTTATTTGTATTACCCATGTTATGAGACATGTTCTGTTATATTATTAAACTCAATAAAAATATTGAACAAGAAAAAAATTGTATAATGATACAAAAAACAATAATAATATTCAGTGTAAATACTCTGTCTTTATGGTGCTATTAGCATGTTAAATACAATGTTTGTAGTTGTATCATAAATTTGCAATGTTATGCAAATCATAAATACATTTTTGCCCAGCAAACTGATTACATTCCCCATTTGAGACAGAGTTTTTTGTGGCATTCTGTGTTATTCAAAAATCATATCCATTTGGCAATTAGTCGAATTTCATATTACAGTCAAAAAGCTTACACATCAGTACTCTTCATATACGATTGATAGGTCTATTAAAAGCTATTACTATGTATGGAGAAACTCAGTTGCACTTAGAAATAATATCGAGAGTTCTGGTAAGTGAAAGCACTTAACTATTTCCCTCCGTGACAGCGATGGCAACCTTTGGCCCCAAGCATGCTGTTTTAGAGGAAAACTACAGTTTTCTCTAAGAAGAAGGATATTTTCCATCTTAATGGTTAGTAGAATATCTGCTGACCCTGAATTCCAATAAGTAATTTTGTTTTCAGAGAAGAAAACTCAATAATTTAAATCATGAAGCCATGTTTTTGGTCATTAAATGTGGGAAGTATCATCAGAAGATGCATTGTTTGGATACCAGCTGTTTAGTAACTATTCCCCAAAATAATGACTCTTGGTGCAGTTGTTGGATTAATTCTGTAACTTAGCTGTATTCCGAATGTATTCTATATTTACAAATTGTACCCTTTAAACAAGTTGTATGCTTTTCCATATTTCTGATTTGTGTTCCTTATCTTGTAGCAATTTATCAGAACATTATGTGATTTAGTGTGTCTCATAAACATTTGCTGAAAATAAATGTTAAGGCAACTCTATTAAATGCTTTTAAACAGCTGAATTAATATATCCCAGAAAACATGAATTAATCATGCATATGTTAGGGAGGTAAAACACATTTTGTGGTTATAGGGTACTAAGTTTTTATCCTACTTTACTGTCTTTTTTATATTTTATTTTCTAATAGGGTATACTGGTTCAGTTGCCAAAATGTTTATTTGCTAGTTTTTGTAACAATTGATATAAAACATTATTAAAGGGAATCTATCACTTGATTTGCAAACATTTGTTAACCAGAAAAGTGCCTGATGTACAAATTATGCTGGCTCACATTTATAAGTCCCCTTTTACCCCTCCATTGGCGCAAACAAATACTGCTGTGCACTATGGGCAATCTCTGGGTTTCCACTTGCCTAGTAAGAGGTTCTTTAAAAATTGAAAATATGTATATATATGGAATTAAAAAAAAATACTATAAAAAAGAAACACATACATAAGGCACTTTAAAAAAACATAGTGACGTGTTTTAAGCAGTTGTTCAAAATAAAATATAATATTGAATATTGTTATTGAAGTTTAATCCACTTATATTTTTCCTTCCCGTCTTCTGTCAGACCAGCTGCAGTACACACAGGCTGACTGTTGGCTGTTTTTTATTCAACCAGCCGATGCTGCCCGACATTGGGCTTGTGTGTACTAGGCTTTAATAATGTTAAATAATTATAAATAGGTTTATGGCTTTATGTGTTGGTACTAGGTTAGGAGCTAATATTCAGAGTAATGTAAGGTGTTAAGCCCCATACACACGTGCCGAATGTCGGGAGACATCGGCTGGTTCACTAAAAACCGACTGACATTCTTCTCCTGTGTATGTCAGTCAGCCAACCGACTCCCGATCAGCGTTGGATGGTTAGTACAGCGGCTCTGACCAGAGCTGTCAGTCTTTTTTGTTCAACCCCTGGGATTGAACGAAAAAAAGAAAACTGTTAGTGTGTATCAGGCTTTAGATAGTTAATTGTAAGGCTTAGATTAAGCATAAGGATAGGTTAATGCGTAGTGCTTAGTTCAAAGTTAATCATTTGCGTTTGCTATAGACCACCCAATGTTAATGAGGAGGTGGAGACTCAACTCCTTGCACAGATGGAAAGGGCTGCAAGGACTGGGATGGTGATAATAATGGGGGATTTTAACTATCCGAAAAATTAACTGGAGCAATGGCACTGCTGGAACAGCTAAAGGGCAAAAATTATAAACCTATTACTGGATAATTTTATAGTCCAGTTTATTGAGGCCTCAACTAGAAATTATGCTCTTTTGGACCTGGTAATCTCTAACCATGCAGAGCTTATTACTAATGTTCATATAAAGGAACATCTGGGTAGCAGCGACCATAAATGATTCCATTTGATGTTAGCTGTAAGCAAAAAACACATATATGAGGAAGATAAAAACACGAAACTTTAAGAGAGCAAATTTTCCAAGGATGAGGGCTGCTCTCGTACACACGATCGGAAATTCAGCCAGCAAAAGACTGATGAGAGCTTTTGGTCAGAAAATGCGACCGTGTGTATGCTCCATCAGACTTTTGCTGGGCGAATTTCCGCCAGCAAAAGATTGAAAGCATGTTCTCAATTTTTCCGACGCAAAAAGTTTCTTTTGGAAATTCCGTTCGTGTGTATGCAATTCCGATGCTCAAAAAAACATGCATGCTCAGAATTAAGTAAGAGAAGGAGTCACTTAGTCTGGTAAAACTACTGTTCGTAATGGAGATGGCACATTCATCACACAGAAAATGTTTAAATCTTTCAATGCAGTGCATTTTCTTCTTCTATAGGATGCTAGAAGAATGAAGTTGTTTTGCTGCTCATATTCACACAGAGTTCTCACAAACGTATTTCTATATTATTTCTCCTGATCTCATGCATATTCTTTTTTGTGTTTAAAGCCAGATCTCCATAATAATGTTTAGAATTTTTTTTATAGTATTTTTTTTTTTTTAAATCAAGATCTCCTGTATTTGTAAACCTCAAGGAGGTTGCTTGGTGTCCCTTGTTAATTTGACATTGTATTTTTGAAATGTACCTGCCTACTCACAAAAAAACTGTCCTATTTGAAGAAAAACACATAGGCAAGTATTTTCATAACCAAAAATCTCCATTTATTCTGGCTCATAATAACAAAATAAAGAGGGAAGGCAACGCTGGAGAAACAGCTGGAATTTGCGAAGCCTATGGCCCACAGGGCAGACATCAACTCGCCCCGTCTCTTTCGTCGCAGTGGGAGAGGAACATGGCGGAGACGCAGCAGGTGCTTAATAGCAGTAACGAGGAGGAGGAAAGCCCGGAGCAAGAAACGTCCCGATCCCGGAGGAGATTTAAGGCCTCATATATTGCCTTTGTAGAGATGGTGGAGATGGTGGACATCTTGAAGAAGGCCAACTATGAAGGGAAGTATGGACCGTACACAAACCCAAATGTGAGAAAGGCCAAGATCATGACTAAAGTTGTGAAGAGTCTGCGCCGGAATTTTGGGGTACGACAATCCAAGAAGCAATTGAGGAAACGATGGTTAGACCTCAAATTAAGGGAGCACAATCAATACAGAAGGTTCAAGAAAGTGCTTCAAAAAAGTAAGTACTTGTCGTGTGTTCCTATTATTAATATTACTTGCATGCTGCGCCATGTGCTTTTCTTTACTGTTGTACAGTTTAAAATGGCTACTTTCATGTTCGTGGGCGGCACAGTAATCGGTCGTAGTAAACATCGTTGGTTTGCCAACTAAACACAATGTTTTTGACAGATATCCTGGGCCCATATACACCTAGCCTAGTCACTTAACAATGTATATTGTCAGCTCCATAGTACTGGTTTACCCTAAAGACCCCCTAAAAGCAGTTTGGGGAAAATGGGGAAAATAAAAGTCAGTTTGCCTCGCCTAGTGACCAGTTCCATGATTAAGTCAATTGTATGACGAAACATGTCGGATTTTGGCTACTGGGGAGGGAGGGTTCCAAATGAGTTTGGGACCCCCCCCCCCCCCAAAAAGCCTCTTGCACTCTGCATGAATTTAAGGACACAAATAACATTTCAACACATTTTAGGGGGTCTTTAGGGTAAACCAGTACTATGGAGCTGACAATATACATTAAGTGACTAGGCTAGGTGTATATGGGCCCCAGATAGCATGCTGGGGAGGTTAGTGAAGGCAAATATTCATGTAGGACAAAAAAGGAGCATTAAAAGCTTACAGCATGCATGAGGACAAAGGGGACATTCACAGCATATTATAATCATCGTAATTAGGGAATGATGAAATAAATAAAATACATTAGCATACATTAAATACAAAGAATGTGATTTTAAAGGAGACATCTTACCTTAATATAGTCCTTCTGCAGGACCTGAATAATGGCAGAACAGGTCTCTGGCATAATGATCCTTAGAGCCTGGGGGGAGATGCCTGTCGAGAACTTGAGGTCCTGCCAGCTTCTCCCAGTCGCCAAGTACCGCAACGTGGTAAATAGCCTCTGCTCCGGAGTGATGGCTTGCCTCATGCAGGTATCCTGCCTGCTGATATAAGGAGTCAGCAAAGCCAACAGATGGTAAAAAACGGGTCCATCATCATGGATTATTCTCCTGGATCGCACGCAGCAAAGCCATATGAGAGAATTGGTCACGCTGGAGTAACCAATTCTTGGTCCATGAACTCCTCCACACCCTGTTCATGGACTGGGCTTGGGTCAAAGCTAGAAGCCCAACACCAAGCCCCCACACAGCACGAACTCTACCATGAGTACGTTCCCGCAACATGGCTTCAAAACGGTCGGCTGGTCAGAACGAACTACAGAACGCACTGAAGAACAGCAAGGCCTGTGAAGAGCAAGCTGAAAATCAGCAACAAGTTGACAAGAACGCACTGAAAACAGATACAAACTGACTGAACGCACTGAAAAACAGATACAAACCCACAAGCACAAACTGAACAGCAGTAAAACAATCTGAAAAGCTTGAGTCTGAAAAGCTTGAATCGTCTCTAACCAAACTTCGACTAACACAAGATAAACACAAGATTAGCAGAAGGAGCCCAAAGGGTGGCGCAGTGGCTATTAAACTTCCTTTTTATGGTTCATGTCGTACGTGTTGTATGTCACTACGTTCTTGGCGGTCGGAATTTGGTGTGACCGTGTGTATGCAAGACAAACTTGAGCGGAATTCCGTCGGAAAAACCATCATAGCTGTTTCCGACGAGAATTACGATTGTGTGTACGCGGCATAAGACTAATGGTGTTGCATACACACGGTCGGTCAAAGTTGTCGGAAAATCCAATCATTCTGAACGTGGTGACGTTCGTTGCGTACGACGGCACTACGTAGAGGCTAGTAGCCAATAGCTTTGGTCTTGTAATGTGATCTGAGCATGCGTGGCACTTTGTCTGTCGGAATTCGCTACACACCATCGGAAAAAGTCCAATCGGACTTTGTTGTCGGAAAATTTGAGAGCAGGAGATAAAACTTTGTCCGTCGGAAAATCCGATGGAAAAAGTCAGATGGAGCCTACACACGGTCGGAATTTCCGACAACTTTGTCCGATAGGACCTTTTTCGTCGGAAAATCCGACCGTGTGTATGGGGAATTAGACTGGGAGGGAATATTGGCATTGATGAACACAGTGAATTCTTTGGCCTCCATCCACTTTCTCAGCGCTAGAATGTATATCAGGCTTTAGACAATCTTAAATCTATTGTAATTATAACACTAAATGTTAAAACATATATAACATCACTTAAAACAGTGTAATATTAATGAGATAAGCTGCCGCTTAAAATGCAAACGCACAAAAAACATCAAACAGTTAGTAATAATAAAATTGCAAAGTCCAGACATAGTGCATTGAATTATTATTATAGCAGCGCTACTGTCACAAAGTTCATTATCAGCTTTGATGTGAATAAAGTGCACGCGAGTAATAATAATAATCGAACAATGTAAGGTAAGTCCCAGAAATCTCAGGTGGAAGAAAATCTTAAACACCCAACACTGCAGTCTGTGTGTCACACTTCCCTTCGGAGGTTCAAACTCACCAAAGGGTTGAAATTATCAAGCATGGATAGATAAACCACAGGTCTCCTTAACAGGGCAGCAGGTGTCACAGCAAGATCCACCGGTTCTCAGGAAAAGACCACCCCCTTATCCATCAATGCCCCCACCTTACAGAGAACCACAAAGTGAGAGACCAGTCATACCAACAAGGCCCAAGGCAGGAAGAAGTAGGGGCTGTAGGGCAGGATTGAGAGTTCAACAAAAAAAAGAAGGCGAGGGCGTGTCCTGGTGTGAGCAGCGGCGGACATTTTTGCGGGGAGCTCTGGCAGTACTGAGATTAATCCGTCGCCATCCGGGCATACAAACAGCTTTAAAGAGCAAAAAAACTTACCAGCCTGCTCAGCTCAGTCCCCTGCAGTGTCCTGTGCTGATATTTTGGGGCAAATCTGCCCGTGGATGCCCGAGAGACGCTCCCTCCAAACACCCGTGGCAGCCACCATCTTGCCAGCCTGAGGCCTCCTGGGAAGACTCGATTCCAGCAGATTTGGGGGTAAGGGACCACCATCGGTCCCCACCGGACACCCATCCAGGTACCTGGCACGTCCAGAGGCTGAGCTGAGCCTTGGGGACATCCGCGGAGGCCACGGCCTGGTCCAGGCTAGTGCGGCCTAGTGAGGCCTGTGAATCCCTGCTGTTTCCTGGGGAGTGCATCGCGGCCGGCCCGGCCCGGCTTTGGAGGCGTGGGTACCCCTTCTGCATCTGCCCTGACACCCATCCAAATCCCGACCAGCTGCCAAGTACTAGCTAGCTAAACTGGGGCACCCTGAAGCCCAGTTCCTCCAATCTGCTGCCTTTGACACACTGCTCTAGGCCTTCCGCACACTAGCACTGCCAGCCCCACATACCCACTACTGTGCCCCTGCTTGTGTGTCTGATGTGAGGGGGGAGGCTGCTGGTGCACACAGACTGCCTGTCCACCCTGGGCAAGCCAGCGACTTGAGGCCTACGGCCAGCTTGGATGCTTGGACATCCACTGGACACTCATCCGGACACGATTGACCAACCTCTATACTGGTCTCCCTGGGTAAAATACCCAATGTATTAAAGTTTACACGTGAGTAGGCCCTGGGCCACCCATCCCTGACACTTAGACCCTTAAACACCCCGGACTGAGCGAACAAAGTTTACTGGAATCCTGCCCCCGCACATTTATACCTCCATAATCTCAGGCCAAAAACTCCCCGCAGAGATCCCCCACACTGTGCCCTCTCAGCCCCTCTCACTCCCCCCAAGGGCAACGTCTGACAGTGCTCCCTGTGAGAAACCCCCCGGAACTGACAATCAAACCTGCGGTCTGTTTTACCCTCAGCAGATATGATGAGTCTACTGACAGACACCTAAGCACCAGGAGGACTGCCCGGCTCTCCCTGGAACTACCCCAGGGACACGGAATATCCCCGGACTAGCCCAAATACACCCCCCACCACGCTATATTGCTGGAGACACGGAGTAAATCTGTGAGCAAACCAAAAGAGGGGAGGTGCTCAACGTGCACCTATACCTTGGAAGGGAGAGGCTTTATGGGAGGGGGGGGGAAATGGTCAGACACCCCAGCAAATTCAACCAGGACAGAGAAATTCCTCCACACCTTCTATTTTTGGTATTATTTTTTATCTTTATTTTTGAGGAATGATGGGAATCCAGGGGACGTATGGGGGCAGCATGCGTATGTACACCAATACATCACCACCCGGAAGACCGCTGGGGTGCTGACCCCCCGTCCTTACTGAGATCACTGTTTGCTACACCCACAAGGGGGAACACCAGGACCGCTCAGAAACTCATGGAGCTACACTTGACTGCAAACCACTGTTCCGCAGTAGCCAGTTGGGGGCGATAGGGGCGATAGGAGCTGTTTCCTGTTAAAGTTCCTGTTAAAGTTAGACTGCTAAATATGAGCCATTATCCCTTTTTTTTTTTTTTGATTATTTTTCAGAATGTCCACTCATAGTTGGTTACTGCAGTCTGCCTGTCTCACCATACCAATACCTACTTGATACACTCACACAAGTTGCCGGGAAGGGGTGGGGAGGGCCGGGGGGTCGCCTCACGGCTCGGTCTACCTACTTCCCCACCTAGGCCCACGCTCCATATGCAGGGAAATCTCTGGGGAGCGCCTCAGCCAATAGGGCTACACTAGCTACCCTCCTACTGCTGTACTTCCTAGTGACAGCTTCCTAACCTCCACTCTTTCTTTTCGGAGCTAACTCCACCTAATCTAAACTATCCCCACTACTACTCTCTCCCTCAACCCCCCCCCCTTCTCCACCACACAAACTTCTCTAACCCCCCAAACTTCCCCTCGAACATGGATATCCTCAACATAATATCCCTTAATGCAAAAGGACTTCATGATATGCTCCGCGCCAGGGCGGACATAGTCCTATTGCAGGAGACACATTTTAGAGAGAATAACCTCCCGCTACTTAAGAATAGACATCTGGCCTACCATTCCAATTACACCGAAGCCAAGACTAGAGGGGTAACTATCCTTATCTCTACTAGAGTGCCCTGGACGCTCATAATCTCTCAGACAGACAAAGAGGGTCGCTTCCTATATCTAAAGGGACTGATCGGGGACAGGACGGTGACCCTGGCAAACCTATACGCCCCAAATGAACACCAAGATGTATTCCTAAAGAGGCCGCTAAACCATCTCATGCGTTTCTCAGAGGGACAACTAATCATAGGGGGGACCTGAACATACCCCTGATCCTAACAGAGGATACCTCCTCTGGTACTTCCTCCACCACACGAGACACATGCAAACGTATTAGCCTGACATTTCACTCCGTACAACTGGTTGACACCTGGCGCCTCTTCCACCCGGGAGAGCGCGACTATACATTTTTCTCAAAACCGCACCAGACCTACTCACGCATAGACTATTTCCTAGTACCCCACAGACAACTTCACACGATCAAGGAAACTACCATTGGTTCGATTACATGGTCGCATCACGCCCTGATCAGTATGCGCTACACCCTATCAGATACGCAAACAGGACAGCGGCCACAATGGAGACTTAATGAAAGCCTCATACAGAACCCTGAAGTCCTAGCTGACGTAGTCAAGGAATTGGGTAATTATTTTGATGCCAATGGTACCCAAGACAGTGACGCAGGGGTGGTGTGGGAAGCCCACAAAGCCGTTATCAGAGGGTTACTCATTAAACACGGCTCCAGATTAAAACAGGCAAGGTCCGCACAACTATACACACTTCTCACCAAACGCCAGGCCTTGGAATTATCCCATAAAATGACACCGACCAGGCAACTTGGGATCGAACTTAACACGGTTCGCTCACAAATTACCGATCTCCTTCAATTTAAGGCCAAAGCTGCACTGCAAATCTGCCATAGGAAAAATTATGAATCGGGCAACAAATGCGGGAGACTTCTGGCCCAAACACTGCAAACACAACGGGTAGCATCCTACATCCCACACATCAGGACCACCACAGGACTGAAAAGGTCATTACCCCAACAAATCACACAGGAGTTTAAAACCTACTACAATTCCCTGTACAACCTAGCCACGACGTCACCCACAGCAGCGACTGCGACAGAATATCTAGACCAATCCCAAATGCCCTCACTATCAAAGGAGACACAGGAATCCCTAGAAGAACCCATCACATTACCTGAACTTCAACTAGCACTAAAAAACGCTAAGCCAGGCAAAGCCCCGGGCTAGATGGTCTCACCGTATCTTACTAAAAGACCCTACTCCCTACCCTAGGCCAACACCTAGTGTCACTATTCAATGGACTAGGAACAGGGAAGGCTTTCCACTACACTACACTACAAACACAAATCTCAGTTATTCTTACGGAGGGCAAAGACTCTGCCCAATGCGATAGCTACCACCCGATCTCCTACTAAACACTGACCTGAAAATCTACACCAAAATCCTGGCCTCCAGATTACAACACCTGCCCCAACTCATCCACCTGGACCAGGTTGGCTTTGTCCCAACCAGGGAGGCTAGAGACAACACCACCAAAATCCTCAACCTACTACAAATAACGGTCAATAGTAAAACGCCAAGTATATTCCTGGGAACAGACGCCGAAAAGGCGTTCGACCGGGTAAACTGGTCATTCATGTTTGAGACGCTGAGATATATAGGTCTGGGGAATAGGATGCTAAACTGGGTGGCCGCGGCTTACAAGGCACCGTTGTCCAGAGTAAGGGCGAACGGTGTACTCTCGGAGACGTTCCCGATTACGGCAAGGCTGCCCCTTCTCGCCCTTGCTGTTTGCCCTGACCCTAGAACCCTTCCTTTGCCACGCCGGGTTAAACACAGATATCACCAGAATAAGAGCTGATGAAACACGACACAAAGTATCGGCATATGCTGATGACCTCATGTTCTCCCTTTCAAACCCCTCAACCTCCCTACCACACCTCCTACGGGAGTTCGACATTTACGGCCATCTCTCTAATTTAAAGATACATTTTAACAAATCAGAGGCTATGGGCATAGGGATACCGAAACCCCAGCTTAAGCGACTTAAAGACAGCTTTAACCTGAAATGGACTGACTCAGCCCTGAAGTACCTAGGCACTTACATACCCACCTCAATACCCCAATTGTTTAAGCTCAACCCCCCCCCCCCCCCCCCGCTGAAAGCAGTTAAAAAACTACTTGATGAATGAGGAAACGGCCTCCACTCATGGCTCGGCTGCTGCAACATCCTCAAGATGTCAATACTCCCCAAATTCCTCTATCTGCCAATTCATATACCCGGGGACTATTTTAAACAAGTCCACTCCACATTTACCCGGTTTCTCTGGGCAGGGAAACACCCACGCCTAAATAGAAAATTACTTTCCCTACCAAAAGAACACGGAGGCCTGGCAATGCCAGAAGTCTTGTCAGGGAAATACCGTAGTTCGGCGCCGGGTTCCAAGAATGCGCACGTGCGGTAGAGCGGCTCAGCAAACAGTACAGGTACGCGGGGCAGCGGGTGCGCATGTGCGGGTTCGTGGCGCTCGGGTATCTGCTACAGCTCATCCAGTGCGGCTCACCGCTATGCGCGGTACTGACAGAAGACGAGTGCGCATGCACACTCGTCCGGGTATCCCACCTGACCACTTACCTGGCCTATAAAAGGCCTTCTCTTTCCCTTCACTAATTGCTGGTTTGTTGTCTCTACTTCCTGAGTCCCTGGCTCCAGTCCTTGTATCCTGTACCTTGTATCCAGTATCTTGTATCCTGTACCTGCCTGATTACCTGTGCCTGACCCGGAACCTTCCTGACCACCGCTGCTGTTACCTGTGTTTGACCCCTGGCTTGCTTCCTGGATATTCTTCTGCCTGATCATCTGTGCTTGACCCCCGGCCTGCTTACTGGACATTCTCTGAGTTACTTACCTGTGTTTGACCCCTGGCTTGCTTCCTGGATATTATTCTGCCTGATCATCTGTGCTTGACCCCCGGCCTGCTTACTGGACATTCTCTGAGTTACTTACCTGTGTTTGACCCCTGGCTTGCTTCCTGGATATTCTTCTGCCTGATCATCTGTGCTTGACCCCCGGCCTGCTTACTGGACATTCTCTGAGTTACTTACCTGTGTTTGACCCCTGGCTTGCTCCCTGGATATCCCTCTGCCTGATCATCTGTGCTTGACCCTCGGCATGCTTACTGGACATTCTCTGAGTTACTTACCTGTGTTTGACCCCTGGCTTGCTTCCTGGATATCCCTCTGCCTGATCATCTGTGCTTGACCCTCGGCCTGGCTTCCTGGACTTCCAGTTCTCGTATGCACCTCAGGATCTCCCTCCAGTGTATGTTCTGGTACCTATACAGCCTCTGCCTCATCACGGTCCTGCCAGGTGTCTACTTCCAGTGCAGCTTCAGCCTCACCTGGTCTACGTCGCTACTGCACACCACCTGCAACGCACCTGCTGGCAACCCGTGCATCTTTGTGCCCGGTGTCCTCTGTACCCACTCCAGAGGCATTGTGCACCTAGTCGCAAGGGGAGCAGCTCTCAGCATTTCGGCCCGGGTGATTACCTGTGACAAGTCCGCACATACTACCACGCAGCACACCTTAGCAGACTGTTGGACTGGTGCCGACATTAAGACACCAAATTGTGGACGCAACTGGAACAGGACCAAAGTGACATACCCCTCCAGAGAGTGGGTTTACATCCACTTTAATAGTAAAAAGGTCAGGTCTGAGCATGTAGGTCCTTTACAAAATAACCTAGAGTGGGTGACTGGGGAGAAAGAGAAGGCAAATGTATTAAATACATTCTTTAGTTCTGTGTATACAAAGGAGCATTGGGGGGAGCTCAAGTCCATAATGGTATTGACACAAATGATCCACAATGGCCCAAAAGTGATACGGTCCAGAAATATTTAGACAGAATAAAGGTGGATAAAGCACCTGCACCAGATGGTATTCACCCATGAATCCTAAAAGAATTATACTCTGTCATTTCAAAGCCATTGTATCTAATTTTTAGGGATTTATTAATGACGGGAATAGTACTACTGGATTGGCGTAGGGCCAATGTGGTGCCTATATTTAAAAAGAGAACAAAGTATTTACCAAGTAACTATAGTTTAACAAAACACCACATAGATGAGTTCTTGCTGGAAAAATATATTTTAAGCAACGGACAGCATGGATTCATAAAAGACAGAAGTTGTCAAACAAATCTGATTTATTTTTATGAAGAGGTAACTAAAACCTTGTACAGAGGGGTGGCTGTGGATGTGGTATACTTGGATTTTGCAAAAGCGTTTGACACAGTTCCCCACACATGGCTCACATGTAAGGTAAAGTCTACATGCTTGGAAAGATCAGTTTGTTAATTTAATAGAAAACTGGCTAAAAGACCAAATTCAGAGAGTAGTGGTTAATGATTCTTACTCTGAATGGTCTAAGGTTATCAGTGGTATACCCCAACTTTTTAATAACTTTATAAATGATATAGGGTCTGGGATTAAAAGTACCATACAGTCTTTGCAGATGACACCAAGCTATGCAGTGGAAAAACGTCCTTACAGGATAACAAACTAGATTCGGTCCGACTAGAGGAGGAACACTCATTTAGATTGGCACCACATCCCAAAATTTAACAGAATATGGAGAAGATGAGAGGACTAGGGATTTTAACGGTGCATTAGATAGAAAAAACAAGTTTATACATAAAATATACAGTGGTTTACATATATGGTGGACTTTGAGGTCAAAAGTAGATAGAAAAATCATGTTTGTTGCACATTAGCCCGACATGTTTCGCTGATAAGCTTCTTCAGGGGCTGTGCAAACTGTCACCAAAGACACTATATATATATATATATATATATATATATATATTAGATTTTTATTATTTATTTTAATTTAAATATATTTAAATATTTTATATTAAATAATAATTTATTAAACAAATTATTAACTGTTATATCAATATGGGAAGTGGAACACAATATCAACCCGACACCAGAGAGACCACCCTTACCCCAAGCCGTATCCACCCACTGAGAACCACTGCCTGAAAACTCACACCTGCCCAAAGACCCCAGGGAGTAGTATCCCCGTACGGTCACAGAGGGCAGAAAAACCAAGCTGGGAAAAAAGGGTAAAAAGTAATGTAAATAAGAAAGTTCAATACCTCATAAACGGAGGTATGCAGGAAAATAGTATTTCCAAAATGAAAAAAAAGAGGGAGAGAAGAATAAATTGAATGAAGCCAGTTTCCTGTACTAGAATAAATAGCAATAGCTAAGGTAAAGGCAGAGATATAGTAGACAGAATATAGCAAACTAAAATTAGGCTTACCAGTTACAATCGCTATGTATTCTAGTACAGGAAACTGGCTTCATTCAATTTATTCCTTTATCTTATTTGTCTCTCCCCCTTTTTTTAATTTTGGAAATCCCATTTTCCTGTATACCTCCGTTTATGAGGTATTGAACTTACCCTAATTTCATCAAAGTTTTTCCCTTCTCTCTCCCTTCTGAATATTTTAGTAACTTCTTATCTCCCCCTTATTGTTTCTATTTGTAGACTAAACATCTTGCTGGCTATGCTGAGCAGGGCACACTGACTCACCCTCCTACCCATGCTCTGTCTATTTGCTTTTTTAAGTGAGTATTTATATATATTAATAAACTTTAGGATTCTAATTAAAATCTAGGTCATTCTTAGTATATACATCTTTATTATTTATTCAATTCCTTTAAAAGACAAATATATATTTCTCGTTCCCTGCTGTTTTAGTTTTACAGCAAAAATTTTTTGATCTATATATACTTACATTAGTTTTTACCCTTTTTTCCTACTACTCCCTGGGGTCTTTGGGGTGTGAGTTTTCAGGCAGTGGTTCTCAGTGGGTGGATACGGCCTGGGGTAAGCATGGTTTCTGTGGTGTTGATATTGTGTTCCCATATTGATATAACAGTTAATAATCTATGTTTCTTGTGTATTTTGTTTGTTTCTAATATAATATCTAATGCACTGTTAAAATAAAAGTCCCCTCATCTTTTCTATATTCTGTCCTTACAGGATGTCTCCAATTTACAAGCCGGCCTCAATGCACTGTCTAATTGGGCGACTATGTGGAAGATGAGGTTTAATCTTAATAAATGTAAAGTTATGCACTTGGGGGCTAAGAATATGCATGCATCATAAATACTCAGGGTAGTACAACTGGGGGGGATCTGTAGTGGAGAAGGATCTGGGGGTTTTGGTAGATCATAAGCTCAATATTAGCATGCAATGCCAAGCTGCGGTTTCCAAAGCAAGCAAAGTCATTTTTTTCTTAAGAGAGGAATGGACTTCAGAGAGAGAGATATCATTTTGCCCCTGTACAAATCATTAGGAAGACCTCATCTGGAATATGCAGTTCAGTTTTGGGCACCAGTTCACAAAAAGGATATCGGGGAGCTGGACAAAGTGCAGTGAAGGGCAATCAAACTGATAAGAGGCATGGAGGAACTCAGCTATGAGGTAAGATTAGAGGAACCAAATTTCTTCTCTCGTGAGAAGAGGAGATTAAGGGGGGATATGATCAACATGTACAAATATATAAGGGGTCCATATAGTGAACTTGGTGTTGAGTTATTCACTTTACGGTCAACACAGAGGACAAGGAGGCACTCTTTACGCCTAGAGGAAAGGAGATTTCATCTCCAAATACTGAAAGGTTTCTACACAGTAAGAGCTGTGAAAATGTAGAATAGACTCCCTCCAGAGGTGGTTCTGACCAGCTCAGTAGATTGCTTTAAGAAAGGCCTGGGTTCTTTCCTAAATGTACATAATATAATTGGGTACTGACATTTATAGGTAAAGTTAATCCAGGGAAAATCTGATTGCCTCTCGGGGATCAGGAAGGGATTTTTTCCCCTGCTGTAGCAAATTGGATCATGCTTTGCTGGGATTTTTTGCCTTTCTCTGGATCAACTGTGGGTATAGGATTGGCTATATGGGATTGTATGATATTATTTTTATTTATTTATTTTTATAGTTGAACTTGATGGACTTGTGTCTTTTTTCAACCTGACTAATTATGTAACTATGTAACTACAGTGCCTTGAAAAAGTATTCATACCCTTTGAAATTTTCCACATTTTGTCATGTTACAACCAAGAACGTAAATGTATTTTATTGGGATTTTATGTAATAGATCAAGACAGAGTGGCACATAATTATGAAGTGGAAAGAAAATAATAAATGGTTTTCAAATTTTTTTACAAATAAATATCTGAAAAGTGTGGTGTGAATTTGTATTCAGCCTCCTTTACTCTGATACCCCTAACTAAAATCTAGTGGAACCAATTGCCTTAAGAAGTCCCCTAATTAATAAATAGTAAACAGGACCTGTGTGTAATTTATTCTCAGTATAAATACTGCTATTCTGTGAAGCCCTCAGAAGAAAAAAAATATTTTCACTTCACAATTATGTGTCACTTTGTGTTGGTCTATCACATAAAATCCCAGTAAAATACATTTACGTTTTTGGTTGTAAAATTACAAAATGTGGAAAATGTCAAGGGGTATGAATACTTTTTCAAGGCACTCTATGTAATGGTTAATTTTAAGAGTTAGGTAGTAGATTAGTTCCAAGAATACAGTTAAGCATATGACTTCCTATATTACTTTTCCAATCACTTCTTTCCCTGTGTCCAGCTATCACGGGAGTGAACTAGGAAACAGTAAAGCTAAACAAGAATGTTGCAGAATGATTTTAAGGGCTTTGCATGGGGACATACAGTGGTGTGAAAAAGTGTTTGCCCCCTTCCTCATTTCCTGTTCCTTTGCATGTTTGTCACACTTAAGTGTTTCGGAACATCAAACCAATTTAAACAATAGTCAAGGACAACACAAGTAAACACAAAATGCAATTTGTAAATGAAGGTGTTTATTATTAAAGGTGAAAAAAAATCCAAACCATCATGGCCCTGTGTGAAAAAGTGATTGCCCCCCTTGTTAAAACATATTATAACTGTGGTTGTCCACACCTGAGTTCAATTTCTCTAGCCACACCCAAGCCTGATTATTGCCACACCTGTTCACAATCAAGGCATCACTTAAATAGGAGCTGCTTGACACAGTAAGGTCCTCCAGAAGATCCTT
Organism: Lithobates sylvaticus; assembly: GCA_028564925.1. Taxonomy (NCBI): domain Eukaryota; kingdom Metazoa; phylum Chordata; class Amphibia; order Anura; family Ranidae; genus Lithobates; species Lithobates sylvaticus. Next base: position 183,547,714 of record CM053036.1, read on the forward strand.
AAAAGCTACACATCATGCCGAGACCCAAAGAAATTCAGGAACAATTGAGAAAGAAAGTAATTGAGATCTATCAGTCTGGAAAGGGTTATAAAGCCATTTCCAAAGCTTTGGGAATCCAGCGAACCACAGTGAGAGCCATTATCCACAAATGGCGAAGACATGGAACAGTGGTGAACCTTCCCAGGAGTGGCCGGCCGCCCAAAATTACCCCAAGAGCGCAGCGACGACTCATCCAAGAGGTCACAAAAGACCCCACAACAACGTCCAAGGAACTGCAGGCCTCACTTGCCTCAGTTAAGGTCAGCGTTCATGCCTCCACCATCAGGAAAAGACTGGGCAAAAATGGCCTGCATGGCAGAGTTCCAAGGAAAAAAACCACTGCTGAGCAAAAAGAACATCAAAGCTCGTCTCAATTTCTCCACAAGACATCTTGATGATCCCCAAGACTTTTGGGACAACATTCTGTGGACCGATGAGACAAAAGTGGAACTCTTTGGAAGGTGTGTGTCCAAGTATATCTGGCGTAGAAGGAACACTGCATTTCAGAAAAAGAACATTATACCAACAGTAAAATATGGTGGTGGTAGTGTGATGGTCTGGGGCTGTTTTGCTGCTTCAGGACCTGGAAGACTTGCCGTGATAAAAGGAACTATGAATTCTGCTGTCTACCAAGAGATCCTGAAGGAGAATGTCCGACCATCTGTTCGTGTACTCAAGCTGAAACGAACTTGGGTTCTGCAGCAGGACAATGATCCTAAACACACCAGCAAGTCCACCACCGAATGGCTGAAGAAAAACAAAATGAAGACTTTGGAGTGGCCTAGCCAAAGTCCTGACCTGAATCCTATTGAGATGTTGTGGTATGACCTTAAAAAGGCCGTTCATGCTCGAAAACCCTCTAATGTAACTGAATAAGGACAATTCTTCAAAGATGAGTGGGCCAAAATTCCTCCAGGACGCTGTAAAATCCTCATTGCACGTTATCGCAAACGCTTGGTTGCAGTTGTTGCTGCTAAGGGTGGCCCAACCAGTTATTAGGTTTAGGGGGCAATCACTTTTTCACACAGGGCCATGATGGTTTGGATTTTTTTTCACCTTTAATAATAAACACCTTCATTTACAAATTGCATTTTGTGTTTACTTGTGTTGTCCTTGACTATTGTTTAAATTGGTTTGATGTTCCGAAACACTTAAGTGTGACAAACATGCAAAGGAACAGGAAATGAGGAAGGGGGCAAACACTTTTTCACACCACTGTATGTGTGTAAGTCACAAGACTTAAATTGACCTTTTGCAGAAAAAACAGACATGTTCCTAGTGTAACTAGGAATCACAGGGTCATATTGCAACATTTTTAGAGAGCCATGCATTATAAATGCAGGTGGTGGTGGTTCGGGAATCGCTGCAATTACTGCACCTGCAGCCATACGCAGAGGTGTGAACAAAGCCTAAGAGAATGGAATATACAGGGGTATGGGAAATGGATAATACATAAATATAGACACACACATACAGAATGAACTGGATGGACTGATGTCTTTATTTGACCGTAAGGACATTCACCTTGTCAATTATCCCTTAAAGTTTCTTCCTCCTTGAAATCTTAATTATCGACAACTGTTGGAATTGGTGACATAACCCTCTCCTTCATGTAACAGTACTTTTACATTGTTACATAGTTGGCAACAGCTATGTAACCATGTAAAAGTACTGTTACATGAAGGAGAGGGTGATGTCACCAATCCCAACAGCTGTCGATATTTCAGATTTCAATACTACTGTAGAGGCGGAAGAAACGTTAAGGGATCATGGACAGGGTGAATCTAAGAGGGTAAGGAGGGCTCATTTGTGACGACACTGAGAATAGCAGGGTATTAGTATCTTTTCAACATATTGTCATGAAGACCAACCTGTAAAAGAAGTTAAACACTTACCCTTCTGGCAGGCAGTGTCCCAAAACTTTGTTGTATTGTAGATCTCTGGTAGGGATGGGCCGAACAGACCCTTGTTCGGTTCACACCAGAACTTCCGAAATCTTCGAAAGTTTGGAGCCGAATAACGAACCCCATTAAAGTCAAAGGGACCCGAACTTCAACATCAAAAGTGCCCATTTTGAAGGCTAAGTAATTGGGCATACAATGGTTATAGGGGTCCGGGTCTTGGGGGACATGTATCAATAAAAAAATAAACATAATTTTTAAATGAGCATTGATTTTTTGATTTTTAAATTGAAAGCATAAACATAAAAAAATTCTTACCAATATAGTGCCTGGGGGGTCCCCTAATGCGGCGTACACACGAAGGGACAATCCCGCGGGATTATCCTCTGGACTCAAGTCCAGCCGACAATCCCCTCGTGTGTGGGCGCCGGCGGACTTTTTGGCGCCAAAGTCCGGCGGACCAAAGTTTTAAGTTTGGTTTTAAAATTATCCGCTGGACTTGGCAGTCCGGCGGACAATCCCGCCGTTAGTAGGCTAGTCCGCCGGACTTTTGAAAATGAACGGACTTGCCGCTCATCGGCAAGTCCGTTCATTTAGCACGTGACTTCAGGTTACGTAGCTAGCGTAGGCAGTAAATGCCGCCGCGCTAGCTCCGTAACCTGGCATGGATTTAAAGGGACTCCCTACGCCGAAAAACGGCGTGGGGGTTCCCCCCAAATCCAAGTCAGACCCTTATCCGAGCACGCAGCCTAGCCGGCCAGGAAAGGGGTGGGGACGAACGAGCGCCCCCCTCCTGAGCCGTACCAGGCCGCGTGCCCTCAACATGGGGGGTGCCCTGGGGAAAGGGGGGCCGTGCGCCCCCCCCCACCCCAAAGCACCTTGTCCCCATGTTGATGAGGACAAGGGCCTCTTACCGACAACCCTGGCCGTTGGTTGTCGGGGTCTGCGGGCGGGGGCTTATCGGAATCTGGGAGCCCCCTTTTATAAGGGGGCCCCCAGATCCCGGCCCCCCACCCTATGTGAATGAGTATGGGGTACGATGTACCCCTACCCATTCACCTAAAGTGTAAAATGTAAAGTAAAGAAACCACACTTTTGAAAAAATAATTTATTGCACCGCTCCGGGGGTCTTCTTCCGTCTTGGGGGGTCTTCTCGCCGGACTCCTCCGCCATTTACCTAGCTCTTTTACCGAGCGGAGAAGTCCGGCTACCTTCTTCGTCATCGCCGTCGTCGTCTGGGGGTCTCGATCCGCCTTCGGGGGTCTTCGGGGGTCTTCCGGTGTCTTCCGGGGTCTCTTCTGTTCTTGCCGCTGTCGTCGCTTTCTGCACCGCCTTCTTCTTCCGCCTTCTTCTTCCGCCTTCTTCTTCTTCTTGTTCTTCTTCTTCTTCCGATGTTGACACATCGCTCCCTCTGGCCGGAATGCCAGAGCCGCGCTGTGCTGGGACTTATATAGGGACAAGGGGACAGGGTCACATGCTCATGTCACAGCGCGGCTCTGGCATTCCGGCCAGAGGGAGCGACGTGTCAACATCGGAAGAAGAAGAACAAGAAGAAGAAGAAGGCGGAAGAAGAAGGTGGAAGAAGAAGGCGGCGCAGAAAGCGACGACAGCGGCAAGAACGGAAGAGACCCCGGAAGACACCGGAAGACCCCCGAAGACCCCCGAAGGCGGATCGAGACCCCCAGACGACGGCGGCGACGACGAAGAAGGTAGCCGGACTTCTCCGCTCGGTAAAAGAGCTAGGTAAATGGCGGAGGAGTCCGGCGAGAAGACCCCCCAAGACGGAAGAAGACCCCCGGAGCGGTGCAATAAATTTTTTTTTCAAAAGTGTGGTTTCTTTACTTTACATTTTACACTTTAGGTGAATGGGTAGGGGTACATCGTACCCCATACTCATTCACATAGGGTGGGGGCCGAGATCTGGGGGCCCCCTTATAAAAGGGGGCTCCCAGATTCCGATAAGCCCCCGCCCGCAGACCCCGACAACCAACGGCCAGGGTTGTCGGGAAGAGGCCCTTGTCCTCATCAACATGGGGACAAGGTGCTTTGGGGTGGGGGGGCCGCACGGCCCCCCTTTCCCCAGGGCATCCCCAAGTTGAGGGCACGCGGCCTGGTAAGGCTCAGGAGGGGGGGCGCTCGTTTGTCCCCACCCCTTTCCTGGCCGGCCGGGCTGCGTGCTCGGATAAGGGTCTGAGATGAATTTGGGGGGACCCCCACGCCGTTTTTCGGCGTGGGGATTCCCTTTAAATCCATGCCAGGTGACGGAGCTAGCGCGCCGGCATTTACTGCCTACGCTAGCTATGTACCTGAAGTTACGTTCAAAATGAACGGACTGCTCCATGTGTGGGCAAGTCCGTTCATTTTCAAAAGTCCCGCGGACTTTGTCCAGCGGACTGTCCGCCGGAGAAGTCCGGGCGTGTGTGGGTAAGTCCACACGCTCGGAAAGTCTGGCGAAGCCAGCTGGAAAGTCCGGCGGATTGTCCGCTGGACTAGGTCCACCGGGAAAAGTCCGCACGTGTGTACGCGGCATTAGTCTACCTGTAAAGTGGCAGATCTGTACCATGTCTAGAATCTGCTGCAGCAATAATTTAATTTATAAAGCCCAAAAAAATGACAATTTCCCTGCAAGCTGCCTTTATTTTGCTCAGCAACAGCTGGGGAGCCAGTGTGAATGATGAGGCCAAAATGTAGTGAACTGGGAACAAGATTCAAGATTTTTTGGATGCATTCTGGTGTCACTTTGACTTTGGATAGAAGTAACAGGTGAGTAAAAATTGGTCTTTGGGTGGCGGTGGTGCCTTCCCACCCTAACCCTATAGAGTTACTCTTGATGAAAACAATAATTGGCCTTGCTGTAAAAAATTGCAATCATATGCACCTGTCAAACAGGTGCAAAAAAATGGTCTTTGGGTGTTAATTGTGCCCATGAAACCTATACCAAAAATATTCTTCCAGATAAAATGATTGAACACCCTCAAAGCTATTACTTTTAATTGTGCATTCAAAAGGTAAGGTCATATGGTGATAGTATGACCAAGCCCGATAAAAAATGTAATTGTATAAGGAGACTAACTAAAAGAATTGGACTTTATAGTCACAAAGGTACATATACTAGGAAATATCAAAAAAGGGTATTTTATTTAAAAAAAAATATATATATATATATATATATATATATATTGAATCGCAATAAATCAGCGATTACATATGCTCAAAGTCTATTTAGTAAATAACAAACAACGTCAGACCTCCTTATCAGCAAAAACAACACCCAAACACTGTAGTATATTAATCTTGGTAATACCATGAGTTAACATATATAAAAAAACAGATATTTTATAGTAGTCGCTGGCATAAAGAGTCCTGTAGATTTGGGGTGATGCTGATGCGGGGGTCCGTTTTTTCTTAACAGAGGATTTAGCTCGACATGTTCCACGCTTTTTGAAATTAGCGCTTCCTCAGGAGCGATTGATTCTATGATAATATATATCACAATAAGTTTTTACAAATTAACAACATATGAAAATTAGCACATTTTTACATATAAAAACTAAAAGAACAAAGGATTATTATTCTAATGTAATGTGGAGTATCTGGACCCATGCTCAAACAAACGTGGGCACTGCGGGTAGGGGGGAGCAGCAAATTGAGGGAGGGTGTATGGCAAGCCGGATAAACAGTAGGGAACAAAGCTACAGAATAGGAACCGCCTAGGCAGTTAATACATTATATATATATATATATATATATATATATATATTAGTTATGTGAGATCTCCGAAGAGAAGACACCAGTACCCCCCGGTACAGATAGGACTTTTCAGGCGAACAAAAGAAAAAATATATATGTTTTAGATCATTTATTTGAAAAAATATACAGAAAAGAAATTTGTTTAAAAACAATGGTGATACAGTTTTTTTGCATGACAAAGCGCATATACAGTATATCCTTGATACATTGTTACATATGAATGTAGATATGCAGCACCCTTCGATCGCCTGACATGTTTCAGGATTTAACCTCTTCTTCGGAGGCACTAGCCGAAGGTATATGCAAAGAAATCTCTGAAAAGACAAAGACAAAACACATGGACTTCAAGAAAAATCTGAAAATGAGAAGAGCAACTCACAGCGCCCAGAATCAGCCCCGACATACATACCAGTATCCAATTGCTAGAAACATATGCAAATGAATTGCAACAGGTTAATTTCAAAAGGGAGGAACAAGAATATTGAACCCTCTCTTGAAAAGCAGGCCCTTTTATATTCGCCGTTTGTTGATGGAACAAAATGCCCAAGAATGGAGAGACCTATACAGGGATCATCACGTGCCCAAAGATACAACTCGGTCTCCGCAAAGCCTATAGAAAAAGACATAAGGAAGCAACAATAAACTTCTAAAATAGAAAAACGAGAAAAAAGAGAAAAAAGTGTATATATATGCATATATATATATATATAGAGGCGCATACATGTGAACATACAAGCAAACACATATGCGTCTCCTGTTTCTAGGGAGGCTACGTGGGCCCCCCATATATACATGTGTATATTGAACCCATCCTTGTAATGAGTGTATATAGGTTCACTCATTAAAGGACATGGGACTCCCAAGGACTAACAAACCACCTGCACCCACAATAGGAAGCCCAAATGGATGTATTATCCCTGGAAGAGACGTTCCAAGAAAGGGGGTTGGATATCAGTTAAATTTAAAATATACCAACAAATTATTATAGTTGCTTCTAATGTCCTCATCCTCAAAAAATACAATTGAGTACTTACATTTCAAAAGGGGAAAAAGTAGAAGATGCTTTCTTTTTTTTTCTGGTGCTTTTGTCATTGCTGTGACTATGTCTTCTTGGGGAGTCTCCCTGTATCCTCCTTTGGGCGGGTTTTTCCCTGTGGGATGGCATGGCGGGGCTTCGGTTTTTGGACCTGGCACTTCTTTGTTTTTTCATTCTCTTCCTCTGACGAGTGACAAATGCTTTGGCGCATGCGCAGGCAAAAGAAGTTTCCTTAGATGTACCATGATGACGCTATCGCATCAGTCATGTGACTACGCCGTCTTCCAGCAAGCCAACAGCCGCGCCGTTAGCTCCACAATACCGCCCCTCCAAGCCAGCTGCCGCTAATATCGAATAATAAAGCCGATGGCGCGCATGCGCGAGCGGCTTTTAAAACCCAGCATACTGTCATTATGCTTCTAGCAAATGCTCTATGTCAATCAACAGCGATAAGCTGCTGTGCAGCTTCAAACCAAACTCTGCAGTCTTCTTCTTTTTCCCCTTTTGAAATGTAAGTACTCAATTGTATTTTTTGAGGATGAGGACATTAGGAACAACTATAATAATTTTTTGGTATATTTTAAATTTAACTGATATCCAACCCCGTTTCTTGGAACGTCTCTTCCAGGGATAATTACATCCATTTGGGCTTCCTATTGTGGGTGCAGGTGGTTTGTTAGTCCTTGGGAGTCCCATGTCCTTTAATGAGTGAATCTATATACACTCATTACAAGAATGGGTTCAATATACACATGTATATATGGGGGCCCTTGTAGCCTCCCTAAAAACAGGAGACGCATATGTGTTTGCTTGTATGTTCACATGTATGCGCCTCTATATATACATATATGCATATATATACACTTTTTTTTCTCTTTTTTCTCGTTTTTCTATTTTAGAAGTTTATTGTTGCTTCCTTATGTCTTTTTCTATAGGCTTTGCGGAGACCGAGTTGTATCTTTGGGCATGTGATGATCCCTGTATAGGTCTCTCCATTCTTGGGCATTTTGTTCCATTTGTGAACAAATGGTGAATATAAAAGGGCCTGCTTTTCTAGAGAGGGTTCAATATTCTTGTTCCTCCCTTTTGAAATTAACCTGTTGGAATTCATTCGCATATGTTTCTAGCAATTGGATACTGGTATGTATGTCGGGGCTGGTTCTGGGCGCTGTGAGTTGCTCTTCTCATTTTCAGATTTTTCTTGAAGTCCGTGTGTTTTGTCTTTGTCTTTTCAGAGATTTCATTGCATATACCTTCAGCTAGTGCCTCCGAAGAAGGGATTAAATCCCGAAACATGTCAGGCGATCGAAGGGTGCTGCATATCTAGATTCATATGTAACAAGGTATCAAGGATATACTGTATATGCGTTTTGTCATGCAAAAAAACTGTGTCACTATTGTTTTTAAACAAATTTATTTTCTATATATTTTTTCAAATAAATGATCTAAAACATATATATTTTTTCTTTTGTTCGCCTGAAATCTGTACCGGGGGGTACTGGTGTCCTCTCTTCGGAGATCTCACATAACTAATACCTATCTGGGACGATGGCAACACTCTATGGGAACTATACGTCCCCTAAAATAGTTCAGCAATTTTTTGTACTAAACTAATCGGGTAGCAAATACCCATCCCCCCATTCCTGCTTGGAGCCAATTATAATAATATATTTTTTTCATATATATATATATATATATATATATATATATATAAATTTTTGGTAAAACTTTTTGACTTTCCCCCTCTTCTTTGTTCTTTTGAGCAACAGGTAGGGAATTTTTATAAAATCTTAGGTGATACATACTGTGTGTCTACATGTTATCTATGTGTGTATTTTTTGTTGTGTTATTTGCTAGATATCTTTGAGGAGCTTGTCATTCACGTGTGGCTTTAGAGAATGTTTCAGGGTAGAGAATAGGATGCCCTTATGGCGGGTTTCTCAAGAGACTATGGCAAAAAATCTTCATCTCATTCGGAAATTTCTTCTTTATTTTTTCAACTTGGGAAAGTGGTTGACAGAAAAGTCGCATGCTTTTGGCATGCAGACAGCTTTGATAGATACATCCAAGAGGACATTAATCCTTTAGGTTTGCGGATTCAAATATTTCCAATTTTGGAGGATGTTGATCCCTCTTTTAAAACCAAATGGGAAAATAATTTACAATCATGTACAAAGACAATGATGATAATGCTAAGTGAAGAGTACAAAAAACGCATCGCTTTCTTTGACCAAGAGATTGATGCGATTTATTCTAAACTAATACCATTTAAAGATTTACCCATTTACAAAGAAAATGAAGAGAAAATAAGATTACAGTTGAACCAAAAGTCTCAAGAGAAATTAGCTGTAAAGGATAAAAAATTCTGGCGCGACAAAAGAGCTTTTCAAGAGGGAAAAGCCTACAAATGGAATCAGATCAATACGGTACAACGGTCACAAAAAAACTGCTTTAGTAAAAATACAAGAGATTTAGGTTCTAATTCATCTCTTAACTCTTCTGTTTCTTCCCTTTAGCAAAACAGACATAGAAACCGAAAATCGCAAAAAAATAAAAGAACATCGTCTGGCGATGAGTCTTATTTAATTAAGAAAAGAATTACTGAATCCTCTGAACAAATACATGGTCCACTATCTTTGGGTAAGGGTAACCCACGTGGTGCTCATCAAACTGTTTCCCTTTCAGGATCCTCTGGTGGTGGCTCTACTGTTAACTCACTTTCCGGTGATGCTACATTACTATCGACATTATCTTTAACAGATAAAGATTTTTTAGTGCATCGTATGGAGGAAAACCTCCCGGACACATAAATTCCTCACAGTGTGTTTTACTAGATGATAATCTCAATATCATCAATTTGTCAAATCATCCACTTACCCAAGCGGAAAGAAGTCTCTTATAACGAGGTTTGAGTTTCTGTCCAGACAGTGATGTTGATACTTTTGAAATTATAAAGGATCTGCACCTGTTTGCCCGGAAACTCTACTTCAAAAGCCTTTTCTCTAAAGAAAAGGAAAAAACTACTTCACAAATAGAAGCAAAAAAATCAGATGAGGCACTTGATGATCTTCTGACGCTGTTGGAGGAACAAGATCCAAGTGACCTTATTGATATAGTTGATATTGAGGCTCTCCTGGAAACACACATCACTAAGGAGCCCCCAACCATTAAGGACGATAAAAAGTTTAAAAAAAAGTCAGATAAGTTTTGACTGGCAGTCCCAATTTAGCTGCATTTGTAGCATCGACCACAGTGGAAATCAAAAAAATTAAAACATGCGACTCTAATAACAACTTAACCAATGATGAATTAATAGCCCTAGAGACTTTGAAAAAAGAGAATCCCCTTACTGTCAAACCCTCCGACAAGGGGGGAAATATTGTAATTATGACAAACGACCAATATGTAACAATGTGTCAAAAGGTATTGTCGAACAATTTATGGTACAAAAAGATATCGAAGGGGGTCATTGATAAATTCAGTGCCTCTTTCTATGATCTAGTAGATGGGGCTTTTTGCAATGGTGCCAACAACAAAGACATATGGGAATACATTAGAACTCCTTACCCTCGTATCCCAACTCTGTACTGTCTTCCCAAAGTCCATAAGAACCAGACAAATCCACCAGGCCGTCCGATTATTTCTGGTAACGGCTCAATAACTGAAAATCAAAGTAAATTTGTCGACAATCACCTAAGACCCTTCGTTGCTGGTCTCTTTTCATATATAAAAGATACCATTCATTTATTACAAAATCAAGAGGAATTACATATATCATCTAATTCAATTCTGGTAACAATTGATGTAGAAGCTTTATATAGCTCTATTCCGCACAATATGGGGCTCCCAGTGATTAAACGTGTCATATCTCAGTCACATAGAGATGACAAAAAGCTTAATCTGTTTCTGCTAGAGGCGTTAGAATTTATTCTGACGCATAACGTTTTTTCATTTGACGGGTCCCACTACCTCCAGATACAGGGGGTTGCGATAGGGACATGTTGTGCCCCATCGTATGCCAACATGTATCTGGGGGAGTGGGAACAGTTTCTTCTATCGGATGAAGCTCTGTCAGTCTATACCATGCATGTGGCGGCATGGTATAGATATATAGACGACATCCTGATGGTATGGAACGGCACCACTGAGAACCTTCATGCCTTCATGGAAGTGATGAACAAAAATACATTAAATTTGTATTTTACCATGACCTCTGATCCTGTCTTGGTGACCTTTCTTGATCTAAGAATCACAAAATCTCCAGATGGATTACTTTCCAGCAGTCTCTATCGCAAAGAGACCGCTGGAAATACTATCCTACACGTGTCTAGCTCCCATCCAAAGTCTCTTGTACTGTATGGACAGTACTTGAGACTAAGGCGAAACTGCTCCACGGAGGCTGATTTCAAAATTGAGGCAAACTTGTTGCGAGATCGCCTGTTAAAATTAGGCTATTCAAGAACCTGTTTGAAAAAAGCGTTCAAACGCGCACGCGGATGCGTGAGGCAGGAGGTTCTCTTTTCAAACAAGTCCTTAGTTGAATCCAAACCGATCACTCGTCTCATAACCACTTATAACAAACAACACAAAAGGATAGAGAGAATTCTACAAAAACACTGGCATTTATTACAGGTGGATCCTAATTTGGGAATACATATATCTGCTAAACCGGCGATCACTTTTAGGTGTGCACGCTCTCTTAGAGATTACCTAGTCAAAAGTGAGTACACTGGGGCTTTTAGAACAGATGTATGCAAAAGGTTTGGCACGTTTACATGCGGTGGCTGCACTATTTGTAGATACATGAATACCCAAGCAAAATTCATTCTGCCAAATGGCAAATAATATAAACCCAAACACTTTTCCAACTGCAAGACACCTGGAGTAATATATTTACTAACATGCCAATGTGAATGCTTTTACATTGGTAAAACGAAGAATGAATTTAACCACCTCAATACAGTGCACTTACACCCCCTTCCTGACCAGACCAATTTTCAGCTTTCAGTGCCCTCTCATTTTGAATGACAATTACTCAGTCATGCAACACTGTACCCATATGAAATTTGCGTCCTTTTTTCACACAAATAGAGCTGTCTTTTGGGGGTATTTAATCACTAGTGGGTTTTTTATTTTTTGTGCTATAAATAAAAAATACCATAAATTTTGTTTAAAAAATGCATTTTTCTTTATTTCTGTCATAAAATTTTGCAAATTAGTAATTTTTCTTCATAAATTTTGGCCAAAATGTATACTGCTACATATCTTTGGTAAAAATAACCCAAATTAGTGTAAATTATTTGGTCTTTGTGAAAGTTATAGAGTCTACAAACTATGGTGCCAATCACTGAAAATTGATCACATCTGATCAAGCCTTCAGTATATCAGGTGTATCTCATTTCTTGAGACACTAACAAGTCAGGAAAGTACAAATACTCCACAAATGACCCCTTTTTAGAAAGTAGACATCCCAAGGTATTGAGTAAGTAGCATGGTGAATTTTTTTAAGTTGTAATTTTTTCCCACAATTCTTTGCAAAATTAAGATTTTTTTTATTTATTATATTTTTTTTTACAAAATTCTCATATTAACAGGTTATTTCTCTCACAGAGTATATGCATACAACAGATTACACCCCAAAATACATTCTACTACTCCTCCTGAGTATGGCGATACCACATGTGTGGGACTTTTACACAGCCTGGCCACATACAAAGGCCCAGCATTGAAGTAGCATCTTTAGGCGTTCTACGAGCATAAATGACACATCTCATTTCTCAACCACCTATTACACTTTTGAAGGCCTGGAGCACCAGGACAATAGAATTGCCCCCAAAATGACCCCATTTTGGAACGCAAACACCCCAACTTATAATCCATGAGGCATAATGAGTCTTTTGAGCGGTTCATTTTTTTCCAGAAGTTTTTAGAAAATGTGGAAAAAAAAATGAAAACGCATTTTTTTTTACACAAAGTTGTCCATTTATCAGATATTCCCAACATATAGCATGTGCATAGCAAAGATGACACCCCAAAATACATTCTGCTACTCCTCCTGAGTATGGCGATACCACATGTGTGAGACCTTTACACACCCTGGCCACATACAAAGGCCCAGCATTGAAGTAGCATCTTCAGGCCTTCTACGAGCATAAATGACACATCTCATTTCTCAACCACCTATTACACTTTTGAAGGCCCTGGAGCACCAGGACAATGGAATTGCCCCCAAAATGACCCCATTTTGGAAAGCAAACACCCCAACGTATAATCTATGAGGCATAATGAGTCTTTTGAACGGTTCATTTTTTTTCCAGAAGCTTTTGGAAAATGTGGAAAAAAAATGAAAACGCATTTTTTTTACACAAAGATGTCCATTTATCAGATATTTCCAACACATAGCATGTACACAGCAAAGATGACACCCCAAAATACATTCTTCTACTCCTCCCGAGTATGGCAACACCACATGTGTGAGACTTTTACACAGCCTGGCCACATACAAAGGCCCAACATCCAAGTAGCACCATCAGGTGTTCTAGGAGCATAAATGACATATATAATTTCCTGGCAACCTATCATTTTTGAAGGCCCTTCATATTTCTAACACATAGCATGTACATACCAAGAATTACAATTCAAAATAAATTTTATCGCGGAAAGGGTAAAAAAAAAAAAGCATTACCTGTGCTTTTAGTAGTATCCACAGAGGAGAGCACTGGTCCAGGCAGCAGGTAGGGATGTGCTTAGCGACTGCAATGGTAATTATCCAGGCAACAGGCAGGAATATTGTCTATAGTCAGCACAAGGATATTGTCAGCACAGCAGTCCATAGAAATTGTCCAGGCAGAGACAGCCAGCACAGCCATAATATTGGTCCTGGTACACTGTTACCTGCATACACTCATTGTACCGCTCTCCAGCCCTTCATAAACATACTGCCTCTTGCTACAGATAATTATTTGCATAGTCCAGGTAGCGGTGTGGTCCGTTCATGCGGCAGGCAGAGGCATGGTGGCAGTAAGTCAGCAGCAAGCAGAGGGCCGCAATCAGGTAAGACCTGTGCACAGGTGCACAGGGGTAGAGGCTTCGACCCACCCAAATCTCTATGAAGCCTCCGGACTCCAGACCCTAATCCGAAAACCGGAGAAAACAAAAACAAATTGTTTTCTCCATCCGGAAAAACAATTCTGGAGCCCCTCACATATGTGAGACCCCTGTGTACTACAGTAGCAGGGCAATAGATCAGTCCAAGCGGTAGGCAAAAGCATAGTCCATAAAACAGGCCAGGGTCAGTTCACGTGCAAGCAGTCCAATCGGTAGGCAGTAGCGTAGTTAATAAAACAGGCCAGAGTCAGTTTTTGTGGAAGCAGTCCAAACGGTAGGCAGAGGCATAGTAAAAAAAACAGGCCAGGGTCAGTTCACGTGGAAGCAGTCCAAACAGTAGGCAGAGGCATAGTCAAAAAAACAGGCCAGGGTCAGTTCATGTGGAAGGCAGTGGCATGGTTATTTGGGGAAGCATGGAAAATGGTCAGCACTGAAAATGGGGAAATGGTTAATATTTTAGGGATGTATGGTAAAGTTGGAAGCATTCACCGATGCAAAGGCCAGGTTGGGAGGGACACTGGGGACAATGGAAGCTGGTATCTTTCCGAAACCCTCTTTTGGTGCACACGCGACATTTTTTTTGCCTTCTTCGGCCTACTTCAGATGGTGGAATTTTGAAGGGGAAGTAGCGCTCATAAAGTCGGGAAACAGCCTCAGAGCGAAGGTCTTCTGGAGGGGGTCCTTGGTGATAGGTGAGGGACGTGACAATTTCTTCTATGAATTTTAGAAAGGGGGCGTGGCTTTCCATGGATTTGGTGTAGACTACATAGGAATTATAAATGGCCAAATGGAAAAGATAAATTGCTACTTTTTTGTACCAGAATCTGGACCTCCTTATTGACAAATAGGGCTTGATCATTTGATCATTGAAATCCAGCCCCCCCCCCCATGTAGAGATTATAATCTTGGACACATTTTGGCTTTTCAATGGGACCTTGTCTTCTTTGAACCTCAATTGTAGTGTCCTCATAGATGGTGGACATCATGTGCACGTCCCTTTTATCCTTCCACCTCAAGGCCAGCACTTCATTGCATCTCAATGATGCTCTTTCCTCCCTTCGCAGCTTTTTATTCGCCAGTGATTGTGGGAAGCCCTTCCTATTTTTTCTGGAGGTTCCGCAGGCCAGGGTTTTTGCCAGGTACAAGTGTCTGAAAAGGGGCAGGCTGGTATAAAAGTTGTCAAGGTATAGATGATATCCTTTGTTCAGAAGTGAGTATGCCAGGTCCCATACAATCTTTCCAGTTGTGCCCATGTAGGCCGGGCATTCAGGGGGCTGGAGCTGGGAATCTCTTCCTTCATATATGCGGAACACATACAAATATCCCGTGGCTCTCTCACACAGTTTGTATAATTTGACTCCGTATCTGGCCCTTTTGCTAGGAATATATTGCTTTATTCCTAGCCGGCCAGAAAAGGGTACCAGGGACTCATCGACACATATATTCTGCTCGGGGACATAAAGTTCTGCGCATTGTTTGGAAAGGAAATTTATCAGTCGGCGAAGTTTATATAACTTTATATAACGCATTATGATGTTGTATCGGGGCCTGGACATTATGGCAGAATAAATGGGCATGGCGTGTATGGGTTGGGTGGACCAATAGGTATGTCCTTCATTTTTTTTTTGTAACCCCCATGTTTAAGGTGAGGCCCATAAACACTTTGAACTCATTCAAATTCAGATCTCTCCACTGAAACGGACGGGCATATGATGATCGGGGGTTATTGGCAATATACTGCTGGGCGTATAAATTTGTCAGGTCCACAATAAATTACAGAAAAGTGTCGGGCAAAAATAAATGAAAGAAATCAATCTCTGAAAAATTTTGGGTGTTGGCCTGCACACCTGGCTGTGCTGTGAAAGGGGGAATAATGGGTGAAGTCGAGTCGGAAGGCAGCCATGTTGGGTTGGCAAGACCATCTGGCATATATGTAGAGGCCCTGGCTCTTGGGGGATGTGACACTCCAGTAGTTGGATTGGAATTTCCTGGGCTGGTACTCAGGCGTGATGTGGCAGCACTGGTTCTGGGCATATGTTGGTGGGGCCCATCGCCGGCAGCAGCGATGGTACTGGGCATTTGTTCCTGGGGCCTAACGCTGGCGGCAGCGCTGGTACTGGGCCTGGATATTTGTTCTTGGGGCCTATTGCTGACGGCAGCGCTGGTACTGGGCCTGGGGATACAATCCTGGTTTCCAGAGTGCCGTGCCCTTTTAGGAGGGACCCATTCTTCTTCCGAATCATTTGCCGATTCACTATTCGGTTCAAATGCAGATTCGGAATCGAGATTTGATTCGGAATCGGGATTTGATTCGGAATCAGAATTTGATTCTGATGAGAACTCCCCGTTGCTCTCATCGGTCATGGAGAGGATCTGGAACGCCTCCTCACTATTGTAAAGCCTTTTGGACATGACGCTGATGGCTGTGTGACAGGTGGCAGGTGACGGTCACTGATGGGCTGTGTGATGGGTAGCAGGTGACTTTCACTGATAGGTGATGACGGTGTGACAGGCAATGGTCACTGATGGGTGACAGGCCACGGACAGTGACAGGTAATGGTTACTGATGGCTGGCGGTCACTGATGGCTGGCGGTCACTGATGGCTGGCGGTCACTGATGGCTGGCGGTCACTAATGGGGGATGGCTGAAGACTGGCGGTGGCTGATGGCTGGCGGTCACTGATGGGTGACAGGTGATGGCTGATGGGTGACGGCTGGCGGTCACTGATGGGTGACGGCTGGCAGTCACTGATGGGTTACAGGTGATGGCTGGCGGTCACTGATGGGTGACGGCTGGTGGTCACTGATGGGTGACGGCTGGTGGTCACTGATGGGTGACGGGTGACAGCTGGCGGTCACTGAGAGGTGACGGGTGACTGGTGGCGGTCACTGATGGGTGACGGGTAACTGGTGGCGGTCACTTATGGGTGACGGGTGACAGCTGGCGGTCACTGATGGGTGACGGGTGACAGCTGGCGGTCACTGATGGGTGACGGGTGACAGCTGGCGGTCACTGATGGGTGACGGGAGACTGGTGGCGGTTACTGATGGGTGACGGGTGGTGGTCACTGATGGGTGACGGGTGGTGGTCACTGATGGGTGACGGGTGGTGGTCACTGATGGGTGACGGGTGACAGCTGGCAGTCACTGATGGGTGACGGGTGACAGCTGGCAGTCACTGATGGGTGACGGGTGACTGGTGGCGGTCACTGATGGGTGACGGGTAACAGGCGCACTGCTGACGGTCACTGATGGCAGTCTCCTATGTGACAGATGCACTTTATGGGGTGACTGTGGTGACTGCTGGGTGACAGATGACAATAGGGGGGGGGGCGATCTGACAAGTGTGGTGTTGGTGCAGACACTACAGAACACAGATCGGTAACTCACTGCTCCAGGCTCTTCTCTCCTCACACTAGAAACGGTGTGTGAGGAGAGAAGCGCTGGTAACAGCTCGTTACCGCGCTGTGTTTAGATTTAGTGATCGGCTGTGAAAGGATCACAGCCGATCACGTGACTAAACAGCCAGCCAATGGCTGTTTACCGGCGTCAGTGACGAGCCGTGTTCCCGGGGAACACGCCGTCACCGACGTGCACGCGCAGCGCAATCGCGCGCATGCGCCGTGCACATTGGGGGTGGAACCATTTGTGATCGGTCGTGACTTCATCACGGCCGATCACGTGGTAAACAGCCATGACGAATGGCTGTTCACCCTCTTCGGTGGCGAGCGGAGTCTCCGTGACACGCGGCCACCGAAGGAACGGGGATGCGCGCGCGATCGCGCGCATTCCCTGTTCAAAGGCGAGGACGTCATATGATGCCCTCCCGGAACGAGAGAAGCGCCGCCTGGCCGTCATTTGACGACCGGCGGTCGGCAAGTGGTTAATAAAAAAGCCGCACGGCATGTTACCAGCATGAAGCATGCTGATCCCGACCTCCCTCTGGGGCGGCATGTTCGAGATCACCACGCGGGGAAATTTCCACACATTTCCTTCACAATTTTGGATAGAATTCACCCTGACAGTAGAGGTGGTGACTGGAACAAGATGCTGCTCCAGAGGGAGGTCCGTTGGATCACTGCTTGTAATGCAACTTGTTTCCCAGGTTTAAATACCCAGCTTTCTTTCCGTCCTTTTCTAGAAGGGTTTGTTTCGGGTGGTTGTGAGAAAGAATAGGTGTTTTTTTATATCGTTTTTCTCAGTTGTTTGGTTATTATCATCATTCTTCAATTTCTGATGGATATATTAAAAAAAATAATAAATTTCTTCTATGCCTTTTTGAAATTGCATGTGTTTTTAACGAACTTTCTAATGCCTCTGTGTGTTATATATATGCAGGTTATCCACCCAGCCCATTTGGATCTGAATATGGGGATTTCCCTTGCAGTGCCATTACCAGCGCCGATATGCCTCCAAATTGATTAATGATATATTTAACGAATTTCTATGTTGAACATAAGCCTTTCCTAAAGAAAAAATACGCCTCTTTCACTATTCAGCCCTCTTCTTTTGGATTGACCTTACCCGGCGCACGGGGGGGGGCGCCTCCTGCCCTCTTTTTGGGTTTTGGCATGTGACCATTTGTGGTGGTTCCTTTCAGGATCCTTCACGTGGGGGCCTTTTGCCTATCTGCGTCGGTGGGCTCCTTTTGCATGACGCTTCGCCACCACGGGGTACATGATTTTCCCATGTTTGGCGACGCGCCGTGCAATCGATGCCCTAGGGATCCATATATCACATGCCCATGCGCACTTTGTGTCTCTGCTATAGTTAAAAGCCTTTTTAATTAATTTAATAATTTTTTGTACTTATATATTCTCATTTGTTTTCATTTGTTTTCATTTACATTTCTTTCTTTTTTTTTTTTTTTATTTCTGGTGCTTTTGTCATTGCTGTGACTCTGTCTTCTTGGGGAGTCTCCCTGTATCCTCCTTTGGGCAGGTTTTTCCCTGTGGGATGGCATGGTGGGGCTTCGGTTTTTGGACCTGGCACTTCTTTGTTTTTTCATTCTCTTCCTCTGACGAGTGGCAAATGCTTTGGCGCATGCGCAGGCAAAAGAAGTTTCCTTAGATGTACCATGTCGTGTGACTACGCCGTCTTTCAGCAAGCCAACGGCCGCGCCGTTAGCTCCACAAACCAAACTCTGCAGTCTTCTTCTTTTTCCCCTTTTGAAATGTAAGTACTCAATTGTATTTTTTGAGGATGAGGACATTAGGAACAACTATAATAATTTTTTGGTATATTTTAAATTTAACTGATATCCAACCCCGTTTCTTGGAACGTCTCTTCCAGGGATAATTACATCCATTTGGGCTTCCTATTGTGGGTGCAGGTGGTTTGTTAGTCCTTGGGAGTCCCATGTCCTTTAATGAGTGAACCTATACACACTCATTACAAGT
Organism: Lithobates sylvaticus; assembly: GCA_028564925.1. NCBI lineage: Eukaryota > Metazoa > Chordata > Amphibia > Anura > Ranidae > Lithobates > Lithobates sylvaticus. The sequence continues at coordinate 183,566,946 of CM053036.1, forward strand.
ATGGGTTCAATATACACATGTATTTATGTATTTATGGGGGGGCCCACATGTATGCGTCACTTGGGGTATGTCTCTATCAGTCGCTTGGGGTATGTCTCTATCAGTTTTGCACATCGAGAGACTGAGATTCTTGCCCATTCTTCCTTGCAAAACAGCTGTGTTTGCTTGCTATGTTCACATGTATGCGCCATCTATATATATATATATATATATATAACCATCTTCCCTGTCCCTGCTGAAGAAAAGCAGGCCCAAACCATGATGCTGCCACCACCATGTTTCTCTTTTTTTTTCTCGTTTTTTTTTTTCTATTTTAGAAGTTTATTGTTGCTTCCTTATGTCTTTTTCTATAGGCTTTGTGGAGACCGAGTTGTATCTTTGGGCATGTGATGATCCCTGTATAGGTCTCTCCATTCTTGGGCATTTTGTTCCATTTGTGAACAAAGGGTGAATATAAAAGGGCCTGCTTTTCAAGAGAAGGTTCAATATTTTTGTTCCTCCCTTTTGAAATTAACCTGTTGGAATTCATTTGCATATGTTTCTAGCAATTGGATACTGGTATGTATGTCGGGGCTGGTTCTGGGCGCTGTGAGTTGCTCTTCTCATTTTCAGATTTTTCTTGAAGTCCGTGTGTTTTGTCTTTGTCTTTTCAGAGATTTCTTTGCATATACCTTCGGCTAGTGCCTCCGAAGAAGGGATTAAATCCTGAAACATGTCAGGCGATCGAAGGGTGCTGCATATCTACATTCATATGTAACAAGGTATCAAGGATATACTGTATATGCGCTTTGTCATGCAAAAAAACTGTATCACCATTGTTTTTAAACAAATTTATTTTCTATATATTTTTTCAAATAAATGATCTAAAACATATATATTTTTTCTTTTGTTCGCCTGAAAAGTCCTATTTGTACCGGGGGGTACTGGTGTCCTCTTTTCGGAGATCTCACATAACTAATACCTATCTGGGACGATGGCAACACTATGGGAACTATACGTCCCCTAAAATGGTTCAGCAATATTTTGTACTATATATATATATATATATATATATATATATATATATATAAACAAGTACATACATATGCCGCTATATAATAGGGTTAAATTGATAATGTGTGATTTTAGCCGGCTTCTATAGCAAAGGCTCATATAGGATTGTATCAAAAATGAACATAGGTAGCATCATCAAGGAGGGCATAGAAAAAAATATTGTTACGGAGCTATATTAATTGTACTTATAAATATCTTACCGTGAATTAGTATTAGGCCAGTTAAAAATAAGGTAAACAGTTAGCAGGAAAATATCCTGTCATAAACACGTTAGGTAAACGTGCAAAAGAATTAAATCGCAGGTGCCTCAACTGTAGTAAGAAAACCTCTCTTATCAGGTGGATCTGTTGCCAGGTTCAAAGGAGGGAGGTAAGCCCTTCAATTAGCATGAAGTCCTTCACAGCCAAAGAAGCCAGAGAACTGCCTCACAGATAACTGCACATATCCTGTGGAGATACAATGATTTTAGTATCTCATATAAAGAAATATTAACATATAGGTTGCAGTATCTGCAGCACCAAAGTGCTGGATATAATGGGGTTTGGAAGGGAGAGGAAGCACAAAGTCCTACCTGGATCCACAAAGAGAAAGAGAGAGAGAGAGAGAGAGAGAGGAGCGCCTTGCAATGTTAGTTGTTGTGAGTGCTGCACTGCACTCAATCCCACGTCGTTTGTGGCATGGGGTTTGTTGCCTAAATAGGTGATTCCGAGGGAGGGGAGGGGCGTGTCATGGGGCCGGCCCTCTCCTCTCCTTCTCCGGCCAAGGGCTACTGCGCATATGCCAACACAGATGGCCCAGAGAGACGCCCTGCGCAGCAGCAGAGACAGGGAGACAGACCTACACGATGCGGCCTGAGTCCCCGTCAGTCGCCACACATCTGGTCAAAGAAAGAGACCGGATGTGCAGCGCTACATGGCCATACCCAGCAACCAAATATCCCCACACTGAATTCCGCATGCCAATCCCCTCTGACTCAAACCGCCGGTCCCCACCCTTTAAAAAGCGCACGCCACAATAGCTGAGCATAGGTTCAGCACTCCAAATAGATAAAATACTCCATAGAAAACATGTTATCTCGTTGTTGCTAAATGGCATGTCCAACTATCCAAAAATTATGGAAAGCATACACATGAGAGTCCACTAGAGGCAGCGAGAAATTAGAAAAAGATGTGAACAAATACAGCATATTATTCAGTAGTTACCCATATTGGGATTCTAAACAGAAAATCATAATATTTAGTTTATTCTGTTATATATCTATTTAAACGTTGTATTCTGAACATGGACATCATAAAAGAACGCATATGGCATTCCATCCGTACTCAAACCATATAGTCACCAATAATCGCTAGTGATGACACACATTAATTAAGCACTAATGGACATATTTTTCTACCTAGATCTAATCCCAACGAAATATGGTTGCTATTAACTATTTCTGCCAATAAAATCTTTAAAACATAGTCCACTGACATGGTGAACAAAAAATTAGAATAACCTATATGTTAATATTTCTTTATATGAGATACTAAAATCATTTTATCTCCACAGGATATGTGCAGTTATCTGTGAGGCAGTTCTCTGGCTTCTTTGGCTGTGAAGGACTTCATGCTAATTGAAGGGCTTACCTCCCTCCTTTGAACCTGGCAACAGATCCACCTGATAAGAGAGCAGGGGCGGATCCAGGGGGGGGGGGGGGGCAACGGGTCAATTGCCCCTCCCCGAGAAAATAGTGAGCAGGCTGTGCTGATGCCGACCGCCCCTCAGGACACAGGGCAGCGGCGCTGAAACTGACAGGCTCTGTGAAGGGACACAGGCAGAGACGCAGCTGCGGGGGATTTCCACCCCTCCTTCTCTTCCTTGAAGCGAGCAGCTTCATTCACCTGGCAATGCCCGCTCCTATTGGCTACATTCAGGCCAATGGCTGGGAAACTAATACCAAGAGCATTATGGGACATGTAGTCCCAGATACCAGCAGGCCCAGGACGATTCCCTGAGAGTGCACTGCAGCCCCCAACATGCCGAGCGAGAGAAGGGGAGAGGAGGTCCGTGATAGGAGAAGAGGGACAATAAGGCTGTCGGGTGGAGGGAGCCACAAAGAAAGTGCCAGTGATCTGAATCTACTATATATCCCCCAAGGTAAGAACTTACCTCCAGGTGGGAAGATGAGGGGAGGTGGGGATGCAGGCTTCCATAGAGATACAGGACCTTATCACTGGCTGCTCCCACTCTGTCCTCCCTTCCACCTGACTGCTCCCACCCTATGCTCCCTTCCACCTGGCTGCTCCCACCCTATGCTCCCTTCGACCTGGCTGCTCCCACCCTCTCCTCCCTTCCACCTGGCTGCTCCCACCCTCTCCTCCCTTCCACCTGGCTGCTCTCACCCTCTCATCCCTTCCACCTGGCTGCTCCCACTCTGTCTTCCCTTCCACCTGGCTGCTCCCACTCTTTCCTCCCCTCCACCTGGCTGAAACCAACAATACTTTTTCAAGACACTGTGTATTTATGTGTGTGTGTGTGTGTATATATTTTATAGATGCCCCCCTTACTTTTGTCCCTGTTCCTCCCTAAATGTGTGTAGCGGGGTCGTTCCCCTTTTAGGGGAGAAGACTACATTCCCCATAATTCCCCAGGCTCCCGGGAGGCTGTTTGTTTCCGCCCGAGAGGCTTCTGGGGGAGGTGATAAAAGGGAAGAGGAGAGACCGCCTCTTCCTCTTCTGACTGGGCTGGTGACGCAGAGACTTGCAAGTGAGGAGACACCTGTGCGGACCGAGACTGCTGAAGGCCTGAAGCCTGGGCCTTGCAGCAGGTGGAGAGAGACTCTCACCCCTCAGTGTCAGCAGCAGCGGATCGGAGACTTTTCCCTACAGACGGTCGGTCGGAGAGAGGACCGGAGCGCAGGGGCTGTGACGGAGGAGGCCGGACGCCGCCAGTGGAGGTCCCGGAGCTGAGGACGGTACCCAGGAGTGGTGAGTGAGCTGAAAGGCTCATCCTACACTGTTACATTCACTTCTATGCCTATTGAACTGCCAAGGCACAGTTTACCTCAGAGCAGCAGATGTTTCTTTCTGTGGATTACAAAAACACCATTTAAAGCTACATGTGCACCACCTCTACAGTTCTCTTGCCGGTGAAGAATACTGTACTTATTCAAGGACTGAGCTCTATTGCTAGGGATCAGGCCTGGTCCGTTAGGTAGGCGCAGTTACATGGTTGCACCTCAGAGGTGCATAGTAGACGGTCGCTACATTTGGCGCTCCGTTCCCCAGTGCTACCCAGACCCACATGTGTGTACATGTTCATAGCACATACTACAGGGACCTGTTCATGTGTATCGTAATTCAATTGTTTAAATGCATGTTACTACTTCTTTTCTTACTGCCAAAGTAAAGCCAGTTATTCTTATCTCAGCAGTCTGCTTGTGAGTTTGAGTCCATTACACTTAGAGTATAAGTGATATTCATATGTGCATAGATACATACCCCTTACTAATTGTGCCAGAGCGGGTAGAGCAAATTGCCGGGGGGTTGGTGGAGCTGTACTCAGGGACCCAAAACAAACCAGCGGCCTCTTAATTGGGGGTATCGCTACATGTGAAAGCTGGAGAAGCCACTGTCTCTCACCGCCCCCCTGCATCGCCGCATTTCTGCATCTAAAATAAGACTGCCATTACTGTGCAGGCGCAGGCAGCAGAAAGATGACATCATCTCTCACTGCCCCCCCCCCACTCTGGAACAACAGGGACACTGTCACTGGCCACTGGCAGTGACAATCTGCATCTGGTGACAGGCAACTGTAGCAAGTGACAAGCTGAATCTGATAACAGGTGACGTGGCAAGTGACACGCTCAGGGCTCCCACTGATTCTGCATTATATTTTATTTTATATTACAATGTATTAATAGAAATAATGCGCTTCAATCATCCTGACACCATATTAACCATGGTGCCGGGATGATTGAAGCGCCAACACCAGCCATTGCCCCGACAAATTGCCCGCAAATATTTTGGCAGTGCCCCGCCCGAGATTAGACTCTGGATCCGCCCCTGTAAGAGAGGTTTTCTTACTACAATTGAGGCACCTGCGATTTAATTCTTTTGCACGTTTACCTAATGTGTTTATGACAGGATATTTTCCTACTAACTGTTTACCTTATTTTTAACTGGCCTAATACTAATTCACGGTAAGATATTTATAAGTACAATTAATATAGCTTTGTAACGATATTTTTTTCTATGCCCTCCTTGATGATGCTACCTATGTAAATTTTTGATACAATCCTATATGAGCCTTTGCTATAGAAGCCGCCTAAAATCATACATTATCAATTTGACCCTATTATATAGCGGCATATGTATGTACTTATATATATATATATATATATATATATATATATATATATATATATATAAACATGTGTATTAACTGCCTAGGCGGTTCGTATCCTGTAGCTTTGTTCCCTACTGTTTATCCGGCTTGCCATACACCCTCCTTCAATTTGCTGCTCCCCCCTACCTGCAGTGCCCACGTTTGTTTGAGCATGGGTCCAGATACTCCACATTACATTAGAATAATAATCCTTTGTTCTTTTTGTTTTTATATGTAAAAATTTGCTAATTTTCATATGTTGTTAATTTGTAAAAACTTATTGTGATATATATTATCATAGAATCAATCGCTCCTGAGGAAGCGCTAATTTCAAAAAGCGTGGGACATGTCAAGCTAAATCCTCTGTTAAGAAAAAACGGACCCCCGCATCAGCATCACCCCAAATCTACAGGACTCAGTTCTATCTCTACATATACCATTTATGCCAGCGACTACTATAAAATATCTGTTTTTTTATATATGTTAACTCATGGTATAATTAATATACTACAGTGTTTGGGTGTTGTTTTTGCTGATAAGACCCTCAAAGCTAGGCAGCCTTGAAGTCCTGCAGAGATTCCACATCCCAAAAAGACTTAAAGCGGAGGGCCACCCTAAAATAAAAAATAACATTAGCATTCTCAAAAAAAATAATTAAAAAACATTGTTACTTACCAGAAACCCATGTTGCTAGACAGTCTTTCTAATCTGCCTCTTCCTATTCCGCGGAGCTTCCTCCTCTCCTCTTCGCTGAGCTGCCCCATTGTGAGTGTCCCAGAAAACAACAGGGCCATTCACAAAGCGTTGCGCGACTCGTGCATGTGCAGTAGGAAACAGGCAGTGAAGCTGCAAGTCTCCACTGCCTGTTTCCCTTCTCCAAGATGGTGGTGCCGGCACCCGATCCGATTGATGGATCGGCCTCGGTTGGGGGGGGGGACATCGCAGGCTCGCTGGACAGGTAAGTGCCCTTACTAAAAGTCTTTTTTTTTTTTAATTGCGGCTGGAACACCGCTTTAGTCAGTGACATTGACATCAGGGGCTTCATCAGGGGCTTAATGAGCATCTGGAACTTCCTCCTCTCAGCCACGTACTACTCCCAAGGGTCCTGGGGTTGGAAAGCCATCACTTACAGATTGATGCATGTCTTCCTCTTCTTCGAAGCCTATGAAAGTGTCAGAATCCTCCTCCTCATCCTCCTCTTTCCTCCTGTGTGTTCTGTGACATAGGAATGATGGTATCTGGATATAGTGGGCCTTGAAAGGAAAGGAAATCCTCCTCTTTCTCCTGCTGCTCTGCTTTCAGTGCCCTGTCCATAATTCCACACGGTGGCTGCTCCAGCAGGAACACAACAGGGATTGTGTCACTGCTCACCATCCTTGTGGCCTCCTCAAATGGTGACAATACAGTGCATGCATCCTTAATGATCAGCCATTGTCGTGGGGAAAAAAAGCCAAGGCTGCCTGAGCCTGTCGTCGTGCTGCACTGGCACAGGTACTCGTTAATGGCTGTCTTCTGCATCTATAGCCGCTGCTGCATTCCCAAAGTTGAGTTCCATCTGGTGGGCATGTCATAAATATGGCGATTTACGGGCAGGTGGAATTCCCGCTGATATTCAGCCAACTGAGCACTGGCTGTGTATGACCACCTGAAATGGCTACAGACTCTTCCGGCCTGTTTTAGTACATCTTGCAACCCTTGGTACATACTTAGGAAACGCTGCACCACCAAATTGAGGACATGTGCCAGGCATGGAACATGTGTCAACTTTCTCTGTCTGAGACTGACAGAAGGTTTCAGCCATTATCAGACACCACGATTCCTGGCTCCAGCTGTCATGGTGTGAACCACCCCTGGGCCTGTCACTGCAGAGCTGCAAGAATCTCTGCTCCGGTGTGGTTCCTGTCCCCTAAACATACCAGCTGAAGCACTGCATGGCACCTTTTAGCCTGACTCTGGGAATAGCCTTTTGAACGCTTATGATGTTCATAGGACAATTCTGAAGAGGAGGGCATGGAGGTAGCGGAGGAGGAGGGAGTAGAGCTCACAGGTCTGGCATCATCACCAACAGCTGTATGGAGACGTGGGGGAACAACAAGCTGCAGCTCCGAGCCCTGTCCTGCATCCTTTTGAGTTGCAAGCAGCGTTACCCAGTGTGCTGTGAACTAAATATATCGTCCCTGCCCATGCTTGCTGGACCACGTGTCAGCAGTAAGGTGGATTTTACGGCTGACTGCCTTGCCCAACTATGCCAGAACATTCCCTTCCACGTGATGGTAGAGAGATGGAACGGCCTTACGTGAAAAGCTGTAGTGACTGGGAACCTGCCATTGTGGTACAGCACATTGTGAAAATTCACGAAAGGGGGCAGAATCCACCAGACTGGCAGAAGTTGGAGAACCAACAGCTTTGACAAGCTTGCATTTAGACGCAGGGCATGTGGGTGGCAGGGACTGTTTTTATTTTCCCGCTGCAGCAGATGGGGCAGAGAAATATGTCGGCTACAGTCTAGAGCTGGTGGTGTGCTGCTGGCAGATGTTCTGCTAGGACCTGGGACACCCTGTGCTATACCATCATCCCTGTCAGTGGAGGCTGCAAAGAGGTAATCACTCGGTATAGCAGGGGCAGACTGAAGTGGGTAAGGAGGAGGAGGGACAGATTTGTGCCCCTTTTGTGTGGCTTTTAGGTGCTCTTCCCAATGGGCTGAGTGGTTGGACATTAAATGCCTTGTTAGGCATGTGGTACCTAAATGGTTGGTGTTTTTGCCACGTTTGATGTGCCTGAGACACAGTTTACAGCAACAGATAGCAACAGTACTATCTGCTGCAGATGTGCTGAAAAAGGCCCAGACAGCTAAGCTTTGGGGAGTGGACCGGGAGATAACAGCTGCAGAATGTGATGGAATAGGGCGGCTTCTCTCTAATCTTTCTTGATGTCGGCCTCCTTGGGGTTGTGCCGCCTCACCTTCAGTTTCCTCCTCTGCTCTATCTGGCACCCAAGTTGCATCAGTGACCTCATCATCATCATCATCCTCATCATCATCTCCTCCATATTCATCATTACCACTGGAGACAACTTGGCAATACGCTGTGGCTTGGGGAACATAAATGCCAATTTGTCTACCAGTGTTCCTCCTTCTCTCTAGGCTCATGTTTCTGTCATCCTCAACCTCAGAACCAACATCTGAATCCGGTAATGGCTAGAGAAACATCAAAGAGCAAGTGGCTGACGCTGTGGTCAACTAACTCAGCTGACTCCTCAATGGCTGATGTTGGGGCTATGGCAGGAATAGATGTGGACAAGGAGGCAGGTTTATCCACTCTGGCAACTGCAGGGGACTGCACACTTGTCACTGCTTGCGTGACAGAGGATGAGGAGGGTGAGGAAGGTTTAATAAGCCAGTCCACCTCCTCATCTGCATGCTGTGGCTGGATAGCACGGGCAAACTCACTAAACAGAGGAAATTATGCCTTGCCTGAGGAGTGACCACCAAGTCCACCTTTGCCTGTGGACACATTTGTTTCTGGCCCCCTTACAGTGCCAAGGGAACATCTGCCTCTCCTTGTTGTCCTCCCAGACATTATTGGGAGGGAGGGGATGGTACGCATAAGCAAATGTAAAAAAGAAGTTGAAATCTGTATGTAGATGCACTTTAATCAATGTAAAGAGGTGTTTGGTGCACTTTAATTTGAGTACTACACAGACACACTCCACAGATACACTATAATATACTGCAATATAATGCGCCAGTGAACTGGCAGTAACTCACACAGAACTATATGGCGTTAAACTGGCAGTAACGTACGCAAAACGATATGCTGTTAAACTGGCAGTAACGCACACAAAGCGATATGGCGTTAAACTGGCAGTAATGCACAAAACGATATGGCATTAAACTGGCAGTAACGCACGCAGAAGTAAATGGAGTTAAACTGGCATTAACGCACACAGAACTATATGGCTTTAAACTGGCAGTAACGCATGTAAAACTATATGGTGTTAAACTAGCAGTAACGCACACAAAACAATATGGCGTTAAACTGGCAGTAAAGCACGCAAAACTATATGGCGTAAAACTGGCAGTAGCGAATGCACAACTATATGGCGTTAAACTGGCACTAACGCACACAGAAGTAAATGGCGTAAAACTGGCAGTAATGCATTAAAACTATAAATCATTAAACTGGTTGTAACGCACATAAAACTATATGGCGTAAAACTGGCAGTAACGCAAGCAAAACTATATGGCGTTCAACTGGCACTAACGCACACAGAAGTAAATGGCGTAAAACTGTCAGTAATGCATTAAAACTATATATCATTAAACTGGATGTAACGCACACAAAACTATATGGCGTTAAACTGGCAGTAACGCATGCAAAACTATATGGCGTTAAACTGGCAGTAACATACACAGAACTATATGGCGTTAAACTGGCAGTAATGCACAAAATGATATGGCGTTAAACTGGCAGTAACGCACGCAAAACGATATGGCGTTAAACTGGCAGTAATGCACACAGAAGTAAATGGTGTTAAACTGGCAGTAACACAATCAAATAGGTGGTGTTCAACTACACTGACGCTATTTCAACTGTCCCTACTCCAGCTATACACTAATGTTAAGATTACTGACACAGTCTCACTACACTACACTGAAACTATATTAGCTGTCCCTACTCCACACTAATGCATGTATGAATGACACAGTCTCACTACACTACAGAGAAACTATCTGAGTTGTCCCTACTCTAACTGCACACTATGCAAATGATGGTCCTCCTCACTACACTCACACGATCCCTACACTGACACTAAACTAATATTCTACACTGACAAGTAGTGTAAAATAGCACAGTATAGCACACTAACTAACTGATAGCACCATGCCGAAATCACACTAAAAATGGCTGCCATTGAAAGAATACTTTTATACTATGGGGCGAGAATGAGCCATGATTGAATAAAGTCATGATGACAGTGTCCAATCATAACTCTGACAGTGCTCTGTCCCCTGATTGACTGAATATTTCACTGCTTCAGTCAATCAGGGCTTTCAATAATGCACTGTTTAGCACCGCAATGCATTGTGATCGGTCCGGGTGGCTGAACAAACGGTTGAACTACCCGTTTGTTTGGCTGTTCGTCGAACGTCCGAACAGCTAAAGTTTGGCCCGAACTTATGCTCGGCCCAAACCATTCGCCCATCCCTAATCTCTGGCTGTTATAGGTATTGGCATATAATAAATTATATATTATTTAAAAGAGTTGGATCTTACTTTATATACTGCATGTTTGCAGCTGTCCCTGTACTTGCAATATACTGTGTAATCACTCTGCCACAAACGAGGGTCTTGCAGAAACACATAAACCTCGGGACAAAATATAATTTTTGCATTTCTGTCTTCTTAACTACAAAAAAAACTTAATTATTTGGTGACTGCTTAGAAATCAGCAAATGTTGAGACAATAAATGTTTTGGCCAGGAGTATGTAACATACAGCACTTGATATAAAGTTCAGTGGTTAGAAAGATGTACCACAGTGTTCTTTACAATGCTGGAAAATATAAAAGAAAAGTAATATTTCATCGGAATTGGAGGTCAGTAGGAAAAATGGCCGGCAAAATAAGTCAGTGGGAAAAAAAAAGTCTGACATCATTGTTTAGAGAAAGAAAAAAATGCCTGAAATTGTTGGTCAGTCAAAAAAAAAAAAGTGACTGATGTCATTGTTCATATTCAGAAACTCCCTGAAGTCCAGCATTTTGTGTTTACAATTAAAGCAGGCCATACATGGATCAAAATTTGTCTGCTTCAGCGGGGACCAATTTTGAAACTTGTATGGGCAGACTAATTACACCCAAGGGAGCTGCAGTCCCTTTCAGTGTGATTGTCTGAGCTCCCTGCATTATCTCACCTGTGTGAGATCTGAGAGTTTTTTGATCTTGTGTGCCTCACATCCTCCTAGTGAGCCTGCTTTCTTTGTGCACCAGTCTGCTTTGTGAATCATTAATCTCATTGTTGCAACAGACTTCCTCCTCTTTGTGCCATTGATTCTGAACTTCTGTGCTGTAATATACTTCTTCCTCTGTGAGCTAGTGAATCCAGAACTACAGTGCTGCAAGGGACTTATATTACTGCTCCTGTGCTCTCACATTTCTGCACTGCAAGGGACTTTCCTTCCTGCTACTTCACATAACAGTAATCCCTCGTGTTCAGAGTATCTGGTAAGCTTCCCTGGGTGTGTTTGAGGGCTGCAAACTCCATCACCCCTTGTGGAGTGCCCTAGCAAATACCAAGTGCTTTTCATACTGCCTCACAAACATACCCTTGCCAAATGCACAGTCATTGGCTATTTTTATATGGCCTTTTTACCAACAATTAAAATTATTTTGGTGTTTTACATCCATTTTTGGTCCAGCACTTCTGTTCTTTGAGTCAGTGAAGCCAGAGTGAGGATGGTGGTTCTGGGGCCTACATCTTTAACCACTTCAATACAGGGCACTTTTATCCACTTCCTGCCCAGGCCAATTTTCAGCTTTCATCGCTGTCCCACTTTGAATGACAATTGCACGGTCATGCAACACTGTACCCAAATTACATTTTTATATATTTTTTCACATAAATAGAGCTTTCTTTTTGGTGGTATTTAATCACTGCTGGTTTTTTTATTTTTTACAAAAAAAAATAGAAAAATACTGAAAAAAATTAATTTTTCTTAGTTTCTGTCAGAAAAGTTTGTAAAATAAGTAATTTTTCTGCTTCAGTGATGTGCACTGATGAGGCTTCACTGCACTGAGTCAGTGCACTTATGGGCACTGATGAGGCGGCACTGAAGGGCACTGATGAGGAGGCAGTAATATGCAGCACTGATATGCAGTACTGATTGGCGGCACTGATAGGTGGCACTGATGAGCACTGATAGGTGGCTTGTATGGGCAATGACAGGCGGCATGAATAGGTGGCACTGATGGGCACTCAAAGGCAGTACTGACTGGCATTTTCAATGGACACTGATTGGCATCACTGATGGGAACAAAGTAGAATCATTGATGGGCACAGATGGACATCACTGGGCACAGATTGACATCAACAATGGGCACCGACTGGCATCCCTGCTTGGCACTGTTGGGGCTGCACAGACAATCAGGGCACTGATGATCAGTGCCCTGATTATCTGTACAGGTCTCCCCTGTAAGGACATGCCGCTGATCGTTTCTCCTCTCCTCACACTCTGTCAGTGTGAAGCGAGGAAAGACGATAAATATCAGACATGTGCACTGACAAAAAATGTGTTCATTTTCTTTTTCATTTTATTCTTTGTTTTGCTTTTTTTGGAAATTCGGAAATTAGAAAATTTGTAATTCGGAAATGTCCGAATTTCGAATTTTTGGATTTCTAAATTTTCGAGTTTCCGAATTTCCAATTTTCGAGTTTCCGAATTTCCAATTTTCGGATTTCCGAATTTCAAAATTTCGGCTTTCCGAATTTTCAGGGATTTTCGGGAATTCAAAGATTTGAAAGTCCAAAAATTTGAAAATCTGAAAAAAAGAAAGAAAATCAGTTTAATTAATAGCTAACTATTAAATTACTGAGTATGAATTTATCCAAAGTTACGAATTATCTGAAATAACGAATGCCGCATCTAAACAAATGGAATGGAACAAATTAATGGGCACTGATAGATGGCACTGATGGGCACTGATAGGTGGCACTGATGGGCACTGGTAGGGGACACTGATGAGCACTGGTAGGTGACACTGATGAGCACTGGTAGGTGACACTGATGTGCAGCACTGGCACTGTGGGCACTGACAGATGGCACTGTGGGCACTGACAGATGGCACTGTGGGCACTAACAGGTGGAGCTAGTGGGCACTGATAGGCAGCACTTTTATTAGGCAAAGGTGGGCACCAAGGACCCTGGGCACATTGCAGTGAGAGGGACTGATGTCCCTCTCACTGCTGCCGGTGATCGGCTTTTTTTTTTCTCCTCGCGCTGTCAGCGCGAGGCGGAAAAAAAGAAGATTACCGGCTCTGTTATTATCACATGATTAGCTGTCATTGGCTGACTGCTGATCATGTGGTAAGGGGTCGGGATCGACCCCTTACTCGGATCTGTGATCCAGCGAGTCTCACAGACTCGCTGATCACAGAGCGCGCCCTTCAGGCTATAGCGCGGATCTCAGGTGGTTAATCAACACCATTTGTCATTGACGACAGTGCACTTAAGGTGTTTTTTACCCCAACATTCACATGTGTCTGCTGTCCCATGTACTTGGATGAACAAGTACAGGCATACCCCACTTTTAAGTACGCAATGGGCTTTATTTACTTTCTATGCAGAAGCGAGCCTGATTTTGCACTTTCCAACTTTAGTAAATAAACCCTATTGCGTACTTAAAAGTGGGGCATGCCTGTATCCTGTTCTCTTTGTTTTGCTTCCTATGTGTGAAATCCCTGGTGTTCCTGCCAGTCCCTTCTGCTTTTATTTTAAAAACTGACCACACTAAGCAGGAAAACACAACATGGTCAGTTCTCTAGCTGTTCTGGGAAATCAGACTGCTCTCCTTCTATTTTCCTAATATGCCTCCCCTGCACAGCCTTTCACTGGGAAGATCAGTGTACTGTTGCTTCTCCTTCCCCCAGCTCTAACAGGGTATGTTGTGATCACTTATAAAAAAAGGGGAAAAAAGGTATTTATATTCTTTTAAATATCTATACACAAATGTTTTGCCTTTCATTTCTATTTTAAACTGAATGTGTTGTTTTACAAAGTGATTGTTTACAATCACTTTAACGCTGATTTATCAAATCTATCCCATGCTGCAGACTAACTCACCCACATTCACATTGCACAGGTAAAAATAGGCAACATGTACAGTATACGCTGAACATTATGTGGCACTTTAGGTTAGCTGGCTTCATACTCTTCTGAGCATAAACTCCTGTGTTTGCTTGAGGGCAGAATGTAGCACTATAATTTTCAACAAGTACCCTGTCTATTTTAATCACATAGGTGTTTTGGTAGCATAACAAAATTACCAGCTTTCAAAATTGTATCACATATTTACAAAGTTGTTCAAAATATTGTTATGATCAATATAGTTTTTGTTGTGTAGGTAGAATAATAACACAATTTACTTCTGAGTAAATGTGAGGTTCTAATATGTAACATATGCAGAAAATAAATTAAACAGAGTTTGGATAACACAGGGTTAAACGGAAAGGTCATAAATTAACTGCACATTATCTGGACAGAATGCTTGGGGACATAGTGATGTGTTCGTGCTTAGGAGATGTATGTTAGCTTGGGGGGCTGCAAACTCTGCAGGGCTCCAACACACACTCGCTGCTATTCCAACCCTTCACATATTTCCACATAAACTTCCCTCCTGGCATTTAACTTTGCCAGGCACTGTGCTCAGCTCACCACCCCAAACTGATGTTCCTCCCTCAGCTCACCTCTCTCCCTGCATGTCCTGTGAGTAGAATAGCTGATCGACCCATCAGCTAGACCTAGACCTGATCTACCCGTCAGCTAGCTGTGATGGACAGGTAGATCGAAGCCGAAGCTCTCATGGGGCCACCTACTGGCAATGTCTGAATGGTCAGGTGTGCGGCACTTACTATTGCGAGCTGTGTCGGCAGCTGCTGGTGTAGCACCTACCACACAGCTCGCATACTTCAAAGTCTTGCAGGACACGGCTGCTAATGGGAACTGAGTTCCTGTTGTGGAAAAAGTACAGGAACTCCGTTCCCATGCGTTCCCACAGGACTTGAGCCCTGACTATATCAAAACAGTTTTTACATTACCTGATGCTCCAATCATGTATATGATGTTTGTCATAACTTACCTGTATTGGCAGCCCTGTTACACCACTTACCACAGCTATAATTAAGGGAACAATATATTTCATACATGTTGCAATCCATAATTTTATGAATGAATGTACACCCCAAAAGAGTTGTCCTTTGCTCTAAGTCCCAAAAAGTATGAAACATGCATCCAATCTGGTGACTTGATTTGTATGCCTTGTATTTAATGTATATGTCAAATATGTTGCTTTCATTATGGGTTAATAGTGGCAGACAGATGTGAGAGGATTTCCCTCACTTTGAAGAATTTTCCTCTCACTGTCTGTTTGTGGAGTGAAATGAAGGGAAATCTCCACAAAGGAACACAGATAGCAAAAATACCCCACAGAGGTTTTAACCATTCATTACTCTTTTAAACTTAAAACAAGCATAAATAAAGCATTTTGGCATAAATATACTTAAAGTGATTGTAAACAATCTCCTTGTAAAATAACCTATTCAGTTTAAAGAAATGAAAGGCAACACATTTTTGTATAGATATAAAAAAAAAACATTCTAAATATATTTTTTCCCTTTTTTTTTACTTGTTAAAAGATTTTATTGCATGTACAAATGACATACATATTAGTTACAATAATGGTTTAATGGTTATACAATCAAGGTAATGAAGTTTACTCACACAGATCTAAATGTATTATTATCATCATCTGAATCCATTTAAAGACATACATGGTAAATTATTAGTAAATCCTTAACTAATAAACAAAAATATGATTAAAAATTTTAAATCAAGGATCTTGCAAAGTTAGATGTAATCCTCTGAACTATAATTAGATAGAAACAACTTGTATGCATATTTTATAATGGTATGTGAGTATGAGTATAGTGAAATGTGAGAGAGAAATAAAAAGATATAAATGAAAAAAGGAAAAGAAGGAAAGAAAGGGGGGAAGGAAAGAAATCTGCGGAATTGGGCCAAGAGCCGCCACTATTTCTGAAATGAATGTATTCAGGATGATATCTTCTCAATCAACTACCATGGCAAAAGCACTTGCAAGTCAAATGATGGAGATAAAAATTTATCTATCCATGGCTGCCATATTTTTTTAAATTTAGAAATCGTGTTTGACTCAAGAGCTATCAATTTAGCATGAGACATAGTATTGTTCATGGGACAGCACAAAGGACCCACCACTGTAACTTAACTGATATAAATAACTAAATAAATAAATAAAGAGACCACACAAATTCAAGTTTTGGAATAAAACTGGCCACGGCATTTATTAAGGGGTTACCCAATATAATAATAATCACACAAAACATTAATCTTAAAATTCATAACCATAAATATTTATTTTATTAATATCCCGTAGTCCATCCAGAACTGAACTGGATGACAACCCCAACAGCTGAAAGCCACTCAAACTGGAGTGGCTGAAGCCCCCCCCCCAAACATGCCGTGGCCAGTTCGATCATGTTTTGTAGACCCAACAGAAAAATGTCCAAGCCAACATCGGAAAGGTGTACAAAATCCACACGGTAAAGACCAGGCAAGAAACCTTCCAGGTCAGTATGACGGTAAGAAAGACCGCCTTGATAAACAACTAGATTGTGAATGGTTCTATTCACTCTCTTCCTAATTCTGTCTACGTAGTGGAGATAACTAAATTCAGACCATAAAAGTCTGGGCACTATTTCTGAGAAAACGAAAATGGTAGCAGGAAATAACAACTGAAAAGCAGAGAAATCCCTCTTCATTTCACAGATTAGATCCCAAGTTTTTACCTTGCCCAGGTCATTACCCCCAACATGCAAGACAATCACATCAGGAGAAGGCCACTGAAATGATAGTAAAGTTAACTGATCCTTAACACCTTTCCATTGTAAACCCCTGAGCCCCCACCAAAGAACCAGAAAATGTCTCTCATCCAAACCAATATTGGCATTTCCATTCTTGCTGGAAGCTCTGCGACTGGCCCAAAATATAAAGGAATGTCCTATTATCCAAACAACTCGCTTGGCAGGACCTAAGAAAATCAAACAATGAGAAGAAGGTCAGGGCGAAAATATAAAATAAATCTATCACTATCCCAACGCCCCAATTGCTTTAAACCATCATCAGAAAACCTAACAGTCGAGCCTCTGTAGCTGCCACAATTCTAAAAGAATGAGAAGAAAACTGAAAACGAGAAAGGTTGAGACGTTTAAGACAAGAAGACAATACAGAAGAAAATTGAAACCTAGTTAAAGGGGAGAGGTCAACATGTATAAAAAACGAACCATGAAATTGAGGACGTAAAGCAAGATATTGAGAGACCCGGAATACAGGGCAGATTAACTGAACAGGGGCCCTATAAAGCGTCAAAAAACAACCTTTTCCAAACTGATCCATCTTGGATCGGCGAATAAAAACCTTAACTGATTCCCCTGAAACAGAAATATCAGAAAAAAGAAGAAAAGCAGAAGTAAATTTATTAGGGGCTGTGAATTCCCCAAGCCGAAAAGCACCAAAAAATGACAAAACAAACGCTGTTCTGAACATAGAAGTCTCAAAAGGAGAGTAACAAACAGACTCTAGGGCAGACATAAGTCTAACCAATAGCTCTGTAGAAATAGGGCGTCTACCATCAACCGCCGGATAAGATCTCTTAAGACCTTTCAACATCTGTTTCACTGGAAAAAAGGAATTCAAAGCAGGTAGGCCCGAGAGCTTCAGAAAGAAAGAAGCCCCTGACACAATTTTATTAACCGAGGCAGGGCTAAGATCCGCTTGGATTAGTGAAGAAACAAAGCCTAAAGCCATATGCACACTAACGGATTCGGCTGGAAAGTTGGAATCTGCGCAAAACGAGCGCCAACGAAACCATGCCTGGGAGTATTCTTCCCAAGTTTTGGGAGCGATGGAACGTCTGATAGTGTCCTCGATCAATCCCATATCAGGCCCAAGAGAAATTCTGGGCAAGGGAAACCTTCTGCATCTGCCTCCGGAGCGAGTTCCCGAAACCTCTGAAACTGTGAACGAGATAAGGAATCGGCAATTCCATTAGTATTACCTGGAAGGTGTCTTGCCTTCAACCAAATGTTATAAGTCATACATTGTAAAACAAGAAAACGGAGTAGTTTGATCACAAACTCAGATTTGGAAGATAAACAGTTCACAGCAAATAACACCCCTTGTTGTCAGTATGTAGTACCACTCGCTTATTTTGAAAGAATGCTTTCCAAATAGTGATAGCCACCACTAATGGAAATAATTCCAATAAAACTAAATTTCTGAGGATATCTGGAGACCTCCAAGAAACCAGCCATTCTTGAGCACACCAATGACCATTGAGGAAAGCACCAAAACCAACCGAACCGGATGCATCGGTGAACAGGCGAATATCAAAATCTGTAATGAAGTCACTTTGCCAGACCGTGCAACCGTTAAAACCGATCAAAAATTGCTCCCATACTTTTTCATAAATTCTAGCTATTGGAATAACCCTAGCTGCAAAAGCAAACAATCCCAGTAAGGACTGAACGTCCTGCAACAGAACCCTGCGTTTAGCCAGAATTTCTGTATAACCAATCTCATCTTGACTACTTTTTCCATGGGCAAACGAAATTCCATGGCATCCGAGTCAATTGTGATGCCAAGAAATTCGATCACTGTCACCGGGCCCACAGTCTTTTCATGTGCTAAGGGGATACCAAAAGATTTGCACATGGTGAAAAAACCATGCAACATTATGGAACAAATCTGAGAGGTAGCTGGGCCTATAAAAAGGAAGTCATCCAGATAATGGATGGCACCACCCTGCGGGAATTTTTGTGACAAAACCCATTGCAGAAAAGTCGAAAAGGCCTCAAAATAACTGCATGACTTAGAAAAACCCATCGGCATACATTTTTCAAAATAAAATTGCTCTTCAAAAGAGAAACCCAGCGAATTGAAACCCGCTGGGTGAACTGGCAAGAGACAAAAAGCTGCCTTGATATCTGCCTTAGCCATAAAAGCAGCTTTCCCAAATTGCCTCAACAGTGTAAGAGCATCATCAAAGGACGCATAAGACACTGTTGCTTCAATCCCAGCAATTTCATCATTCAAAGAACACCCTTGAGGGAAAGATAAATGATGAATTAGCCGGAATGAGCCTGGTTCCTTTTTTGGAACCAGGCCCAATGGGGATAATCTGAAATTGACAAACGGAGGGGTAGGAAATGGGCCAGCAATCCTGCCTCCCTGTAATTCTCTAAAAATCTTTTCCCGAACAATATCAGGGTGTGCAAAAACAGAACGCAAGTTTTTTACTGGAAGACAACCAGCACCCCGAAATGGGGGGAACCAAAAACCCAAACCGAAAACCATCATGAAGAAGGGCCGCCATCCTGCGATCTGGATAAAGATCTAGCCAATCCTGCATTTCTGACAGCTTCACTGACGTCAATGCCCTTTGAAACATTGTCTCTGGGTTGAGCAGCAGTTGCTGCTTTCTTGAAGCAGCGAGCTGCTGGATGGGCACCTGAACAAAAGGAACATTCGTGTTTGTACCTGCAGTTTGACAGAAATTTGCATTGGGAATCATTATATGCAAAACACAATACTTTACAAAAAATCGATTGAACTGGTGTTGCCGGGGGCCTCTGAGTAAATTGGGGCCTCTGTGGCAACATCAGGTTAAGCCACAGACCAACATCCTTAACTCCCCAACGGAGAGATGGGTGAACCGACAGCTTCTGTTTGAAACTTTCATCATAGCTAAACCATGCGACACCACCAAAATGACGATATGCTTCTGCAACTATATCCAAATGCTGAAATAATCCAGAACATTTGTCAGGAAAAAGTTCACCCATCACAGAGGCAAATATACAAAATGCCTGAAGCCAGTTCTGAAAAGTCCGGGAGCAATGATAAAATATCTATGAACTCCCCACGCCATATTTTTTCTTTGACTGAAATAGATAAATGAAATCCCAGAGGGGATAGTTCACAGGGGAGTGCCTCTTTAAAACAAGATTCAGCCACACTGGTCTTAATAGGAAACTGAGGTAAAGAATTAGGCATAGAAACACACACAATATTTTTATGCAAAGGGTTAATACTTACTGCACTGGCGGGGTTAACCTGTGAAAAATTATCATTAACTGGTAAACTCAATGTATTCAAACCACCGCCATTCCATACATTACCAACATTAACAGGTTCACTAATTCTTTTAAGTACATTGACTAAAGAACCAACAACTTTACCCAATTCTATTATATTAAAATCATTTCTCTCACCATCATTGTGATCCACGCTGACAGACTGCCCAGATGTAGGAACCTCACTTGACATGCCTGCAAAAGCTATCTGAGGAGATTCCATCCTGGCTCTGTCATCAGAGCGTGACCTTGTCTGTTTCAATTTTCCTCTCACAGGAGAAGAGGGAGAATCTTCCATTCTCAACCTCTTCCCCCTGTTACCTTTGCAACCTCTTTTCTGACCAGCAGATGGAGCCTGCTGACTGACATTCTCCATTACATCAATGGGAGCATTCTGAGCATGCTCCACAGCTGGCGCTGACACAGCAGGGACTGCGTCCTCCTCCAAACACCTCAGCAGCCACTCCTCCCCTCCACAGCTCTCCGCTTTGTGGATTAGTCGGCGAAGCAGTTCCTCCATCCTCACAGGTACCGATGAGCAGCGCAGGGGGGTCCGTTCTCTTCAGGGGTCTCCACAGGCAGTGAAATGAGCGGGAAAGCCGCCGGCTTAAATAAACACAGCCCAGCTCAATCCAGCCCGATTTAGCCAATGACAACCTGTTGCTATGCCTCACTCAAACCTGCCATCACCTGGGGCAACCCAATACCATTAAACAGAGAGGGGGGCGCAAAATTGGTACCGCCCTTTGTACTGTCCCATGGAGCCCCGCATGAACGCTAGGGGCTCATTCATTCTATTCACAACTTCGTTAGTCACCAAGTCCGGAGTTCTCCAGGCTTTTGCCAGTGTTTTTTTGGCTGCTGTGAAAAGTTGAACCAGCAGGTTAAATTGGTAATGTGTTAAGTAATCCGGTTTTAAATTAAGGAGAGCCATTACAGGATCAATAGGGATTTCCCTTTTAAACAATTTAGATGCAATATTGAATATTGCCATCCAAAAAGTTTGGGCTTTAGGGTATACCCACCAGGTGTGGAAATATGTGCCCAAATCCGAACAACCATGGAAACATTGTGCTGAGCAATTCTGTGCATATTTAGCAGTTCTAACTGGTACAAGGTACCATCTGGTTATCAATTTGTAGTTTGCCTCGACCGCCAATATATTAGGGGATATTGCCTTTGTTACTGACCAAATTCGGTTCCATTCTGCATTTTCTAATGTTCTTTCTAGATCCAACTCCCATTTTTGTAAATAGGAAGGTTTTCCCATTTCAGGATGTGTTAAAATCTAGGAGTATAATAGTGATATTATACCCCTAGTATGAGGATCGTTCTTACAAATATTTTCCAAACCAGTGAGTTGATCAAGTGGAGTATCAGAGTTTAGGTAGGGTGTGAAGACATTTTTAATTTGGAGGTATCGAAATAATTCAGATTGGGGTAAACCATAAGATTCACAGAGTCGGAAAAGGAATAAAAGATGAGGAGTTTACGAATTTATGCATCGTCAAGAGGTTAAGGGATACCCGGTCTCTAAATGATTTGGGAGAAACTCATGCAGGATAGAAAGCTGTTTTTTTTGTAGAATTAGAGGAGAGGATTGTGTATTGATTGTAGGCGGTTCCCAATTTTAGTTTCATCCCATAGAGAAAGAAAATGCTTATTAATAGGATTACGCAATTCTTTACGGTCTTTCGGGGAAATCCAAAGTAGGTTGGAAATTGTCAATGGGTCACATTCTGCTGCTTCTATGTGTACCCATAGAGGAATCTCATAATTTGCTTGATATTTGGTGAGACTAGCCAAATGTGCTGCTTTATAGTACTGCGCAAAGTTAGGACATCCCAAACCCCATTTAATTTAGGGAGAAATAACGTGTATTTTTGTATTCGCGGTTTAGAGGAACCCCATATATATGTCAATGTTCTATTCTGTAGAATTCTCAAAAAATAGGCAGGCACTGGAATTGGTAATACTCTGAATAAGTATAGTATTTTGGGAAGTATTGTCATTTTAATTGCATTTATTCTTCCAAACTAAGAAACTGGGATGTGAGACCAGGATTTCATTAGGTTTGATATAGATTTCAGGATTGGAGGATAATTTAATGGAAAAAGATCTGACAATGATGCAGTAAGATTGATCCCTAAATATGGGATTGATTTTCCATTCCAATTAAATGGAAGTCCCTGTTTTGCCGAGGTTAGTTCCAATTCTGAAAGGGATATGTTAAAAGCTAAGCATTTTTTGGGGTTGATTGATAGGCCAGAAAAAGCAGCAAAATCATTAAGAATTGGAATAAGATTGGGTCCTGACACCTGTGGAGAAGAAAGAAATAATAATATCATCTGCAAAAAGACAGATTTTGTGTTGGTAACCACCTAATTCAATGCCTGTTATAGTATGATTTGATCTTATTGACTGGGCAAGTGGCGCAATTAAAAGCGCAAACAATAAAGGGGAAAGTGGACATCCCTGTCTTGTACCTCTTTCAATGTTAAACAGTTCAGAATTGTAACCCGCATATTTTACGTAAGCTTGTGGTTTGTTATATAATGCCACTATCCAATTTATGTAATTAGGACCAAAGCCCCATTTTTGTAGGGTGTAATTCATATATGACCAAGAAATAGAATCAAAGGCTTTTTTAATGTCTAGCGAAAGAAAACATGCGGGTATACAAATGTTTTTGCAATGTGTGCTAGCAGCGTTGCTCTACGCACATTGTCTCCTGCTTGACGTTTGGGCATAAATCCGACCTGGTCTTGATGTATTATAGATCCAATAATTTTATTTAGGCGAGATGCTAGAATTTTTGCAAGAATTTTGATATCGGTGTTTAACATTGAAATAGGACGGTAATTAGAGCAGAAAGTTTCATCCAAATTAGGTTTTGGAATCATGCAAATGATTGCCATTAAAGATTCTGGTCCAAAGGATTTATCATCTAATATATTATTAAATGCATCTGCCAATATGATGTCAGCAAAAGTGCGATAATAAAGTCCTGTATATCCGTCAGGGCCCGTCTTTTGTTTATTTTTAAATCTTTAATGGCAGCCATTATATTTTCTGTAGTTATATGTTCGTCTAAAAGATTCTTATGAGAGGAAGATATTTGAGAAATCTTTATACGTGAGAAAAAGGATTCAGCTTCTACAGGGTTAAACTCTTTTTTTTTGGAGTATAGGTATGATAAGCTAGATCCAAATTTTTTTACACTTAAAAGTGTTTCTTGCCCATTTAAGTCTGATTGGTTTAAAAAATGTATTAATGGATTTTAGTGCACGAGCTAAGTATGTGCCAGATTTATTTGACTTAACATAAAGCGCATGTTTAGTACGGTACTATGATTTATCTGCCGAATTTGTAAGGAATAAATCGTATTCTAATCTTGCCTTTTCTAGTTTAGTTTTTGTTGTCGGAGTCGAATTGTTTTGAAAATCTATAAAAGAGGAATTAAATTCAGTTTCAAGTTTCCTTGCCATATTTATGTGTTCCCGTTTGAGTATTCCCAACTATTGTTGAATTATTCCTCTTAGAACGGGTTTGTGTGCTTCCCAGAGAGTCAATGGGGAAATGTCTGAGCATGTGTTATTTTTTAAATATTCTTTTAGGGCTAGTTCTATTGATTTGTGATGAGATGGGTGTTTTAATAATATGTTTGGAAGGTACCATGTGTGATCGTGTGTTTCGGTATGGTAGATGCAATGGAAGTGAAAACTGCATTATGATCGGACCAAGGAATTGGGATTATATTGGATGTAAGTATTTCTGGCACCATTCCTATAGTTAAAAAGATATTGTCAATTCGACTAAAAATTTGATGTGGGTGCGAGAAGTAATTGTATTTTCTTTTGGTAGGATTATTTTCTCTCCAGGAGTCCGCTAATTTAAATTTAGAGAGGAGCTGAGAGAAAGATTGCTTAGATTGGTTATTGGGAGGAGAAAAAGGGGTTTTGTCCAAAAATGGGAGAATGACCTGCTTGGAATCCCCACATATAATTAGCGTTCCCATTTTATTTGAGTTTATTACTTGAAAAAGGTGTGTTTTAGAGTTGTTGGCTAAAGAGATAATCCCAAGATTATCAATGTGTATATGGTACCATCATCCCAAAAATTGTTAAGAATATGAAAAAAGCTTGGAGATACGGGACTATCAAAGGTACACAGATTTAAAGAAATATTTTTTGTATTATAAAAATATATTTATTTAGAAAAGACATGATATTAAAACCAAAGAACAGAAAATGACAAATTTGTGCATAACATTATATTCACTATGGTTCAAGGTCTATACATACAACCTCTAATGAACAAATATAAATATACTACAGCTGAATGCACAAAATGTTCTCGTCCATTTATTCGACATGTTTCGTCGGTATGGCTTCTTCAGGAAAAGGACGTAAGGTATATATTTGAAAGGATAGAAATATGATTCCTTCTGGATATGTATATAAAGACAAATAATGAAAAAAATAGTATGATATACTGTACAACTATAGTTCATGCAAGTACATGACCATATATCTCACACATTTGGCAGACATTTCCCCATTGGAACCCACAAAATGCATGCGTCCTCCTACCTCCAAAAAAAGAGGACATGAGTGTTAGCACGTTCCACTAGAGAGAGATTCCCCAAGGGGCCTCATCAGGTCAGCATCCAGAGTTGAACCACATATATTGCTAGGTGCCCATAGAGAGGGATTGCATTTCTGAAATTCCTTTCCTTTGCATATATGTAATAGACCTGCAATGATGTTTAAACATTCATATAAATATGTGCTATACTGGGTACATTGAAAGCAGGAATGCAATACAGCACAGGCTTTAAGGAAAAATACTGAATTGCACCTACCTCACAGTCAGGGTAAGTATGCGTTTATAGGAAAGACACGCGTCTATCTGTCAGTAAGTTTCATAGCAGGAGCTGCATGTAATCTAAAAGATAAATAACATTGGAAAAAGCCTCAATGTATAAGTTACATTTTATAGTCCAAGTGTCAGGGAGAAAGCTAGATTTTACTATAGAATTGCCCCTATTTTTTCCTTTCTATATTCCTACCTTAAGAGAGGTAAAAAGGGTCTCACTGGTTTCCACAAAAGCTAAATATGGACCAACAGGCCAACCAGACCAATCAGCGTGGTGGGGATGAGGTCCAAATCTTAACACATTTAAGGATATACAATAAGCATAGAGATTCTATAGGAAGTACAGTGTCCCATTGATGGCAGAGTAAGTCCTTTGATTTTACCTCATAGGGGATATCCTGACGCTTCTCGAGCTCCCAGATCCTCTCAGCCTGACCTCCGTCTGGCTGAGTTTAAGTATCCCTCCCCGTGGCGCCAAAAATGCGGCGTGTGACGTCACACCGCGCTGATGCAGTTGTAGAAATTTCTTATCTAAGTCCCCACCCCTGTGGGCAATTTTAGTTTAGGGGGTTTAGTACATGCCCCACACTATATAAGGACGCCGCGCCGGCGGCCTTGTGTAGTGTGTTCCGGCTTGAGGAACAGTGACAGTGTACTGTACATGTACACACTATATGTGAATCATTTCTGTGTGGGGAAAGTGTAGGGAAAGAGGAAAAATAGTCAGGGATAGTGTATTCTTCTCAGCCTTTGCTTGTGGGGAAAGTGTAGGGATAGAGGAAAAATAGGCAGGGATAGTGTGTTCTTCTCAGTGGCGTTCTCTACCAATCCAGCCATCTGCAGGAGTTAGTGTGTGTGTGTGCTGTGTGAGTATAGCACAGCAGTAGCACACTAAACCACCTTACACTGTATCTGCCCTGTTGTCACCTAAGACAGACATCTGCAGGAGTTAGTGTGTTTTGTGTGCCTCCAGCACAGCACAGTATACACCAACAGTCCATACATACATACATACATACAGTATATACCTACAGTCCCTGTCTTGTTTGCACCGCCTGTATACTGCGGTTCAGAGTATATAGGGTTTTAGGTATAGGGTTTTATTTTGGGTGCAGGGTTCCCCTTAATATCCATACAAGACCCAAAGGGGCTGGTAATCGGCTGGGGTGGGGGGGGGGGGGATGGGGTAGCCATGCCTTTTTTCTAAAAGATTTTCATCCATATTGCCTGGACAAGACATGACATTAAAGCCGCAAGCAGTTTTAAATGGCTTCTTTTTTTCCTTTACAAATGTCATTTTGTGCAGGGACAGTTCTAAACACGGGAAACAAATGTCACTTCACAGGCATACTTTAGAAACCCCCCAGGTACCATATTTAAAGAAATATTTCACTTTTTTTTCACTTTATGCATCATTGAAAATCACTGCTCCAGAAAAAAACGTCAGTTTTTAAAACTTCTTTTTGCATTGATACATGTCCCCTGGGGCAGGACCCGGGTCCCCAAACCTTTTTTATAACAATAACATGCATATTGGCCGTTATAATTAGCACTTTCGATTTCGAACGTTCGCAGCCATTGTAACTAATAGGGTTCTAACGTTTGTGCAAACTTTCGGTCCGTTCGCAGGTTCTGGTGCGAACCCGGGGGTGTTTGGCTCATCCCTATTCCTGTATATCAGTCTGGATTTTTGCGGGCTTCCGCATAATGTCCGCGTGATGTCAGCGCGGCTTGAAGTCACACGCCGTGTTTTTGGCGCCACAGGGAGGGAAACTTAAACTCAGCCAGACGAAGGTCAGGCTGAGAGGATCTGGGAGCTTGGGAAGCGTCAGGATATCCCGTATGAGGTAAAATCAAAGGACTTACTCTGCCATCAATGGGACACTGTACTTCCTATAGAATCTCTATGCTTATTGTATATCCTTAAATTTGTTAGGATTTGGACCTCATCCCCACCATGCTGATTAGTCTGGTTGGCCTGTTGGTCCATATTTGGCTTTTGTGGAAACCAGTGAGACCCTTTTTGCAGACCTCTTAAGGTAGGACTATAGAAAGGAAAAAATGGGGGCAATTCTATAGTAAAATCTAGCTTTCTCCCTTAACCTGACACTTGGACTATAAAATGTAACTTATACATTGGGGCTTTTTCCAATGTTATTTATCTTTTAGATTACATGCAGCTCCTGCTATGAAACTTACTGACAGATAGACGTGTGTCTTTCCTATAAACGCATACTCGAGCTCCCTGAATTATTTAGAGACTTACCCTGACTGTGAGGTAGGTGCAATTCAGGATTTTTCCTTAAAGCCTGTGCTGAATTGCATTCCTGCTTTCAGTGTACCCAGTATACCACATATTTATATGAATGTTTAAACATCATTGCAGGTCTATTACATATATGCAAAGAAAAGGAATTTCAGAAATGTAATCCCTCTATGGGCACCTAGCAATATATGTGGTTCAACTCTGGATGCTGACCCGATGAGGCCCCTTGGGGAATCTCTCTTCAGTGGAACGTGCTAACACTCATGTCCTCTATTTTTGGAGGTAGGAGGACGCATGCATTTTGTGGGTTCCAATGGGGAAATGTCTGCCACATATGTGAGATATATGGTCATGTACTTGCATGAACTATAGTTGTACAGTATATCATACAAATTTTTTCATTATTTGTCTTTATATACATATCAAGAAGAAATCATATTTCTATCCTTTCAAATATATACCTTACATCATTTTCCTGAAGAAGCCATACCGGCGAAACATGTCGAATAAATGGACGAGAACATTTTGTGCATTCAGCTGTAGGGATGAGCCGAACACCCCCGGGTTTGGTTCGCACCAGAACCTGCGAACGGACCGAAAGTTTGCGCGAATATTCGAACTCTATTTGTTACAATGGACGCGAACGTTCGAAATCTAAAGTGCCAATTATAACGGCCAATATGCATGTTAATGTCATAAAAAAGGTTTGGGGACCCGGGTCCTGCCCCAGGGGACATGTATCAATGCAAAAAGAAGTTTTAAAAACTGACGTTTTTTCGGGAGCAGTCATTTTAATGATGCATAAAGTGAAAAAAAAAGTGAAATATTCCTTTAAATATGGTACCTGGGGGGTGTCTAGAGTATGCCTGTGAAGTGGCATGTGTTTCCCATGTTTAGAACTGTCCATGCAAAAAATGACATTTGTAAAGGAAAAAAATAAGCCTTTTAAAACTGCTTGCGGCTTTAATGTCATGTCTTGTCCTGGCAATATGGCTGAAAATCTTTGAGAAAATGGCATGGCTACCCCATCACCCCCCCCCCCCACCCCCCCAACCCATTACCAGCCCCTTTTGGTCTTGTATGGATATTAAGGGGAACCTCGCACCCAAAATAAAACCCTATACCTACAACCCTATATACTCTGAACAGCAGTATACAGGCGGTGCAAACAAGACAGGGACTGTAGGTTTGTTCTTAAGTAGAATCTGTTTGTAATTTTGAACAGGTACATTTTTAAGTGTAGCTCCATCCAAAAAAATCTATTTTTAAGCTTTTTGAAGAACATAGGGAAGGGTTATCACCCCTGTAACATTTGTTTTGCTGTCTGTGCACCTGTTCAGAACATTTCACCTCACTTTCCGTCCCAATGACAAATGTTTTTGGAAAAGTGGGTTTTTTATTGAAACAAGGATTGGTGATAAAGCATCAGTAGAGAGGAGATACCTTTTTCCCAAATTAAATCTAACAGGATAGAATTTCCCTTCCTAGGGGTAGATTTCCTCTCACCTGTTTTCTCCTTCCGTTTGCAAGTAGGAGTCGTTTGTAAGTTGGATGTTTGAAAGTAGGGGCCTGCCGCATATACTCTGCAGAAATTTGCCCCTTAGATGTTGGTGTTGCCACAACACTGTAAGCCCTCACAGTTACTCTTGGTGGGTGCAGAAATGGGCCCTGCTGAGAATTATTAGATCAAGATTTGTAATTACACGCCCCTGTTAAACAGGGGCTGAAAAATTGGGCCTTTGGTGGTGGTGGTGGACGGTGTCGCCACAAGACTGTAAGCCCTCACAGTTACTCTTGGTGGGCGCAGGAATGGGCCCTGCTGTGAACTATTAGATCAAGATTTGTAATTACACGCCCCTGTTAAACAGGGGCTAAAAAATTGGGCCTTTGGTGGTGGTGGTGGACGGTGTCGCCACAAGACTGTAAGCCCTCACAGTTACTCTTGGTGGGCGCAGAAATGGGCCATGCTGAGAATTATTAGATCAAGATTTGTAATTACACGCCCCTGTTAAACAGGGGCTGAAAAATTGGGCCTTTGGTGGTGGTGGTGGTGGACGGTGTCACCACAAGACTGTAAGCCCTCACAGTTACTCTTGGTGGGCGCTGGAATGGGCCCTGCTGTGAACTGGGCTGAAAAATTGTGACTTAGGCACTGGTGCTGGTGCCAAAACACTGCAACCCCTCACAGATACTGTACTTGGAGCACAGCAGTCAGACCTGTTGCAAAGCATTGCATAAAAAATTGTAATTACACGCCCCTGTTAAACAGGGGCTGAAAAATTGGGCCTTAGCCACTGGTGCTGGTGCAACAACACTGCAACCCCTCACAGATACTGTACTCTGAGCACAGCAATAAGACCTGTTGCGAAGCATTGCTTAAAAAATTGTAATTACACGCCCCTGTTAAACAGGGGCTGAAAAATTGGGCCTTAGCCACTGGTGCTGGTGCCACAACATTGCAACCCCTCACAGATACTGTACTCTGAGCACAGCAATGAGACATGTTGCAAAGCATTGCATAAAAAATTGTAATTACAAGCCCCTGTTAAACAGGGCCTGAAAAATTGGGCCTTAGCCACTGGTGGTGGCACCCAGAAACAAAAATGTTCTTCCAAGCTATCATTAGGATCATTGAGGAGGAAGAGGATAGTCAGTCAACATAACAGGACAGTCACTCAGCATCAGCATAGGCAGTCTTGAAGGGATGTGACATTTCAAAATAAATTATTCTGTTATATCAGCTTCAGGTGCCTGGTAGCTGGTGGTGATCCAAGACTGATTCATCTTTATGAAGGTCAGTCGATCAACCGAGTCTGTGGACAGGCGCACCCTGTGATCTGTGACAAAGCCTTCAGCAGCACTGAATGTGCGTTCAGAAAGAATGCTGGATGCAGGACAGGCCAGTAGCTCAATTGCATACTGTGCAAGCTCTGGCCAGTGATCCATCCTTAAGACCCAGTAAGCCAGAGGATTTTCGGTGGGAAAGGTGTCCAAGTCGGACCTTTCCCCTAGGTATTCCTGCACCATGTATATCAGACGCTGGCGATGGTTGCTGGAACCAATCATACCTTGGGGCTGCGGACTAAAAAATTGTCTGAACGCATCGGTCAGACGTCCACCTTCCCCACCGCTCCTTCTGCTACTGACTGAAGCCTCAGCAACTCGTCGTCCAGGACCAGGAGTTTGTAACCTCCCAGTCTCTGGGAACGCGTTGCACAGACCTTTCTGCAAGGCCTCCCGGAGATGTCTCATCCTCTGCTCCCTCTGTGACGGCAAGATAAGGTCCGCAACCTTACCCTTGTAGCGTGGATCAAGGAGAGTGGCCAGCCAGTAATGGTCCCTCTCTTTGATCCAAAGAATACGAGGATCCTTCCGCAGGCTTTGCAGGGAGGCCATTCAATGTAGGTTAGCTGAGGCATTCGGTCCGGAGTCTTCTGGGTCACTGAAGACGACATGATCGGCAGCCACCTCCTCCCAGCCACGTACAAGTCCACTGGTTTGTTGGGACTGTAAATCATCCCTAAAAGGCTGCTGCTGCTGATGCTGAGTGCCAGGCTCCACCTCCATGCTGACACAATCCTCCTCCTCCTCCTCTTCCTCATCCTCTTCCTGTGTGATGGGTGGGAGAGAAGGAACACTATCTGGATAAAAGGGGCCTTGAGAGGCAAGGAAGTCCTCCTCTTTCTGCCTCTGTTCTGCCTCAAGTGCCCTGTCCATTATCCCACGCAGTGTATGCTCCAACAGGTGGACAAGAGTTACAGTGTCACTAATGCATGCACTGTCACTGCTCACCATCCTCGTGGCCTCCTCAAATGGTGACAGGACAGTGCATGAATCCCTGATCATGCTCCACTGGCGTGGGGAAAAAAATCCGAGCTCCTCTGACACGGTCCTGCTGCCATAGTCGCACAGGTACTCATTGATGGCCCTCTGCTGCATGTGCAGTCGCTGCAGCATGGTCAACGTTGAGTTCCACCTGGTGGGCATGTCACATATAAGGCGGTTCTTGGGCAGGTTCAATTCCTTTTGCAGCTCAGCCAGCCGAGCACTGGCATTATATGATCGGTGGAAATGCACACAGACTTTCCTGGCCTGCCTCAGGACATCCTGTAAGCCTGGGTACCTGCCCAAGAACCGCTGCACCACCAGGTTAAGGACGTAAGCCATACAGGGCACATGGGTCAGCTGTCCCTGTCGCAGGGCAGAGAGGAGGTTGATGCCATTGTCACAAACCACCATTCCTGGCTTAAGCTGGCGTGGCGTCAACCACCTCTTGGCCTGCCCCTGCAGAGCTGACCCAGTGTGGTTCCTGTCCCCCAAACACACCAGCGCAAGCACGGCATGGCATCTTTTTGCCTGCGTACTTGCGTAGCCTTTTGGACGCCTACGGAGCACCGCTGGTTCAGAGGACAGAGCACTCGAAGAGGCCATGGAGGAACAAGAAGAGGAGGGGGTGGAGGAGAGAAGTGTGTCACAACCAGTAGTAGCATTTTGGAGGCGTGGTGGTGGAACAACCTCCAACACTACTGCACCTTGTCCTGCATCCTTCCCAGCTACCAAAAGAGTGACCCAATGGGCCGTGAAAGACAAGTAACGTCCCTGTCCATGCCTGCTGGACCATGAGTCAGCGGTAATATGCACCTTACCGCTGACCGCCCTGTCCAGGGAGGCATGGACATTGCCTTCCACATGCCGGTAGAGAGCCGGAATCGCCTTCCGTGAGAAAAAGTGGCATTTAGGAACCTGCCACTGAGGAACCGCACATTGAACAAACTCACGGAAGGGGGCCGAGTCTACCAACTGAAAAGGCAGCAGTTGAAGTGCTAGCAATTTAGCCAATCTAGCATTCAACCGCTGGGCATGTGGATGGCTGGAAGTAAACTTCTTTCGACGGTCCAGCAGCTGGAGCAGTGAAATTTGCCTGGTAGAATCGGACGTCAGTGTACTGCTAGCAGAGTGCCAGCAAGTACTTGGCTGTGACACACCTAATTCTACACCTTCATTCCTCTCAGTGCAGCTTTCAGAGAGGACTGAAGGTATAGTGGGGTTGGAGATCCCAGCTGATGAGGAGCAAGGAGAGGACCGCTTTGTTTTTTGGTGTGGGTCTTTAATGTGCACTTGCCAATGAGCCAAATGGCAGGTCGACATATGTCTGGTCATGCTTGTGGTGCCCAAGCGGCTGATGTTTTGGCCACGCGAGATACGCTTGAGACATATGTTGCAAATAGCAGTGGTGCGATCTGATGCACTCGTCTCAAAAAAGGCCCACACCAAAGAACTTTTGTAATAACGTGCAGAGGCAGCGCCCTGCACAGGCCGAGCTCTGTGGTGTGATTCAGTTGGTGTGCTGGACTCAAGATGGCCCCCGGAGGGCATCCTGCCTCGTTGGACATGTGCCTCCTCCTCCTCCTCTCTCCCTTCAGGCACCCACGTGGAGTCAGTGACCTCATCATCCCCTCCCTCTTCACTACTGGAGCAAACCTGGCAGTAAGCTGCAGCTGGTGGAACATGACTGCCAGATTGCTGTCCTTGGGCATCCCCTCTCTCTGCGCTCATGCTACTGCCTTCCTCTAGCTGGGTATCATCATCCGAGACTTAAAAACGCTGGGCATCCTCCTGGAGCATGTACCCAACACTGTGCTCAAACAGTTTGGGGGAATCCTCAGGAGGACATGGTGGGTCTAGGGAAGGGGTGCCTGATGATGCCATTGAGTACGCGTTGGCAGCTGCTTTGCCAGTACCCTGAGCCTGGGTGAGAGAGGATGAGGAGGGCTTGGTCATCCACTCTACCAAGCCTTCGGCATGATGCGGCTCAACATGTCCAGCTGCCAAAAAGAAGGACAAGCGTGTCCCATGGCCACGTGCTGATGACGATGCACCATGTCCACGTCCATAAACAGCACTGTTGTCTCTAGACACAGAGCCTGCTTGCCCTGTTTTCTTGCCTCGGGACTGTCTGCCTCTCCTTGTCGGTCTTCCAGGCATTGTAGTGGGTAGTGTATATTGTGCTGGAGTCACACAGCACACACACTAACTCCTGCAGATGGCTGCCTTAGATGATAACAACAGGGCCTTAGGGCAAATAGAGGCTGAGGTGGTGGCTGCCTTAGATGACAGCAACAGGGCCTTAGGACAGATAGAGGCTGAGGTGGTGGCTGCCTTAGATGACAACAACAGGGCCTTAGGGCAGATAGAGGCTGAGGTGGTTTATTGTGTGCTGTGCTGTAGTCACACAGCACACACACACACACGCTAGCTCCTGCAAATGCCTGGCTGGCTGCCTTAGATGACAAGAACAGGGCCTTAGAGCAGATAGAGGCTGAGTTGGTTTATTGTGTGCTGTGCTGTAGTCACACAGCACACACACACACACACGCTAGCTCCTGCAAATGCCTGGCTGGCTGCCTTAGATGACAAGAACAGGGCCTTAGAACAGATAGAGGCTGAGTTGGTTTATTGTGTGCTGTGCTGTAGTCACACAGCACACACACACACACGCTAGCTCCTGCAAATGCCTGGCTGGCTGCCTTAGATGACAAGAACAGGGCCTTAGAGCAGATAGAGGCTGAGTTGGTTTATTTTGTGCTGTGCTGTAGTCACACAGCACACACACACATGCTAGCTCCTGCAAATGCCTGGCTGGCTGCCTTAGATGACAAGAACAGGGCCTTAGAGCAGATAGAGGCTGCATTGGGTTATTGTGTGCTGCGCTGTAGTCACACAGCACACACACACACACGCGCGCTAGCTCCGGCAAATGCCTGGCTGGCCGCCTTAGATGACAAGAACAGGGCCTCAGAACAGAT
Source organism: Lithobates sylvaticus (assembly GCA_028564925.1). NCBI lineage: Eukaryota > Metazoa > Chordata > Amphibia > Anura > Ranidae > Lithobates > Lithobates sylvaticus. The sequence goes on from CM053036.1 coordinate 183,601,261, forward strand.
AGAGGCTGAGTTGGTTTATTGTGTGCTGTGCTGTAGTCACACAGCACACACACGCTAGCTCCTGAAAATGCCTGGCTGGCTGCCTTAGAGGACAAGAACAGGGCCTTAGAGCAGATAGAGGCTGAGTTGGTTTATTTTGTGCTGTGCTGTAGTCACACAGCACACACACACACACACACATGCTAGCTCCTGCAAATGCCTGGCTGGCTGCCTTAGATGACAAGAACAGGGCCTTAGAGCAGATAGAGGCTGAGTTGGTTTATTGTGTGCTGTGCTGTAGTCACACAGCACACACACACACGCACGCGCTAGCTCCGGCAAATGCCTGGCTGGCTGCCTTAGATCACAACAGGCCAGAAGGGTAAAGGTAATGTGATACTGCAATGCTGTACTAACAGCACGCACACACTAGACTAATCCACAGAATCACAGCAGATAATGTCACCACTCAGCAGTCAGCACAGCAGAATGTATAACACAGCAGTGCACTCAGCACAATGAATACTACAGCAGATGCTGTCAGGCTCAGCAATGCAGATGAATCACAGCAGCTAATGTGACTGACACAGTCACTCACTCACGCCAGGACACACTATAATAGGCCGCTGGCGCAGCGGCCTTTTATAGTGTGGGGCGTGGACTAAACCCCCTGAGTTATAATTGGCCACAGGCATCCTGCCTGTGACCAATTATTGCTCTCCTCGTCTCTGGCTCTATGATTGGCCCAAGCATGCGGGGTCACAGTGCATGCTTGGCCAATCATGAGCCAGCAATGCACTGCGACTGGCGCAGTGCATTGTGGGCCGTTCGCATCACACAAATTTGATGCGAACGCCCCAAATAGTTCTGGGCTCGACGAGGTTGTATGTATAGACCTTGAACCATAGTGAATATCATGTTATGCACAAATTTGTAATTTTCTGTTCTTTGGTTTTAATATCATGTCTTTTCTAAATAAATATATTTTTATAATACAAAAAATATTTCTTTAAATCTGTGTACCTTTGATAGTCCTGTATCTCCAAGCTTTTTTCATATTCTTGAAAAAGGTGTTACAGAAAAGGTATAGGTTTTTCATTAGGCACATAGTACGAGACAATGGTAATGGCTGTGTCCATAATAAATCCGGTAAGTATAATATATCTGCCTTCTGGATCTTTAATTTCATTATGTATTGTAAAGGGAGTAGACCTATGAAAGACTACAGGAGTACCTCGCTGCTTGGTATCAGCTGAAGCTGTGAATACCTGAGGATATGAAGCATTATAAAATTTGGGAGTTACATTTTTTGAAAAAAAAATTCTTGTAAGCACACAATGTGTGCTTTTTTGTCCTGAAATGTTCTAAAAGCTTTTGTGCGTTTTTGCGGAATATTTAGATCCTGAACATTCAGGGATAGAATATTCAATGGTACCATAGCAGTTGTTGAGTCAGCAGACCATTCTTACCAAATATTCCAGAGTGTTGGCTTCTCGACCCAATGTCCGTGGAAAAAGATAGAAATAAGGAACAAAATATGTGTGAGATCATGTAATAAATAGGTACAATAAAGATTTTAAAACATTCAAGGTGTACCCATGATGTAGGATAATATCCTCCATCAGGGGAAGTGTTGCCAACACTGAATCCCCCCATATTAAATCTGGGGATCCGGTGAAGGCGAATTGGGGTGCACGGATCTCCCGTGAGCAGAACACCCGTCTCAAAATATATTAAATATAAACATCATAATGATGTTTGTTAATAAACCCTTTCAATATTTCGTTAATTTTAAACAATAACTGAATTTACACCCGAGGGTAAATTGATAGGGAATAGATTTGTCTAATAATAGTAATGAAATGAGGAATCCTAATACGGATGAGTGAAGGGAAAAGAGACTAAACTTTTAATTATATATTCTTATTTATCCTATGAATTTGAGTTATTTGGTTAAAATAGAAAGATAAAATAAATGAAACTTGCAATTCTATGGATGAAACCCATCCATGGTGATTAAAATCAGTGTTAATGTATAGTCACACCAATATGAATCAAAAGGACTATATAGGTCAAATTGGAAAAATTAGATTAAAAATAAAAATAAAAATAACAATAAAAGTAAAAATAAAACATAAAAATATAAATAAATAATTAATTAATAAGTAAATAAATAAAAAGTGAAAATGAAGGATAATATCTGCCTCCATGTATATTAAATATTAGCATCATGCTAATGTTTGTTAATAAAGACTTTCAAAATTCTGTTTAATTGAAGCATTAACTGAACCTTTCACCCGATAAGGGTAAATTGATAAACGATAGATTAAACTAAAAGTAGTATGAGGAATCATATTACGGATAAGTGAAGGAAAAAAGATACTATACTTTAACTTATAAAATCCTATTTATCCTGCAAATTGTGGATATTTGGTTAATATAAAAAAAAAAATTATAAATAAAACTTGCATCCCTAAGGAAGTAACCCAACCATGGTTATTAAATCAGAATAAATGTATAGACACACCAATATGAATCAAAACGGATCTTATAGGGTAAATTTGGAAATTAAAAATAAAAATAAGGAATAATAAAAATAAAAATAAAAAGTCAATATGAAGGATAACGATCGCAAAAACCCTGTATAGGAATGAGAAAGAAAAAATTTGGAGTCATATGACTTTTAGAAGGGATTTTAGGCTCCTTTACATATTGTGACCAAGTTCTGGAATAATTTGATAATATGCAGTCCATTAGTTATTGGGAGTAGGTTTCTCTACCAATGATAATGATAATGGAATTTTACATGAATTCTTTTCCATTAACCACTTAACAACCGGCCCATAGCCGAAAAACGGCTACAGGGCGGTTGCTTAACTCTGAGAGGCCGTTAATTAACGGCCTTTCAGAATTCCCCTCTTGCGCGCCCCCTGGGGCGCGCACTCGAAAACATCCGTGATCGCCGGGTCCAGAGGACCCGGCGGATCACGGATCACGGTAAACGGCCGCTCATCGCGGCCGTTTACCACGTGATCGCTCCGTCAAATGACGGAGCGATCACATGTAAGGAAACCGGCGTCATTTGATGACGCCGGTTCCTCTCTCCTCTCTCTCCGATCGGTACGATCGGTACGGCGTGAGAGGAGAGGGGGAGGGATCGGTGGCAGCAGTGCTGTGGGCGGGATCTGTAGTGCCCACAGCCTGCTCTGCAGTCACCACCGATCCATCCATCCATGCTCAGCCATCCCTCCATAGCCTGCAATACACAGCAATAGCCTGCAGTCACATATGAAAACGGTGTTCAAACCACACATGTGAGGTATCGTTGCGAACGTTATAGCGAGAGCAATAATTTTGGCCCTAGACCTCCTCTGTAACTCCAAAACATGTAACCAGTAAAAAAAATTAAAGTGCCGCCTATGGGGATTTTTAAGTAGCGAAGTTTGGCGCCATTCCACGAGTGTGTGCAATTTTGAAGGGTGACATATTAGGTATCTATTTACTCGGCGTAACTTTATCTTTCACATTTTTCAAAAACATTGGGCTAAATTTACAGATTTGTTTTTTGTAAAGCACAAAACATTTTTTTTCCAAAAAAAAACGCGTTCGAAAAATTGCTGTGCAAGTACCGGGCTAGATAAAAAGTTGCAACGACTGCCATTGTATTCTCTAGGGTCTTTGCTAAAAAAACATATATAATGTTTTGGGGTTCTATGTAATTTTCTAGCGAATAAATGATGATTTTTACATGTAGGAGAGAAATGTCAGAATTGGCCTGGGTGCTCCAGAACACCCGATGGCACTCCCTGCATGTTGGGCCTCTGTATGTGGCCACGCTGTGTAAAAGTCTCACACATGTGGTATCGCCGTACTCGGGAGTAATAGCAGAATGTGTTTTGGGGTGTAATTTGTGGTATGCATATGCTGTGTGTGAGAAATAACCTGCTAATATGACAATTTTGTGAAAAAAAAATAAAAAGAAAAAAAAATCTTGATTTTGCAAAGAATTGTGGGAAAAAATTACAACTTCAAAAAACTCACCATGCCTCTTTCCAAATACCTTAGAATGTCTTATTTCCAAAAAGGGGTCATTTGGGGGGTATTTGTACTTTTCTGGCATGTTAGGGTCTCAAGAAATGAGATAGGCCGTCAGTACTTCAGGTGTGATCCATTTTCAGATATTGGCACCATAGCTTGTGGACTCTATAACTTTCACAAAGACCAAATAATATACCCCAATTTGTACTTATTTTTACCAAGGATATGTAGCAGTATAAATTTTGGCCAAAATTTATCAAGAAAAATTACAAATTTGCTAAATTTTATAACAGAAACGAAGAAAAATTCATTTTTTTAACGAATTTTCAGTCTTTTTTCTTTTATAGCGCAAAAAATAAAAAAACCCAACGGTGATTAAATACCACCAAAAGAAAGCTCTATTTGTGTGAAAAAAAGGACAAAAATTTCATATGGGTACAGTGTTGTATGACTGAGTAATTGTCATTCAAAATGTGAGAGCACCGAAAGCTGAAAATTGGTCTGGTTATTAAGGGTGTTTAAGTGCCCAGTGGTCAAGTGGTTAAAGGATTATATTTGCAACTTCCCTCTTTGCGTTTTTCATTCCATAACGTCTTCTTTTTCTTGAGGTGGGGATACATGTCTACTTATTTTGTGTTGGTGTTGATTTCCATTTTTCTCCACATATTGAGAAGAATTTCTTTGTGAGGAAGTAGATATTGTTCTTCTTCTTGAGGTAGATGTAGTTTGTGGAGATTCAGTCAATTTTAGATCTTGTAGCGCTTGTTGGAGTTCTTCAGATGTTCTGCAAGTGTGTCTGATACCTTGGTAAGTAAATCTTAAGGAAAACGGAAAACCCCATTGGTAAGTAATCATGTTTCATTGCAATTCCATTAATTGTGGCTTCATTGCACGTCTTTTTGATATAGTTAGTTGTGATAGGTCTGCAAATAATTGATAGTTATGTCCCTGAAAGACTAAGTTAGTCTTTTCTCTAGCAGCAATTAATAATTGTTCCTTTGTTCTGAAAAAGTGGAATTTAACTATTATGTCCCTTGGGGGGCCATCTGCTTTTTTGGGCATAAGAGCCTGGTGCACTCTGTCCATCTCCAATCTTTCCATTGGTATACCTGTTAATAATTCTTGACACAATGCTGTTACTGAGGATTGCACATCTATAAAAGATTCTGGTATCCCTCTGATACGCAGATTTGACCTTCTAGCTCTGTTCTCATAATCCTCAAGTTTGTTTTGTAATACAATATTTTCTTCTTTAAGCATATCCATTTCTGTCATGAATTCATTAGTTGTATGTTCAATATCTTCCACTTTAATTTCAAGTGCTGCTGTGAGGTGTCCCAATTCCCTAATCTCCTTTGCAAGATTTTCAGTGATTTGCTTTGAAGTTTGTTTTAGCGCTTTATGTAACATTTTTTCAAATTGCTTCAAAATGTTTTGAGGTGAAATAGAATCTTGTGGGGCTGAATGAGATACAGATAATTCATTGTCTGAATCTCCTGAGGAAACAGACTGTATTAGGTTTAATTTCAATTGTTGTTTAGTACAGCGTGCTGAGGTGTTTGAAGCTGCTTCTGAGGTAATTTGTGCCATTTTAGGTGACACCCGCACTGGTGTGCCTCTTAACTTAGTTTTTGTTTTAACGCAGGCTCCTCCAAGCACCATCCTATATTAAAATGTTCCTCTCACCTCTCTGGTATATGGGATGATATTTCCGCTAATTGAATGTCCACTGGGTTACCTCTATTCAGCGGGTAATCTCCTCACTTAGCAGAGCTCTAGCTGAACATGTCTGTCCTGCTAGACTCTGCCCACGCACTCTTTTCCCTTTTTTTTTTCAAAGTGATAACATTACCTCTGTTCTCAGCTGCATAAGACCTGTGGGGGGGGGGGCAAACTGAGCTTCCCAGTGAATAGATGTGCAGGGGGGAGGCATAGCAGGACAAGTCTGATCATTGGAGGAGAGCACACTGAGTTCCCAGCATAACTAGAGAACTGACCACTGTGTTTTTTTCCTGCTTAATGTGGTCAGTTTTTAATAGAAAAGCAGAGGGACTGGCAGGAACACCAGGAATTTCACATAAAAAAAGCAATGCAAAGAGAACAAGATACACATATTAGCAATATGAAATGTTGGGATAACAAATGCTTCAAAGGCGGGTACACACAGGCTGAATGTCGGGAGCCTCCCATTGCGCGGAGTGGCTTGAGAATGAAGAAGAGACGCCATGGAGGAAGATGCCGGAAGAGAACACCGGAGCAAGAAGAAGCGGATCGGAGGAAGAAGAAGATGGGGGAAGAAGACGATGGAGGGAAAAGACGTTGGAGGAAGAAGATGAAGAAACCAAAGGGTGAAGAAAGGAAGAAGGAAGAAGAACAGAAGAAAGAAGTTGAAAGAAGACTTTAATAAAGGACTTGTCAAAAGCCGTCTCCTGTCATTTTTAACACTTTTGTCACTTTTTTGGTGAAATGGTAGAGGTACTTTTGTACCCCCTTACCATTTCACACAGGGGGGAGGCCGGGATCTGGGGGTCCCCTTTGTTAAAGGAGGCTTCCAAATTCCGATAACCCCCCCTCGCCCGCAGACCCCCACAACCACCGGCCAGGGTTGTGGGGATGAGGCCCTTTTCCTCATCAACATGGGGACAAGGTGCTTTAGGGGGGACCCCAAAGCATCCTCCCAATGTTGAGGGAATGTGGCCTGGTACGGTTCAGGAGGGGGGTGTCTCTCACCCCCCATCTTTTCCTGCGGCCTGCCAGGTTGCGTGCTCGGATAAGGGTCTGGTATGGATTTTGAGGGGGACCCCCACGCCATTATTGTTTTTGTTTTTTTTGGCCTGGATTCCCCTTAAAATCCATACCAGACCTGAAGGGCCTGGTATGCTCTTGGAGGGGAACCCTTTTTTTTTTAAATCAAAGTCACCTGGCCTGGGGGTGACTTAAAGTCGTGTTGTAAGTCGCCCTAAGTCGTGTTGTAAGTCGCCCCAAGTCATGTTGTAAAGTCGCCCCAAGCCACGTTGTAAGTTGCCCCAAGTCACACTGGAAGTCGTGTTGCCCCTGTGTGAATGGACTGTTAATGATAACGGCGTGTGCTATTATTAATGGCATATTATTATCACGGTGCGTCTGCATATTATGTGTTGCGCTTATTAGTGCGCCCGTTCATACACTCAATTAATAATTTATCCAGTGCACCAATTAAGGTCTGAACCGGCGCAGCACATTCATCTTAGTAAATCAGCCCCAGAGTGTATTTGGGGAGAGGGTATAATAAAATTGAAAAATGGTTTAAAACAGTCACAGCGCTACCAAAACAGCAAAAACCTGAACCATAAGCTATATTTAATGACGAAAACATAGGCAAAAGAAGGGCAATCAAAGCAATAATAACAAGTAAAGGGACAGCAGGCAGATAAATAAATAGCTTCAAGTATGTTATATTTCAGTGGATGGAATGGAACTGATACCAGGATTAAGGTCTGAATGATCCCATAGATCCCAGATTTTAGAAAATTGTGGGAGGGTATCATGTATTATTGCGGTAAAACGTTCCATTCGACATATTTGTTCCAGCGCTTGTAGGACTTGAGAGAGAGAAGGTGGGGCATAAGAGAGCCACCATAAGGGAATAGCCCTTTTTGCAGCAAGTAGAATAAAGGTAGCCAATTTTTGGGTGTGCTTGGAGAGTCCAGGGATCGGCAGACTTAATATAAAGTGCATAGGGTCTAATAGCAGGGAGATATTGAACAGATCTTGTATAAAGGTCTGAATAGCCAACCAGAATGGGCGTATCAAGGGGCATTCCCAAAAGATGTGAAAATGGGAGCCTATGTCTCCCCGGCATCTCCAACACACCCTAGGAGTCTTAGGATCGTATTTGTGTATAATTTCAGGGGTTTTATACCAGAAGAGTCATATCTTATAAGCCGTCTCTTTTTGTTCTACACATTGCAATGACCTGGAAATAGCTTCCCAAATCTTCTGCCAGTGAGGAAGTAGGATAGAGTGGTTTATCACCTGAGACCATTTCCGCATATAAGAATGGGATGTGTCAGTAATAGGGGTAGTTTCGTGTAGGAATCTATAGATGTCAGTAATAAGATGGGTCTGGTATGGTCCCTGAGCACATAAGAGTTCGAACAGGGGTAGGTTTATCAAGGCCTAAAGTGGGGGATTTAGAGGCAAAATAGTGTCTAATTTGAAGATATGAATAGAATAGTTGTTTAGGGATCTGGTATTTCTTTTGCAATTCTTCAAATGAGAGAAGCATTCTGGTAAGGGGGTGTACAATGTTTTGAAGATGGAATATACCTGCCTGCGTCCATGGAAGCATTCTTTCATATGATAAACTGTCAGGAATATCGTAGTTGAACAGTATATTTAACAGCGGAGGGCATGGAGAAGCAAGGGAAAACTGTTGTGAGCATTTCTTCCATATGTCAAGGGAGGATAGCATTGGGCCTAGGCATATGCTTCTGAGTTGACATATGGAAGAGCTTAAATCTGTCCAAATCATGGCACAAATGTGTACTGGTCTAGTGATGCTCATCTCAATCCCTGCCCAGATGGTAGTTGCCATTCCGGATGACCAAGTGACAATTGTTTTAAGATGTGTAGCAAAATAATATTTAATACGGTCTGGGGACCCTAATCCGCCTCGTAACTTGGGGGCCAGCATTACCAAGCTTGCGATCCTATGTGTCTTGTAGTGCCAGATAAAGTTAATAAATGTTCTTTGCATGGCCTTTAGTTGTGACATGGGAATGGGAATGTGTCAAACAGATAGAGGAGTCTTGGCATTACAGACATTTTTAGGACATTGATGCGACCTAAAAGAGAGATGGGGTAAGCATCCCATTGCCTCAGTAGTCTATCGATGTCCCAAAAGAGTGGGGGGTAATTAGCTTGATACAGGGTCGAATATGAGGAGGTTATGTTTACACCCAAATACTTGAGAGAGTCCATACACCAATGAAAAGAATAGTTTTGTTTGAGGTTGGTGAGATCTGAAGGCTGGATATGTAAAGGTAGAGCTTCTGTTTTACTTGTATATATCCAGATATAGAGCTGAAGTCTTTTAACAAGGCTGTAAGATTAGGAAGAGAGGTATGAGGCCCTGTCAGGGTTAGAAGGACGTTGTCCGCAAATAGGGACAGCTTATATTCCTTTTGGCATAGTAGAACTCCCACAATACCCACCAATGGCTGTTATGAAGGGGCCTTCAAATCCATAATTGGAGAGGGTAGCGAAAATATATGGCCAACTAAGCCGGTCAAAGGCCGTTTGCGCATCAAGGCTTAAGATTAGGGCTGGGCGGGATGTCTAGCCTAATAGGTCTATGAGGTCTATCGTAAGTCTTGTATTGTCTCCTGCATGTCTAGCTTGTACAAAGCCGACCTGGTCTTTACGTATGAGTTTAGGGATTATGTGAGATAGTCTGTTAGCTAGTACTTTCGTGAAAATCTTGTAGTCCGAATTTAATAATGCAATGGGTCTATAGTTGTCGGGTAGGGAGGGGTCTTTGCCAGGTTTCGGTATCACCGAAATTTGGGCATGGAGAAATTGTGGATGTGGTATCGTCCCTTTGAATATTGAAGCATATAGAGAGATCATATGAGGGCTTAGGATTGGTAGGAACGTCTTGTAATAAGAGTAGGGTAATCCGTCCCAGCCAGGAGCTTTCTGGGTAGGGAGCTGTGTAACCACCTCTTCCAACTCTTTAGGTGTGATGTCTGAGTTCAAGGCTATAAGGTGTTAAGTTGAAAGTTTGGGTAGCTGTAGGTGTTTAGAGAAAATATCTAATTTCTCTTGTGTGAAGCTAAAGTTTGGATCTGTCTGTAGGCAGTTATATAATTGTCGATAAAATTCTCCAAATAGTTTGGACATAGTAAGGGGGCAATAGGTGGGAGTCCCGTTGGGGTGTCTAAGGAAATCAGGGGAAGATTGAAAGGGACGAGGTTTCAAATTGTTTACTAGCAGTTTATGGGGTTTGTTTGAATATTCATAACATTTTTGCTTGAACCAGAGAAGGGACTTGTCTATTTTGCTCATAGTTAGGGATCTAAGTTGGTTTAGTAATGACACTACAGTCTGGAGTCCAGCCACCATGGGGGAGGCCAATAGTAGTTTTTCTGCTGAGCGTAGTTTATTAATGATAGATGAGTATTGAAATGTAGTGTCTTTTTTAAGACGGGAACCTATAGCTATACATTGTCCTCAGAAAACAGCTTTATGTGCCTCCCACAGGGTGGAGGACCCCGCGACTGTGCCCTTGTTAAGTTGAAAATATTCCATCAGGCCATTAGTTCTTTAGGTTCAGGGGAGCGGAGAAATGTTTCATTTAGTTTCCAGTGGCATGTTTTAGGAGAGGCAGAGGAGAGGTGGACATCAAGCTGGATGGAGGAGTGGTCTGACCACATTATGGGGTGGATTTCAGAAGAAACTGTTGATGTCGGGAGGGGTTTGAAGATAAAAAAAATGATCTAGCCTAGAATAAAGTTTGTGGGGGTGTGAATAGAACATATATTGTTTGTGGGTAGGATGTTTAATCCTCCAAATGTCTAAAAGACTTTTGGTTCTTATTAATCTACGGAATGACTTTAAAAGGCGGTTGGCCCTGGGGGGTGAGGCTGATGGAAATAATGTGCGTCTATATTTATCGGTGGACATGTTCATGTTAATGTCTCCTCCAATCACCATAAAGGGTTGGGAGAATTGTCTACGATGTCAAACATAGTGGACAAGAAGCTGATCTGACCTGAGTTGGGAGCATAACATTAACAATTGTGAGGGACTGAGTGAGAAAAGAACATTTTAGAATGATAAATCTGCCCTGGGGATCTAAGTGGGAGGATTTAACTCGTAGAGGGCAAAGTCGATTAATCAAAATAGCTACGCCTGCCTTTCCCGATGGATCGGAAGCTATAAAAGATGTCGGGAAGTGCTTGCTAGCGAACTTGAGGGACCCCCCAGGACGAAAATGGGTCTCTTGAACTAGGATTATGTCTGCTTTGGAAGCTTTAAACTCCTCCAAAGCTAGCCATCTCTTTTAAATTTAAACCTTTAACATTATAGGTCAGAAATTTCAGTACCATAACAACTTAATCAGAAGAAAAAGCATTACAAACTTCATACGGTATACAATAGGGGAGAGATGTCAAAAAAAGTACATGTTAAATATCAGAAAGATATATGCAACAGTGGTAGCAAATTGACTCAACGGTAATGACTTTATAAAAATTAGCAGCTTCAGGTTGAGGAAAAAAAAACCTGAGGTCATACAGAGAAGAAAAAATAATGGGGAAAAAGAAAAAGGAAAAACAGAATTTAAAATGAGAAACAGAAATTTAATGTCCATCAAGTAGAAATCTGGAAGGCCGGGCACCACCAGGAAGCCCAGGTCTAAGCCATGGGTCAGGAGCGGGGACATGGAGATCTCCAAACACAAGGACCAGGAGGTCTCCCATCACTCCTCGAAGCAAAAAATTGCCTGTAATTCAAAAATAAAAAAACATAACCTGTTAACAAAAACTGTTCAAACCAGGGCAGCTGCGGTATATTCGGCCGCCCACCCCCAGGGCCAGGGGGTGTGTAAATCCATTAGAGGGTTGTTGACCAACCAAAAAACAGTAACTGGGGGTCAAGTAAAATAGTGTACTCAGAGCAGTCTTTAAAGAGAATACTCAGGTCGGAAATCTTGAGGCTTGGCTTTCTGGGGTGTGAAGTTTGACTTGGATGGCTTCTGTTTCACCGGGGTCCAGATATGGCTACGAGCCTTCGGCGCTTTAGGAGTAGCTGGAAGAGGCGGAGGGTCTTCGTCAGGGAGGGGCGGGATGCCCAAATTGCGTAAGAAGGTGTCACTTTCTTGCAAATCCCGTAGAGAGTATTGAATGCCTTCCCTGGATGCAGTAAGATGGAAGGGGAAACCCCAGCGGTAAATTACTTTGTGGGATTGAAGATGCAGAGTTAGTGGGCGAAGATTCCTCCTTCATGTTAAAGTCATGGGTGAGAGGTCGCTGAATATTTGGATCTTGGATCCCTTGAATTCAATTCTGGATTGATTGTGAGTGGCTAGGGTTAGAGCTTCCTTACTGTCATAGTAATGAAATCAAACAATTACATCTCTTGGGTTGGCCCCTGCTGGGGGTTTCGGGGCAAGTGACCTGTGAGCTCTGTTCAGACGCCAGTCTCATAGTTTCATAGTTTCATAGTTAGTAAGGTTGAATAAAGACATCAGTCCATCCAGTTCAACCTGAGTGAGTGTCTACAATTGTCCCCATCCTTGTACATTGCACACTCACATCGGTCCCTACCCTCAAGGAGCCCACAATCCAATGTCCCCATTCATATACTAGGGCCAATTTTTTTTTGGACAGAAGCCAATTAACCTACCTGCATGTCTTTGGATTGTGGGAGGAAACCGGAGTACCCGGAGGAAACCTGCGCAGGCACAGGGAGAACATGCAAACTCCAGGCAGGTAGTGTCGTGGTTGGGATTCAAACCAGCGACCCTTCTTACTGCTAGGTGAGAGTGCTAACCACTACACCACTGTGCCGCCCTATGTCAGGGATATTAGGGGCAACCATATTAAAAAGGCTTAAGAGATAGGCGCGGAGATCCTTATCTTCCACAGCTTCAGGAATGCCTCTGAAGCTTAGGTTTTGCCTGCGTTCTCTGTTTTCCAGGTCTTCCTGCTGAGCCTGCAGCTGAGTATGGGTGTTTTTTATGGTGGCATTGTCTTCCTCCAGCACCTGTATATACTGTACCATCTCATCAAATTTATATTCTAGCGGGGGGGCGTGGCGACCGAGCTCCGTGATGGACGCCTGATTCTGAGCTCCGCTCGGCCGCCGGAGAGAATCCGACCGCATCCGTGACCCACACAGCCATCCACGGCCGAAACTACCCTCACTGGCCTCTGGACACCCTGCTCCATCGGCGGACATGACCCGCCAAAGAAAGAAGCCGGACAATCCGCAGAAGCTGCAAGAATTCTTCAAGGCGCGCGGGCCTACACAAAATGGCGCCGGCACCTCAGGCAGCATAGCACAGAGAGACGCTGGGACGCATAACGGCCGCTCTGGTCCTCCACAACGCGCGACCGGAGCACATCTCTGCAGTGAATTCTCCTCTGGGACCTCTAGTCCCTCCACCAGAAGCCCTGCAAAGCAGAAGCAGAGGACGAAATCCCCTGTGAGGCCGCTGATGGACCCAGAGATGGAGGTAAGCAGGCCTGACAATATGGGGGATAATACCACACACTCCTCACAGGACCCAATAGCAGCCTTCCCTACCTCTGACAGACCTGTCTCAGAAACTGTACTGAAGGACATGTTAATGTCACTGAAAGCTTCTATTCATGCTGACCTTATTGCTGGGATTAATCATTGCCACAGAGAAGTCCAGGCCCTGGGGGATAGAGTGGACACTGTGGAACATAGCCTCAGCGGGGTTACCTCAGCTTTCAATACAATGGTAGATGCCCATAGCAACCATAGTGAGGAAATCGCATGGCTGAAAAACAAAGTCGCAGATTTAGAAGACCGATCCAGAAGGAACACCATTAAAATTAGGGGAATCCCTGAATCTGTACCAGCTACGCAACTACTGCCATACGCCCAGGCCCTGTTCTCCACTCTGCTACCCTCCTTATCCCCTCAGGATCTCATAGTGGACCGTATTCATCGTATACCTAAACCGGCATTTCTCCCTGACAACACCCCCAGAGACGTGCTTCTTAGAGTTCACTACTACCACATCAAGGAACAGATACTGATGACTTCACGCAGAGCTGAAAATAAACACCCACAATACGCTGACTTACAGCTACTTCCAGATCTGTCCAGCCATACGCTCCAGAAACGTCGCAACCTAGCGACAATAACTAAGGCCCTGCGGAACCACAATATCGCCCACAAGTGGAAATATCCCGCCAAATTATCAATCAACCATAATGGAGCTTCCATTTTAGTCAGCACGCTGGAAGAAGGTCTGATGACGCTCCGACAATGGGGCATCCTTCATGAAAATACGCAACCACCTGCACATGCTTCCTTCCCATCTCCAATACATGAGGACTGGCAGGTAGTTTCCTGCAAAAGATCCTCCAAAAAGGACACGGGTGGTCACGGATAAGAATCATTCAACCTATGTTAATATATTCTCTCCGGACACGGGGGTTATCTGTTCTAATCCCTGTTTTTTCCCCTCAAATAGCTAACGGCAGTTTCACCTGCATATGGATCAGTTTATGGATCCCTTTCTTTTTTTTTTTTCAAATTCTTTATTTATTCATATCATCCCATTATACATAACATCACATTCATTTGAGTCTATACATAAATAAAGTGGACAGAGGCTCTTAAACACATATAAATATGTAATTTTAACCGTCAGAGTCATTTATATTTAGAGATCCATGTTTGATGCTTTTGATTCTTATTCTTTTCATTTAAATTTCTACACTCTAAATTGATTGACCCACTTCACCATAAATCTAGGGATAATATTATTTTCTCAGTACCCAAAAACAAAGAAAACAAAAAAAATAAAAAATAAAAAAAAAATAAAAAGGGAGACCCCCAACCCAGTGTTCTTATACAGAGAAAAAAAAAAAAAAAAAAAAAACCCTTATAGTTTTACCAACTATGAATATTAATTAAAATAAAAATATAAAAATAAATATAACCGACAGAAGGGGATTGTAGACTCCTCACTGGGTTGTCTTAAAGGTAGCTATGGCCTTTCCTTCGTCTGAGAGTTTGAATATATTCCACTTAGCCCATGTTTTAGAGTATATCTCGTGCCGATTTTGCGCCGAGAGTATTAAGTCCTCCATCCTGTTTACTTCTTCCACTCTTGTAAACCAGAGCGAGACACAGGGAGGTCTTGTATCTCTCCACTGCCGGGCTATACATGATCGGGCAGCATTAAAGAAATGGCGCAATATTAAATTATTATATATTTTTTCTGGTATGTTTGAGTCATGTAATAGGAATAATGCTGGGTCTTCAGGAAGAATATAATCTGTAAACTTCTGAGATATTCGCTGTATCTCCCTCCAGAAGTGGTCTAACTTTGGACAAGACCAGAAAATATGAAGTAACGTCCCTCTCTCTTCTAGACATCTCCAACATTTATCTGAGATCGAGGGATAATATTTATGAAGGATTGAGGGTGTACGATACCATCTCGTCAGAAGTTTAAAATTAGTTTCCTGAGCCCTGGTGGAGATTGATGATTTAAAAACCATACGTATAATCCGTCTCTGTTGTGTTGGTTGCAAAGTCCTCTCTAATTCTCCCTCCCATTTCCGTATAAACTGCGGAGTATACCTGTCAGGGGGTTTAATCAGTAATGCATACATTTGTGAGAGTACATGGGAATAGGGACCATTATCCTCGCATATTTGCTCTAATGGCGTCAGTGGTCTTTGATACCTGTCCGGGAATGGTAATGTATTGAGGAAATGTTTGAGTTGTGCTCCACTCCAAAAATCAAGGTCGAACCGGTTACTTGATGATGTCAACTCCGGGATTGATGGCCATATTCCCGATCGTACAAAATGTGATGCTTGGTAGCACTGCGATTCTAATAATTTCCTAAATGGGCCATCTTGTAGACCTGGAGGAAAACGGGGGTTCCCTATGATAGGATAGAGAGGGGAGTGAGAAGGTAATAGTGAGGTATTCAGGCGCAATCGGGCACATATTCGTAGTGTAGGTCCCATAGTCGGGTGTTTTTTAAGGGTGGGGGTAAGATCTGCATAACACCAGACCGCACGCCGTAATGGTATCTTACTTTGTGACTGCTCAATCCTTGGCCATAACTTAAGATCTGTATGCCTACACCAATCTATTAGTCTCCCCATATGTGTTGCCTGATAATATTTCTGCATGTCAGGTACTGCCATCCCTCCATACTGTTTGGGCATATTCATAAGTCGACGTTGTATTCTAGGTCTTTTATAGGCCCAAATAAAGTTAATTAATAATGCGTTTAACTGTTTAAGGAATTCAGGGGGTATATGAATTGGTAAGGTTTGGAAGAGGTATAAAAATTTTGGTAAAATTGTCATTTTGACTATGTTACATCTACCGAACCAAGAAAAACGGCCTTGATGCCATTTGGTGAGCAGTACCCGTATTCTATTAAGCAAAGGGGGGAAATTCAGTTCTTAGGTTTGTTTTAATTTGGGTGGTATGAGTGTTCCTAAATATTTAAGGGCCGTTCCTGTCCATCTAAAATTGAAATTATCTTTTAGGGTTTTAATTTGAGTTGGCGTCATTGAAACTCCCATTGCTTCAGATTTGGACATGTTTATTTTTAAGTTTGATAGTGAACCGTATTGATCCAGTTCTCTTAGGAGATTCGGTAGCGATATACCTGATTTAGTGAGTGAAAATATAAGGTCATCTGCGTAAGCAGATACCTTATAATGTGAATCCCCTTTTTGTATCCCTGTGATGTCTGGATTTTGCCTTATCTTACAGAGGAATGGTTCCAATGAGAGAGAAAAAAGAAGGGGTGACAAAGGACACCCTTGACGGGTTCCATTTGAGATGGAAAATGGTTCTGATAGGCAGCCGTTGGCTTTAATTTGTGCTTTGGGCTCCGAGTATACACTCGAGATCCATCCCACCATCTTCTCTCCCAATCCCACATACCTTAAGACCGAGAACATAAACGTCCAGTTAACCCGGTCGAATGCCTTTTCGGCATCCGTGCTCAGGAACACTGAAGGGGTATTTGAAGTATCTGCTAGGTGGATGAGATTTAGAACCTTGATAGTATTATCTCTCGCTTCTCGATTTGGTATAAAACCCACCTGGTCCAAATGGACCATGTCGGTTAAATGTGGTTGAATACGTGTGGCGAGGATTTTTGTAAATAATTTAACATCTACATTTAATAGGGAGATGGGGCGGTAACTACCACATACTGATGTATCTTTATCTTCTTTGTGTGCTTTCAAAGTATCAGGTGGTAGTGCCGCCTCGTATCCCAGGGTATTAAATGTTCGTGTCATTTGCCTTCCTAGTTGAGGAAAAAATAGCTGATAGTATTTTAAGGAAAACCCGTCCGGGCCCGGGGATTTCCCTGGTTTGGAAGATTTAATAGCTTCTTGTAATTCCTCTATGCTAATAGGAGCTTCCAAGTCCTCTCGAACTTGTTCTGCTAGCTGAGGGATACCTGATGAGGATATATATTCTTCTATTTTATGTTGTGCCGGTCTCTCTCTAGGTAAGTTATATAATGATTTATAAAATTCCCGAAATGTTGACGTAATCTCATTAGGTTTATAGACCTTCCTTCCTTCTTTATCTACTAAATATGGTATATAGGATTTTACCCGTTGTTCTTGTAGAGCTATAGCCAGTGAGCATCCGCATTTATCCCCTGTTTCGTAATAGTATTTCCGGCTTAACTGCATTGCCGCCTTAGCCCTATAATGAAGAAGAGTAGTTACTTGTCTCCGTAGATTGAGGAGCTCATTCTCC
Organism: Lithobates sylvaticus; assembly: GCA_028564925.1. NCBI lineage: Eukaryota > Metazoa > Chordata > Amphibia > Anura > Ranidae > Lithobates > Lithobates sylvaticus. The sequence goes on from CM053036.1 coordinate 183,618,775, forward strand.
ACCTTTGTTGTCTGTCTCTGTTTGTGTTGTATTTCTAGTTCCTGTATATTACCCATTAATTTAGTTAATTCTGTTTCCCTGGCCTTTTTAATTCTGGAACCATGTTTTATGAGGATCCCCCTTACTACTGTTTTATGTGCTTCCCATATTATTCTTTCCTCAACTTCTGGTGTAATATTATATTGGAAGTAGTATTGTAGTTCTTTAATCACCTCATCCACTACTAATTTGTCCTCCAATAGGCTCTCATTCAGTCGCCACTGTCTATTTTTAGGAGAGGAGTGTTTAGTCATGGTCCATGTCAATGTAACCGGGGCATGGTCAGTCCATGTAATATTTCCTATGTCTACTGTTTTAATCTCTGATAGCATTTTATGCGGGATGATAAACATATCAATACGAGAGTACACCTTATGTGGATTGGAGTAAAAAGTGTAGTCCTTCTCATCCGGATGAAACAGTCTCCATACGTCCGTAAGTTGATATTTATGAAGTGTTTGTAAGACCCTTTTACGCCTATCCTTTGTAATCGATGTTCTGCCTGCCGATGTGTCTAATTTAGGGTCAATTGAGAAGTTGAAGTCTCCCCCCAAGAGAAGCCTACCTTCAGCAAATTCCATAAGTTTATTAATGGTAGTACATATAAATTGGTCTTGGTTGCAATTTGGAGCATATATCGTAGCCATAGTTACTTTATTACTGCCGATCATGCCTTTGAGAAACAGAAATCTACCCTCTTTATTTGATCTTATATCATTTAATTTCCATGGGACTTTCCTGGATATCAAAATTGATACCCCTTTATATTTGGATATTTTATTGCACGCGTAATAAGCTAAGGGGAAAAGATTATTTTTCATAGATGGTACTTTACCTTCCTTAAAATGGGTTTCCTGGACATATGCCACATCAGAGTGTGATCGTTTTAAGTCTTGGAGGAGCATCCTACGTTTCTCAGGGGTGTTAAGCCCTTTGGCGTTTATAGATAAAATCTTTAGCTCCTCCATCTCCCCTTCTGTCGGTTAAAACAAAAAAAAAAAAAGGAAAAAGAAGAGAGAAAAAAAAAAAAGACCATCCACCTACCAGAGCTCTATTAGTTCTGATATTGAGACAGGGGGCTTTAGTAACCTCCCGTCTTTCCCTCTTCCCAGTGAAGGGGGAAACCAAAGTTACAAAATATAGGCACTCACGTTCAAATTACCACTTAAGTGAGTGCAGTCCTAAGGGGGAAATAAACCAAGACAGGCGGGGGAGCGCTACCCTCCTCCCTCCGGTGTACCTAAATTCTTATTGATCCCGGGTTCATGTTATACATTGCTGCCTATACATTATTGTGTACATCTTAGATCTAAACTCTATGCGGCACGTAATTAATGTCACCAGCAAACATCTACCCTCTTTATCTGATCTTATATCATTTAATTTCCATGGGACTTTCCTGGATATCAAAATTGATACCCCTTTAGATTTGGATATTTTATTGCACGCGTAATAAGCTAAGGGGAAAAGATTATTTTTCATAGATGGTACTTTACCTTCCTTAAAATGGGTTTCCTGGACATATGCCACATCAGAGTGTGATCGTTTTAAGTCTTGGAGGAGCATCCTACGTTTCTCAGGGGTGTTAAGCCCTTTGGCGTTTATAGATAAAATCTTTAGCTCCTCCATCTCCCCTTCTGTCGGTTAAAACAAACAAAAAAAAAAGGAAAAAGAAGAGAAAAAAAAAATAAAATAAATAAAAAGACCATCCACCTACCAGAGCTCTATTAGTTCTGATATTGAGACAGGGGGCTTTAGTAACCTCCCGTCTTTCCCTCTTCCCAGTGAAGGGGGAAACCAAAGTTACAAAATATAGGCACTCACGTTCAAATTACCACTTAAGTGAGTGCAGTCCTAAGGGGGGAAATAAACCAAGACAGGCGGGGGAGTGCTACCCTCCTCCCTCCGGTGTACCTAAATTCTTATTGATCCCGGGTTCATGTTATACATTGCTGCCTATACATTATTGTGTACATCTTAGATCTAAACTCTACGCGGCACGTAATTAATGTCACCAGCAAAGGGGAAAAAAATAAAAAAATAAAAAAAAATAAAAAAAATAAAAAAAAAATAAAAAAAAAAAATAAAAAAAAGGGGGGGGGGCAGGAGGATAGGGGGCCCGAGGTGATCCGGGAATCTTAATTGTAACCGAGAAGGAGAAAATAAACAAAAAACATTTTACCTCTCTTTATTCATATCCTCCCTCCTCTCTACCCCTCCCCCTCCATTCCCCTTCAGGGAAAAAAAAAAAAAATTGGGGGTTTCCCTTCCTTCTCTTTCTCCTCCAAATCTAATCCTTCCGATCTCTATACATCTCTCCCAGTCTGTGGCTATCTAGGTATTTGGAAGACCAGTGACAAGCCCACATCGGTCGGGAAGTCCTAGTGCAGGGCATTTGGTGGCGCAGGTGTGAGTAGTGATGAAAAAATAAGTAAAAAAAAAATAAAGAAAAATGTTAAATAAAAATAAAAAAGCACCTCTATTCTGTTCTTCACTTCAATTCCACACCAAAAAAAAAAAAAAAAAAAAAGGGTTTTCCCCTTTCCCCTTCTTTCCCCCTTCCTCTTTCCTTTCTTAGGGGAGAATCTCTCCTTTTAGTGTATCTACTTATCCTACTTATCCTACTACTAGTGTTTATATTATGTGATTAAGTGCATTTTATATATACATTATATATCAAAATATACGTTCTAAACACATACATTGACATATTAGTGAACTTATCTTTTTCGAATTGTTATATATTTATAGTGATAAGAGCCTTAAATTAGGCTCATTAAACTTCACACACACAAAAAAAAAAAGAAAAAAAAAAAGAGGGAAAATATAAACATTACCCATATATACCCATATATATACACCCATATGTACCCTATACATACACATACCCCTACATCTATTCCCTGCACCACCTCCCTGCCTCCAATCTCTCCCTCCCGCTCCAGCTCTTCACTGAATTTCCCCTCTCTCTTCCTATTCATCATCATCACCCCTCTTAAATGTCTCAAGAGGAGTGGGGTTGTCATCTCTCCTCCCCACTTCCCTTAAGGTCTTTCCCCCTATATCTTAGGTGCTCTATTCACCTAATACTGTCTCTGCCTCCTGATGGGAAAGACAAAAATTAGAGGGGAGCACATAAAAAATATCCTGCATACTACAACGCATCGATCGGTACAGAAACATCAAAGCCAGAGTAAACAATAAAAAAAAAAAAAAAAAAAAAATAAGTAAATAAATAAGTAAATACAATGAAATGTCAGGGAACATATGTATAATCCGCATCTATACATGTATATCCATCTTCACCCGTATTCTCATAAGTCCTACACATTTAGGAAGAAAAAAAGGGACATACATATATATATTTATATCTATCTTCCTGTCATTCCATCTTAATTCCTGCTCTGGTTCAAGGGAGGAGCGAGAAACGAGGGGAGGGAGAAAAAAAAATATATATATATATATATATATATCCGAACCTTGGAAATCGACTTGTGGGTAAGCCAAAAAAAAAAAAAAAAAAACGGGAAGAGGGGTAGGGGGGGGGGGGGGGGGGGGGGGGAAAGGTGAGAAAAAAAAAAAAAAAGGTGGGAAGAAAAAAAAAAAAAGGGGACCCATATATATAACATAATATATGCAGGGGTTATTCGGTAAGACTTATTCTCTCCTATGTACCTCCTGCATATCAACTCAACATGTATTCTTCACTTGCTTTCCCCAAAGAAAAAAGGAGAATATAAATTCAAAACATTCATTTGATATTCTCTCTATAGGGGTCCTTCATGGGGGGGGGGGGAAGAAAAAAAAATATATAAAAATTACACATTTCAGGTGTGTTTGTCCCTTTCACCTTCAGGAAAAAATTTAATGTCTTATACTCCATTCTTCGTCTGATTCTATCTGGCCAATAATGTAGGTCTATCGTGTTGTCCCCGTGGTCCTAGTCCTTGAGGGCGAGTTTGCAAGGGTTGCAGCCAATCTGGAATTTCAATTGGTGGGGTTTCCAAAAAAATAAACAGGTCTGGGAGGTCCCCCCTTCGGTACAAGGTAAAGGAAGATGTCCCCTTTCTAATAGTCAATGCGAACGGGTATCTCCAGCGATATGTGTACCCCATCTTTCTTACTTGTTCCAGTAGTGGGCGTAATAGGGCACGTCTCTGTAATGTTGCCCTGGACAAGTCTGGTAGAATTTTAATATTCATTTCCTCATGATCTATCGTTCCTGTTGTCCATGCCTTACGTATTATATCTTCCTTATAGGTGTATCTATGCAAGCGGCATATAATATCTCGCGGCCTGTTTAGGTCCGTTGATTTTGGACCATTTGCCCTATGCACCCAATCTATTTCTACTGGCTCTGTAACAGTCAAACCCAGAATTTGATGGAATATAGCCGTCACCATGTCTTTCAGTTTCTCCGTTTCAATAGTTTCGGGAAGACCCCTTAGCCTCACATTGTGACGGCGACTCCTATCCTCCAAATCCTCGATATGTAATTGTAAAGTCAGTGATTGTTCTGTTTGACATACCTGTTTTTGCTCCAGATTTGCCATCTTCCTTTCCAAACCCTGGGTCGCTGTTTCCCCTTCTGACATCCGTGCCGTCAACTGCTGCATGTCAGCCCGCACCTCCTGCATCTCTTGCTTCTGTGCTTCTGTTATTTTAAGGAGCATAACTTCAATATCTGCCTTTGTAGGCATCACTCGCAGTAGCTCCCTTATCTCCTTAATCTCTGAATCCTCTCGTTGGTGGCGCTGTTGGTCTCTCTGCACAGCGTGGGGAGCCACCCCCGCTAACTGCACGAAGTGTCCCGTATTCCGGGTGCACATTTCCGCCGGAGGCGCCGGAGACGCCGGCTCTCTCTGTAGTATGGAATCTCCTTCCTCTCCACGTGGTTCCATGGATCGCGTCCGCGCACTGCGTGTTTGAACCCCCGGGAAGTAGTGCTTGATCTCGATGGATCCCTTTCTTATTGCGCTTAGTATTTACTTACTATTCACTATGTTCTACTTCTGTTGTTTTTGTTTTATTTTAAGTTTTCTATTAGAAGCACTACAACCAGCACGGGACTACCACGCATCTGTGGACTCACCTGTCATCGTCACTCATCACCAAATCAACCTACAAGGTCGCAGTGAGTATATGCACAACACAGCACAACGACATCTTTACCAACTTACCTATGCCTATTAACTGCCTATCTATAAATGCCTGGGGCTTAAATCACCCTGCAAAACGGCTGTCCATGTGGGCTGAAGCCAAAAAACACAGGGCGGATATCCTGTGTGTGCAGGAAACTCACTTCCAGGACACAAAAGCTCCCAACTGCTCCCACAGAGAGTACCCACATATATTCCTGGCAAACACGCCTGGACGTAAAAAAGGAGGAGTAATGCTCGCTCTGAGGGACACCCTCTCCTTCCAACACAAAGATACTATCACCGATCCGAACGGCAGGTTCATCATTCTTAGTGGAGACATAACCTCCGTGCCCTACACACTGGTCTCCTTATATGCCCCGAACTCTCATCAAATCCGCTTTCTCAGCAGATGGGTGAAAAAAGTCAAGGACCACCTTTATGGCTCTGTGCTCTTCTGCGGTGACTTCAATCTCATAGTTGACCCTAAGCTGGATACCTCTGCTCACAAAACTAACAGTTCCTCATACCTAAGTAAACTGATGAACAATGCAGATTTGTTTGACGTCTGGAGATGCATGCATGCAAACGAAAGGGACTATACTTTTTTCTCACACAGACATTGCTCCTACTCGCGCATCGACTTGTTCCTTTCAGGCAAATGGCTACTGCAGAAAGTTTCCTCGGCATGTATACACGACATAATGTGGTCTGACCACGCAGCTGTAACCATTACTATTAATGATCAGGTTGTCTCCTTCTCCCCACCCATCTGGCGCAACAATATAAGGTTATTGCAAGACCCCTGTACTTCTACAGAGATCTCCCAACAGATAAAATAATTTTTCCTTAATAACGTCAACTCTGTTGATAATCCATTTACCCTTTGGAATGCCCATAAGGCATACATGAGAGGTATCTTGATCCAATTAGGTGCCAGGGAAAAAAGACGCAGAACAGCACATATTACTGATATCCTACGTACCTTACACTCCCTAGAAGAACAAAATAAACAAGCACCAACCACTGCTCTTACCCACAAACTATCCCAATGTAGAGAAAAACTTAGGTTGACACTTTCCCAACAATATGACTACCACCTCCGACGCATGAAATTGACATCATACGCCAATGCCAATAGAGCTGGCAAGTACTTGGCGAACAGACTCAAGGCTGCACGCGTGAAATCAAGGATTTCCCACTTGCTTCACCCAACTCTCAATCACAAAATTACTAACCCACAAGAAATCGCCAACCAATTCGCAGACTATTACAGTAGATTGTACAACATTAAAGATGACCTCTCTACACCTCAACCTTTACCAGAACTTATACACAACTTCCTCGACACTCTAAATTTGCCTTCTCTATCAGAAGACCAACTTGCATCTTTAAATACTCCTTTCATCGCATCTGAGATAGCTGCTATCATAGCCACACTACCCTCTGGTAAATCGCCTGGACCTGATGGGTTCACTAATGAATACTTTAAAATTTTTCAGGCAATCCTTTCTCCACACCTACAAACAATCTTCACCAAAGCTGCTGAATCTGCATCTTTTCCCCCTGAAATGCTGAAAGCATATGTAGTCACCCTACCTAAACCGGGTAAAGACCCCACAACTCCATCCAATTTTCGCCCGATTTCCTTGTTAAACACGGACGTTAAAATATACGCCAAACTTATCGCCAAACGTATTTCTAATTTTATCCCTTCCATCATACAACGCGACCAGATGGGCTTTGTGAAGGAGAGACAAACCTCAGACGCTATCAGGAGAATCATCAATATCTTTCACCATGCTGCACGTACTCAAACGCCTTCTCTGCTGCTCTCTATAGACGCAGAGAAGGCGTTTGACAGAGTTCATTGGAAATATATGTCTATGACCTTATCTAAGTTTGGTTTTTGTGGTACTATACTTAGTGCAGTGCTGGCCTTGTACTCCTGCCCATCGGCGCAGGTGTATACATCCAACATGTTATCGACTCCCTTTCAGATCACTAATGGTACCCGCCAGGGCTGTCCCCTTTCCCCGACAATCTTCAATCTCATGATTGAACCCCTGGCGGAGACCATTAGATCACACAAAGATATAACGGGTTTTCGAGTGGGCTCTACGTCCCACGTTATCAATTTATTTGCTGACGATGTGATTTTAATGCTTACTCAACCTCTTTCCTCACTTCCTATAGCCCACGAGGTGCTTAAATCCTTCGGGGATGTTTCCTACTACAAGGTGAATTTTTCCAAATCTCTCATCTTAAATATGGGCCTATCACCTAGCGACTGTCTTACACTACAACGTCACCTCCCGTACACTTGGACGGATAAAGGTATACCTTATCTAGGTATAACCCTGAATCGTGACGTTAAACATATAGTTGAGTCTAACCTGAAACCTTGTCATGGCTTGGAAGATTAGCAGCATTCAAAATGCTCATACTCCCACAAATTCTATATGTTTTCAGGGCTATCCCACTAGACATCCCCAAATCCTATATACATTCTTTATCTAGCCTACAATGGCGGCTACTGTGGGGAGACAAAAAAGCCAGATGCTCCCGGACTAATCTACTACCCCATAAATCAGTGGGAGGTGCGGGTCTAGTGGAAGTACAGGACTACTTATGGGCTACCAGACTCGACTAACTTAAACACTGGTTTCCCTCTGACGACAGACCTTTATGGGTGGACATCGAAACATCCTTAGCTCCCATACCTGACTTACAAACAGTACTGATAGGGGATAATTGGTTACCCTGGAACCTACGGAAGTTACCCCCCACTGTTGCCACGTCCCTACGGGCCTGGAGGTTTCTGCTCTCCCGCCACCTCAGCGATAGCAAAGCTATAGAAACCTTCCTTCTACTACATATAATAGAGACTAACGTCCCTATGCTATCCCTGAAACAACTTCCTTCTTTCGGGGCAAGAACTATTCAAGACCTAATCCACAATGGCCACCCACTGTCAGCAACGGACCTGATGACTAAGTACAATATGCCCGACCGTATGCTGTTCACATGTATAAGGGTTGCACACTTTATGAAAAATAACCCACTTTGTACATTATCTCTACCCACCTCGGTATGGCAACACCTCACCAATGGCCCACAATGTAATAAGGGTATAGCACTATACTACAATCTTTTAAATGACAAAAAATTGTTTATTAAATCGGTGGCACATATGAAGTGGGACGCTGACAAGGGAACCACAATTACAGAGGACCAATGGAAATTCGCATTCAACATTATACAAAAATTTTCACATTGCATAAACCACTGGGAAACATCACTAAAAGTTGTCAATAGATGACAATATACTCCCTGTCGACTTGCAAAAATATTCCCTGGTACTTCTCCTCTATGCTGGAGAAACTGCAGTCATAAGGGCCATATTCTTCACATTCTCTGGGAATGCCCTAGTATTACTAGTCTATGGAACCAAACATTTAAACTTATATCATCCCTCACAGGTATGATTATATCCCCTACTCCCACAATGGCCATATTGCTGATAGGATTGGAGCGTTTTCCATACACAATGAGACATGTGGTGTCCCACATCATATTGACCACCAGATCTTTGATACTGCAGCATTGGAAAACCGTTCCGACTGTTAATATCACCGATGTTACTAGGAAAGTTCACCAAAACTACACATTTGAAAGGCTCTTGGCAATTAACTCGTTTAAATGCTCTAAGTTTGATAACATGTGGAATTTATGGACTGAAAACTACACTACTACATAGCTGTTGCATAATTTACTGATGACTATATGCATTGACTATGTAAGCTGTATGTACCCTGGTTCTGTGCTTCTCTATGTTCTTCTTTTGTTTTGTTTTATTTACTTATCTGTATGTTATAAAAACCAATAAACATCTTTCAATGAAAAAAAAAAAAAAAAATGTATATTCTAGCTGAGTCAGTGCGTTCCCCCAGTTGGTCAATCTCCCCTCTCAATTCTTTGGCTACTTTTCCTACCTCCTGTGCGATGTTATGGGTGATAGCCTGGAGTAGGGAGTGTAGTTTAGCATCTAGTATCTCCGCTCTCAGCGGGGGAGAAGCCCCTGATGTAGGAGTGGGGGTAATGTCAAAAAGTGTTCAGTTCAGATTGCTCCAATGTGGTCTGCGCGCCTTCGAGAGCCCCCGAGGCCGTGGATGGTGGTCTGCTTAAAAAGCGTTCCATCGCAGAAGAGGTCTGAGGTTTAATGGTTGTGGAGTAGTTGCGTCTTTGATCCCCAATTTTGCCCATGGGGTGTGCGGCCGTTGTGAGAGGCTGAAAAGGTGACCCCCATGTATACCATAAAAATGTGTCACAGAAAAAAATAAAAATTCACTTTATCATAAACACTAGCAGCGCTTGGAAAAAGAAATATTAATAATATCCTTCAGTGTTTGTATATCAAAGTCCAGTGTCTGCAATTGCAGACCAATATAGAAAGTTCCTTAAAGTGCAAAAAGTGACATGTGCCAGACATAAGACCGCATTCAAACCAGGTTAAAATGGTGACTGTTGCGTGAAAAAATCCTTTCACCACACCACGTGTGCCAGTTCTTATAGATGTCCTACTTACCAGACTCAGCTGGTTCACACACTTATCAGATCCACAATAGATTGATACCAGATTGCTCAGACTCGCTTATCTAAATTGGACTCGTAACCAGATAAAAAATCCAACATAGCGTGATCCTGTATAACTCAATTTTATTCCTTTAAAATATATCTCATGATAAAACACTCACAATGTTATCCTTATTAAACAAGCATATACATGAATAAGTGCCGGTCGAACTGACTCATCTGACCTGACACCACTCCTGCGGTGTTCCCGGGAAGGCAAAATGGATCTCAGAACAACCAAGGATGCTGCGTAGCTGTGCCCTGATGCGTTTCCGTTATTACCTTCGTCAGAGGGCGTGGCTATGCAGTGCAGCTTTCTATGTTAAATACTCTGTGCCACAGAAGGAACGCCCCCGTGGTCACGTGTGACCATGACGGTGCACTCTGCTCGTCTATCTATTAAATACATACTATGTGTACTGTGCCGCCGGGTGCACGCCCCCGGCAGTCACGTGCACCAATGACGGCGCGATCCGCTCGCCTCTGTATGTTATGCACTAGGCCGCCGGAGGAATGCCCACGGCGGTCACGTGCACCAATCACAGCGCACCTTGCTCGTATCAATACTAAGCACACCGTGATGACGAGGGATATCCCGGCAATCATGTGTGCTTAGTGACGGCGCTTAGTGACAGCGTACTCCCCTCGTCACGGGGGTTAAGTACGTAATGGTTGCAGAGGAATGCCCCCATCAGTCATACATACCGATGACAGCGTCCTCAGCACTCTCACTACCTGCAACTAACAATGCGGCCATTACTAACATATGTAGCTTAATTAATTGTGCAGATTTACCAGCATCATATCGTTATAATTTCAATGTAAAGATGTGTACCATACATAAAATATTAAAACCAACAAATTGAACATTAAAACAAGATAAAAAATATATATCATAATCAGCATAATTAATCATAATCAGCATTAGAAAAATAAACATAAAAATCCATGTTTTTATCTAGCCACATCTTATATTGCTTTCATAACTTGTTCATTGTATTGATACACTCAAAATCAAATAAATATTCACCATCAAAAGTTATATACTCTCAATATATATATATATATATATATATACCCTAAATTAAAATCGATACCAATAGTAATCGTGCGTTTTTTCTTTTCATGCATCGTAAATCGCATTAATTGACAAATGGCAATATATTATATGAGAATGTATATGCCCATATCCCAATATATGTGCCAAAGTGTACAAGCACTGAGTTTATATCATATGAGCGCAATGTTATGTACCTTACAAAGTCGCATATCCATGCGATATGTAACACATTGCAATGATATGCCTTCCAAAGACGCCCAAAACATTTGTATTAAGAATAATAGGTAAGATTATAACCTTTCAGATGATTGTAAGGTGCTTGTTCCTGGGCGTGACCAGAAGTGAGAGGCGCGGGAGTATGGAGCATGTAGTGAGAGAGTGAGGACGTGAATGGGCTCTCTCTAACCCCCCCTCACTGAAACCCCACTGAAACCCGCTACCTGGGAGAGTATATGTGGCCGGACCTGAGGCTCAACGCTAACCACACTGGATCACCCCACTCTTGTGCCTGCTGCGGGATCGTGAAAGGGGACATCTGACTTACCAGGCAGCCGCTATCTGCGGCGAAAGGCGGAGGAGCGGTTTGTGAGAACGCCAGCTGGCCGGATCATGCGATCATAGGAGCGAGTCACCTGACCTTAGGAGTCACCTGATCACCCGGCGGTACAGTACAGTGGAGCAGAGTGTGCGGCGTCCCAGCAAGAAGACAGGCTTGGGCTGTGAGGTGAGAGGCGGCTCATAAAACCAAACCGTCCTTCAACAAAGAGAAGTGAGGACACTTCAGGGGGCGAGTGGTACAATTGCACTTACCTATTGCCCTTGCTAATTAAGCGGGGATATCTGTGCTATAATAACAGTATAGCTTACCTTCAGGGGTTGAAGATAAATACTATGGGACTGTGTAATACAATATAACTACCCCCAGGTTACCTGGAAAAGTACCCCTTCACCATTAGACGTGCCTGTACCTCACTGCATAGCCCAGCTGTCACCTAGCATCCCAGGAGATCTGATAGTTGGCTGACCATCAACCAGGGTAACTGGACGGACCTTAGGCGGGGGTTTACAGTCGTGACTGGACACTATTCAATTGACTGTCTTACTGTTTAAAGTGTAAATTGAAGGGAGGTGCACCCGGCCGGGAGCCCAGAGGACACACACCTGTGAGAGGTATCCCCCTTTTTCTTGCACCCACCCTCCCCCTCCATCCACCCCATCCACATCACAACCCCCCCCTCTCGCTACCCCGACACAACGTCCTCCCCCACCTCCATCCCCCGCCTCTCCCCCGTCCTCCAACCATCGCGCCCCTCCGCCTCTCTCCTCATCCTCCATCCTCCATCCCTCCTCCTCCCCACCCCCCTCTCCCCTTCCCTACCTCTCCATCCTCCTCCCGCTCTCCAGAACGCTCCAACCTTCCTCGCATCGCATAATCCCATCTCCCGATCCCCTCCTCATCCCCCGCCTCGCCACCCCCACCGTCCCCCCATCCTCTCCCCCCATCGCTCCTCCTCCTCATGCCCTCCCTCCCCCTCGCCCCCCTCCTATCCATCATCACCCATCCCCCCAACCCCTCCCCCCTCTCCCCGCACCCCCCTCCCATCCCCCCCATCCCGCCCCCCAACCGATCCCCTCCCCCCTATCAACCTCCTATCCAATCCACCACTTCTCAACCTCCTCCACCACCTCGCCCCCCTCTGCCCATCTCTCCCACCCCGTCCCCAGCGTGCACCTTTTTCTTGCACACAGCAAAAGCTAACCCCCCGCCCCCCCCCCCACCCTGGGAACACAGCAAAAGCTAATGGGAAGCCGCACATGCTTGTTTGCTTGTTTGCTGGAGGTTCCCCCAATCCATCTATAAAAACGTACTGGCACTGGTTCTATTCCTTTTTTTTTTTTTTTGGGACCACTGAATATCTACAGCGTTGGCTCTTAGATATTAAGCTCACTTTTGTTTGTTGCCTGGGACGGCTCACCTAAGGACTGACCGGGGACACAATTAGAATTCTGCTTGGGCCTAGTGCTCGGGGCAGATTTTTCTCTTAGTGGTTTTTGACCTCATACAATCCTTTTTTTTTTTTTTTTTTTTGTCTACACCCTGGGCCAACGCAGGTCTATATAGGGGTTCCAGTGTGTGTTGGCGTGCCCGTTTCTTTTTTGGGGTTCTGTCAGGTAAAAGGGTTGAATTGTCGCATAAAGACTGTAATTTATTTCAAGAAACATGCCCTCACAGCGCACTACAAAGGCAAGCCAGGCGGCCAGCCAGGCAAGCCAAGCAGCGGCCAAACTGGAGAAATTTGCCCATATACCCTCCCAGACTCCCCCAAAAAATCAGATCCAGAGCCAGCAAGCCCAGTCTGCCCGGACAGGAGGGACGGTGGGGGGAAGAAAAAGCCAAGGACAAACTCAAGCATCATTATATACCACTGAGATTCCACCAGTGGAGGGGGGTGAGCTAGGTGGGCAGGCCCAGGCCCAGGAAACAGGGGGCTCCCTGACATTGGGGGGAGGGCCCGATAAGGTACAGGGGTCGGATCCAACATTAAAAGAAGTGCTGGAGGCCATCAATTCCTGTAGGATTTCCTTGAACGATATGAACCATCAGCTGAAAACAATACATGAGGATCTTTTCTGTATTAGGAACGAGCTACAAAAAGTTCAGGAGAGGACCACGGTCCTGGAGGATAGATTGAGCCTAGTAGAGGACGATTTGGCACCTTTAAAACGAGAACTGAGTGAAATAAAAAAAATTCTGAACAAACAAGCAAATAAAATGTATGAGATTGAGAATAGGATGAGAAGGAAGAACATTCGCATAGTAGGTCTTCCAGAACACACTGAAGGTTCAGACCCCGCCGCTTTCTTGGAAAAGTGGCTTAGCGAGATATTTGGCCAGGACTCTTTTTCTTCATTTCTCGCAGTAGAAAGAGCCCATAGAGTCCCCTCGAGAACCTCCAACTCTGGGGCCCCTCCAAGACCACTTTTGGCAAAACTTTTATTTTTCAAAGATAAAGTAACAATAATCCGGAAAGCAAGGGAATTGGGTAATATTCTTTATAATGGTACGAGGGTGTCTATCTACCCTGACTACTCACCAGACCTCCAAAAAAAGAGAACTAAATTCGGGGAGGTAAAGCGCAAACTGCGCCAACTTAACTTTACATATGCTCTGCTATACCCAGCAAAACTGAGAGTGATGACCCCTTGGGGGACTCTATTCTTCGACTCTCCCGAAGGGGTGGAGGATTGGATCAAGGGACTTAAAGAATGAGTCTCAGATTATGAGGACTAACTGTGGGGGTTGATTGCGCTTCTAGGGGGGTGGGCGGTAATGATTTGTGGGTCGGGGTGCGGGGGAAAGGGGGGGCGACGCGTGGGGGAGGGGGTTTCCCCCTTCCTTTCTTTTTTTTTTTTTCCGCGTCGCCTCCCCCTCCCCCCCTGTCCCCCCTTCTCTTACTTATTTTTCATTTTGTTCTTTTTCGAGGGGTGGGGAGGGGGGGGGGGGGAGACGGAGCTGTTTGATTGGGGGGAAGGAGAACAAAGGGCACTACATTCCCAGGATATGGGAATGCTGCAGGTTGTTCTTTGGGACTACACGTTTAGTTTGTCACTATGGACTAATTGTTACACTAGGGGGGAGGGGGAGGGTTGGATAGTTTGGGGGATGGGGTGGGGAAGGGATAGGGAAGTTAAAACGCAACAGACACTAAGTTTTTCTTGTTTTAAAAAAAGGTGTGTTTGGGTTGGTCACAAGAGAAGGCCCCTGGCCGAACCTAGGAAGGTAAGGTATGAAAGATGCAAACAGAGTGATGGATGTGTTAGTGGTGTGGGTATGGGTGAATGGGTGAGGCTTAACATGTCTACAATGCATAAGTATGCACGGAAAAAAACGTTTTTTCAGGTAAAAATTCACGTTTATAGCTTAAGATTAGATAGCAAAGTTCTACAAGTATTAAAAATAAGAAGCACATGGTTCACTATAAGGAGCACGAGATTAAGGAACAATGTTGTTGATGTAATTATCCACTTTTATTGCCACAAATGATTAGTTTGACACAAGAGGGTAAAAAAAAGCTCACTATATGTTCTTGGAATGTAAGGGGACTAGGCGATTTAGGGAAAAAAGCTGCAGTTCGATCCACGGTTAGGTCCTATGGGAGCTCTATTGTGTGTCTCCAGGAGACCCACTTTACTAATGCCTCCTTACCCATGTTAGGGTGGGGGGAGTTTGCTTTTCAGCTTCACTCGGTTTATTCATCCTTTTCTAGAGGTGTTAGTATTGTGATTGGCGCAGGGATCACATTTAATTGTATTCAAAGCAAGATTGACGACCAGGGACGGTACATTTTTTTACATTGCAAATTAGAGAATAGAGTGGTGTTACTTGCTAACGTGTACGTCCCCCCTCCTTTTAATATCGAGGTCCTTCTTGACCTTGTGGTGTTTGTGCTTGAGAGGCCGGGCCTACCGGTAATAGTTATAGGCGACTTTAATATGGTCTTGGACCCGATAATAGATAGGTTTCCCCAGGGGACCAAACGGGGTGGGCTAGTGGATAGCCGTCTCGATCGTCTCTTGGAGGAAATGGGCCTGAAAGACATTTGGGGATAAGGGATAAGGGGTTATTCCTGCTTCTCCAGCACACACTCCACACTGTCGAGAATTGACATGTTGCTGGGTAACGACGAGTTGATGGCGATGATAGACAACATTAGGTATAGGCCTAGAGGCCTTTCTGATCATTCCCCTGTGACAGCCTCAATTGAGGTGGGGATGAGAAGTACCTACCGTGAGTGGAGAATCAACCCCTCCTGGTTGGAGTTAATGGGTCATCCCCAAGAGGTGCTGGACCCTCTGAGGGATTGTATTGAGCGGAATAAAGGATCGGCCCCCCAGGGGGTAGTCTGGGATACAATCAAGGCTATTCTACGTGGTTTGCTGATCCAGCAGATTTCAAAGATAAAAAAACAGTCAAGAGAGGGGGAGGAAATGCAAGGAATAATTTATTATTTGCTGAAGCTGCATACATAAGTAACCCTACATCTGTAAATTTTAGTACATGGACAGAGGCGCAAAGGGCTTATCGAGTAATTCTGTTGGGTAAAGCAGAACAAAAATACATCTTTCAGAAACAAGCTGCTTTCGGGGAAGGGGAAGGAATAAGCAGGATGCTTGCTCATTTAATTAGAACCAATTCTCCCTCCACGATGGTCCCCTTGATTAATACAGGGGCAGGCAGGACATCTACATATACTCCTGAGATTGTAGATACTTTCCGGGAGTATTATGAGGGGCTATACCACTCTGAACAGGGGGATATGAAAGAGGAAATGGATATATTCTTTGAGGAGCTGACGGTCCCCTGTCTCTCTGAGGAGGACAGGGCTGCGTTAGATGGCCCTGTCACCCTGGAGGAGATACAGGGGACCGTTAGGGAAATGGCTGGCCAGAAGTCCCCCGGACCGGATGGCCTTCCTATTGAAATATATCGTAGATATGGAGAGGTGCTTCTCCCCGAACTGTTGGAGGTATTTAATGCCTCGGCTTTGCTGGGGGAGCTCCCCAGGTCGATGATGGAATCGACGATAATTGTGATCCCCAAGGAGAATAAGAATCCACTTTCCCCTGCCTCATATAGACCCATCGCGCTTCTGAATTCAGACATGAAGGTGTTAGCAAAGGTCTTGGCAGCTAGGTTAAATAAAGTCATTCATAAACTGGTACACCGAGACCAATCAGGATTTATTCTGGGTAGGTCCTCCAGTTTAAACATCAGACGCCTTTTTTTGAACCTCCAACTACCCGTGGAAGATGGGGGCAATAGGGCTGTCCTTTCCTTGGATGCGGCCAAGGCCTTTGATTCCCTAGAATGGAAGTATCTCTGGAGAACCTTAACGGAATTTCGGGTGGGCCCGAATTTTGTTAAATGGGTTAAGCTTCTATATGGCTCTCCGGGAGCAAGAGTGAAGGTAAATAATGAATATTCTACCAGGTTCCGATTGCTGAGGGGGACGAGGCAGGGGTGCCCTCTGTCCCCCCTCCTCTTCGCCCTCGCAATCGAACCTCTGGCTCTCTCCCTGAGATCATCCCCAGAGATAAAAGGGTTCAAACGAGCGGACTTAGAGGAAAAGGTGATATTGTACGCAGATGACCTCCTTTTACTGCTTAATGACACACAGGAGTCACTACGTGAGACCATGTGCAGAATCAAAAATTTTGGCTGCTTGTCAGGAGTGAGAATAAACTGGGAAAAATCAAACTTACTACCCATAGACCCCATAGTACTCCCCCTACCATACGAGGCTGAGCAACTTCAAATAGTCCAGAAAATCAAATATCTAGGAATTATTATCTCGAGAGATCCTAAGCAATTTGTTATAGAAAATCTTATCTGAATAAATTTAAAGGAAAAACCCAAATTTGGAAAAAACTCCCCCTATCAGCTGCAGGTCAGTGTAACTTAATAAAAATGGTACTTATGCCACAACTCCTATACATACTCCATAATTCGCCAGTATGGATCTATAAAAAGTGGTTCAACAGGGTAGATACCATATTCAGAGAATTGGTCTGGAAAGGGGGGACTTCCCGGATTAGTCTTAGGACACTTCAAACTCCAACTGGGTTAGGAGGAGTAGCCTTGCCGCATCCTTTTAGATACTTTTTAGCGGCTCAGCTGCAACACACTGGGGGATGCGAAGCTGAGAAAGAGGGGCAAGAGTGGAAGATCCTCCTCTATAAATCCTCACATAACTCTCTAATGGAGATATTAGAGGCAGGGACCTTCCGTAAGGGACTCCCTACCCAGGACTTAATGGCCAGGGTATGGGACACTGCAAAAAAAATGTTGGGATATAGTGGCTTCTCAGCTTTTTCCCCGTTATGGGAGAACACTAACTTGCGCGAAATACAAAAGATGGGGACTGTCAGAGAATGGGAAAGAAGGGGACTAAAATATATTGCCCAGATCTACCAGGAGGGTAGGATCAGAAGCTTCCAGGACCTTAGAGATCAACTTTCCCTCCCCAGGAAGTCTTTCTTTAGATACTTACAGGTGAGGCACGCCCTGGCCGAACAGTTCAAAGGCGAACCACCAGAGTGGACTAACATGCAGGTTTTACAGAGGGTGTCAGGGGCGAGGGTTGATATCCAATTTATACTTACATCTGTATAAAGGGAACAGGGAGGGCACACAGATAAGCCCACATAGGGCAAAGTGGGAGAGAGACGTGGGAACTATCTCACCTTCTCAATGGGAAAGGATACTCGAACTTGCCCCACTGGTTTCCCTCTCCCCCCCCCCCCAGAGGATGTCACATCTCTTCCTACTATACCGTGCTTACTATACTCCAAACAAGCTGTTTAGGTTTGGACGTAGGCAAGATGATAAGTGCCCTAGATGCAGGAGACCAGGGGGTGACCTTGTCCACATGTTCTGGCGATGTCCAAAACTATATGGATATTGGAAAGAGGTGGTGGACAGGGTCTCTCAGGTATTTAATACTCACTTGGAAATGGAGCCTATTCTATGTGTTTTGGGGGGGGGGGGGGGGGGTGGAGTGGATGGTTCTGGGGAAGGTCAGATAGCAGTTCTGCGGTGTCTTTTTCAGGCTAGGATATTAATCGCCCGAAGGTGGCAGTCCCCTACTCCCCCAAGGACTAAGGAGTGGGAACAAAACATGGACAGTGTGATCATGAAGGAGAGAACTATATACATAAAACAAGGGAACCTTGCCAAATTCCAACTAATATGGAAACCATGGATGGAGAGAGAAATACGTTAAACACTTTAGATAGTGCTAACTAAACCTACCTAGATACAACGAACGAAGTGGACGA
Organism: Lithobates sylvaticus; assembly: GCA_028564925.1. Taxonomy (NCBI): domain Eukaryota; kingdom Metazoa; phylum Chordata; class Amphibia; order Anura; family Ranidae; genus Lithobates; species Lithobates sylvaticus. The sequence goes on from CM053036.1 coordinate 183,637,486, forward strand.
ACCGATACTAGCAGTAAGCAAGAGGATGGATATGTGGGGTAGAGGGTGAATGTAAAGTGGTGCGACTGAGGTAGAATACACTTAAATGGATCAAGGTTCTATGTTTAACATGATTTATGCAAGAGAGTTGTATGAGATTGGGCATTTGTTTTTTTATTTTTTTTTCTTTGTTTTTGTTGTTGTCTGTTTTGTAATTGTAAAAAAAAAAATTGTAATAAAGATATAAAGTTTAAAAAAAAAAAAAAAAAGCAAAAAAAAAAAAAAAGGTGCTTGTTCCTAAATGTGATATACCTTACAAAGTTGCATATCCATGCGATATGTAAAGTATTATTTATAATAATATGCCTGCCGAAAATGCCAAAAACATTTATATTAAAACAATGGATAAGATTATAATCTTTCAGGTAAATATAAAATGCTTGTTCCTATAAATTTATTTATTATAAACAAACTACACTGAGCTGACTGTTTATCACTAAAATTAATAATCTTTAACCAATTAAAACGTTAAAAATGAAAATAAAAAATAAAAAATCACTAATAAAACAATTTAGGTCTAGTTCCACATTCATACCTTTTGGACTTAATGTGTCAGTCAGGAATATCCATTTGGTCTCACACTTGGATAATTCTCTGACCTTATTGCAACCACGCCAATCAGGATGCAATTTTTCTATGCCCCAGAACTTGAGTCCGGAAGGATCTCTATTATGTTTGGTTCTGAAGTGCATTGATACACTGTGGTCCTTATATCCTATTTTTATATTATTGATGTGTTCGGACACTCGTTTACCTAAGGTGCGTTTTGTGCGTCCGATGTACATCATATTGCAAGGACATTGTAATGCATATACTACATGTGTCGTCATGCATGATATAAAATCTTTAATTTTAAATATCCTATCGTTTGATGTGGATTGAAAATGAGTGATACCCCTTAATTTAGTATTAACCTGTCTGCACAAAATGCATTTGCGACAAGCCGTGAAAACTATGTTATCTCTAAACATAGTGGGCCTAGTAGGAGGATCTACAATTTTTTTCACAATATTATCCCCAAAGGATCGTCCTTTTTTTATAAATAAAGACTGGATCCTCTGGAATGGAGTTGGATAAAATGTTATCCGAGGTTAACAATGGCCAATATTTTTTAAAAATACATTCTACTTCTTTATATTGGGCATGATATCCAGTGATAAATCCCCATTCGTGTTTATTATTAATCTGTTTCGGTTTTATCTCTTAAACATTCTGTTTGGGGAATATCAAAAACTTCATTCACCATTTTCATTAAGATGGCACTTTTATATCCTTTTTCCACCAAAAATTCTTACAAAATATGTACCTGTTTCAAAAAATCAGTATTCAGTGTGCAATTGCGATGAACTCTCATAAACTGTCCTTTCGGGATGTTTTTTAACCATGTGGGGTGATGCCCACTATGAATTGATAAGTAGCTGTTGCGATTGCTTGGTTTAAAATAGCATTTAATGGACAGCTGAGAGTTAGATAACATGACCGTTACATCTAAATAATGTATTGATTCCCGACTCCATTTACAATCGAGCTTGATATTATTCATGTTAATATTAAGCTCAGCAATGAAAGACACCAAAGAAGATTCTGTGCCCCCCCATATAAAAAACAAATCATCTATATATCGTTTATAGAATAGGAGCTCTGGTATTTGGTTCCTGTATAGAGATCTATCCTCCCACAAGCTCATAAACAAATTCGCTAATGAAGGTGCGAATTTCGCATCCATTGCTACTCCGTTTTTTTGCGTATAGAATTTCCCCCCATACCAAAAGTAATTATGGCTCAAACAATAATCTAAAACTAGTAAAATAGTAAAGAGTGACCTCCGCGCTCTACTACTGGATAGTGGAACTAAATAATCCACACGTGTACAATGTGATAGATATAAATAAGTGCCTGTGCATAAATAACCTTATATGCAATAAAATATATAAATAGGTGTGTTATCCAATGGAGATAAAAAATCTTCCTAGGAATAAATAGCAGCCAAACCTGATAGTGTTCACTAAACACGAAACAAATGAATAAGATAAAGTGATCTAGCGCATAAATTTAAACACAATCCTAAAAACGTGTAATAAAAAAAGTGATATTGTATCCATATAAATATGAGTGCATCTATTAAAAACAATCCACAAGTGCACCAACAGTAATGAAACGAAAAAATAAATAAATAAATAAACAAACGTGTATGGTCTCTAAAACTGGTTATGGACAAAGTCTCTAGGCAAAGAAATTATTGTTATGAACAGTTCAATCGATGGATCATAGTGGGTGAAGTCCCATATAAAAGAAATAAACTGAATGTAGAAGGGGATTCTGTGTTGGATGTTCTCTTAATTGATGTCACCAGTAGGAGAAAACAACTGTCAGCAAACAAAGTATCTGCAATCCAACAGCGGGCTAACTAGCCTCTCACCTCATAAATTCTTTCATTCAGCGTGTAGTCTAGGTGAATCAGATCCTTCCTTACTCTCTGGATTTCTTCCCTTGTATAGAGAAGCCTTCCCCCGGTGTATTGGAAGATATCACTAGGACCACTGTCCAGCCGGCACCTAAATGTAAGGGTATGGCCACTTTCCAATAATAGGCCGCCAACCGGGGAGATGGCAGGGGAAAAAAACAAAAGCAAAAAAGGAATGCCTCCAATAGTGAAGTAAGTTGATAAAAGGGGGCTTTATTCATCAATAAAACATATAAAAGTGTAAAAGATGGACTCTTACAATGTGCAAAAATCAAATCAAGCAAGTAGCAAACAAATGGCGTCTGAACGCCGATCTCACGTCACTTCCGGTTCAAAGGGTGACTGTTTCCGATCCCTCCCTACGCGTTACGTCATGTGACTTCATTCCCCTGATGAAGTCACATGACGTAACGCGTAGGGAGGGATCGGAAACAGTCACCCTTTGAACCGGAAGTGACGTGAGATCGGCGTTCAGACGCCATTTGTTTGCTACTTGCTTGATTTGATTTTTGCACATTGTAAGAGTCCATCTTTTACACTTTTATATGTTTTATTGATGAATAAAGCCCCCTTTTATCAACTTACTTCACTATTGGAGGCATTCCTTTTTTGCTTTTGTTTTTTTCCCCTGCCATCTCCCCGGTTGGCGGCCTATTATTGGAGAGTGGCCATACCCTTACATTTAGGTGCCGGCTGGACAGTGGTCCTAGTGATATCTTCCAATACACCGGGGGAAGGCTCCTCTATACAAGGGAAGAAATCCAGAGAGTAAGGAAGGATCTGATTCACCTAGACTACACGCTGAATGAAAGAATTTATGAGGTGAGAGGCTAGTTAGCCCGCTGTTGGATTGCAGATACTTTGTTTGCTGACAGTTGTTTTCTCCTACTGGTGACATCAATTAAGAGAACATCCAACACAGAATCCCCTTCTACATTCAGTTTATTTCTTTTATATGGGACTTCACCCACTATGATCCATCGATTGAACTGTTCATAACAATAATTTCTTTGCCTAGAGACTTTGTCCATAACCAGTTTTAGAGACCATACACGTTTGTTTATTTATTTATTTATTTTTTCGTTTCATTACTGTTGGTGCACTTGTGGATTGTTTTTAATAGATGCACTCATATTTATATGGATACAATATCACTTTTTTTATTACACGTTTTTAGGATTGTGTTTAAATTTATGCGCTAGATCACTTTATCTTAATAATCTAAAACTATACCTAAAAATTTATTTTGAGAGAACAGTAAGTCGTCTCTATTACTTAAAGCCCAATTCAGGGCTAATAAGGCATCATCGTGGTTAATCACTGTATATAATGATGCTACGTCAGCAGTGACTAAAAAGACGTCTTCCATCCTTGGAATAAGCACATTATTTAAAAGTTGTAAAAATTTGTCTGGTATCCTTTAGATATGCCTTTGTGTTAGTCACACTGGAGAAAATGATCCAAATACTGTCCCAATCGAGCAGATACAGAATTGATGCTGTTCACTATCAGCCTAGTCGGTTGATTACATGGGTCCTTATGGACCTTAGGAAGTGTGTACACAGTTGGTACTCGACTAAAACTTGGGATTAAATACCTATTTTCCTTTTTATTTAGTATCCGCATGTTAAATCCATAATCCACCAAATTGATCAGATCTCTACGATAATCATTGTTGGGGTCCCTAATAAGTTGTGTATAGGTGTTCTCATTACATAACATATCAGACAGTTGAGTATGGTAGTATGTACTATCAAAAATGACGACTCCCACCTCCTTTGTCAGCAGGTCTTATTATCACTTCTTTCCTTGCCTCCAATGCTCTGAGGCTATCGTCAATATATTTCGGATTTACTTGTTTTTTCGGATCCAATTTTTCTACCTCCTTTAGAACCATCCTCTTAAACACATTCACATGTTTATTTGCGGGTTGGGGTGGATTGAATAAGGACTTATTTTTAAGACCGATGTCCACACCCAAGGATATATAATCATCTTTCTTCCTATGAGTGTCAGCATTAAGTCCCAAAAATATCGTTTCATATTCATTTTTTTTATATTCTTGTGTACATCAATGTAAACTTTTAATTTATTCACAGATGTATTTGTAGCGCATTTAAGGTCTGCGTTCAATATATTAACTTCCTTGGATTCTAAGACACAGAGGTAAGAGAGGGGCTCTTACCTCTGTGTCTTGCGTTTTTGTTAATAATGGGTTGTGAGGTTGCTCCTATTGTGGAGGTCTCCACCATCCCTATTCTGTGGGAACTGACCTGTCTGCTGAGGGGTTGTTGTGTCCTCAGATTCCTCTCTGGCCTCTTAGGACACCCCTCCCTCCTCGCCCTAAAAAAGGCTTACTTTGTTTTGGTGAATCAACGTTGTAATGGTTTAATTCATCATATCTATTATATGTAGGAATTGGATATGGGCTCCAATGGTCCCTATCATCATAATGTGGATATTGATTGGGACGAGGACTAGCTTGATAATCTGCGTCATGTTGAAAGGACTAATGTGGCCCATAATTATTCCGATATTGGTCTTTTTTAGGATGAGGACTGTAATGGCCTCTGTTGTCATTGTACTGACCATATGTACCGGGCCGTCCTTGATAGCCGGTGGTATTTTGTGAACCCTGATAATGTAAATTAGTTATATTGGGTGTATCTTTATTCTTTTTATTTGGATGTTTTTTGTTCATAGATTTATTATTATGATTGTTATCATTCCTACCCCTTTTACCTCTTTGTCCTCCTCTACCTCTTAGTGGATATGTCTGAGGAACTTGGGGCCATTGTGAATTTTGGGGCACTGTGTTAACCATTGGTACCATTTGAGTTGATGCTACTCTAGGATTTGAATTAGGCAGTTGTTCACTGTCTTTCATAACACCAGTACTAAATTTGACATAAATATATATTATTGGTCCTAAAATCATTCATATATCTCTGATACTTTTTAATTTTCTTTTTTTGTGTGTCCATATTAGGGATGGGCCCGGTGCTCGATGCGAACCCACGTTCGCATCGAGCACCGGGCGTTCGCTCGCTCGGCGAGCCCAGAACTATTTTGGCCGCTCGCAACACGTTAGTGTGATGCGAGCGGCCCCGCAATGCATTGCGGCCGGCGCGGCCGGCGCAGTGCATTGCTGGCTGATGATTGGCCAAGCATGCACTGTGACCCCGCATGCTTGGCCAATCACAGCCCCGGAAACTCGAAGAGCCATAATTGGCTACAGGCAGGACGCCTGTAGCCAATTACAGCTCAGGGGCTGTAGTACACGCCCCCCCCCTATAAAAGGCCGCCACGCCGTCTGCGCCGGTCACATGCTGTTCCGGCGCAGATAGAGCAGGCTAGATCTGTGACACTCTGCTGGATTTAGTTAGTTAGAGAGATTTACTTAGAGAGATTGAGTTAGATAGATTCATTCATTTAGATTGATTTAGAAAGAGGGGCTTGTAGTGTGTTCGTGGCAGGCAGGCAGAGCTCCTATATTTTGTTCCCAGAAGCACCTATAGGACTTGTAGTGTGTTCGTGGCAGGCAGGCAGAGCTCCTATATTTTGTTCCCAGAAGCACCTATAGGACTTGTAGTGTGTTCGTGGCAGGCAGGCAGAGCTCCTATATTTTGTTCCCAGAAGCACCTATAGGACTTGTAGTGTGTTCGTGGCAGGCAGGCAGAGCTCCTATATTTTGTTCCCAGAAGCACCTATAGGACTTGTAGTGTGTTCCTGGCAGGCAGGCAGAGCTCCTATATTTTGTTCCCAGAAGCACCTATAGGACTTGTAGTGTGTTCGTGGCAGGCAGGCAGAGCTCCTATATTTTCTTCCCAGAAGCACCTATAGGACTTGTAGTGTGTTCCTGGCAGGCAGGCAGAGCTCCTATATTTTGTTCCCAGAAGCACCTATAGGACTTGAAGTGTGTTAGTCCCATCACACGGAGATCATATATTTTGTCCCCAGAAGCACCTATAGGACTTGAAGTGTGTTAGTCCAATCACACAGAGATCATATATTTTGTTCCCAGAAGCACCTATAGGACTTGAAGTGTGTTAGTCCAATCACACAGAGATCATATATTTTGTTCCCAGAAGCACCTATAGGACTTGAAGTGTGTTAGTCCCATCACACAGACCTATATTTTCTTCCCAGAAGCACCTATAGGACTTGAAGTGTGTTAGTCCAATCACACAGAGATCATATATTTTGTTCACAGAAGCACCTATAGGACTTGAAGTGTGTTAGTCCAATCACACAGAGATCATATATTTTGTTCCCAGAAGCACCTATAGGACTTGAAGTGTGTTAGTCCAATCACACAGAGATCATATATTTTGTTCCCAGAAGCACCTATAGGACTTGAAGTGTGTTAGTCCCATCACACAGACCTATATTTTCTTCCCAGAAGCACCTATAGGACTTGAAGTGTGTTAGTCCAATCACACAGAGATCATATATTTTGTTCCCAGAAGCACCTATAGGACTTGAAGTGTGTTAGTCTCATCACACAGAGATCATATATTTTGTTCCCAGAAGCACCTATAGGACTTGAAGTGTGTTAGTCCAATCACACAGAGATCATATATTTTGTTCCCAGAAGCACCTATAGGACTTGAAGTGTGTTAGTCCCATCACACAGAGATCATATATTTTTCCCAGAAGCACCTATAGGACTTGAAGTGTGTTAGTTCAATCACACAGAGATCATATATTTTGTTCCCAGAAGCACCTATAGGACTTGAAGTGTGTTAGTCCAATCACACAGAGATCATATATTTTGTTCCCAGAAGCACCTATAGGACTTGAAGTGTGTTAGTCCCATCACACAGAGATCATATATTTTGTTCCCAGAAGCACCTATAGGACTTGAAGTGTGTTAGTCCCATCACACAGAGATCATATATTTTGTTCCCAGAAGCACCTATAGGACTTGAAGTGTGTTAGTCCCATCACACAGAGATCATATATTTTGTTCCCAGAAGCACCTATAGGACTTGAAGTGTGTTAGTCCAATCACACAGAGATCATATATTTTGTTCCCAGAAGCACCTATAGGACTTGAAGTGTGTTAGTCCCATCACACAGACCTATATTTTCTTCCCAGAAGCACCTATAGGACTTGAAGTGTGTTAGTCCCATCACACAGAGATCATATATTTTGTTCCCAGAAGCACCTATAGGACTTGAAGTGTGTTAGTCCAATCACACAGAGATCATATATTTTGTTCCCAGAAGCACCTATAGGACTTGAAGTGTGTTAGTCCCACCACACAGACCTATATTTTCTTCCCAGAAGCACCTATAGGACTTGAAGTGTGTTAGTCCAATCACACAGAGATCATATATTTTGTTCCCAGAAGCACCTATAGGACTTGAAGTGTGTTAGTCCCACCACACAGACCTATATTTTCTTCCCAGAAGCACCTATAGGACTTGAAGTGTGTTAGTCCAATCACACAGAGATCATATATTTTGTTCCCAGAAGCACCTATAGGACTTGAAGTGTGTTAGTCCCATCACACAGACCTATATTTTCTTCCCAGAGGCACCTATAGGACTTGAAGTGTGTTAGTCCCATCACACAGAGATCATATATTTTCTTCCCAGAGGCACCTATAGGACTTGAAGTGTGTTAGTCCCATCACACAGAGATCATATATTTTGTTCCCAGAAGCACCTATAGGACTTGAAGTGTGTTAGTCCCATCACACAGAGATCATATATTTTGTTCCCAGAAGCACCTATAGGACTTGAAGTGTGTTAGTCCCATCACACAGAGATCATATATTTTGTTCCCAGAAGCACCTATAGGACTTGAAGTGTGTTAGTCCCATCACACAGAGATCATATATTTTGTTCCCAGAAGCACCTATAGGACTTGAAGTGTGTTAGTCCAATCACACAGAGATCATATATTTTGTTCCCAGAAGCACCTATAGGACTTGAAGTGTGTTAGTCCCATCACACAGACCTATATTTTCTTCCCAGAAGCACCTATAGGACTTGAAGTGTGTTAGTCCCATCACACAGAGATCATATATTTTGTTCCCAGAAGCACCTATAGGACTTGAAGTGTGTTAGTCCAATCACACAGAGATCATATATTTTGTTCCCAGAAGCACCTATAGGACTTGAAGTGTGTTAGTCCCACCACACAGACCTATATTTTCTTCCCAGAAGCACCTATAGGACTTGAAGTGTGTTAGTCCAATCACACAGAGATCATATATTTTGTTCCCAGAAGCACCTATAGGACTTGAAGTGTGTTAGTCCCACCACACAGACCTATATTTTCTTCCCAGAAGCACCTATAGGACTTGAAGTGTGTTAGTCCAATCACACAGAGATCATATATTTTGTTCCCAGAAGCACCTATAGGACTTGAAGTGTGTTAGTCCCATCACACAGACCTATATTTTCTTCCCAGAGGCACCTATAGGACTTGAAGTGTGTTAGTCCCATCACACAGAGATCATATATTTTGTTCCCAGAAGCACCTATAGGACTTGAAGTGTGTTAGTCCCATCACACAGAGATCATATATTTTGATCCCAGAAGCACCTATAGGACTTGAAGTGTGTTAGTCCAATCACACAGAGATCATATATTTTGTTCCCAGAAGCACCTATAGGACTTGAAGTGTGTTAGTCCCACCACACAGACCTATATTTTCTTCCCAGAAGCACCTATAGGACTTGAAGTGTGTTAGTCCAATCACACAGAGATCATATATTTTGTTCCCAGAAGCACCTATAGGACTTGAAGTGTGTTAGTCCCATCACACAGACCTATATTTTCTTCCCAGAGGCACCTATAGGACTTGAAGTGTGTTAGTCCCATCACACAGAGATCATATATTTTGTTCCCAGAAGCACCTATAGGACTTGAAGTGTGTTAGTCCCATCACACAGAGATCATATATTTTGATCCCAGAAGCACCTATAGGACTTGAAGTGTGTTAGTCCAATCACACAGAGATCATATATTTTGTTCCCAGAAGCACCTATAGGACTTGAAGTGTGTTAGTCCCATCACACAGACCTATATTTTCTTCCCAGAGGCACCTATAGGACTTGAAGTGTGTTAGTCCCATCACACAGAGATCATATATTTTGTTCCCAGAAGCACCTATAGGACTTGAAGTGTGTTAGTCCCATCACACAGAGCTCCTATATTTTCTTCTCAGCAGCACCCACAGGACTTCTAGTGTGTTAGTGGCATCACACAGAGCTCCTCTATTTTATTTGCAGAAGCACCCACAGGACTTCTAGTGTGTTAGTGGCATCACACATAGCTCCTCTATTTTCTTTGCAGAAGCACCCATAGGACTTCTAGTGTGTTAGTGGCATCACACAGAGCTCCTATATTTTCTTCTCAGCAGCACCCATAGGACTTCTAGTGTGTTAGTGGCATCACACAGAGCTCCTCTTTTTTCTTTGCAGAAGCACCCATAGGACTTCTAGTGTGTTAGTGGCATCACACAGAGCTCCTATATTTTCTTCTCAGCAGCACCCACAGGACTTCTAGTGTGTTAGTGGCATCACACAGAGCTCCTCTATTTTCTTTGCAGAAGCACCCACAGGACTTCTAGTGTGTTAGTGGCATCACACAGAGCTCCTCTATTTTATTTGCAGAAGCACCCACAGGACTTCTAGTGTGTTAGTGGCATCACACAGAGCTCCTCTATTTTCTTTGCAGAAGCACCCATAGGACTTCTAGTGTGTTAGTGGCATCACACAGAGCTCCTATATTTTCTTCTCAGCAGCACCCATAGGACTTCTAGTGTGTTAGTGGCATCACACAGAGCTCCTCTTTTTTCTTTGCAGAAGCACCCATAGGACTTCTAGTGTGTTAGTGGCATCACACAGAGCTCCTATATTTTCTTCTCAGCAGCACCCACAGGACTTCTAGTGTGTTAGTGGCATCACACAGAGCTCCTCTATTTTCTTTGCAGAAGCACCCACAGGACTTCTAGTGTGTTAGTGGCATCACACAGAGCTCCTCTATTTTCTTTGCAGAAGCACCCACAGGACTTCTAGTGTGTTAGTGGCATCACACAGAGCTCCTCTATTTTCTTTGCAGAAGCACCCATAGGACTTCTAGTGTGTTAGTGGCATCACACAGAGCTCCTCTATTTTCTTTGCAGAAGCACCCATAGGACTTCTAGTGTGTTAGTGGCATCACACAGAGCTCCTATATTTTCTTCTCAGCAGCACCCACAGGACTTCTAGTGTGTTAGTGGCATCACACAGAGCTCCTCTATTTTCTTTGCAGAAGCACCCATAGGACTTCTAGTGTGTTAGTGGCATCACACAGAGCTCCTATATTTTCTTCTCAGCAGCACCCACAGGACTTCTAGTGTGTTAGTGGCATCACACAGAGCTCCTATATATTCTTCTCAGCAGCACCCACAGGACTACCGACTACAATGGCTGGAAGACCGCCAAGGGGAGGCAGAGCGTGCAGAGCCAAGAACACAGGGCAGGCAGGCTCTGTTTCTAGTGGACGTGGCCGTGGACGTGGACGTGGTCGTGCATCGTCATCAGCACGTGGCCATGGGACACGCGCGTCTTTGTTTTCGGCAGCTGGACATGTGGAGCCGCATCATGCTGAAGGCTTGGTAGAATGGATGACCAAGCCCTCCTCATCCTCCTCATCCTCTCTCACCCAGGCTCAGGGTACTGGCAGAGCATCATCAGCCACCCCTTCCCTAGACCCACCATGTCCTCCTGAGGAGTCCCCCGAACTCTTTGAGCACAGTGTTGGGTACATGCTCCAGGAGGATGCCCAACGATTCGAAGGCTCGGATGATGATACCCAGCTTGAGGAATCTGGCAGTACTGTTCCACCAGCTGCAGCTTACTGCCAGGTTTGCTCTAGTGGTGAAGAGGGAGGGGATGATGAGGTCACTGACTCCACGTGGGTGCCTGAAGGGGAGAGAGGATGAGGAGGAGGACGAGGAGGAGGAGGATGCGGCGTCACATGTCCAACGAGGCAGGGTGCCCCCTGGAGGCCAGGTAGAGGCCAGCACAGCAACTGTACAACACCGCAGAGCTCCGCCTGTGCAGGGCGCTGCCTCTGCACGTTATCAGAAAAGTTCTTTGGTGTGGGCCTTTTTTGAGACGAGTGCAGCAGATCGCACCACTGCTATTTGCAATATTTGTCTCAAGCGTATCTCGCGTGGCCAAAACATCAGCCGCTTGGGCACCACAAGCATGACCAGACATATGGCGACCTGCCATGCAGCTCGTTGGCAGGCACACATAAAAGACCCACACCAAAGAACTAAGCGGACCTCTCCTTGCTCCTCCTCAGCTGGGATCTCCATCCCCACTACACCTTCAGTCCTCTCTGAAAGCTGCTCTGAGAGGACTGAAGGTGTAGAATTAGGTGTGTCACAACCAAGTACTTGCAGTACACCGACGTCCGATTGCAGCAGGCAAATTTCCCTGCCCCAGCTGCTGGACCGTAGAAAGAAGTACACTCCCAGCCATCCACATGCCCAGCGGTTGAATGCTAGCCTGGCTAAATTGCTAGCACTTCAACTGCTGCCTTTTCAGTTGGTAGACTCGGCCCCCTTCCGTGAGTTTGTTCAATGTGCGGTTCCTCAGTGGCAGGTTCCCAAACGCCACTTTTTCTCACGGAAGGCGATTCCGTCTCTCTACCGGCATGTGGAGGGCAATGTCCATGCCTCGCTGGACAGGGCGGTCAGCGGTAAGGTGCATATTACCGCTGACTCATGGTCCAGCAGGCATGGACAGGGACGGTACCTTTCTTTCACGGCCCATTGGGTCACTCTATTGGCAGCTGGGAGGGATGCAGGACAAGGTGCAGTAGTGTTGGAGGTTGTTCCGCCACCACGCCTCCAAAACGCTACTACTGCTACTGGTTGTGACACACCTCTCTCCTCCACCCCCCCTCCTCTTCTTCTTCCTCCAGTGCTCTGTCCTTGGAACCAGCGGTGCTCCGTAGGCGTACAAGGGGCTACGCAAGTACGCAGGCAAAAAGATGCCATGCCGTGCTTGCGCTGGTGTGTTTGGGGGACAGGAGCCACACTGGGCCAGAGGTTCTGGCAGCTCTGCAGGGGCAGGCCGAGAGGTGGTTGACGCCACGTCAGCTTAAGCCAGGAATGGTCGTTTCTGACAATGGCACCAACCTCCTCTCCGCCCTGCGACAGGGGCAGCTCACCCATGTGCCCTGCATGGCTCACGTCCTCAACCTGGTGGTGCAGCGGTTCTTGGGCAGGTTCCCAGGCTTACAGGATGTCCTGAGGCAGGCCAGGAAAGTCTGTGTGCATTTCCGACGATCTTATAATGCCAGTGCTCGGCTGACTGAGCTGCAAAAGGAGCTGAACCTGCCCAAGAACCGCCTAATATGTGACATGCCCACCAGGTGGAACTCAACGTTGGCCATGCTGCAGCGACTGCACACGCAGCAGAGGGCCATCAATGAGTACCTTTGCGACTACGGCACCAGGACAGGGTCAGGGGAGCTTGGTTTTTTTTCCCCACGTCAGTGGAGCATGATCAGGGATGCATGCACTGTCCTCTCACCATTTGAGGAGGCCACGAGGATGGTGAGCAGTGACAGTGCATGCATCAGTGACACTGTCCCTCTTGTCCACCTGTTGGAGCATACGCTGCGTGGGATAATGGACAGGGCACTTGAGGCAGAACAGAGGCAGGAAGAGGAGGACTTCCTTGCCTCTCAAGGCCCCCTTTATCCGGACAGTGTTCCTCCTGTCCCACCCATCACACAGGAAGAGGAAGAGGAGGAGGAGGAGGAGGAGGAGGAGGAGGAGGATTGTGTGAGCATGGAGGTGGAGCCTGGCACTCAGCATCAGCAGCAGCAGTCTTTTAGGGATGATGTACAGTCCCAACAAACCAGTGGACTTGTACGTGGCTGGGAGGAGGTGGCTGGCGATCATGTCATCCTCAGTGACCCAGAAGACTCCGGACCGAATGCCTCAGCTAACCTACGCTGCATGGCCTCCCTGATCCTGCAAAGCCTGCGGAAGGATCCTCGTGTTCTTCGGATCAAGGAGAGGGACCATTACTGGCTGGCCACTCTCCTTGATCCGCGGTACAAGGGTAAGGTTGCGGACCTTATCTTGCCGTCGCAGAGGGAGCAGAGGATGAGACATCTCAGGGAGGCCTTGCAGAAAGGTCTGTGCAACGCGTTCCCAGAAACTGGGAGGCTACAAACTCCTGGTCCTGGGCGACGAGTTGCTGAGGCTTCGGTCAGTAGCAGAAGGAGCGGTGGGGAAGGTGGACGTCTGACCGATGCGTTCAGACAATTTTTTAGTCCGCAGCCCCAAGGTATGATCGGTTCCAGCAACCATCGCCAGCGTCTGATATACATGGTGCAGGAATACCTTGGGGCAAGGTCAGACTTGGACACCTTTCCCACCGAAAATCCTCTGGCTTACTGGGTCCTGAGGATGGATCACTGGCCAGAGCTTGCACAGTATGCAATTGAGCTACTGGCCTGTCCTGCCTCCAGCGTTCTGTCCGAACGCACATTCAGTGCTGCTGGAGGATTTGTGACTGATCATAGGGTGCGCCTGTCCACCGCCTCGGTTGATCGACTGACCTTCATCAAAATGAATCAGTCTTGGATCACCACCAGCTACCAGGCACCTGAGGCGGATATAACCGAATAATTTTTAATGTCACATCACATCCCTTCAAGACTGCCTATGCTGATGCTGAGTGACTGTCCTCTTATGTTCACTGACTATCCTCTTCCTCCTCCTCAATGATCCATGCCACCACACCAGTGCCTAAGGCACAATTTTTCAGCCCCTGTTTAACAGGGGCGTGTACATACAATTTTTATAAAAAAATGCTTCGCAACACTGTGCTCCAAGTACAGTATCTGTGAGGGGTTGCAGTGTTGTGGCACCAGCACCAGTGCCTAAGGCACAATTTTTCAGCCCCTGTTTAACAGGGGCGTGTACTTACAATTTTTTAAAAAAATGCTTCGCAACACGTGTGACTGCTGTGCTCCAAGTACAGTATCTGTGAGGGGTTGCAGTGTTGTGGCACCAGCACCAGTGCCTAAGGCACAATTTTTCAGCCCCTGTTTAACAGGGGCGTGTACATACAATTTTTATAAAAAAATGCTTCGCAACAATGTGCTCCAAGTACAGTATCTGTGAGGGGTTGCAGTGTTGTGGCACCAGCACCAGTGCCTAAGGCACAATTTTTCAGCCCCTGTTTAACAGGGGCGTGTACTTACAATTTTTTAAAAAAAATGCTTCGCAACACGTGTGACTGCTGTGCTCCAAGTACAGTATCTGTGAGGGGTTGCAGTGTTGTGGCACCAGCACCAGTGCCTAAGGCACAATTTTTCAGCCCCTGTTTAACAGGGGCGTGTACATACAATTTTTATAAAAAAATGCTTCGCAACAATGTGCTCCAAGTACAGTATCTGTGAGGGGTTGCAGTGTTGTGGCACCAGCACCAGTGCCTAAGGCACAATTTTTCAGCCCCTGTTTAACAGGGGCGTGTACTTACAATTTTTTAAAAAAATGCTTCGCAACACGTGTGACTGCTGTGCTCCAAGTACAGTATCTGTGAGGGGTTGCAGTGTTGTGGCACCAGCACCAGTGCCTAAGGCACAATTTTTCAGCCCCTGTTTAACAGGGGCGGGTAATTACAAATCTTGATCTAATAGTTCACAGCAGGGCCCATTCCTGCGCCCACCAAGAGTAACTATGAGGGCCTACAGTCTTGTGGCAACACCGTCCACCACCACCGCCAAAGGCCCAATTTTTCTGCCCTGTTCATCAGGTGCTTGCAATTACAAATCTTGATCTAATAACTCACAGCAGGGCCCATTCCTGCGCCCACCAAGAGTAACTGTGAGAGCTTACAGTCTTGTGGCAACACCGTCCACCACCACCACCACCACCCCCAATTTTTCTGCCCTGTTCAACAGGTGCATGCAATTACAAATCTTGATCTATTAACTCACAGCAGGGCCCATTCCTGTGCCCACCAGTCTTGTGGCTACACCAACATCTAATAGGGCAAATTTCTGCAGAGTATATACGCCAGGCCCCTACTTTCATACATCCAACTTACAAACGACTCCTACTTGCAAATGGAAAGAGAAAACAGGAAGTGAGAGGAAATCTACCCCTAGGAAGGGAAATTCTATCCTGTTAGATTTAATTTGGGAAAAAGGTATCTCCTCTCTACTGATACTTTATCACCAATCCTTGTTTCTCAATTAAAACCCCACTTTTTCCAAAAACATTTGTCATTGGGACGGAAAGTGAGGTGACATGTTCTGAACAGATGTGCAAAGACAGCAAATGTTACAGGGGTGATAACCCCTCCCTATGTTCTCCAAAAAGCTTAAAAATAGATTTTTTTGGGATGGAGCTACACTTCATAATGTACCTGTTCAGATTCTACTTAAGAACAAACCTAAAGCCGCAAGTGGTTTTAAATGGCTTCTTTTTTTCCTTTAAAAATGTCATTTTGTGCAAGGACAGTTCTAAACACGGGAAACACATGCCACTTCACAGGCATACTTTAGACACCCCCCAGGTACCATATTTAAAGGAAAATTTCACTTTTTTTTTTTCACTTTATGCATCATTAAAATGACTGCTCCCGAAAAAACGTTAGTTTTTAAAAGTTCTTTTTGCATTGATATATGTCCCCTGGGGCAGGACCCGGGTCCCCAAACCTGTTTTATGACATTAACATGCATATTGGCCGTTGTAATTAGCACTTTTGATTTCGAACGTTCGCGTCCATTATAACGTATAGGGTTCGAAAATTCGCGCGAACTTTCGGTCGGTTCGAAGGTTCTGGTGCGAACCGAACCCGGGGGTGTTCGGCTCATCCCTAGTCCATATCCACTTTTTCCATTTTTTTCTTAATATCTGTATTAAAACTTAATGCTTGAGGTGTATCTTTAACCGCTTCCTGCACATTTACGTCGGCAGAATGGCACGGCTAGGCAAAAGCACGTACAGGTACGTCCCCTTTAATTGCCTAGCCGTGGGGTCGCGGACCTGATCACCGCTGGTGTCCAGCGATCGGTTCACAGAGCTGAAGAAAGGGGAGAGGTCTGTGTAAACAAACCTCTCCCCGCGCTTCCTACACTGCCTGTCACTGATCGGCTGTTCCCTGTCATCGGGAAAGCCGATCATGGATGTCAGACGTACAGCCACGCCCCCTACTGTAAAAAAAAAAAAACACAACACGTCACACTTAGCCCCTCCCTGCCCCCTAGTGGTTAACTCCTTCACTGCCAGTGTCATTTACATAGGAATCAGTGCAATTGTCAGTTAAAGCGACGCAGTGCCGAATTGCAAACAGGGGCCTGGTCCTTTGACTGCAAATTGGTCCGGGGCTGAAGTGGTTAATAGGATTTAGTTTAATTTGCAGATCAGCTATTTTGGTTTCTAAATGTTTCATTTTTTGTTTCTTTCTTTTTAAAACCAGCTGCTGCAATTTAAAATCTACACCATTAAAAAAGTCAAGCCACTCACTCATAGCTCCTTCATCAATTAAGCCATCCTGTGGGGTTACCTCCCACCTGAGACTCCTCATGATAATCTTATCCTTTAAATATTGTTCAAAGGTGCAGATATCCCACCACGTACAAAGTTGTTTTTCCAATGTCCTAATTTTGATAGTACCTGACTATGATCCACATAGTCTGTTGGTGTGGCGTTGATTGAAAATACGATTTCTAAATTAATCGATCGACTATTATTAAATTGAACTGCATCCATGGTTGCTATCGGTAACAAAATTCACAAAATAAAACTCAAATGAGAAACAGTCAAATCAAATTCAATTATCTCTCCCTCAGCAACAAAGAAAAAAATGTTTGTAGGGGGCGTGGCCTGGACGGGACCCGAGATGGCGGCGTGCTAAAGAGCTCCCGCACACCACAGATGAGACTAAGCCCAGTACGGGACCCAGAGAGACACCAACCCGCAATGGGAAAGCCCAACAGGAGCTCATCCACCCCCCGCACACAAAGAGAGCCGGGCGGGCAGCTCAACGGCAACATACCGGAGCTATTCTGGACACGCCAGTCCACCCAGAACGAGGCGGTGCAGGCCTCACAGGCCTCACAGGCCGCGCGGAACACACAGGCCGCATCCCCGGACTCGCCTAGAAGCACGGCGGGCTCGCTGATGGAGGAAGACGGCCACGGCGCACCGCACCCCAGCCTCCTGGACCTCCAGAGGGATCTCCAAAGGGTCGCCATAGACATCAAGAACACCATGATGTCTGCGATCTCTGATTTAAAAGAAGAGATCCACACAATGGCGCATCACATCTCTGCTGTAGAGGAGGACTCCCGGATCCATGCCACAGCCATCAGGCAAGTACAGCAAACATACGATCAGCATCTACCCCTAATGTTTGAACTGCACAGGCACGTGGAAGATTTAGATAACAGGGGGCGCAGGCACAATGTGAGAGTGAGAGGTGTGCCCGAGGGGATAGATCAAGCTGAGATGCCACAAGCGGTGTGCTCCATTTTTAACGACCTGCTGGGACGCCCTGCTGATACCCCCATAGAAATGGAATGCATACACCGGGCCCTGAGACACCCCCCCCCCCCGCGTGACACAGAACCCCCCAGGGATATTGTGTGCTGTATAGTCCACTTTCCCGTCAAAGAAGAAATTCTTAGGAAAGCCAGAGATAGAGGCCATATTCTTTTCAATGGCACTGAAATAAAACTGTTCCAAGACCTCTCCCAAATCACCTTGCAGAACAGACGTTCCTTGCGCCCTCTGCTGGATGAATTGAGATCTCGCAACATCCAGTATAGATGGAAATTCCCATTCTGTTTATCTGCAACTAACAGAGGCCGTACGGCATTCCTCAGAACACCAGAAGGCTTGCACACGTTTTGCGAACAACTTGATATTCCCCCAGTGGATATTCCTGAATGGTACGCAAGCTATTTTCCTACAGAGCCATGGAAGCAAGTATCACATAACTCCTCTCCCAAATCACAAAGGCATCGCTCTAGAAGACGCAGACTAGACCCCACGTCTCCTGAAGCTCGACCCTCATGAAGAGAACCACCTAGATGCAGTCCTGGACCTCCAGATACCCCGCACCAAAATCACCCAGATGCATAAACTACACTCCTCCTCATCGTCATGAGACCTCAAAGCTCGTTTTTGAAGCGGAACTCTCTATTCCACTGAAAACCACAATTAGTTGATAACACAACTTTAAGTGCCAATACCTACGCCTTGTGAGAGTGAGTAGTGACTAGTGAAGCTAAATATGATTGCTAAAAACCAGGAATGGTTCTACCAATCAAGTGTAACAAATTATAATGCACCTATTATCAAATATGTAGAAATAACATACAATGCAAAAATTCAGATGGGCTGCATAGTAACCCAACGCATAAAAGTATAAATGTGAAAAAGGAATGTGAATCCAACACTTTATCGGGTTATATATTACAGATGCACCGTATAGTAACCCAACACATTAATAGGTAAAAAATTATGAATCCAACAATGTCTTTTGTTAAATTAAGCCGTGCAAATATACATGTCAAATTAGACTGATATAGTGACCCAAAAACACAAAAATAAAAAGTAAAAAGTAAAAAATATATTAAAGATAAAAATTACAAGTCCAAAGCCGACTATGAAGTTGATCTAGTCCAACAATAGAGATGCTTCCATGTGTTGAAAGATGGTGACTTATGTGAATTCAAAATATAAGGTGACAAGTGCTTGTGGAAATCCCTCCACCGGGAAGATTGCAGGCTTACCAGAATGTGGAGAAAACTCGCATGTGGCTAATACCCAGCCAAGGCCTTGACTTCCATTACAGCTCGTCAGCGCCCCTCGCGGTATCCGGAAAAGCTGCTAACTTCAGATGCTGCAAAGCGTTGGACTCGCCACCAATAATAGGTTGTGGCCTATGTATAGTATAAGCTCAAATTATGGATCTCCAGAGGTTGGCCCCAAAAAAGAGAAGAAAAGGGGGACACACCATGGGTAGAATCCAGAGGATTTATTCAGTAAAACGTGCCAATAAGCACAAAGGCAAAAATGTATAAAACGATTGAGAAAACTTTTAAAATATGCGGCCGGCCGGCAGCAGTACTCGTCCGTGCTAGGACGTAAGACGCGGTGACGTCAGCACGTCGCTCCTCCCTACGTCACCGCGTCTTACGTCCTAGCACGGACGAGTACTGCTGCCGGCCGGCCGCATATTTTAAAAGTTTTGCCTTTGTGCTTATTGGCACGTTTTACTGAATAAATCCTCTGGATTCTACCCATGGTGTGTCCCCCTTTTCTTCTCTTTTTTGGGGCCAACCTCTGGAGATCCATAATTTGAGCTTATACTATACATAGGCCACAACCTATTATTGGTGGCGAGTCCAACGCTTTGCAGCATCTGAAGTTAGCAGCTTTTCCGGATACCGCGAGGGGCGCTGACGAGCTGTAATGGAAGTCAAGGCCTTGGCTGGGTATTAGCCACATGCGAGTTTTCTCCACATTCTGGTAAGCCTGCAATCTTCCCGGTGGAGGGATTTCCACAAGCACTTGTCACCTTATATTTTGAATTCACATAAGTCACCATCTTTCAACACATGGAAGCATCTCTATTGTTGGACTAGATCAACTTCATAGTCGGCTTTGGACTTGTAATTTTTATCTTTAATATATTTTTTACTTTTTACTTTTTATTTTTGTGTTTTTGGGTCACTATATCAGTCTAATTTGACATGTATATTTGCACGGCTTAATTTAACAAAAGACATTGTTGGATTCATAATTTTTTACCTATTAATGTGTTGGGTTACTATACGGTGCATCTGTAATATATAACCCGATAAAGTGTTGGATTCACATTCCTTTTTCACATTTATACTTTTATGCGTTGGGTTACTATGCAGCCCATCTGAATTTTTGCATTGTATGTTATTTCTACATATTTGATAATAGGTGCATTATAATTTGTTACACTTGATTGGTAGAACCATTCCTGGTTTTTAGCAATCATATTTAGCTTCACTAGTCACTACTCACTCTCACAAGGCGTAGGTATTGGCACTTAAAGTTGTGTTATCAACTAATTGTGGTTTTTTCTTAGATAGAACTTAGCGCAGCCTCTCCTTAATTTTATTTGTATATGTTTATCACATTTTGGTTGCAGCTTTCCAATCTTTATTTTGTTTTGTTTAGTTTTTGTCCAGCGCAATTTTTTCCTTTTATATCTCTATTCCACTGACAATCCAATTCTCCCCCCCCCCTTTTTTTTTTTTTTTTTCTTTCTCTTATTTTCCTTTTTTCCAGCACTACATCAACATGTCCGCCTGCACTAAAGCCGTGAGTCCACAAAACTACGGACAGTTTGCATAGATCGTGAGACCTCCAGCAGTACTACAAAAGGACAGCACAGAGGACTAACAAAGAGCTAACTCGCACACCAGCTCCTGGAAGAAGCAAACATCCTTCGGGTAACAGTACAAAGACTTTAGCATTTAATTCTCACCCAAGGTACTAACGCTTACATTTCACAGGGTTTCTTGGAGCGAACTTCCACCTATATCTAATGCCTTATGTTTACTTGTGTACTTTCTATACCTAATCTAGTTTTCTAGTATGTATTTGCTATTCAAACGTCTCTGGTCGGCCACAGCGGATGGGGAGTTAACCCTCCCTCTCTGTTGGGGCTGATACCGAGATCACATCAAGACACCTGTGTAACTGTTGCTTGACGGTTCTGCACTCAGGTCGCCCCCCCCCTTGCTTTTCACTAGATATTTGTAGACCCAAAACGAACACTGAGACAAAAGATTCTTAACCAATATACCAGTACCTAATACATAACCTTTCTTAAATTACACACATGAGGATCGTTAAGGTCGCTGTAAACTCACAGTGGTTTATTGTGTTTCAAGACCAAGGGTGGCATGAGTGCGGGAACGGCAGGCCTGGGATTACAGGAGCTATGGCTAAGGGGGGGAAGAAAATACACTGAAACTCCCTTTAGTTGGTTCAGGTGAACGCCATCAACCCAATACTGCTCCCCTCTCACGTATATATATATGTACAGTGGCTTGCGAAAGTATTCGCCCCCCTTGAACTTTTCAACCTTTTGCCACATTTCAGGCTTCAAACATAAAGATATAAAATTAAATTTTTTTGTGAAGAATCACCAACAAGTGGGACACAATTGTGAAGTGGAACGAAATCTATTGGATATTTTAAACTTTTTTAGCAAATAAAAAACTGAAAAGTGGTGCGTGCAAAATTATTCGGCCCCTTTACTTTCAGTGCAGCAAACTGACTCCAGAAGTTCAGCGAGGATCTCTGAATGATCCAATGTTGTCCTAAATGACTGATGGTGATAAATAGAATCCACCTGTGTGTAATCAAGTCTCTGTATAAATGCACCTGCTCTGTGATAGTCTCAGGGTTCTGTTGAAAGCGCAGAGAGCATCATGAAGACCAAGGAACACACCAGGCAGGTCCGTAATACTGTTGTGGCGAAGTTTAAAGCCGGATTTGGATACAAAAAGATTTCCCAAGCTTCAAACATCCCAAGGAGCACTGTGCAAGCGATCCCAAGGAGCACTGTGCAAGCGATCATTTTGAAATGGAAGGAGTATCAGACCACTGCAAATCTACCAAGACCTGGCTGTCCCTCAGACAAGGAGAAGACTGATCAGAGATGCAGCCAAGAGGCCCATGATCACTCCGGATGAACTGCAGAGAACTACAGCTGAGGTGGGAGAGTCTGTCCATAGGACAACAATCAGTCGTACACTGCACAAATCTGGCCTTTATGGAAGAGTGACAAGAAGAAAGCCATTTCTCAAAGATATCCATAAAAAGTCTCATCTAAAGTTTGCCACAAGCCACCTGGGAGACACACCAAACATGTGGAAGAAGGTGCTCTGGGCCGATGAAACCAAAATCCAACTTTTTGGCCACAATGCAAAACGATATGTTTGGCATAAAAGCAACACAGCTCATCACCCTCAACACACCATCCCCACTGTGAAACATGGTGGTGGCAGCATCATGGTTTGGGCCTGCTTTTCTTCAGCAGGGACAGGGAAGATGGTTAAAATTGAGGGGAAGATGGATGCAGCCAAATACAGGACCATTCTGGTGAAAACCTGTTGGAGTCTGCAAAAGACCTGAGACTGGGACAGAGATTTATCTTCCAACAAGACGATGATCCCAAACATACAGCAAAATCTACAAAGGAATGGTTCACAAATAAACGTATCCAGGTGTTAGAATGGCCAAGTCAAAGTCCAGACCTGAATCCAATCGAGAATCTGTGGAAAGAGCTGAAAACTGCTGTTCACAAACGCTCTCCATCCAACCTCACTGAGCTTGAGCTGTTTTGCAAGGAAGAATGGGCAAGAATTTCAGTCTCTCGATGTGCAAAACTGATAGAGACATACCCCAAGCGACTTGCAGCTGTAATCGCAGCAAAAGGTGGCTCTACAAAGTATTAACGCAAGGGGCCGAATAATTTTGCACGCCCCACTTTTCATTTTTTTATTAGTTAAAAAAGTTTCAAAAATCCAAAAGATTTCGTTCCACTTCACAATTGTGTCCCACTTGTTGGTGATTCTTTACAAAAAATTAAAATGTTATATCTTTATGTTTGAAGCCTGAAATGTGGCAAAAGGTTGAAAAGTTCAAGGGGGCCGAATACTTTCGCAAGCCACTGTATACTATTGGCTATTTTTTGCTTCAACTCTTACACAAATATCCTTAGTAATGTCGGCCAATGTTCCCTGCTTCACCATTACAAAGCTTGTGAAGCATAGAGTCCACTTCGTGCTCCATTCCCGTTTCCCATGACGATGTTCCCTAGATCCCGGTTTCTTTGTCTCTCTCCGAGATGCATATTGTTTAATGTCGCAAATTGTCCCTAGACGCTAAAGTAGCTCTTTCCTCGTCCATATCAGTGCCACTTCACTGATTGTCCCCCTAGACCACCACCCCCTCATAGCAGTCCAATCGGACCTGTGCTACCTTCTGGATCACCACCATTAGGTGGATAGGCACGCCTAGTCCACCACCGGACAATAATACTCAGTAGACTTCTAGTGTGTGCTCTGAGGCACGTCTACTGAGTGACCGTCTACTTTACCTTTCCCCCCCCCCTGTCCTTTACTTCAATCCCCCCCCCCTTCCTTTCTCTTTTTCTCTCTCTTTTTCTTTACTTTTCCTTCCTTAGTCTTGTCTCTTCATCCCCGTTTCTCCTCTTGCAGTGGGACTCGTTCCTCTCTCCTCCCCTATACACACACACCCGATAAGTACTCCACCCTGTAAGTCTACCCCACAGTAGGACTTCAGGAGGCCCTCAGTATCACTACATACCGACCAGATCATGCAGAGCAAACCATTCTGAAAGACTCACACTTAAGTGTGTGTCACTTAATGTAAAGGGACTAAACCTCCCGGAAAAGAGATCACAAATCCTCTCAGCACTTACCAAACACAATGCGCACTTTTTGCTACTACAAGAAACGCACTTTAAGTCCAAGGCTGTCCCTAGATTGTCTAACCACATTTATAGGCAAGCGATCCACTCCACCAATCCAACTTCCATAACTAAAGGGGTATCCATTTTGATATCAAAAAGGGCAGATTTCCAACTGACTGACTCGCTCGTTGATGTAGAGGGTAGATATGTCTTTTTAAAAGGCAGGTATGCAGGCAAACCGATCACTATAGCGAATGTATACTGTCCGAACGAACACCAAGTGACCTTCCTCAGGAAAATTTGCGATCTCCTAACCACATTTCAGGAAGGCATATTAATACTGGGAGGTGACTTTAACACACCATTAAACCCACTACTGGACTCCTCCACGGGCACTTCTACCCTCCCATTTAGAGCTCTGAGACAAATCAAACTCCAATTGCAACACCTGTCCCTACATGATACATGGCGTACACTACATCCGACGGTTAAAGATTACACCTTTTTCTCCTTCCCACACCAGAAATATTCTAGGATCGATTACATATTCCTATCCCAGACAGACTTATCGTCGCTATCGCAGGCCTCCATTGAACCAATGTTTTTATCTGATCACCACCCTATCACGATCACCTTGACCTTCCCGGAGACTAAACAAGTGACCAAAACATGGAGACTGAATTCCTCCCTCCTAAAAGACACAGAGGTTTTGAGACAAATCAATGACAGGCTTCACTTATACTTTCAGGAAAATGATACCTCAGATATCTCTCCCATTACGATATGGGAGGCACACAAGTGTGTGATCAGAGGGAAACTAATAGCCCTAGCCACGACTGCAAAGAAAAGACAACAGACACAGACTGCATCTCTCATTCAGACAATTAACCGACTTGAAACCGCCCACAAACTCTCGACCTCACAGACCACTCTAGAGGACCTCTTATTTGCTCGCTCCACACTAAGGGAAGAACGTGGGAAACGCACCAGAAGGAGGTAT
This sequence comes from Lithobates sylvaticus, assembly GCA_028564925.1. Classification (NCBI taxonomy): domain Eukaryota; kingdom Metazoa; phylum Chordata; class Amphibia; order Anura; family Ranidae; genus Lithobates; species Lithobates sylvaticus. The sequence continues at coordinate 183,662,465 of CM053036.1, forward strand.
ATTCTCCAGCAGAAAGTGTTCTATGAACATGGTAACAAGAGTGGGAGGCTGTTAGCGCGAACGATACAAACCACTAAGTCATCTTCTATAATCCACCACATCCGCACTCCACAAGGTAATATTTTATCTAAAAATGAAGACATAACCTCACAATTTGAGAAATTTTATGCCACCCTATACAACTTACCGCAAGCCGCGCCAAATTCGCCCACTACCAAGGACCGCACCTCCCAAATAAAAGATTTCCTGACCCAATACTGTCCTAAACCTATATCTACACAACAAGCGAAACCTTAGAACGCCCACTGTCTGGTGAGGAACTTAGCCACGCAATTAAACAAATGAAAGCAGGGAAATGCCCTGGCCCTGATGGCCTTTCCCTAATATATTATAAAACCTTCTTGGAAAAACTATCACCTAGAATTCTAGCAGCCTTTAACGCCCTTTCGAACCCATCCACTTCTACAGGACGTATGTTGGAAGCACATGTAGCGGTCATACCCAAGCCAGACAAAGATCCCTCCCAAGTCTCTAACTATAGACCTATATCCTTGCTCAATGTAGATATAAAACTATATGCCAAAATTATTGCAAACAGATTACTACCCCTCATACCAAACCTCATATCACCAGATCAGGTAGGATTAATCCCTGGCAGGCCAGGGATAACACTATCCGCACCCTAAACCTTCACCACTGGCTGACCTCGACTGATTCCAAAGGGTTCCTTCTATCCCTTGACGCTGAGAAGGCATTCGACAGGGTGGCCTGGGACTACATGCGGGAAGTGCTAAAGAGCATAGGTCTCCTACCACGCATGTTTGCACACATTAATGCTCTCTATACGAATCCGTCGGCGAGGGTTAAAGCAAATAGCCTCCTGTCGAACGCCTTCCCAATAAGCAATGGAACTCGCCAGGGTTGCCCACTATCCCCCCTAATTTTCGTCCTCACGTTGGAACCGTTACTAAATAGACTAAGAGCAAATACAGATATTCAAGGATTAATTGTCAAGAACAATGAGTATAAGGTAGCAGCGTTCGTGGACGACATCCTTCTGACACTACAAGCACCTCGGACTTCCCTTCCAAACCTCCTGCAAGATATTCACCACTTTGGCGTCCTCTCTAACCTCAAAATTAACTTTTCCAAGTCTCATGCATTAAACATTTCCCTCCCAACACAAGAAGTAGAACACTGTCAAGAATCGTACCCCTTCCAGTGGAAAAAAAAACGGATTCCATAACGTACCTTGGCATTCAAATTCCCAGACGGCTTACGGCCCTATACGATCTAAATTTTTTGTCGGCCCTGGTCAAAATTCAAACAGATCTAAAGAATTGGGCTAACCTCAATGTTTCCTGGTTCGGCCATTCGGCATTGATAAAAATGATAATTCTCCCTCGCCTCCTCTACCTCTGCAGACAATCCCAATATACTTACCCCCGACCTTTTTTGCATCCTACAAGAAAGCCTGTTCAGCATTTATCTGGAAGGGTGGCACACCACAAATTAAATACTCACGCTTGACCAACACCAAAACTAAGGGGGGAATTGCACTGCCAGACATGTACCAATATTACCTGGCCTGCCATCTTGCCAGGGTGATTGACTGGAAATCCCACAAGCAAGGGAAATGCTGGGTTAAGCTGGAAAATTCCCTTCTGCAAAAACCCTTACACCTCCTCCCGTGGATATCGCCGAAACATTGGCCCGTATCAGTCAAACGACATCCACTCATCGACCCAACGTTATCGGCCTTAAACACTGCAATGAAATACCATAACATTTCCTCGAGACCAGGTCCACTGACCTCGTTGAGGGGTAACCCAGACTTCACCCCGGGCGACACGAATACTTTCCTGCTAAGGGAATGGCCCCACGAGGAAGTCCTGGCGCAACACTTTTATAATAAGATCTAGCATCTACCTGCCACACGAAAGAATTCCCCTTCTGGTCGTACAGACAATTGAGACACTTTTTTTCCGCGACTGATTCCTCAGACATATGGTCCAGAAACCTCACACCGTTCGAGACACTGTATTCACATACCGAACCTCAACGACATCTGATATCAACAATCTACCCTCTGCTACAAGACAGGAAACACCCCCCACAGACTGACAGTGAACGCTTGGCTTGGGACAAAGACCTCCAGATGACATTTACAGATGAAGAATGGGAAACCATTCTCACAAACACACACAAGGGTTCAATGAACGTTGCAATACAAGAAAACGGTTACAAAATTATTACTAAATGGTACAGAACACTATCCCTTCTTCATCACTTTTCTCCTGCAATTCCTAACATATGCTGGAGATGTAACAACGCTGTTGGTTCCATGATTCACATATGGTGGGAGTGCGCAGTAATTCAACCATTTTGGACAGAAGTACACTCGGTGATAAAAAACGTAACTACGTACACTTTAGACTACACCCCGGCACAATTCCTGTTACACCACACAACACTGTCCAACCGCTCCTACCATAAATCTCTGGCCATGCATATGGTCAATGCAGCCAGATTATGCATTCCAATACACTGGCGCTCGACGCACAGTCCAACTATTAGGGAGTGGTTGGCCAGGGTTGCAAAAATTGAAGAACTGGAAGAATTAATCTTCACCTAACAAGATCGCATTCAAAAATTTACTTCAACATGGGCATGCTGGATCCACTTTAAATCCACAGATGGATACAAATCCTACTTCCCAACATAATGTGTCACCCTCGAATACCTGACAGGCTTGTAGCTTGAATATTGTGTGTGCCGGGGGGAGGAGAGGGGAGGGACACCCCCCCCTTCCCTTCTCGCCCCCCCCCTTATCTTCTGTTCCAGATACACTTTTTTCTTCGATCTCCGCTTATCCTCCCTACCCCCCCTCCCTACCTGAACCCTCCCTTTTCTTTCCTCTTACCAAACGCCTCCCCATAGGAGTCATATCCTAGATCAAAACGTTCTAACTACTTACTAGAGACCCATGTTTTTTACTTTAGCTTACGGTCAAGTTCAAGTCTCCCACCAGGCCGTGTTTAGACCTGTAGATAATGGTCCACAGGGCTGAAAAGCTACATATGCCAAACTTGTTGACATTAAGAGGTCTCGTCATAAGATACCACGTCCTATAGACCCTATACACTGTTTCTGTTAATGTATGTTCTTCACATGTTACATTCCCTATGTTTCTCCACAGTACCCATGACCCTGACTACAATACAGATTTTGATATAGTTTAACCTGTTTTCGATGTCATGGATGAGTTTTTGCATTGTATTTTATGTGATGTATTTTACCTGTACTTCTGTTCAATTTCAATAAACTCTTTTTGTGGAAAAAAAAATAAAAATGTTTGTAAAGCACAAGCATCAATGTAAATAGCAGCTACTATCACAAAATAATATAACATAAAAATGTGTCACAGAAAAAATGAAAAATTCACTTTATCATAAACACTAGCAGCGCTTGGAAAAAAAAATATTAATAATATCCTTCAGTGTTTGTATATCAAAGTCCAGTGTCCGCAATTGCAGACTGATTATAAGTGTAAGTAAAAATCTTTCAAAATAAAAGAAGTCCCATATAGAAAGTTCCTTAAACTGCAAAAAGTGGCACGTGCCAGACATAAGACCGCTTTTAAACCAGGTTAAAATGGTGACTGTTGCATGGAAAAATCCTTTCACCACACCACGTGTGCCAGTTCTTATAGATGTCCTACTTACCAGACTCAGCTGGTTCACACACTTATCAGATCCACAATAGATTGATACCAGATTGCTCAGACTCGCTTATCTGAATTGGACTCGTAACCAGATAAAAAAGAAAACATAGCGTGATCCTGTATAACTCAATTTTATTCCTTTAAAATATATCTCACGATAAAACACTCACAATGTTATCCTTATTAAACAAGCATATACATGAATAAGTGCCGGTTGCATGGACTCATCTGACCTGACACCGCTCCTGCGGTGTTCCCGGGAAGGCAAGATGGATCTCAGAACAACCTAGGGTGCTGCGTAGCTGTGCCCTGACGCGTTTCCATTATTACCTTCGTCAGATGGCGTGGCTACGCAGTGCAGCTTTCCATGTTAAATACTCCGTTTATTTGATTTTGAGTGTATCAAAATACTCAACTGTCTGATATGTTATGTGATGAGAACACCTATACACAACTTATTGGGGACCCCACCAATGATTATAGTAGAGATCTGATCAATTTGGTGGATTATGGATTTAATATGCGGATACTAAATAAAAAGGAAAATAGGTATTTAATCCCAAGTTTTAGTCGAGTACCAACTGTTTACACACTTCCTAAGGTCCATAAGGACCCATGTAATCCACCGGCTAGGCCGATAGTGAACAGCATCAATTCCGTATCTGCTCGATTGGGACAGTATTTGGATAATTTTCTCCAACCTAGTGTGACTAGCACAAAGGCATATCTAAAGGATACCAGACAATTTTTACAAGTTTTAAACAATGTGGTTATTCCAAGGATGAAAGACATCTCTTTAGTCATTGCTGACGTAGCATCATTATATACAGTGATTAACCACGATGATGCCTTATTAGCCCTGAATTGGGCTTTAAGTAATAGAGACGACTTACCGTTCACTCAAAATAAATTTTTAGGTATAGTTTTAGATTATTGTTTGAGCCATAATTACTTTTGGTATGGGGGCAAATTCTAGACGCAAAAAAACGGAGTAGCGATGGGCACGAAATTCGCACCTTCATTAGCGAATTTGTTTATGAGCTCGTGGGAGGATAGATCTATATACAGGAACCAAAGACCAGAGCTCCTATTCTATAAACGATATATAGATGATTTGTTTTTAATATGGGGGGGGGGCACAGAATCTTCTTTGGTGTCTTTCATTGCTGAGCTTAATATTAACATGAATAATATCAAGCTCAATTGTAAATGGAGTCGGGAATCAATACATTATTTAGATGTAACGGTCATGTTATCTAACTCTCAGCTGTCCACTAAATGCTATTTTAAACCAAGCAATCGGAACAGCTACTTATCAATTCATAGTGGGCATCACCCCACATGGTTAAAAAACATCCTGAAAGGACAGTTTATGAGAGTTTGTCACAATTGCACACAGAATACTGATTATTTGGAACAGGTAGCTATTTTGAAAGAACGTTTTGTGGAAAAAGGATATAAAAGTGCCATCTTAATGAAAACGGTGAATGAAGTTTTTGAAATTCCCCAAACGGAATGTTTAAGAGATAAACCGAAACTATTATAAAAAATATTGGCCATTGTTAACCTCGGATAAAATTTTATCCAACTCCATTCCAGAGGATCCAGTATTTATTTATAAAAAAGGATGATCCTTTGGGGATAATATTGTGAAAAAAATCGTAGATCCTCCTACTAGGCCCACTATGTTTTGGGATAACATAGGTTTCACGGCTTGTCGCAGATGCATTTCGTGCAGACAGGTTAATACTAAATTAAGGGGTATCACTCATTTTAAATCCACATCAAATGATAGGATATTTAAAATTAAAGATTTTATATCATGCATGACGACACATGTAGTATATGCATTACAATGTCCATTACAATGTCAATAATATCAAAATAGGATATAAGGACCACAGTGTATCTATGCACTTCAGAACCAAACATAATAGAGATCCATCCGGACTCAAGTTTTGGGGCATAGAAAAATTGCATCCCGATTGGCGTGGTTGCAATATGGTCATAGAATTATCCAAGTGTGAGACTGAATGGATATTCCTGACTGACACATTAAGTCCAAAAGGTATGAATGTGGAACTAGACCTAAATTGTTTTATTAGAGATTTTTAATTTTTAACGTTTTAATTGGTTAAAGATTATTAATTTTAGTGATAAACAGTCAGCTCAGTGTAGTTTGTTTATAATAAAAAAAATTATAGGATCAAGCATTTTATAATTACCTGAAAGATTATAATCTTTTCTATTGTTTTAATATCTAAATGTTTTTGGCATTTTTGGCAGGCATATTATTATAATACTTTACATATCGCATGGATATGCGACTTTGTAAGGTATATCACTTTTAGGAACAAGCACCTTACAATCATCCGAAAGATTATAATCTTACCTATTATTCTTAATACAAATGTTTTGGGCGTCTTTGGAAGGCATATCATTGCAATGTGTTACATATCGCATGGATATGCGACTTTGTAAGGTACATCACATTGCGCTCATATGATGTAAACTCAGTGCTTTTACACTTTGGCACATATATTGGGATATGGACATATACATTATCATATAATATATGGCCATTTGACAATTAAGGCGATTTATGATGCATGAAAAGAAAAATCGCAGGGTATATATATATTTTTTTGAGAGTATATAACTTTTGATGGTGAATATTTATTTAATTTTGAGTGTATCAATACAATTAACAAGTTATGAAAGCAATATAAGATGTGTCTAGATAAAAACATGGATTTTTATGTTTATTTTTCTAATGCTGATTATGATTAATGATGCTGATTATGATATATATTTTTTATCTTGTTTTAATGCTCAATTTGTTGGTTTTAATATTTTATGTATGGTACACATCTTTACATTGCAATTATAACGATATGATGCTGGTAAATCTGCACAATTAATTAAGCTACATATGTTAGTAATGGCCGCATTGTTATTTGCAGACAGTGAGAGTGCTGAGGACGCTGTCATCGGTATGTATGACTGGTGGGGGCGTTCCTCTGCAACCATTACGTACTTAACCCCCGTGACGAGGGGAGTACGCTGTCACTAAGCGCCATCACTGAGCACACGTAACTGCCGGGATATCCCCTCGTCATCACGGTGTGCTTAGTATTGAGACTAGCAAGGTGCGCTGTGATTGGTGCACGTGACCGCCGTGGGTGTTCCTCCGGCGGCACAGTACACATAGTATGTATTTAATAGAGAGACGAGCGGAGTGCGCCTTCATGGTCACACGTGACCACGGGGGGGGCGTTCCTTCTGTGGCACAGAGTATTTAACATAGAAAGCTGCACTGCCACACCCTCTGATAAAGGTAATAACGGAAACGCGTCAGACAGGTTGTTCTTGCCTTGCCTTCCTGGGAACACAGCAGGAGCGGTGTCAGGTCAGATGAGTCCATAATAAGGATAACATTGTGAGTGTTTTATCATGAGATATATTTTAAAGGAATAAAATTGAGTTATACAGGATCACGCTATGTTGGCTTTTTTATCTGGTTATGAGTCCAATTTAGATAAGCGAGTCTGAGCAATCTGGTATCAATCTATTGTGGATCTGATAAGTGTGTGAACCAGCTGAGTCTGGTAAGTAGGACATCTATAAGAACTGGCACACATGGTGTGGTGAAAGGATTTTTCCACGCAACAGTCACCATTTTAACCTTGTTTGATTGCGGTCTTATGTCTGGCACAGTTTTTGCACTTTAAGGAACTTTCTATATGGGACTTCTTTTATTTTGAAAGATTTTTACTTACATTTATAATCAGTCTGCAATTGCGGACACTGAAGGATATTATTAATATTTCTTTTTCTTGTTTATGATAAAGTGAATTTTCATTTTTTCTGTGACACATTTTTATGATATATTATTTTGTGATAGTAGCTGCTATTTACATTGATGCTTGTGCTTTACAAAAATTTTTTCCTTGGTTGCTGAGGGAGAGATAATTGAATTTGATTTGACTGTTTCTAATTTGAGTTTTATTTTGACTCCCATGTATGTTGAAGCTTAAAAAATAGTTAGCGGGGGTCTCGGAGAAATGGCGGGAGACCGGGGCCCCAGTCTCACCCGTCTGCCATGTATAGAAGCGGTACATGTCCAGCGTTGTGCACTGTATAAGCAAGAGCACAGGAGCTGGTGGCGTTCAAATCTCACTTGTGGCTATGAGGGGGGAGGTGGGTCCCTTTGTAGCAAGATAGCCGCCAGATGTGTGTTATGAAGATGAGGCCTTGGGCATACCAGGGGGTGTTAATAACATGGAAGTCTCTTTTGCTGCAGACCTGAGTCACCCCCCTAGTGAGCTGGTTGTTTTAAGTGCTCGGTGGTGAATTAAACTGGAGTAGGAGGGGTGGGAGGGCACCTCTTAGGCCTAAGGTGTGGCAATATGGCCGCCGCTCATCTGAGTCTTGGAGAAACTGAGCCCAGCAGGCCTTCTCTGGCATCCATCTAACAGCCTGTGTCCCGTCCTCCCTGGCTGGGAAAGCCATCGGAGGTGTTGTCAGGGAGGGCTGCCTCGTCCTGCAGATCGCTGTAATCGAGCATGGTGGATGGATAGGCCGCTGCTGAAGGGCCGGGAAACTGCGCAGGGGGTTGGACGGGGCACCCGATATCTGCACCGATCTGTCCCGAATGTGCCCAGGATCAAGGATGGGCGCCCGAGAGGTTTTTTGGTGAAGCGCCGGCCTTAGATGGCTGTGGATTGAAAGAGGCTTGGTGGAGCGCCACAGCGGCACGTCTTTCCTCCCAAAATCATTTTTAAAACCCTTTCCATGCTTGCAAGCTTGCATCGGAAGCTGATGTGACATCTTAGTTACTGTGCTGTGAGCAAACAACGAGCGTGCTCTCAGCTCAGAAAAGCCATCCCCTATGAACGTACATTCAGTATGCAAGAACTCAGCGTCAAAGCCCAGTCACCCAGTGGCCACATATATGAGTATGGCCAGTGGGAACAGGTTAAGTTATCCAAAACATGATTTGGTTCCCTAGGTTTGTGCACTTTTTATATCTTCACTACTTTCACTATGAACAAAAAATGTTTACAATCCTTTTTTTTAAAGCTAACAGTTAATTGCAATTTGACTTTGACACACACTGAAATTTTCCTTTCTAAACTTTTTAACAAATCCTGTCCTGCTTTCACTGTCTTTTAGAATAAGACAAAAATATTTTAGTATGGGGGCGTGGCCTGACCTTGCATGAAGATGGACGCTTAATTCCAGAGCTCCTGCTGCCTCACGACTGCTCATCTGCCTAACCGAGGTATACTCGCCTAAAAACTCCGGTGTTGATGGGGACTGCCTCTAGGAACTCATCGGCTTCCCGCTCCCGCTCTCCCCGCAGAAATACCGGCGGTACAGCCGGTAACATCCCGGACATGTTCCGCTCCAACAGGGCTAACATGGCGCCTGCTCCTCACGGAGTCTCTCAGAACCCGACTCCAGCTCCGATCGGCATACCGCCCTCTCCTTTGCCACCCTCATCTCCCAACCTTACTGACCAGGACACCGGACCACCGAATTCCCAACCCCACCTCAGTATTCATGACCTACGGACCATCGCAGCAGATATAAAAGATACCCTGTCGGCCGCCATATCGGAGCTCCGACTGGACATTCGCACCCTTAATGACAGGGTTCTAACGGTGGAGGAAGCCGTGGACCGGCAGTATTCACAACTAAAAAAGACTACCCACCATGTAGATACCCATACCCTCCAGCTTCGGGACATGCAGAGGCACCTGGAAGACCTCGACAACAGGGGCAGACGCCACAATCTGAGGGTGAGAGGTCTTCCAGAGGCCATAGAGGGCTCTCAAATCCAGCCGGCAGTGACGGCCCTGTTCAACAACCTGCTGAATAGGCCTCCGTTGACTCCCATCACTATGGATAGGATCCACCGTGCTCTGCGTCCCAAGGGGAAGGATACTGATCCTCCGCGGGATATAATCTGCTGCCTGCCTGATTTCAGGCTCAAAGAGGATGTCCTTAAACAAGCCAGAGGGAGACAACAAATCGTCCATGACGGCAATCCCGTCCAAATATACCAGGACCTGTCCGGTATCACATGGGACCTGCGACCTTTACTGGAAGTCCTCCGTTCTAACGGAGTGACCTACAAATGGAAATTCACGTTTTGTCTGGCAGCCACCGCACACGGCCGTACAGCATTCCTGAATGTGCCAGAAGACCTACCACACTTTTGCCGTGTGCTGGACATACCGCTGACTGAAGTACCTGACTGGTAGGCGGATTTTCGCCGCTCAGCGGTCAGGAGGGAAGTGCCACCATCAGAAGCTATGGCTCAAGATGCCGGTTCACGCTACAACGGATCGCCCTCATCCCGCCCTGCTGTAGATAGAACCCGTAATACCCGCTCCGGCCGCAGCCCCTTCGATCCACCGAGCTTGCGGAGGGCTAGAAGGGACCATTAACCTGGGTCTCCCTAAGTGAGTTTTCCCTCATGGGCTGATATACTGCACTTCGTACTGGACGTCACTAGTTTTCAGTTTTCTTTTTTTTATTGTTTATCGCCTGTATGTTTGAGGCCGTGACTGTTATGCTTCACTTTTTACTGAGAGCATGTTGACCGTACAATTTCCCTCATCTCCGCTTACTGCTCGCCTGTTTTTCCCTCACTATCGCCACACACTGGTTTTGGCGCCACAACAACCTCCCTGTTTGCCTACAATCCCCAGAATGCCTTGCGGTTACGTAACCACCGCCCTTACTCTGCTCCCACAGCGTCACGCACTTTCCTCCTCGATGCTCGATCTCTATGGCGCACTTACTGTATGCCCCCCAGCAAGCTGATGTTTCATCGCCGGTCAATAAGGTACCATATACCTTGCTCACCAGGTGGACTCACCTTATGGTTCCTCTTGCTGCTTCCCCAGATTGATAACCTGCCTCCTAATTAGACATTGCCCCACTCTACTGCCGATCATTTCAACCTGATCCGCCGGGTATCCAACCAGGTCTGCCTACTGCTCACCTGTAAACAGGTCACCCACTTACCTGATAGTGCATGTTCCTTCGGACCCAGCCGCCACCAACGCCTTGGGACACCGCTCTCTCATCTCCTCACCGTGCCAATCTACTGAACTGCCGTTCCGCATTTTTTTTTTTTTTTTTTTCACTCTAACAATTCTTTACAGGTTGTATCAATCCTAACTATTTTTGATTTTATGCTACATGTATGCATGTTTCCACTTGTTATATATATATTATTTACAATACTTCTAACACTGGTTGCTCTAGGAGATATGTGTCTTTCTCATATTTTAACTATGTACTTCCTACCACAATACACGCGGTTAAAATATTAGCATCCCCAGGTGTTATTGTACGCCTACCTTTACACTACACGCTTACCTTGGCCTATTACCTGTGTAGTACTTATCATTTCTTGGCAATCCACTTTTCCATTCTCCGATACCCTGACCCACTGTATCTCTCCATTGCCCCCCAATCCCCATTTGTTCAGCCATCCTCTCCAATATAATACCTTAGTCGGGCATCAGGATAACCTCACCTGATTTATAACCCTTTCACTCACATCTTCATCCAGTCGGTTCCGACCCCCACACAGAGGTGCCAGGTGATACGTTTACGTAACTTTACGTAGACTGTCCCCTGTCGCCCTCACCACTACCGAATTTTTTTTTTTTTTTTTTGAGGTTCGCAGAAGTTTTTACACTCTCCCCCTCTTCGGTGTTTTTTAGGTGGTTATTCCCACCCTCCACTCGCCTCACTAACTCTGTTCGCTCCCTTTTTTTTTTTTTTTTTCTTCATTTCACCGATTCCTATATTGGGGGCTGTATCTCCGATACCCTCTGATGGCGGATGTTGGGACCCCCACCCCACTCTCGCATGCGCAATTCCGCAACCAACTCAAGCTTTATTCTATAAATATACAAGGCCTTAATACGCCTGAGAAACGTTCTCTTCTGCTTTCCACCCTACATAAAGCTAAAGCACATATAGCATTGGTACAAGAAACTCATTTTAGGTTTGATAACATTCCAAAATTACATAATTACCACTTTCCCTCGGTTTTTCATGCTTCTAACGATGCCGCTAAATCCAAAAGGGGTATCGATTCTCGTCTCCAAACATTGCCCTATTCAAGACATAACAACACAATCAGACACACAAGGGAGATTCCTTTTTCTCAAGGGCACGCTCCACGGTAGACCCATCACTATTGCAAATATATATGCACCAAACAAGCACCAAGTGCCCTTTTTTCGGAATACACTCAGGTCATTGACAGCATTTCAAACTGGCACCCTTATCGTAGGCGGGGATTTTAATGTGACCCTTAATCCCACCCTGGACTCTTCCAATGGTACCTCTACCCTACCATACACAGCTCTTAGAGCAATCAAAATGGAACTTCACGATCTTCTACTCCACGATACTTGTCGCACCCTTCACACCAATGACAAGGACTTTACTTTCTTTTCTGCTCCTCACAACAAACATTCTAGATTAGATTATTTCTTTATCTCGCAACCAGATCTTTCTTACCTCACTAAAGCCACCATTGAACCCATGATATTGTCTGATCATAATCCAATTACTTTGCTCCTCTCGATGACGACTACTACACAGACCTCCTCTCGTATATGGCGGTTGGATGATTCGCTACTCTCCGACCCCGACGCGCTACAACAACTTTCGACTTGCATTTCTCAGTACTTTGCTGACAACACAACGTCTGACATAGACCCTGCAACACTATGGGCTGCACATAAATGTGTCTTGAGGGGACTCCTTATTTCTTTAGCATCGGCTCGGGCTAAACAACAGAAAGCGCAAATCGTATCACTTACCCAACGTATACGTATCCTTGAAAGGACTCATAAGGCCTCTCGAGCAGCGGACACCCTGACTGACCTAACCCAAGCCAGAGCAGACCTCTTAGAAATTCTACACAAGACCTTGCGAAGAAAATATGCTTTAACACAAAAGATCTTCTACGAATTTAGTAATAAATCCGGGAAGATGTTAGCCAGGGCTCTACAAACCAAGAAGGCTGCTCACACAATTCGAATGGTACAAACTGATCAAGGAGCCACCGTCAACAAAACTGAAGAGATTGCCCGTCAGTTTGTTCAATACTTCACAAAATTATACAACCTTCAGAAACCATTGCCTACATCACACCAAACGAACAGACTCAACCTAATTCACGACTTCTTACAACAACACTCCCCGACCCACTCTCTACGGATGACGCTGTTGGTCTAGACTCCCCTATCTCGGCGGCGGAGGCTTTATCTGCTTTAAAGCAACTTAAACCCGGGAAATGCCCGGGCCCGGACGGTCTCACCACCTGCTACTTTAAATCATTTAACGAAACCTTGCTACCACATTTTGTCAGAGCATTCAACAATTTCTCCTCTAACCCTACAACCACCAGAGACCTATTAGAAGCCCACATTACCCTCATACCCAAACCAAACAAAGACACCACACTAGTCTCTAACTACAGACCCATCTCGTTACTTAATGTGGATATCAAACTGTACGCCAAGATCATAGCGAATCGCCTACAACCCCTTCTCCCCAAACTGATTGATCTGGACCAAGTGGGATTTGTCTCTGGCAGGGAAGCCAGAGACAACACTATCAAAGCTATAAACATACACCATTGGATGACCTCTACCTTTACCGAGGGTTTCTTCCTATCCTTGGATGCAGAGAAGGCGTTCGATAGGGTGGCATGGGACTTTATGGAAGCGACACTATGCAAGATAGGCCTCCCACAATCCCTGCTTAAAATGATAATGACTCTATACTCATCCCCTACAGCGAGAGTGAGAATCATAGGCCACCTGTCGAGCGCCTTCTCTGTTTCCAATGGCACCCGTCAGGGTTGTCCCCTTTCACCCTTACTATTCCTGCTCACGTTAGAACCCTTTCTACGCAAACTGAGATCTAACCCGGATATCGTTGGCATTTCAATCCGTCACAAAACATACAAGGTGGCAGCATATGCTGACGATATCCTCTTATTTCTTTCAAACCCTTTAATCACCATCCCGAATCTCCTCAAGGAATTCTCCCTATTTCATGATCTGTCCAACCTCCTGATCAACTTTAAGAAATCCCATGCTCTTAATATATCTCTTCCTAGTACATTGGTCGAGCACTGTAAAGCTGTCTTTCCTTTCCAGTGGGAACCCAAAGCCATTACATATCTGGATACCCGGATCCCTACCAACCTTGCCGAATTATATTTGCTTAATTTTTTGCCCACATTGAAAGCTATACAATCCGATCTTTTACGCTGGAACCGTGGTACATTCTCCTGGTTTGGAAGGATAGCTATTTTAAAAATGAACGTGCTACCCCGAATCCTTTACCTGTTGCAAACTATCCCAATAAAATTCCCACAGTCCTTTCATCTCTCGTATAAACGTATGTGCAGAACCTTCATATGGGCTACCAAACCTCCGAGACTTAATTGGACTAGACTGACTCTTCCCAAAGTACAAGGCGGAGTGGGTCTACCAGACCTGCAAAAATACCAATGGGCCTGTCATATGGCCAGAATTGTGGACTGGCATGTCCATGGTTCCTGCAAAGCTTGGATCCACCTTGAACAGTCCTTCACTGACACTCCCTTAACACATTTCCCATGGTTACACACATCCCACGTTCCCAAACAGCTGACATTCCATCCCTTGATTGGGGCCACTATCATGTACTCACGCCTGGCTAACAAACATTCCTCATTCCTACACGCCTCGGGTCCCATGACCCCATTAACCAATAATCCTGACTTCCCTGCTGATCTTACCAGAATAAGTTCCACACTCCCATGCACGATTGGCCCTCCTAGAGCCCAAATTTTTTTTACCAATGGTGAACTTTCCTCATATCAATCTTTATCCCAGGCCCTCCTGGACTACCAAATTCCTTTTTTTACCTACCTGCAACTCAGGCATTTCTTCCAGACTTGTAGGCCCGTTGTGCCTTGGCACCATACATTCACGCCATTTGAAAACCTTTGTCTTCAGGAGGAACCCCAAACACACGTAATATCCACATCCTACTCATTCCTATTCCCTACCCATGATGACACATCTGATGCTCTGGCTCTCAAATGGGAATCCGACCTCGGTGTGACCTTTACCCCCCACGAATGGGAAAAGATCTATACACTTATGCACAAGGGCTCTCTCAATGTCTCTATACAAGAGAATCGTTACAAACTGTTTTCCAAGTGGTATAGGACGCCCATACTCCTTCATAAAATTCACCCGAATATAGCCCCTCTCTGCTGGCGTTGCAACGCTCATTCTGGTTCCCTCTTGCATATCTGGTGGGAATGCCCACTCATCCAAACTTTTTGGTCGGAAATACGATCCCTCATACAGCACATCACCACTTACGATATACCGCTCACCCCCGCCCGATTTCTTCTACACCACTCCCCTTCCTCTGTTCATACATACAAAAACTCTCTCACAATTCATCTAATTAATGCCGCTAATCAATGCATCCCGGTCCATTGGAAGAGTCCCTCACCTCCCACTATCCCTGAATGGACCCGCAGGGTCGACAGAGTAGAAGAAATGGAAAGCCTCATACACCAGGCCAGAGACACTGTCACCAGTCATGAACATACTTGGGCCTGCTGGAAACACTTTAGATCATCTCCTCTACCAGCGCTGAACGCCATTGCGGCGATTCCCTCTTGATTACTGAATGTATTTATGTCATACAGATATGAATTTCTATACTTTCTGTTGTATTCTCCTCTCTATTGGGCACCTCCTACGCACTCTAATTAGCCCTTTCTTCATATGTCCTTCCCCATTCACAGCAAGTCCCCTTATCGGGGTGAATGGGGTTGGATTCGCTTCTGATGCCCAACATATCCACATCCACTCTTGCACTTACACACCCCTCTTTCTGATGAGTGATCTGTCGCCCTGCTATTAATACATGTTAGAAGGTTTGCTTTTTCCCCTTCCACGTGCTATGCATACTCATATCTCAATGTATTGAAATTGCTATACCTCAATGCTAGGTTTTTGTCATATTCCACCTTTCCATGTTCCAACGTCTTGCTATTTTGGCTTATTGCAGGTTGTCTATTTGAACAATGCTCAATTTATTGTTCCTTACCATTGAATTGTTGTCTGGCATATGTTTCCTGCCAATTTTACTTGTATTGCTTGAAATCTTTAATAAAATATGTTTTAAAAAAAAAAAATATTTTAGTATGTAGACTGTAGACAGTGCCATTTTTTCTCACTTACCTGTGTGTATTATTTTACAGTTTTAGCAGAAACAGGACATCCATTCTATCTTTTCAACATCTCATCTGTGGGAAGCAGTGAGCGCATGTTAAAAGCTGAGCTTTGGGTGTTCAAGTGGAAGCCTTTTGGATTGACAACCAAATATCATTTCTGTAGGGTAAGATAACCAAATAGGCTAAAATTGCTCAAACCATAAAAACATAAAAACATGATTTAAATTTACATAAATGTAATTTATAATAAATAGGCTTTTAAACAAAAAGGCTGAAAGGAGGTGCTCCATAATGTTTTTCTTTACTCATAAACAAGTGTGCATGCCAACTGTAAATAATGCCAGAATTAATAATATAATATATATATACATATAAATATACATATAAATCACAAGATATAATATAATTAAAAAGCTTGGCCAAGAAAAAAAATGATAAACAAATCCAATGAAGGTATACTTCATATTGTAATTAAGCCATTATCCAATTGTAGATTTGAAATGAGGACTGGGACTCTAGAATCTGGTCTGCACCATATATGTTTGTATTAGAACAGGAATAGAGGAAAAATATCCCTGCTAGAACATTTGTTGTAGTAGCATTAATATTTCCTCACACTTTGGGGCAATTTTCCTTCACCTCCCATCATGTCTCTGGGACAGGGCGTGTAGGAAAATCCAACTTGGGGACACACAACAATAATAACCAGACTGAGGTTCTAAATCTTTACCATGCTATCCAAAATGAAAGAAAAATTGTTCTACTTTAGGACTTGATCCCACCAGAATGCAGTGCGGGAAACCCACGTTCCATGCACATTTCCCACACCGTGTTCAAAACACAATTCCTAATGACAACCCAAATGTAGATCACAAATGCAGGGCATTTGCCCGCCCTGGATTGCAAGGAACCACAGTACCATGCAATCTGGTGCAGTGCATTTTTGAAGAGTAGTGTTTGTACTACTTTTGGTGCAAAAGGAATGAGCTGAAAATCTCACCACACTAAATCATGCAGGAATCCCACAGGAAGGCAGATCACATTCCTGTGTGACTCCGATTTAAACCAGCCCTTAAAGCAGAGCTCCACCCACTTTTGAGAGGTGGTCTTAAACGAAAGACCACCTCTCCACCCCTTGTTTTTGGATATTTAAACATTTTTTTTCCTTTAGTGCCTTTTTTGGAAGTACTTCCGGCCCAGGACGCAACGTCCTGGGCCTGGTCCTCATCTTCGGCGAGCAGCCCCATTGTCTTCTGGAACCTGTGTGTGTCCTAGAAGACAAGCTGGCCATTCACAAAGCCCCACCCGATTCGCGCATGTGCTGTCGGAAACTGGCAGTGAAGCCTTAGTTGGAATGGGGGTGCCTGCACCCGATCCGATGGATGGATCGACCCCAGGGGGCTGACATTGCGGGCTTCCTGGACAGGTAAGTGTCATTATTAAAAGTCAGCAGCTATATTTTCTTTTAGCTGTTGACTCTTAAAAAAATGTTTGCTGCTCAAACACCGCTTTAAGGTCAATAGTAATTATCATAAATATTTTTTCTTGTGCCTAGTTTAAATCTTTCAATGCAGAGCATTCTCTTCTTCTTTATATTGCTAGAATAATGAAGTTGCTTTTCTGCTGATATTCACAGAGTTCTGACTAATGGATTTTTTATTATTTCTCGTGATCTCTTGAATAATATATATATATATTTTTTTATAGTTATCTTCATAATAGTTTTTGTTGTTTTGAGTGTCAAGTTACCACAACACCATTATTATCTTGTATTTTTTAACCTCAAAGAGGTTGGTTGGTGTTGGTGTCCCTTGTTAATTTAACATTGTATTTTTTAAATGTACCTGCCTACTCACAAACAAACTGTCCTTTTTGAAGTAAAACACATAGCCAAGTATTTGTCAAAACAGAAATGTAAAATGTATTAGGGGTCCTAACAAAATAAAGAAGAAGGCAACGCTGGAGAAACAGTTGGAATTGTTGAAGCCTTTGTAACCCAGGGCAGACATCAATTATTTGACTGTAAAAATTGATAACCTGAGAAGTCCATTTAATAGGGAGCACAATCCGGTCCAGGACTCCAAGAGATCAGGAGCAGCAGCATATGACATATATGTCCCGAGGCTGTGGTCTTACAACAGCCTGAGTCTTTTGTCAGACCACACTAAACCCAAGCCATCACTCTCAGCACTTCCTTCCATGCTTCCTTCCAGGCTGCTGTGGTGGGTTGGGTGGCTGTGTTGGTGGTGTTGCTAGAGGTGGTGGAGGAGTATGGTCCAACTCACACACGTGGCTTTTATTGGTGAGTTGGCCCCTCACCCCCTTGTTTAGGGCCTGAAGTATTACCTCCTCACAGATGAGACGCTGGCCCTCTATTCCTTCCACTTTACAGCCTGTCATACAGCCAAAGGACTCGTGGACACTAGGGATGGTTGTGAGGACCGCAGTAGCCTGTAGCCTGCCGAATCAAAGAAGTCACTGACTCCTCCATGTTCCTTGCCTTCCTGGTCCTTTTTGTTGTAAGGTGGAGGGCAGGAACCTGGGATTCGGTCAGGCTGCTTTCCATGGCGACCTCCTGGCTGCCACTTTCCACGGCCTCCTCCTGGCTGAGACTTTCCTGTGTATGAAAATGGTACATAGTTTTAGGTTTTTGGTCATCAATCACGCACAAATTTTGAGCTCATGACTGTTGCAAATTGAATGTTAACAAATAGAAAAGACTATAATTCTGACACCAGCATTTTTCATTCCTTTCCCAAACATTTTTGGCTACTACTGTCTATTGATATGTAAACCACTTTGTTAAATGAGAAATTTGTCAGTCGACAATGTTCTGTGGTTGCCCCCCCACATCCGAGGTCATATATCCAACCCCACCACTTGCCACTCCTTAAGAATATGGGACAGACTTTGTAAACGCTTCAAACTAATCTCCCCGCATAACCCCCTATTATCTTTCCTACACCACCCTTCCTTTTACCCCGCCTACTCTGAACCTAGTGCCTTCACATGCTGGTCCCAAGCAGGTATAACAAAAATATGTGACCTTACCACTAACTCCACCTTTAAAACATTTACGGACCTTAGGTCCAGTGCTAAACTCCCGGCCTCAGAATTTTTCCGATACCTCCAGGTGATCCACTTCGCCAAAACTGTGGTCGGTCCATGTACTGGCCTGAACACCCAGTCTCTCTATGAAAAAATCTGCACGTCAGATCCCCATGCCCCAGGTATTATATCTGCCTTATACAACCATTTTTCCACACCGCCTGCGGACCCTCCACATTATGCTACACAATGGTCAAAAGACCTACGCATATCCCTCACCCCCGAGGAATGGTCCGATATTTGGGCTACCACCAAATCCTCCTCTCAAAACATGGTAGCACTGGAAACGAATTACAAGGTACTAATGCGTTGGTACCTTGTCCCAGCAAGAATCTCCAAATTTGTACCGAACTATCCACCACACTGTTTTCGTGGTTGCAGCGAACTTGGCACCCACCTTCATATTTGGTGGTCTTGCCAAATAGCTCAACAATTTTGGGCAGCTATTTTCCAAATGATCTCCACTATACTTCATGAAACAGTACTTCCTGACCCTGCCCTGGCACTATTAAACCATATCCAAGGAGAATATACCAGAAATCAGATCAGTCTCCTTTTACAATTGACCACCGCAGCCAAACAAACCATCGCTAAGGCCTGGAAAACCCCGAAACTTCACATCGCAGAAATGAAAAATAGAGTAACCCAAGCCATGATCCACAGTAAAATTGAGGCGACAATTCTAGACCGGGTCCCCAGACACACTAAAATATGGACCCCTTGGGTGGACAACTTTCTGCCCCCTGACTTCGATCATAACCTCCTCACCCCATGATTTTGATTTTGATTTACTCCCTCCGTTTCATGTGGTGGTCCCCCCGACCACACCGCAGCCTCGCCGACACTGACCCCCCCCCCCCCCCCTTCTCCTCTCCACCCTCTCCTTACGGTCCTTCCCAGCTAATTCCCCCCTCCCCCTCAAACCCTACTTGAACCTCTGTTCTCTTTCCTCTCCAACAAGACCAAGCCTCTATGGCTATGTTTCAACTTAATGGATCCCCTAGTGCATGTTCTAAACGACCGATAAGATTCATGTAATAGCCCTAGGAACCCTTCTTGCTGATACACGCTGACCTTGACGTGATAATATGTCATTATATATCCTTCAGCAACCAACAATAGCTCTTATGTTACCCTTTCTGATGTTTTGCAATGGTTAAATTTTGTCTGTACTGTGAATGATGTTTATTCACCAACTATGACTACTTCTTGTTGTACGTTATACTTTGTTCTAATAAAATTTTTTGAAAGAAATGAGAAATTTGTGATCAATAATAGCATCTAGTTAACATCATTCAATGTTTACAAGAAATGCTATGAAAGGTATGCTATACCTGGCTCAAACTGGGCTCCTCCACATCTTCTTCCTGGGTGGAAAGCCCAGGTTGGTCTTCTGAAGCCGTATCTTATGTGGAAGGAAGTGTGGAAGGAAGTGTTGATAGCGATGGCCTGGGTTCACTCTGGTCTGACAAAAAACGCAGTCATCTGCTGCTGCTCCGGATCTCTGGGAATCCTGGACCTTCTTGCGCTCCCTTTTATATGTGCTCCTCAGGCCACCAATTTTGGCCTTCAAATAGGGGATGTATGCCGTGGGAGTCACCGGCTTCACTAATTCCAACAGTTGCTCCAGCGCTGCCTTCCTCTTTCGCTTGTTGGAATATTCTCTGTTTTTGACTTGTTAAAGACATGGCAGCTCCATGTACCTATCTATAAAGGTTGTCAGGAAGTCAGGGTCAGTAAATTTATCCATTTTCTCTGCAGGACACAACACAAGACAAACCCTAATGTCAGGCTAAACTCTCCTAATCTTGTCCCGAAATAGGCCTCAATCTATAAGCAGTTTAGGCCACTAACCACTGATGCCCCAAGTTAAAATTGTACCTTTGTTTGCACGATCGGCACTTAAGCTAGTCCGTCCTCCGCTCACAGATCGTATGAATGACCCACGCGTGTTATGCTTTATATACACTGCGCATGCGTGAAACTCCGCCCCTGACCTTATTTCTAGTGTATTCCCCGCCCCTTCTCTTTCGGGGCAGTGGGAGAGCACATGGCAGAGAGACAGCAGATGCATGCAGAGAGCATCAACAAAGAGTAAAGCCTGGAGCAAGAAAGATCTAGATCCAGGAGGAGATGTAGGGCCTCAAATGTGTCCTTTGTAGAGATGGTGGAGATGATGGACATCTTGAGGGCCGACTATGATGGGAAGTGTGGACCATACCCAAACCCAAATGTGAGAAAGGCCAAGATCATGAGTAAAGTTGTGAGAAGTCTGCACAGGAATTTTGGGGTACGACGATCCAAGGAGCAATTGAGGAAACGCTGGTCAAACCTGAAATTGAGGGAGCACGATCAGTATAGAAGGATCAAGAAAGTGCTCCAAAAAAAGTAAGTATTTGTCGTGTGTTCCTATTATTATTATTATTATTATTATTATTACTTTAGTGCTGCTCCATGTGCTTTTCTTTACTGTTGTATAGTTTAAAATGGCAAGTTTCAGGTTTGTGAGCACAGTAATCGTTCGTAGTATCATCGTTCGTTCGCCCACTAATACGATGTTTTTGGCAGATGTAGGTTAACTACATTTGTTCATGCCTATTTGTATTAAAAGAAGTTTAGTACATTGTTGTCTAGATGGGTTTGTAACTAGAATGAAATGCAAACTTGATTCAGTGTAAGGAGAGGGCACTCAGTAGCTGTTTACACATCTGGATGCAGGAGCACTAGTGTGGGACATCAGAACAACCTTTTTAGGGTGTCCCACACAGGTGCTCCAGTGGATACTAGGGGTCTCTCCATGTGTGAAACTTTAACAAAAAAGGTAAGTATTCCAGCTTTGGAAGGGGAAAAAACATGTTTTCAGCTTGGAACTCTGCCAAAACAGACAATTGTACGACACTTTCAAGCAATGTTTCATATTACTATTTCTTGTCTCAAATATCTGTGTGCTAAGTATACCTTTTTTGTATTCACATAGGGGAGAAAAGAATCAGGACATCTGAGGACACCAGGAACCCCACTACTCATGAAGAAGGGGAAATCCCCACAGGCCATGAAGATGTGGAGGGAGAGGTTTATGAAGTGGGTGAAATAGTGACCACAACAGGTCAGTGTCAGAGACCACAGCTTCAGGTAATAGATGTATGCCTGCATATTTATAATACATGGTGTGTTTTTTTATTTTTAGGTGATGTGGATGTTGTGGAAGAAGAAACTAATTTCAACAGTGCAAGTGCACAGATCCTCATCGGTGAGATCATGGTGTGCAATCGGGATTTAGAAATGGCCAAGTAAAATATCACTGATGACCAAAAATTGAAAAGTTGCTTGTTGTATTTTTTATTTTTGCTAAAGTTTTAAAGTAATTTGAAAGCCAAATTTTGAAGATGCACACAGTGTATCAACATGTGCTATCTGCCATCACGGGATATCCATGTATGCGATTTGTGGGTGCAACCCCTTCCTCCAAACTAAAGTAGATGAGAGGAAGGTGTTGCACCTCTGAAACACGTCCAATGATCCCCCATGATGGGAGCTAGCACATGTTGACATTCGGCATGGGATCAGGAGGGAAATCCACATTTTGCATCCCAATTTGTATGCATCTTCAAAATGTGGCTTTTACAGGGGTGACATCACCCCATCTGATGAAGGTAAGATCCACACAGTTTTGACATACTAATGTCTCATATGGCCTTCACTTTATCAAAGTTGAAAGTTCCTGAGTTGTGTATGTTATGGTTTTAAACATGCCTGTTTAGCCCAAAAAAAGGCTATATCTTCTGTCGAAAACCAAAGATGTTGGTTTGTTAAAAAAAACATTTTATAACGCACATGTGAATATGCTTGGAGTAAAATGTTTTATACTCAACAATATGTGGCTTCTTCTTTCAATGCGCAATACCAGTTTTTGAAGTAAGTTGGTGTAGTTACAGTGACAATGGGGGTATTTACTAAAGGCAAATCCACTTTGCACTCCAAGTGCACTTGAAGTGCAAAGTGTATTTGCCTTTAGTAAATAACCCCCACAGTGCTCTAAAATTTGCCCCAATCAGGCCATTTTAGGGACTCAAAGCAATTAATTAATGGAGCTGAAAAGGATGCCTTTTATTAGTATTAATGCATTACATACATTAACAACAAAAACATTGTGTGTGTGTGTGTGTGTAGCAGACCCATAGCACAACATAATAGTTAGCTGAAGAAGAGATTGTGACCTCATGTATCAAATAAGTTACGTTTGCACTATTGAAGAGAATGGCCAAAAAAAAAGGCCATTGGAGAACCTAGGAGACAGCTATAAGAAACACAAGCAGTAAATTAAATGAAATATGAGTTCAGTTTATAATAATTTTTTTTTATTTAAAACATGTTTAGTCATTCTCTGGCATATCAATGCCCC
Organism: Lithobates sylvaticus; assembly: GCA_028564925.1. NCBI lineage: Eukaryota > Metazoa > Chordata > Amphibia > Anura > Ranidae > Lithobates > Lithobates sylvaticus. The sequence continues at coordinate 183,685,991 of CM053036.1, forward strand.
CCCCCCCCCCACTCGCAAAGTACTGTAGATACTTTTGGCATACTTTGCAGGCACTTTGGGGGGGGCAAGCCAGGATGGCCAGGTTCAATAGCCGTCAGAGTCGTTGGACCCGGTAAGCCAGCCTCAGTCCCAACTGAAACCACATAGTTTGCTTCATTGTTGTGCAAAAAGTTATGTAAAATGCAGCAGCATAGAATTGTGATTGTGAAATGTGATTGAGTTTATATTCCTCCATATTAATAGCTGTAAGGAATAGGCAAAACCGGCTGGCCATTATTCCAAAGGCATTCTCCACCACTCTTCTGGTTCTGGCCACCGGTAATTAAAAACCCTCTGGTCGAAGGTAAGGGTTCTCATCGGGAATGGCCACAGAAGGTGGTCCCCCAGCGCAAATGCTTCATCCGATATGAAGACGAACGGAAGTCCCGCCATGTTATCTTCCGGAGGTGGCAACTTCTAGCTGCCATTCTGGAGCTGTCTGTAAAACTCCGTCTGGGAGATGACTCCACTATCCAACATCTGGCCATTTTTCCCAAAGTCTGCATACAAAAACTCTTACGTCGCCGACACCACCGCCAACAACACTATACTACTATACCCCTTATAATTATAATAGTATGACCCCGAGTTGGGGGGTGGGATGATGCGGACGTGTTTCCCATCTATTGCCCAACCGCAGTTGGGGAAGTACCACTGCTGGGCAAACTGGGAGGCCACAGTCTGCCATTACTGTGGGTTTGAAGGAAACTGTGGAGTTAAATAAGAAAAAAAATGTGTACTTTTGCACATAACATAGAAAGCAGATTAGACACAAACATTCTTGGCCAACATAAGTATAACACTTATTGAAATGAGTATTTAAAGACAAAAGTATAATAAGGTCCACTTATCAGATTCCTCACCACCTCTGATGGCCCATTGTAACATTTTTAGGGGTTTTGTACAGGTAACCATCTCCACTTCATTGAGAGATGAATGCATAAATAATGTGGGTTACTTTGGATAGCCCCTCCTTACTTACACTGTTGGCATCCCACTGGACAGGTAAGAAGTGTCATAATACAAAAATATGAATACACACTGTACAAATTGAAGCACATTTTTACATTCTGCCATTACCTATCAAGATAATAGGAGAACAAAACTTTAAACAGTACCATTTTAAAGTATTCAGGCAGGCACTCGCACTACATGCTTTGGTGAATTGATCCATAAATATGAACACAAAAGAGGTAGAAATAGTGTGTATGGGTTTGGCAAAGTCAGCAGAGAGAATATTGTTATCTGCTGACTTAGCAGTTGAGGGGGAGGGAGGGTTCCAAATGAGTATGCCCCCCCCAAAAAAGCCTCTTGCACTCTGCCTGAATTAGGGCCAACAATAACATTTGGACACATTTTAGGGGGTGTTTAGGGTAAGCACTAAAATGTAGCTGACAAAAAACATTGTTAAGTGACTAGGCTAGGTGTGTATGGGCCCAAGATAGCATGCTGGGGAGGTTAGTGAAGGCAAATATGCATGAAGGACAAAAAAGGAGCAGTAAAAGCTTACAGCATGCATGAGGACAAAGAGGACATTCACAGCATATTACAATCATGGTAATTATGAAATGAAGAAATAAATACAGTACATTAGCAAACATTAAATACATAGAATGTGATGTTAAAGGATAAAACTTACCTTAATATAGTCCTTCTGCAGGACCTGAATAATGGCAGAACAGGTCTCTGGAATAATGATTCCCAGAGCCTGGGGGGAGATCCCAGTCATAAACTTAATATCCTGGAGACTTCTCCCCGTCGCCAAGTACCGCAAGGTGGCGACGAGCCTCTGCTCGGGAGTTATGGCTTGCTGCATGCAGGTGTCCTGTTTCATAATATAAGGTGACATCAAAGCCAACAGACGGTGAAATCATCAGGATTATTCTCCTGGATCTCCCGCAACAAAGGCATGTGCGAGAATTGGTCACGCTGGAGCAATCAATTCTTTGTCCATGAACTCCTCCTTGCCCTGTTCATGGACTGGACTTGGGTCAAAGCAAGAACTCCAACACTAAGCCCAAGCACAGCACAAGCTCTACAATGAGTACGTACATGACTTGAAAACGGTCGGCTGCTCAGAACGTACTGACAGAACGCACTGAAAATCAGAAAGGACCTGAGAAAAACAATCTGAAAATCAGAAATGAGCGGACAAGAATGCACTGAAAAACAAATGCAAATTATTAAATAGAACGCACTGAAAGACAGGAACGAACTGACAACACACACTGAAAAACAGATATGAACCCACAAGCACAAACGGAAAAGCAGAAACTTACCAAAAAGCACGAGGCTGAAAAGCGCAAATCGTCTCTCACCAAACTTCTACTAACACAAGATAAACACAAGATTAACAGAAGGAGCCCAAAGGGTGGCGCACTGGCTATTGAACTTCCTTTTTATAGTCCCGTCACACGTGTTGTACGTCTCTGCGTTCTTGACATTCGGAATTTCCGACAACATTTGTGTGACTGTGTGTTTGCAAGACAATTTTGAGCCAACATCCTTCGGAAAAAAATCCACGGTTTTGTTGTCTGAAAATTTGATCGTGTGTATGGGGCATAAGAGTGTCTACAAACTATGGTGCTAATCATTGAAAATTTATCACAACTGATGTACTGGCCTATCTCATTTCTTGAGACACTAACAAGCCAAGAAAGTACAAATGCCCCCTAAATTATAGACATAAGTTGTAATTTGTAACCACAATTCTTTGCAAAATTAAGATTTTTTTTTTTTTTTTTTTTTTACTAAATTGTCATTGTAACAGGTTATTTCTCTCACATGGCTTATGAACACTTGCAACTACACCCCAAAACATATTCTGCTACTCCTGAGTATGGCGATACCATAGTCCCTGGCAGGCAGAGACATGGTCGGCAACAGCGAACGCAGTTGTCCAGGCAACAGGCAGTAATTCTGTCCATAGTCAGTAGAGGCGACAGGCAGGGATACAGTCCATATACAGTCCAGGGTCAGTGCAGGCAGAGATATTGTCAGCAGCGCCAAAATATTGGTCCTGGTAGTAGGCAGGAACATGGTCCATAGTACAGGTAGCAGGCAGAGGTGTGGTCAGTTCATGCAGCAGACAGAGGCATGATGGCAGTAAGTCTTACAGGAAGCAGGTAGAAGTAAGGCCGTTCAGGAAAGAATGGGGGCAGGGGTAGAGGCTTCTCCCACCCAAATCTCTTTGAAGCCTCCAGTCTCCAGACTCTAATCTGTTAATGAGAAAATTATAAAATATATTTTTCTTCATCCAGAAAAACAATTCTGGAGTCCCTCACGTATGTGAGACCCCTGTGTTATGAATCCCACTACTACAGTAGGGTACAAGTTCAGTCCAAGAGGCAGGCAAAAAACATGGTCAAACAGTCTGCTAGACAAAAGGGGACAAAGTATCAATGTTAGTGGCACAATAAAGTTTGCTCCCAAGTTAGGAGCAAAAAACGCCTTTTTTTTGCTCCTAACTTGGGAGCATTTTTGCTCCTAACTTGGGAGCAAACTTAATTGTGCCACTAACATTGATACTTTGTCCCCTTTTGTCTAGCAGACTTTTTTCCCTCTGAGGAAGACCCTTTTTTGGGTTGAAGCGCGTCAGGATATCTTCTCATTTATACGACAGACTTTGTATTTTACTGTTGTTATGTGAACATTAGTCTGCTTTATGTTTATCCATGCTTTTTTATATACTATTTTCCCACTGGAGCTCATGTTCTAACCCAATTGTCCCATTTTTTTATTTAATAAATAAAACTTTTTTTTACATATTAACTCTGACTTTTTCATTGTACGCTGCCTAAAAATCCCAACGTGGGAGATTTTTTCCTTTTGCTAGGAGGGATTTTATTGGGAAAATGGCATTCTGAGAGTCTACTAATCACAGTGGATTGAATGTTTTCTGGTGGGCCATTAGGGAATATAAGGGAAGTGATAATTTCCTCCTGGTAGCCAAGAAAGGGTTGGGGGCTTTTAAAGAAGTTGCCGTAGATTATATAGTTGTATATGGGCAAATGAAAAAAAATTATAGATTTTTTATACCAATGGTATGTTCGTCTTGTGGCAAGGTAGGATTTGAGCATTTGGTCGTTGAAGTCAACTCCCCCCATGAACAAATTGTATTTGTGTACACATATTGGCCTTTGGCTGGGGCCATTCCTTCTGGCCATTCCTTCTGGGGATTTCCACATAGGTGTTATTGTGGATCGAAGACAGCATGTAGACATCCCTTCTGTCCCTCCACTTCACTGCCAGAATTTCCTCATTTCGCAGACTTGCCATCTCCCCTCTTCCTAACTTCATTTTGGTGAGCCTTTGTGGAAAGCCCTTCCTGTTCTTTCTCACGGTGCCACATGCTGGCGTCTTCCTCCGGTAAAGGTTGCGGAACAGGGGCAGACTCATGTAGAAGTTATCTTCATATAGGTTACATAGTTACATAGTAGGTTACATAGTAGGTTACATAGTAGGTGAGGTTGAAAAAAAGACACAAGTCCATCAAATCCAACCGAACCTATGTGTGTGATTATATGTCAGTATTACGTATATACCTGTATGTTGCAGTCGTTCAGGTGCTTATCTAATGCCGTGTACACATGATCAGACTTTTTGACAGACTAGGTCCAAAATCCGTCAGACAATTTGATTGTGTGTGTGCTCCAGTGGACTTTTCTTTACCAAAAGTCAAACGGACCTAGAAATAAAACATGTTTCAAATCTAAAACCGATGCTAGGGCAGCTATTGGCTACTGGCTATGAACTTCCTTATTCTAGTCTGGTCATACGTCATCACGTTCCAATCCGTCTGACTTTTGGAGTGATCGTGTGTGGGCAAGTCCGTTCATTTGAAAGTCCGGCGCACCTCCGCTGCAAAGTCTGTCGGATTGTCCACCAAGTCTGCTGCAAAGTCCGCTCGTGTGTACGCAGCATAATAGTTTTTTGAAACTATCGATGCCCCCTGCTGAGACCACTGCCTGTGGAAGGGAATTCCACATCCTTGACGCACTTACAGTAAAGAGCCCTCTACATAGTTTAATGTTAAACTACTTTTCTTCTAATTTTAATGAGTGGCCACGTGTCTTGTTAAACTCCCTTCTGTAAAAACGTTTTATCCCTATTGTGGGGTCACCAGTATGGTATTTGTAAATTTAAATCATATCCCCGCTCAAGCGTCTCTTCTCCAGAGAGAATAAGTTCAGTTCTTGCAACTAGGGATGAGCCGAACACCCCCGGGTTCGGTTCGCACCAGAACCTTCGAACGGGCGGAAAGTTTGCGCGAATTTTCGGACCCTATTCATTACAATGGACGCGAACGTTCGAAATCAAAATTGCTAATTATAACGGCCAATATGCATGTTAATGTCATAAAACAGGTTTGGGGACCCGGGTCCTGCCCCAGGGGACATATATCAATGCAAAAAGAACTTTTAAAAACTAACGTTTTTTCGGGAGCAGTCATTTTAATGATGCATAAAGTGAAAAAAATAAGTGAAATATTCCTTTAAATATGGTACCTGGGGGTGTCTAAAGTATGCCTGTGAAGTGGCATGTGTTTCCCGTGTTTAGAACTGTCCCTGCACAAAAATGACATTTGTAAAGGAAAAAAAGAAGCCATTTAAAACCACTTGCGGCTTTAATGTCATGTCTTGTCCTGGCCATATGGCTGAAAATCCTTGAGAAAAATGGCATGGCTACCCCATCACCCCCCCCCCCCCCCCCACCCCAGCCCCTTTGGGTCTTGTATGGATATTAAGGGGGACCCCGCACCCAAAATAAAATCCTATACCTACAACCCTATGTACTCTGAACAGCAGTATATAGGCGGTGAAAACAAGAGAGGGACTGTAGGTTTGTTCTTAAATAGAATCGGAACAGGTACATTATGAAGTGTAGCTCCATCCCAAAAAAATCTATTTTTAAGCTTTTTGGAGAACATAGGGAGGGGTTATCACCCCTGTAACATTTGCTGTCTTTGCACATCTGTTCAGAACATTTCACCTCACTTTCCGTCCCAATGACAAATGTTTTTGGAAAAGTGGGGTTTTTATTGAAACAAGGATTGGTGATAAAGCATCAGTAGAGAAGAGATACCTTTTTCCCAAATTAAATCTAACAGGATAGAATTTCCCTTCCTAGGGGTAGATTTCCTCTCACTTCCTGTTTTCTCCTTCCGTTTGCAAGTAGGAGTCGTTTGTAAGTTAGATGTTTAAAAGTAGGGGCCTGCCGTATATACTCTGCAGAAATTTGCCCCATTAGATGTTGGTGTAGCCACAACACTGTAAGCCCTCACAGTTACTCTTGGTGGGCACAGGAATTGGCCCTGCTGTGAGTTATTAGATCAAGATTTGTAATTGCATGCACCTGTTGAACAGGGCAGAAAAATTGGGCCTTTGGTGGTGGTGGTGGACGGTGTTGCCACAAGACTGTAAGCCCTCACAGTTACTCCTGGTGGGCGCAGGAATGGGCCCTGCTGTGAGTTATTAGATCAAGATTTGTATTGCATGCACCTGTTGAACAGGGCAGAAAAATTGGGCCTTTGGTGGTGGTGGTGGACGGTGTTGCCACAAGACTGTAAGCCCTCACAGTTACTCTTGGTGGGCGCAGGAATGGGCCCTGCTGTGAGTTATTAGATCAAGATTTGTAATTGGGGGGGCGTGGCGACCGAGCTCTGAGATGGTCGCTTGATCTGAGAGCTCCGCTCGCCAGCCAGAGAGATCGCTCTCCATCCGAGCATTCCAGCACACAATTCGGCCCCAAACTAGCTCCGGTACCCGGCGGGACAGCGCGGAGATGACCAAGAGAAGGAAAACCGCACCACAGCCGCAGAAGATGGCAAACTTCTTTGCAGCCAAATCCCGCGGGCCTACGCAAAATGGCGGCGGAGGCGTGCTGCCGCCGCGCTCTAATGAACAGGCCGCACAACACAGAGACGGAGGCCTCTGCACACAGCAGGGACACATTAACAACGCCAGCGAACCCTCATCGGGCACGTCTAGTCCTTCCACAAGGAGCCCAGCAAAATCTAAACCCAGGCTGACCTCACCTGACAGGCCGCAAGCCGCACAAGAGATGGAGGTAAGCGCCCAGCAGGGATATGGGACTGTAGCATCATCATCCTCCCACTCTCCTGACCCCATAGCAGACTTCCCCACAGCAGACAGGCCCATATCAGACACAATGCTGAAAGAAATGCTGCTATCCCTCAGGTCTGCACTGCACACTGATATGGTGAAAGGGATCAACCAGTGTCACAAAGAAGTGCAAGCTCTTGGGGTCAGGGTAGACAGAATTGAGAACAAGATGGAGGAGTACACTACTACCTACAATGTGATGGTAGATGCTCATGCAGCACAGGGGGAGGACATTGCATGGCTGAAGGACAAGGTCTCTGACCTTGAGGACAGAAGCAGACGCAACAACATTAAACTGAGAGGAATCCCAGAATCTGTCCCAGCACCCCAACTCCTGCAATACGCCCAAACACTGTTCTCCACGTTAGTACCTACCCTCACAGCTCAGGACCTAATTATTGATAGGATCCACAGGATCCCAAAACCCTCCTTTCTGCCTGAAGGTACACCAAGAGACACCTTGATGAGGATTCATTTCTTCCACGTGAAAGAACAAATCTTTCAAGCTGCACGCAGACAAGACGCTGTCCCACAACAATATGCAGACCTACAAATCCTGCCGGATTTGTCTAGGTACACACTACAGAGAAGACGCAACCTGGCCACTATCACCAAGGCCCTGAGGAACCATAGAATCCCACACAAATGGAAGTACCCGGCCACCCTCATCATCACACACAACGGTGTGACGAAAGCTGTTGCTACCATGGAAGAAGGCATTGCCACACTACAGCACTGGGGGATTCTCCCAGACCCAGCAGCGCACCCCCCTTTAATGCCACTGCCACAACCACAGCAGCTCCAGGAAGACTGGCAAGTAGTCTCACACAAACGCCATAACAAGAAGAATGCTGGAAGTAGCTCATGATCCACACATAAAGTCTACTCAATTCTCTCTGTCTGAAGGAGTTCAGCTTAAACTCCTATCACCCCGTTACCAAGTTAGCTGACATGTCTGCACGCGGATCGATTTTCGGATCCTTTTTTACATTTGTTCAACCCACCTTTGTTTTGTTTTTCTTTTCCCTTACCTCTTGTTTTAGATACAGTGAAATACTACTCTGGACTTCGCCCTCCATCATCTTAGTGACATTCGCTACTGCCATGATGTCTGCACTGCATCGGGGACAGCACTTCCTCCACCACTGTGAGTACCTGTGCACCATACCACGCACATCTCCCTACTTTCCTCAACAATGTCTCTCACATTTTTATCCCTGAATGTTAGGGGGCTAAACCACCCTGCTAAAAGGTTCTCCATGTGGCAGGAGGCCTGCAAACACAAAGCAGACATACTCCTCATCCAGGAGACACACTTCCAACAGCAAAAAACCCCTGCCTGCTCTAACAAAGCATACCCGCATGTATTCTTGGCTTGCACCCCGGGTAGCAAGACAGGGGGTGTTATGGTGGCAATCAAGGACACTCTTTCTTTTACACTCAAAAACTCTTTCATAGACAACAACGGACGGTACATTATTATCACCGGAGATTTGGATAATACACCGATCACCATAGTAAACCTCTACACACCGAACAGGCACCAAACAAGGTTCCTCAGGCAGGTCTTAAAGAAAGCCAACTCCCTACTGTATGGTCGGCTTATCATCGGAGGTGACTTTAACCTTATAGCGGACTCTATGATAGATACCACCACCGCCAACCCGAAGAGACCACCTAACCTGCTGCATATCCTGAACTCGCATGACCGGTTTGATGCCTGGAGATGTCTCCATGCAAATGAAAGAAATTACACTTTCTTTTCCACAAGACACTGCTCGTATTCTAGAATAGATATGTTTGTAACTGATAAATGGCTTTTGCAGCGTGTCCGGTCAACTGAGATACACGATATCGGGTGGTCCGACCATGCTGCAATCACGTTATCTCTCAATATGCAGGGTGTCTCTCCCTCACCCCCTATCTGGCGATGCAATGTAAGACTTCTCCAAGAACCCAAATTGTTTCCTACCATATCCCAACACCTCACAGATTACTTTAAAACCAACGATACCCCTGAAACGAGACCCTTTTCGGTCTGGAACGCCCATAAGGCAGTCATGAGAGGCATACTTATCCAACTAGGAGCAATAGAGAAGAAAAAATATAACACCAAACTTAACAAAATACTAACTGAAATCCAGACACTAGAAGCCACAAATAAAACACTCCCCACTCCAGCCACAGCCACCACACTATCCAACCTCAGGAACACATTAAGGGAACTCCTTACACAACAATTTGACAAACACCTGAGAAGGTTACAACTTAATTCATATGCCAATGCCAATAGGGCAGGTAAATATCTAGCACAAAGAATAAAAGCAGCACGCACCAAAACTAAAATCGCATTTTTACTTCATCCTACCACACATAATAAAATCTATAACCCAAAGGATATTGCAGATCAATTCGCTGATTTTTACGGAGCCCTTTATAATCTGCATGCAGATGCTTCAACTCCCCAACCGACCCCTGACACCATACAAAAATTCTTGCAGAAAATTAAACTTCCATCTCTGTCAGGGAAACACCTATTCATGCTCAATACCCCATTTACCGTCCCAGAGATTGAAAAAATTACATCATCATTACCGAATGGCAAATCCCCAGGACCTGACGGGTTCGGAAATGAATACTATAAGATCTTTAAAAACCAACTTGCCCCACACCTACTCAAAGTTTTCCATAAGGCTAGTGAAACGTCCACCTTCCCTCCTGAGATGCTAAAAGCCCACATCATAACACTCCCAAAACCAGGCAAAGAACCTACCACCCCAGCCAATTTCAGGCCAATATCTCTCCTGAACTCGGACATCAAAATTTATGCCAAACTAATACGAAACGGTTGACTGACATCATTCCAAATATCATACCAAAAGACCAGATGGGTTTCGTGAGGGGGAGACAAACCTCAGACGCCATGCGGCGTATGGTTAATATCATTCATCATGCTACATCCACTAAAACGCCTTCTCTGCTTCTATCCATAGATGCAGAGAAGGCGTTTGACCGTGTACACTGGAAATATATGGAAGCTGTATTAACAAAGTTTGGTTTTGAAGGCTCAATACTCACTGCCATAATGGCCCTTTATTCGTGCCCCTCGGCACAAGTATACACATCCGGTATTCTATCCAAAAAGTTTGAGATTACCAATGGCACTCGCCAAGGGTGTCCTCTTTCTCCAACCATATTCAACTTAATGATAGAACCACTGGCGGAACATATGCGCACAAATGCCACCATCAAAGGCTTCCAGATAGGTAAGGCCAAACAGGTTATAAACCTCTTTGCAGACGATGTCATACTACTATTAACCGAACCACTGACTTCCCTTCCGAAAGCACATGAAGTCCTTTTGGAATTTGGAGCAGTTTCCTACTACAAGGTAAACTTCACCAAATCCCAGATCCTGGATCTAGGGGTGCATAAACATGTCAGGCACAAACTACAAAGCTCTATGCCATATTCATGGACCAACAGCTACATTACCTACCTGGTCATCTTAGTATCTAACAACACATCTACTTTAGCTGACATCAATATCAAACCACTCTTGGCCAAATTGGATAAACAGCTCACTGACATAGGCAAATGTGAAATCTCTTGGCTTGGCAGGATTGCGGCCTTTAAGATGTCTATACTGCCACAAATCCTTTACATCTTCCGCTCTCTGCCAATTCCGATTCCAAAGCACTACATATCTGCCCTTACACGATCTACCTGGAAATTCACCTGGGGTGGGAAAAGAGCCAGATGTACCCGCAGCAGCCTCCTACCACATAAATCCGTGGGGGGAGCTGGATATGTGGACATACAGGACTACTTATGGGCCACTAGGCTGGACCAACTAAAACACTGGTTCTCACACTCAGAAGGCCCGCTATGGGTCGACATTGAAAAAACACTTACCCCTACAAACGACCTCATTTCCTTTCTTATGGGAGACGCCTGGGATCCTTGGGATACGGGAGGTCTACCCCCTACTTTGAAAGTAAGTCTCCAAACTTGGAGATTTCTACTTTCACATAAGACTACTGACAGCAAGGAGATAGCGTACGAGTTCCCAATCAAACTTTTAGAGGCCAAAATACCATACCTCAAGACCACCAGTTTGAAAACACACAATATCTGCCATATTCAAGACCTGATCACGGACTGCATCTCCAAAAGCGCTGCAGCACTCATGACCAAATATGACCTCCCCAGGGACCTATGGTTCTCCTGCACGCGCATCCCCCATTTCCTGAGAGCACACCCTTTACCGACTATTGCCATACCACTCAAAATCTGGAGATTTTATTCCAAAACATCACATCCAAACAAAGGTATATCCTTATTCTACAATTTTTTGAATAACAAACGCGATTTTACTAAATCATCAGCTCTCAGTAAATGGGAAAATGACCTGAACTCTACCTTCTCAGATGACCAATGGCTACATGCATTTAGTACGATACAAAAAGCCTCACATTGTGTAAACCACTGGGAAATGACCCTGAAGATCGCCAATAGGTGGCATTACACGCCATACAGACTCTCCATCTTCTTTCCATCTTCATCCCCACTATGCTGGAGACAGTGCGGCCAAATAGGTAACTTAATACACACCCTTTGGGAATGCCCAAGCCTGACAAGCATTTGGAACAAAACCTTCCAACTGCTATCGGACCTCACAGGCATACTAACTGTCCCCAATCCCTCGCTAGCGCTACTACACATAGGACTAGAACTCTTCCCACGGGAAGATAGGACGATGGTAACTCATATATTGCTAGCAACCAGGGCTATCATACTGCGTAACTGGAAATGTACTAATGCCATTAATATATCCGAAGTTATAGATTTGGTCAATAAAAACCACTCTTTCGAGAGATTAATTGCCATAAACTCGCTTCGATGCAAAAAATTCGATAGCGAATGGAAACTCTGGACTGATAAGTTTAAACATATGTGAGACAATACGTCACTGTTACTGTTAATGTTAATGTTAATGTTAATGTATGCTATACTCATGTTACGTCACTACTATTATCGTATGGAGTGTATTCACTGTAACTACAGTTTTCTATAGGCGGCATTTCCGCTCACTGTACAACCCTCCCCTTTATTTTCCCCCTTCCCCTTTTTCCTTTGCTTCCCCTTCTTCTTGTATTGTATGTTTTGAAAATTCAATAAAAAAGATTGATTTAAAAAAAAAAAAAAAAGATTTGTAATTGCATGCACCTGTTGAACAGGGCAGAAAAATTTGGCCTTTGGTGGTGGTGGTGGACGGTGTTGCCACAAGACTGTAAGCCCTCACAGTTACTCTTGGTGGGCGCAGGAATGGGCCCGGCTGTGAACTATTAGATCAATATTTGTAATTACATGCCCCTGTTAAACAGGGGCTGAAAAATTGTGCCTTAGGCACTGGTGCTGGTGCCACAACACTGCAACCCCTCACAGATACTGTACTTGGAGCACAGCAGTCAGACCTGTTGCGAAACATTGCTTAATAAATTGTAATTACACGCCCCTGTTAAACAGGGGCTGAAAAATTGTGCCTTAGGCACTGGTGCTGGTGCCACAACACTGCAACCCCTCACAGATACTGTACTTGGAGCACAGCAGGCAGACCTGTTGCGAAACAGTGCTTAATAAATTGTAATTACACGCCCCTGTTAAACAGGGGCTGAAAAATTGTGCCTTAGGCACTGGTGCTGGTGCCACAACACTGCAACCCCTCACAGATACTGTACTTGGAGCACAGCAGTCATACCTGTTGCGAAACATTGCTTAAAAAATTGTAATTACACGCCCCTGTTAAACAGGGGCTGAAAAATTGTGCCTTAGGCAACGGTGCTGGTGCCACAACACTGCAACCCCTCACAGATACTGTACTTTTTTTTTTTTTAAAAATTGTAATTACACGCCCCTATTATACAGGGGCTGAAAAATTGTGCCTTAGGCACTGGTGTGGTGGCACCCAGAAACAAAAATGTTCTTCCAAGCTATCAAGGAATGGATTATTGAGGAGGAGGAAGAGGATAGTCAGTGAACATAACAGGATAGTCACTCAGCATCAGCATAGGCAGTCTTGAAGGGATGTGACATTATAAATTATTTAGTTATATCCGCTTTCAGGTGCCTGGTAGCTGGTGGTGATCCAAGACTGATTCATCTTTATGAAGGTCAGTCGATAAACCGAGTCAGTGGACAGGCGCACCCTGTGATCGGTGACAAATCCTCCAGCAGCACTGAATGTGCGTTCGGAAAGAACGCTGGATGCAGGACAGGCCAGTAGCTCAATTGCATACTGTGCAAGCTCTGGCCAGTGATCCATCCTCAAGACCCAGTAAGCCAGAGGATTTTCGGTGGGAAAGGTGTCCAAGTCTGACCTTGCCCCTAGGTATTCCTGCACCATGTATATCAGACGCTGGCGATGGTTGCTGGAACCGATCACACCTTGGGGCTGCGGACTAAAAAATTGTCTGAACGCATCAGACGTCCACCTTCCCCACCGCTCCTTCTGCTACTGACCGAAGCCTCAGCAACTCGTCGTCCAGGACCAGGAGTTCGTAACCTCCCAGTTTCTGGGAACGCGTTGCACAGACCTTTCTGCAAGGCCTCCCTGAGATGTCTCATCCTCTGCTCCCTCTGCGACGACAAGATAAGGTCCGCAACCTTACCCTTGTACCGTGGATCAAGGAGAGTAGCCAGCCAGTAATGGTCCCTCTCCTTGATCCGAAGAATACGAGGATCCTTCCGCAGGCTTTGCAGGATCAGGGAGGCCATGCAACGTAGGTTAGCTGAGGCATTCGGTCCGGAGTCTTCTGGGTCACTGAGGACGACATGATCGCCAGCCACCTCCTCCCAGCCACGTACAAGTCCACTGGTTTGTTGGGACTGTACATCATCCCTAAAAGACTGCTGCTGCTGATGCTGAGTGCCAGGCTCCACCTCCATGCTCACACAATCCTCCTCCTCCTCCTCTTCCTGTGTGATGGGTGGGACAGAAGGAACACTGTCTGGATAAAGGGGGCCTTGAGAGGCAAGGAAGTCCTCCTCTTCCTGCCTCTGTTCTGCCTCAAGTGCCCTGTCCATTATCCCACGCAGCGTATGCTCCAACAGGTGGACAAGAGGTACAGTGTCACTGATGCATGCGCTGTCACTGCTCACCATCCTCGTGGCCTCCTCAAATGGTGAGAGGACAGTGCATGCATCCCTGATCATGCTCCACTGGCGTGGGAAAAAAAAGCCAAGCTCCCCTGACCCTGTCCTGGTGCCGTAGTCGCAAAGGTACTCATTGATGGCCTACTGCTGCGTGTGCAGTCGCTGCAGCATGGCCAACGTTGAGTTCCACCTGGTGGGCATGTCACATATTAGGCGGTTCTTGGGCAGGTTCAAGTCCTTTTGCAGCTCAGCCAGCCGAGCACTGGCATTATACGATCGGCGGAAATGCACACAGACTTTCCTGGCCTGCCTCAGGACATCCTGTAAGCCTGGGTACCTGCCCAAGAACCGCTGCACCACCAGGTTGAGGACGTGAGCCATACAGGGCACATGGGTGAGCTGCCCCTGTCGCAGGGTGGAGAGGAGGTTGGTGTCATTGTCAGAAACCACCATTCCTGGCTTAAGCTGGCGTGGCGTCAACCACCTCTTGGCCTGCCCCTGCAGAGCTGTCAGAATCTCTGGCCCAGTGTGGCTCCTGTCCCCCAAACACACCAGCGCAAGCACGGCATGGCATCTTTTTGCCTGCGTACTCGCGTAGCCCCTTGTACGCCTACGGAGCACTGCTGGTTCCGAGGACAGAGCACTCGAAGAGGCCATGGAGGAAGAAGAAGAGGAGGGGGGTGGAGGAGAGAGGTGTGTCACAACCAGTAGTAGCATTTTGAAGGCGTGGTGGCGGAACAACCCCCAACACTACTGCACCTTGTCCTGCATCCCCTTCCAGTTGCCAATAGAGTGACCCAATGGGCCGTGAAAGACAGATAACGTCCCTGTCCATGGCTGCTGGACCATGAGTCAGCGGTAATATGCACCTTACCGCTGACCGCCCTGTCCAGCGAGGCATGGACATTGTCTTCCACATGCCGGTATAGACCCGGAATTGCCTTCCGTGAGAAAAAGTGGCGTTTGGGAACCTGCCACTGAGGAACCGCACATTGAACAAACTCACGGAAGGGGGCCGAGTCTACCAACTGAAAAGGCAGGAGTTGAAGTGCTAGCAATTTAGCCAAGCTAGCATTCAACCGCTGGGCATGTGGATGGCTGGGAGTAAACTTCTTTCGACGGTCCAGCAGCTGGGGCAGGGAAATTTGCCTGCTACAATCGGACGTCGGTGTACTGCAAGTACTTGGTTGTGACACACCTAATTCTACACCTTCAGTCCTCTCAGATCAGCTTTCAGAGAGGACTGAAGATACAGTGGGGTTGGAGATCCCAGCTGATGAGGAGCAAGGAGAGGTCCGCTTTGTTCTTTGGTGTGGGTCTTTAATGTGCGCTTGCCAACGAGCTGCATGGCAGGTCGACATATGTCTGGTCATGCTTGTGGTGCCCAAGAGGCTGATGTTTTGGCCACGCGAGATACGCTTGAGATAAATATTGCAAATAGCAGTGGTGCGATCTGATGTACTCGTCTCAAAAAAGGCCCACACCAAAGAACTTTTGTGATAAGGTGCAGAGGCAGCGCCCTGCACAGGCGGAGCTCTGCGGTCTGATTCAGTTGGTGTGCTGGCCTCTAGCTGGCCTCCTGAGGGCATCCTGCCTCATTGGACATGTGCCGCCGCCTCCTCCTCCTCCTCCACCTCCTCTCTCCCTTCAGGCACCCACGTGGAGTCAGTGACCTCATCATCCCCTCCCTCTTCACCACTAGAGCAAACATGGCAGTAAGCTGCAGCTGGTGGAACATGACTGCCAGATTGCTGTCCTTCAGCATCCCCTCTCTCTGCGCGCACACTACTGCCTTCCTCAAGCTGGGTATCATCATCTGAGCCTTCAAATCTTTGGGCATCCTCCTGGAGCATGTACCCAACACTGTGCTCAAACAGTTTGGGGGACTCCTCAGGAGGACATGGTGGGTCTAGGGAAGGGGTGCCTGATGATGCCATTGAGTATGCGTTGGCAGCTGCTCTGCCAGTACCCTGAGCCTGGGTGAGCGAGGATGAGGAGGATGAGGAGGGCTTGGTCATTCATTCTACCAAGCCTTCGGCATGATGCGGCTCAACATGTCCAGCTGCCGAAAACAAGGACAAGCGTGTCCCATGGCCACGTGCTGATGACGATGCACGACCACGTCCACGGCCAGCACTGTTGTCTCTAGAAACAGAGCCTGCTTGCCCTGTGTTCTTGCCTCGGGACTGTCTGCCTCTCCTTGGTGGTCTTCCAGGCATTGTAGTGGGTAGTGTATATTGTGCTGGAGTCACACAGCACACACACTAACTCCTGCAGATGGATGCCTTAGATGACAACAACAGGGCCCTATGGCAGATAGAGGCTGCCTTAGATGACAAGAACTGGGCTGACACACACACACACTAGCTCTTATGTGTGCTGACACACACACACTAGCTCCTATGTGTGCTGACACAAACACACTATAGCTCCTATGTGTGCTGAGAACACACTATTGCTCCTATGTGTGCTGACAAAAAAATATAGCTCCTATGTGTGCTGACAACACACTATAGCTCCTATGTGTGCTGACAACACACTATAGCTCCTATGTGTGCTGACAACACACTATAGCTCCTATGTGTGCTGACAAAAAAATATAGCTCCTATGTGTGCTGACAACACACTATAGCTCCTATGTGTGCTGACAAAAAAATATAGCTCCTATGTGTGCTGACAACACACTATAGCTCCTATGTGTGCTGACACAAACACACTATAGCTCCTATGTGTGCTGACAACACACTATAGCTCCTATGTGTGCTGACAACACACTATAGCTCCTATGTGTGCTGACACAAACACACTATAGCTCCTATGTGTGCTGACAACACACTATAGCTCCTATGTGTGCTGACAACACACTATAGCTCCTATGTGTGCTGACACAAACACACTATAGCTCCTATGTGTGCTGACAACACACTATAGCTCCTATGTGTGCTGACAACACACTATAGCTCCTATGTGTGCTGACACAAACACACTATAGCTCCTATGTGTGCTGACAACACACTATAGCTCATATGTGTGCTGACAACACACTATAGCTCCTATGTGTGCTGACACAAACACACTATAGCTCCTATGTGTGCTGACAACACACTATAGCTCCTATGTGTACTGACAACACACTATAGCTCCTATGTGTGCTGACACAAACACACTATAGCTCCTATGTGTGCTGACAACACACTATAGCTCCTATGTGTGCTGACAACACACTATAGCTCCTATGTGTGCTGACACAAACACACTATAGCTCCTATGTGTGCTGACAACACACTATAGCTCCTATGTGTGCTGACAACACACTATAGCTCCTATATGTGGTCACAACACACTATAGCACCTATGTGTGCTGACACAAACACACTATAGCTCCTATGTGTGCTGACAACACACTATAGCTCCTATGTGTGCTGACAACACACTATAGCTCCTATGTGTGCTGACAAAAACACTCTATAGCTCCTATGTGTGCTGACAACACACTATAGCTCCTATGTGTGCTGACAAAAAAATATAGCTCCTATGTGTGCTCAAAACACACTATAGCTCCTATGTGTGCTCAAAACACACTATAGCTCCTATGTGTGCTGACACAAACACACTATAGCTCCTATGTGTGCTGACAACACACTATAGCTCCTATGTGTGCTGACAACACACTATAGCTTCTATGTATGCTGACACAAACACACTACAGCTCCTATGTGTGCTGACAACACACTATAGCTCTTATGTGTGCTGACAAAAAAATATAGCTCCTATGTGTGCTCACAACACACTATAGCTCCTATGTGTGCTGACACAAACACACTTTAGCTCCTATGTGTGCTGACACAAACACACTATAGCTCCTATGTGTGCTGACACAAACACACTATAGCTCCTATGTGTGCTGACAACACACTATAGCTCCTATGTGTGCTGACAACACACTATAGCTCCTATGTGTGCTGACAACAAACACACTATAGCTCCTATGTGTGCTGACAACACACTATAGCTCCTATGTGTGCTGACAAAAAAATATAGCTCCTATGTGTGCTCACAACACTCTATAGCTCCTATGTGTGCTGACACAAACACACTATAGCTCCTATGTGTGCTGACACAAACACACTATAGCTCCTATGTGTGCTTACAACACACTATAGCTCCTATGTGTGCTGACAACACACTATAGCTCCTATGTGTGCTGACACAAACACACTATAGCTCCTATGTGTGCTGACAACACACTATAGCTCCTATGTGCGCTGACAAAAAAATATAGCTCCTATGTGTGCTCACAACACACTATAGCTCCTATGTGTGCTGACACAAACACACTATAGCTCCTATGTGTGCTGACACAAACACACTATAGCTCCTATGTGTGCTCACAACACACTATAGCTCCTATGTGTGCTGACAAAAAATATAGCTCCTAGTGTGTTGACAACACACACACTAGCTCCTATGTGTGCTGACACAAACACAATATAGCTCCTATAAATCCCTGCCTGCCTGCCTGCCTGCCTGGGATGGGACAGAAGGTTGGGACAGAAAGTTAGGGTGCAATGCTGTTCTAACAGCACTGCAATGGGTGCTACTGCAATGCTGTACTAACAGCACGCACACACCATACTAATCCCCAGCAGCAGATAATGTCACACTCAGCAGTGCAATTAGCAGAAATGATCAGTATTGAATGAATCAGCAATGGTTTAGCAATGAATGAATCAATCAGCAGACTGCCTATTCACTCTTCTCAAAGCCGGAACACATGTGCACTGGGCCG
Organism: Lithobates sylvaticus; assembly: GCA_028564925.1. NCBI lineage: Eukaryota > Metazoa > Chordata > Amphibia > Anura > Ranidae > Lithobates > Lithobates sylvaticus. The sequence continues at coordinate 183,705,098 of CM053036.1, forward strand.
GTGGCGCGGCGGCCTTTTATACAGTGGGGCGTGTACTAAAGCCCCTGAGCTTTAATTGGTTACAGGCGTCCTGCCTGTAGCCAATTATTGCTCTCCTCGCTGCCGGCGCTGTGATTGGCCAAGCATGCGGGGTCACAGTGCATGCTTGGCCAATCATTAGCCAGCAATGCACTGCTCCGGCCGCTATGCATTGCGGGCCGTTCGCATCACACGAATGTGATGCGAATGGCCCAAATAGTTCTGGGCTCGCCGAGCGGGTGAATGCCCGGTGCTCGATTCGAACGTGGGTTCGAATTGAACACCGGGCCCATCCCTACTTGCAACCTTTCCTCATAACTAATGTTCTCCAGACCCTTTATTAGCCGTAGTAGCAGTGCTGTTCTATGTACTGGGACCTGAACTGATGCCACACACTCCTGGTTTATAATTTGAAGAGACGTCAGCCTCTGTGAATGTTGAATATTATGCTCACTACATAATTGGATTGATTTACTCTGCACATGCTGTTAATTAGCACCTGCCTGAGATTACCTCCCAAGAGCTTTGTTTGGCAACAGTTTACTTCCTTGGTTTTACAAGTGTATTTAATTGCTTACCAGCAATACAGCTCTATTTATTCCTGCTACGCAAAAGTTTCGGAATCAAATGCTCCCGAAGAAGCGTTTTTCGACGCGGAACATGTCGAGCTAATGACTGAATTGCCTATGGATCCACACTTCTGACCCAACATCTCCACAATACCTTGTTCTCTATCTGGACACTGTACCTCTAAAAATCCATTCTGATTATTACCTGTGGATTTGGTTTTGTATTTTGTTATTACCACTACTATATGGTATCAGATGTGTTATGTAAGGGTCCATCAATACCAACTTTATTGATTAGTTTTTATATACTTGATTAAATAAATATAACTATTTTTAGATCAGCTACCCATGTGCCTTTTAGAGTCCAATCAACTAGCTTTTTCCTTTTTTCATAAGTAATATCGGGACGTTGGCACATTATTATCTTTCACATTCACAGTGTCACCCTGTGAAAGCACATTTCAAACCAAAATATTCCTTTATTAGCTTTGTTGCACTTCTTTGTACTCACTCCATTTCCAGTACATCCCTCCTGAGGACTGGTGTCCGGAACTGGACAGCATACTCCAGGTGCAGCTGGACCAGAGTCTTTTAGAGTGTTAGAATTATCGCTTTTTGCCTGGAGTTAATCCCTTTTTTAATGCATGCCAATATTCTGTTTGCTTTGTTAGCAGTTGCTTGGCATTGCATGTAATTGCTGAGCCTATCATCTACTAGGACCCCCATGTCCTTTTCCATCCTAGATTCCCCCAGAGGTTCTCCCCCTAGTGTATATAATGCAAATAGATTGAACTCAGTTCTCAAGGCACATGTTGGTTGCCATCATCCCCAAAACGAGTATGAAGAAGAAACCTCAAAAAGTGGGACTATACCGGCAACAAGGTAAACCATATAGGCTGCATATAATAATTTTATAAATTTATTTTCAAAATACAAAAGCATATAAACATTGAAAAAATCCTTTAAAAACAATATGACAAGTGGTACAAAATGATATGCATATCTGAAGTAGGTGAAGGTGTAGAATTCCGACGCGTTTCCAAATGGCTGAAAATATGCCTATCTTCCTCAGGGAATTATAGTCACCATCTACAGAATATCAAGACATGTCAATTATATAAAAAGAGAAAGGATTCCCCACCCCAAACTAACATAGGGTAGAGGATCATATATTACATGTAAGTATAAACAGATATTCAATACATATCTATAACATATTCTGAATAATACACTTACATAGTCACATATTGCATCACATATATATAGCCTTGCCTCCCATTTACTCTCCGAGAAGAAAAGACGTCCAAAAGTTGGCAAAGGATAACGGCCACATTCCCAACCTCTCTACAAGACGGTACAAGTAAAAGAGTTCCATAAATCTAATGGCGTAAAAACCTAAAAAACCACCAATGGAAAAATAAAAATAAAAAATATTTTAGAGCCTGAACATGAGATTAAATGGTGTGGCAATCCTGGAAGATACCCCCCAGGATGCCAGACATCTATCCCATATAAATTGCTTACCAAAGGGTCCATGATCCAAGGGTCCAAAAATGGAGAAAATCCCAGGAAAAAGATCCTCAAGGAATCCTAATGTGGAGGGTGATACACACAGCACAATGCTGTGGAGCGGAATGACGCCATATACCGTCTCTGGCGTCCTTAAATAGGTGGAATGAACCTTGGTCCCGCCCCAGTGGGTGTGCTTGGGTGACGTCAGACGCAAACAGCGTCCCGCGTCATAACCTACAAGTCCGCCCATCGGGCTGGGTCCTTTTCCAGATGGATATAGGAGGCAAGGGCCCTGCCGACGAGGGCGGCATGCGTGCGTGAGTGCCGCCTACCGCATCACAATAGGCGCTGTCCACAGGGCGTCATAAGACGTCCCTGCCCAATACAGCACAATCGCATGATGCGATATGCGCTTGCGCAGTGTGGAAAACTCAGCCGGGAACAGTCCGTCTATAACAGCGGCGCCCAGCGTGGAGAGGCGCATGCGCAGTGTGATCTGCCTGGGGCAGAATTGTAGACACCGCCAGGAGCGCAGGCGGCCGCGCACGTCCCCCCAGAACGTCATCCCCTCCGCCCGAATCTGGGCAGAGAGAGTGCAACATGGGGAGGAGAAACCACTGGGAAAATGGATCCCCCATGGGTCCCCAAATGCGGAATTAATTCCGTAACAAGATGTTAAAATGTGGGGTGGGCGGATCCAGGCTGGGAGGGAATTGATTGTTGCATGGGGGTAATAAATGGGGAAAAGACCCCCCACTCCAACGTCCTGAAGCCAAATCAGGGCCCAGGCACATTGGTGGGCGGAAATATCCCATCCCCCAAAAAGCAAGGCAATCATGGGGACTAAAACCACTCCCCCAAATCCCAGTGGTTTTAGTCCCCATGATTGCCTTGCTTTTTGGGGGATGGGATATTTCCGCCCACCAATGTGCCTGGGCCCTGATTTGGCTTCAGGACGTTGGAGTGGGGGGTCTTTTCCCCATTTATTACCCCCATGCAACAATCAATTCCCTCCCAGCCTGGATCCGCCCACCCCACATTTTAACATCTTGTTACGGAATTAATTCCGCATTTGGGGACCCATGGGGGATCCATTTTCCCAGTGGTTTCTCCTCCCCATGTTGCACTCTCTCTGCCCAGATTCGGGCGGAGGGGATGACGTTCTGGGGGGACGTGCGCGGCCGCCTGCGCTCCTGGCGGTGTCTACAATTCTGCCCCAGGCAGATCACACTGCGCATGCGCCTCTCCACGCTGGGCGCCGCTGTTATAGACGGACTGTTCCCGGCTGAGTTTTCCACACTGCGCAAGTGCATATTGCATCATGCGATTGTGCTGTATTGGGCAGGGACGTCTTATGACGCCCTGTGGACAGCGCCTATTGTGATGCGGTAGGCGGCACTCACGCACGCATGCCGCCCTCGTCGGCTGGGCCCTTGCCTCCTATATCCATCTGGAAAAGGACCCAGCCCGATGGGCGGACTTGTAGGTTATGACGCGGGACGCTGTTTGCGTCTGACGTCACCCAAGCACACCCACTGGGGCGGGATCGAGGTTCATTCCACCTATTTAAGGACGCCAGAGACGGTATATGGCGTCATTCCGCTCCACAGCATTGTGCTGTGTGTATCACCCTCCACATTAGGATTCCTTGAGGATCTTTTTTCCTGGGATTTCCTCCATTCTTGGACCCTTGGATCATGGACCCTTTGGTAAGCAATTTATATGGGCCACCTATCAGTGCCATGTATCAGTGGCATCTGGCTGGGGGGGTATCTTCCAGGATTGCCACACCATTTAATCTCATGTTCAGGCTCTAAAATATTTTTTATTTTTATTTTTCCATTGGTGGTTTTTTAGGTTTTTACGCCATTAGATTTATGGAACTCTTTTACTTGTACCGTCTTGTAAAGAGAGGTGTGTGGAATGGTAAGGGCCGTTATCCTTTGCCAACTTTTGGACGTCTTTTCTTCTCGGAGAGTAAATGGGAGGCAAGGCTATATATATGTGATGCAATATGTGACTATGTAAGTGTATTATTCAGAATATGTTATAGATATGTATTGAATATCTGTTTATACTTACATGTAATATATGATCCTCTACCCTATGTTAGTTTGGGGTGGGGAATCCTTTCTCTTTTTATATAATTGACATGTCTTGATATTCTGTAGATGGTGACTATAATTCCCTGAGGAAGATAGGCATATTTTCAGCCATTTGGAAACGCGTCGGAATTCTACACCTTCACCTACTTCAGATATGCATATCATTTTGTACCACTTGTCATATTGTTTTTAAAGGATTTTTTCAATGTTTATATGCTTTTGTATTTTGAAAATAAATTTATAAAATTATTATATGCAGCCTATATGGTTTACCTTGTTGCCGGTATAGTCCCACTTTTTGAGGTTTCTTCTTCATACAGTGTATATAATGCATTCATATTTTTGCCACCCAAATGCTATATTTTACATTTTTCTACATTATACCTCATTTGCCATGTGCCCACCCCATTAATTTGTTCCGATTTTCTTGCAAGGTTTCCACATTCTGCAGAGAAGTTATTGCCCTGCTTAGCTTAGTATCGTCCGCAAATACAGAGATTGAACTGTTTACCCCATCCTCCAGGTCGTTTATGAACAAATTAAACAGGATTGGTCCCAGCACAGAACCCTGTGGACCCCACAACCCACCCCTGACCATTCCGAGTATTCCCCATTTATCACCACCCTCTGAACTTGCCCTTTTAGCCAGTTTTTAATCCATGTGCTTACTATATGGTCCATGCCAACGGACATTATATTGTACAGTAAACGTTTATGGTGAACTGTGTCAAATGCTTTTGCAAAATCCAGATACACCACGTTTACGGGCCTTCCTTTATTTAGATGGCAACTTACCTCCTCATAGAAGGATGATCGATTGGTTTGGCAAGAACGATTCCTTATGAATCCATGCTGATTACTGCTAATGATACCGTTTTCACTACTAAAATCTTGTATATAATCCCTTATCATCCCCTCCAAGAGCTTGCATACTATTGATTCTAGGCTAACTGGTCTGTTAATCCCAGGGATGTATTTTGGGCCCTTTTAAATATTGGTAATAAATTGGCTTTTCTCTAATCCACTGGTACCATTCCAGTCAGTAAAAATTAGGAACAATGGTCTGGCAATTACTTGACTGAGTTCCCTGAGTACCCTCGGGTGCAAGCCATCCGGTCTTGGTGATTTATTAATTTTAAGTTTCCGAATCTAATTCTAATTTTGTCCTCTGTTAGCCATGAGGGTGCTTCCTGTGATGTTTCACGAGGATAAACACTGCTGGTTTGGTTACTGAAGCCCCCCGATTCCCTCGTGAAGACTGAGGAGAAGAATAAATTCAATAACTTTGCCATCTCCCCATCCTATGTAACCAGATGTCCTTTCCCATTCTTTATGGGGTCAATATGGTCTGTCTTCCCTTTTTTACTGTTTACATACTTAAAGAATTTCTTGGGATTTTTTTTGCTCTCCTCCGCTATGTGTCTTTCGGCTTCTAGCTTAGCCGCCCTAATTGCATGCTTACATTTCTTGATAATAGGGGTAACCAGTGCGCTCAACCAAAAACTATTAAATCAAATAAGGAGAAAAATGGAAAAGGAAAGCAGCCAACATATAAGTGATCTCACACTTGTAAAGGTAACATTGAATGAAGAGGGTATGTGGCGCTAACCCTTATGTAAATCAATAAATAATCTAAAAATAATCTAAAATGACCAGTTTGCAAAGCTCAGAGTATCCGAAAGATGAGTGACCTTTCACATAAATAGATATATAAAAACATAAAATAATGAACTAAATAGATAAAATTCCTTAATAGCAATACACATACAATATTGAATAAATATAAGACGTGTGTATAAAATGAAAAAATGTTCAATAAAAGTGATGGTGCTAAAATAACCGTGCTGAAAATAAATATATGTGCTGGGGTAAAAATGATGATGGAGTTGGGTTAAAAATAGTGAACACGAAATCTTCTAGCAATAAAAGGTGCACAGTGCAACGTGCAAAATATGTGAATAAAGAACCAATAGAGAACCGATACATTGGTTCTGAATGTGCAAGGGAATTGCAAGGAAATTGCAAGGGAAATTAATGATTGAATGTGCAGAAATATCCACAATAATGACAAAGTGACCATACAGATGAAAAGAGTGTGTCACTGTAGGTATGGTATAATCAGATGATACCAAAACAATAATATCGCTGAAAAAAATTATTAAAAAATAAAAGTAAAATTTGGTGCACTACAAGTCCCAGCTTGTAAAGAAAAAAATGGCGGAAAATAAACGATAAAGTCCACAATCTGGAACAATGAAGAACTACACAGACTTATTTTAAAACAGTAGATAGAAATAGCTATCTTCCGCTGGATAGCTGTCATCACAACACTTGGCTCGAAAATATTCCAAAGGGACAGCTGATCAGATTAAGGCGAAATTGTTCGGATAAACAGACCTACATGAAACAAGCTGAAATGATTGGAGAGAGATTCATACAAAAGGGATACAAGACAGCATTCATTGAAGAAAAGATACAAGATATTGCACATGTAGACAGAGATGCACTAATAAAAGATACCACCAAAAAAATAGATGATAAAGAAAGAGTACCAATTATAATGGATTTTAATGTACAACACAAACATTTAGAGAAAATTTTTAAAAAACATTGGGATATTTTAAAAACAGATCGACACCTTAGTACCATTCTCCCAGAAAGACCCAAATTCACTTACAGGCGGGCTCCTACCCTAAGAGACAATTTGGCTAAAAATGTGCTAGACCCACCACCTAAGAAGACTTTTTCGTTCTTTGAGGGGAAGGGCTACTACCCATGCAAAAAGTGTTATGCATGTCGACATACTAAAGAGCCCAAGAAAAAGAAGTCTTCCTTCACATCTACTGTCACAAATAAGGACTATGATATTGAAGACTTCATAACATGTAAGACTGAGGGCGTAGTATACCTAATGGAGTGCCCTTGCAAGATCCAATACATAGGAAGGACAAAAAGAGAATTGTGGAAGAGATTGCGGGAACATGTCCAAAACATTAAAAAGGGTTTTGACAAGCACAGCTTATCAAGGCATTATGCCAAATATCACAAAAAAGATCCCTCGTCCCTAAAAATATGTGCCATCGAAAAATATAAGCCACACTGGAGAGGTGACAATAAGATTATTAGAATCAGCCAAGCTGAATCCAGATGGATATATGAATTGTGTACACTCAGACCATGGGGACATAATGTCGAATTTGACTTGAATTGTTTTATATCCAATTATTGATTACATGCTGGTATATTATTAATATTTATTTTAATGATTTTACCAATATGATTAATTTTCTCCCTATTTTTTAATTATTTTTAGTCGGGTCTCTTTTTATTATGTAAGGTCTCTTTATCTAAAAAATATTTTTATTAGACCTTTTTACATCTTGAAACTACATTTTTATACATAATTTTAACAAAGTTCTTCTAATAGAATTGGAATTTTTAAAGAATATGGCCAATCTTACAAGTGACCACTAGATGGCATACATGAAGGATATTTCCTGATGGTCATTTTTATCTACTACCACTGGATGTCACTATTGAGTAGTCTCTCCTATTTTTATCTACTACCACTGGATGTCACTATTGAGTAGTCTCTCCTATTTTTATCTACTACCACTGGATGTCACTATTGAGTAGTCTCTCCTACTTTTAGAAATCAATTTACACCTCCGGCCACTGGATGGCACTGTGATTGTTATTTATTATTAAACCATGAGGCTAAATTATTTCCTTATTTTCAGACCTTTATATGTAATAAAAATAGATTAATTTTCTCAGATTAGGATTGCATATGTCATCAAGTCCTACTATGTATGTCCAAATGTCAACTTTTAGTCGTTATTTACACCGCTGTCAGCACAGCGTCAATTGACCACTGTATAAATAGGCCCAGAGACACCTGACAGCCTTACCCTTTGACAAAGTCACGTGTGCTAGTGACGATACTAGTGAGGGAGGAAGGAAGTCAGGTGCCTATCGCTCTACTTCTGGTTTGCGGCCGCGACCGGAAGTTCATCTATGCTGATGCAAGAGAACTTTAAATGTGAGTGGATATTATTTTTGTTTCAATAAACCTGTTTTTTACTACACATTGGAGCGCTTCTTTGTACCTTTAACCCCTGCATGCTGATCTAACCCGTGAGTGACCCCTTACCCCTGGAGTGCCTTTTTAGATCGGAGTAGGAGTCCATAGGAGCCCATAGAAGCCTATAGGAGCCCATAGGAGCCCATAAGAAGGAGGACCCGGAAAGTGACCAGGCTTGCCACTTTAGAGGCTATCTGCTCCACTAGGCCTGTAGGGGCCGCAAATAGAGGTGAGAGGCTGGGGGAACTAGTAGGGTGCACCCCTGAAGTCAGCACAGAGCACTGCCTGCACGGATCATCACTGTGATCAACACAAAGATTCTTGAATATTTCTACTCACCTTCACTTATTCCAGAGCATTATGCTCTTCATTGTTCCAGATTGTGGACTTTATCGTTTATTTTCCGCCATTTTTTTCTTTACAAGCTGGGACTTGTAGTGCACCAAATTTTACTTTTATTTTTTAATAATTTTTTTCAGCGATATTATTGTTTTGGTATCATCTGATTATACCATACCTACAGTGACACACTCTTTTCATCTGTATGGTCACTTTGTCATTATTGTGGATATTTCTGCACATTCAATCATTAATTTCCCTTGCAATTTCCTTGCAATTCCCTTGCACATTCAGAACCAATGTATCCGTTCTCTATTGGTTCTTTATTCACATATTTTGCACGTTGCACTGTGCACCTTTTATTGCTAGAAGATTTCGTGTTCACTATTTTTAACCCAACTCCATCATCATTTTTACCCCAGCACATATATTTATTTTCAGCACGGTTATTTTAGCACCATCACTTTTATTGAACATTTTTTCATTTTATACACACGTCTTATATTTATTCAATATTGTATGTGTATTGCTATTAAGGAATTTTATCTATTTAGTTCATTATTTTATGTTTTTATATATCTATTTATGTGAAAGGTCACTCATCTTTCGGATACTCTGAGCTTTGCAAACTGGTCATTTTAGATTATTTTTAGATTATTTATTGATTTACATAAGGGTTAGCGCCACATACCCTCTTCATTCAATGCTTACATTTCTTGTTGCATTCTTTATAAAGTTTGAATGCTGATGATCCCTCAAACTTGTATTTTTTGAAGGCCTTCTCTTTTGCTTTTATATGCATTTTTACATTGGCGTTAAGCCATTCAGAACTTTTGTTAGCTCTTTTAACTTTATTACCCAATGGGATGCACTGGCTAATGCCCTTATTTACAATGCAAACCCATCTTTTCCCTGTGTTCTTTGTTCTTAAGATTTTATTCCAATTTATATCTTCTAGCAAGGTTCGTAGTTTAGGGAAGTTGGCTCTTTTGAAATTGATTACAAAATAAATTGTTGTGCATACAGGTTGCACTGGGCCACAATTGATGCTAGCATGTCCTCTGTAAAAATTTAATGAAAGAAATAGATTGGGTAAAGTACACCTGGACTCCTGGCTGGGCAGTGAAAGGCAGAATGTTAGCTTCTCCTGAGTAAGGAGGAAGCCACAAGGGGTTCTGAAGGGCATAGGGAAGGCTGGCACCCCACTATTACTTGGCCTTTCTTGCTGAGGTAGTGGGGTGCTGGTGGATGGCACTGCAGTGCTGGTGGATGCCACTGCCTCTTCCCCAGAACTCCTTAATTTAGTGGGCAGACTTCCTCCTCTGAGTCTGTCAGTGTTCCACTGCTTAGGACTGGCTTATAATTTACATCAGAGTCAGAATCCAAATCCGAAGAGGAATCCTCAGTAGAAAGCTCCCCGTTGCTCTCATCCGTGCCGTGCTAAGAATTTGGTACGCCTCCTCAGCTGAATTTTTTTTTTTTTAGACATTGTTGTTGGTGGTGATGAGCCTGCATAGATGTGTGCTGAGGAGCCTGCACGGATAAGCAGAACTAATTAGCTATACTGATGGGTGCTGGTGAGGTTCCACTGATGAGGCAGCACTGATATTCGGCACTGTGTGACACTGATGGAAATGTGACACAGAAGGCAGTTATGGAACTGTGACACTGATGGCATTAGCAGCACTGATATGCGGCACTGTGTGACACTGATGGCACTGGCAGCACTGGTATGTGGCACTGTGACACTGATAACACTATGGGCACTGTGACACTAATGACACTATGGCACTATGACACTGATGACACTGTGAGCACAGTGACACTGTAACATGGATCTCACTGATAAAACTGTGGCACTGATGATACTGATAGCACTGATGATACAGTGACACTTATGGCATGGTGACACTGATGGCACTTATGACACTGATAACCCTGTAGGCACTGGGACACTGGTGGTACTTACGACAGTGTGGCACTGATGACACCGATAGCATTGATGACACTGATAGCACTGATGACACGGTGACACTGTTGGCACTGATGACACTGTGGGCACTGATAACACTATGACACTGATGACACAGTGACACTGATGGCACTTGTGGTACTTATGACACTGTAGCACTGATGACCCTGATGACTGATGGCACTGTGGGCACTGATGACACTGTGACACAGATGACACTGTGGCACTGTAGCACCGATGACACGATAACACTGATGGCACTTATGACACTGATGACTGGCACTGATGGACCCTGTGACACTGATGGGTACTGACCCTGATGGTCACTGTGACACTGATCGCCACTGTGACACTGACCATGATGGGCACTGTGACACTGACTCTGATGGACACTGTGACATTGATTGTCACTTTTTGGGCACTGTTTTGGGCACTGTATTTGCTGGTGAATAAAGTAAAATCATCACACTGCAGCGCGGTCTCTGTGTGAGGAGGGAGAGCCATCAATCAGAGATGATCTCATATGTTTACATTTGAGATCATCTCTCATTGGACATGCCGATCATGTGGTAAATGGTTGCTGTGATTGGCCATTTACCGCGATCTGAGATTGGCTGTGTCCGAGGGACACGACCATCACAAATTGTCCCATGATGCGTGGGGAGTGTGTAAAGGGAAGGACGTCTATTGACGCCCTACTGACAATAAAGGACCATGCTGTAGTCGTCTTTTGGCTATAGCGTGGGCGAGAGGTGGTTAATGAATCAGGTGAAGCTTTGCTGACTTCCATCATCCCATCTTGTACAAAAAAAAAATTGCTATTTTTTTCTTCCTATAAATTTCCTTCCAGTTGATTGGGCAATCTTTGCAAAGTGAAATTGAGCCACATTTACTAACCTCTGGCTATGCACAATGCAACTTACCTTGCAAGGTGAACAGCCTATTTATCTTTAGTAAATCAACCTCTATGATTTAGAGCAGCCAAACTGCATTAACGATAAGTACATTTTCACTTGTGGAATGCTTGCACTGTCTTCAGTTTAAATTGCAAGTGTCCAGTGTTTTACTTTCAAAAATTTTTATTATTGAAAAGAGAAAAACTAGTACAAGAAGAAAACACAATAATACATACAGTCGATGCATAGAGGCGAGTTGCATAACATCAAGAATATACAGGAAACAAAGAACCTCTAGTAGGCAAGGTGTTGATGTATTCCAAAACTGACTAGAAAAGGCTTCCCTGGGAGTGCAGCGAACGGTGAGGCGAAGGCCCCCCAGGAGTTACCCTGTGGCGCCCACGTCCCCCCGCTCCAAAAAAAACTCTAGCTCTGGGAGGTTCCCCCGACACCCCTAATGGGATCAAACTGTGTCGGGAAAGCCCCCCGAGTCTGGGGCATGGTCAAATCTGAATGAGGGCTCCCAGAACTGCATAAGCTACATTGGAAAATGAGCTTGACACAGGCGCCCCCCGGGGGGGGAAAGACCCCCAAATCCAGGAACTCCTGCACCGCACTGAGAACTGCACTTACTAAAAGTCCACAACAAGCCCACTTGAGGCAGACCTTAAAACAAAAAAATGTAGTAAAATAGAACCAGAAAGAAGAAGAGGGGAGGAGGGTGAGGAAAAGGAGGGGAGTAGGGAGAAGGGGAGGGGGAGCCGTCTGACAAGTAGTAGTTTGTGGGGAAGAAGTTGAAGCATCCTGGTTACGTTTGTAAACCGGGGATGAGGGAGATACCCACATGGTTTGCCCAGGGTTCCCAGGTGGACTCGAATTGTGCTTTGGAGTCTAGGAGAACACTGGTCAATTTCTCCTGGGACATAATCCAAGAAATTTTGTGCTTGGCGGCTTTGAGGGATACCCCTGGTGTTTTCCAGGCCTTGGCAATTGTCAACTTAGCGCCCAGGAGAATGAAGTGGGTTAATTTGCGGCTCCATTTAGAGGCCCCTGGGATATTGGCGTTCAATAGGGCTATAGCAGGGGTTCTGGGAAGATGAAGCCCAGTCACTTTGTGAATTAGGGTAAACAGCCTTTTCCAGAACGACCTGATTTTGGGGCATTCCCACCATATATGGGCCATGGAGCCCTGTAGAGCACATCCCCTGAAGCATTGGGGATTAGAGGTTGGAAACATGAGGGCCAATTTGGAGGGTGTAAGATACCATCGGGTCATTACTTTGAGGTTTGATTCTATTAGGGAAATGTTCTTAATTCCTGTAAAGGCTCTGGAAAAGGATGTCTGCCATTGTTCAAGATCCCAATGGATATTGAGGTCCTTCTCCCATGCGGTCATATAAGGGGTTTTGCCCATCTGATGGGCAAGAGACTGATAGATAACTGAAATTCCACCCCTTTGATCTGTGATTTGTCCGGACCATATCTCATATGGAGTGAATCTAGGTGGGATGGGTTTCCCTATCCATAGTTTGTGGAGAAAGTGTTGTATTTGGGAAAACCTGAAGAGTTCCTCACTTGGGATGTCCAGATGTTGCTTACAGAATTTCAATGTTATTGGGCCTGTAGCCGTAAAGAAATGTCCGATCCGATACAACCCCTTATCCAACCACCACTTGAAGGATTTTATATCTTGGCCTGGGGGGAAATCCGGGTTATTGAAGACATGGGCTAGTGGGTGACAGTCGGAGGTCAAGGAAGGGAGGGTTTTCAGTTTATCCCAGAGGGATAGAGATTGAGAGAGGATCGGAGAGAGTATAGGAGGCCTGTTCTTGGAGGGTAGCCACAGCAAGTAATCCAGAGTGTAGTTGGGGACCGCCTGCCTTTCTATATCAATCCAGTCTGGCTTTTCCGTTCTGACATAAACTGCTGATAGTTGGGCTAGTCTCGCCGCCTGGAAGTACCAGAGTATTCTCGGTAACCCCAAGCCTCCCTGTTTCCGCTGTCTGTATAAAGTATTTTTTGGCAATCTATGTCCTTTTTTGCCCCAAATAAACTCATTGATTTTCCCTTGGAGAGATTGCAAATGGTCCCTTCGTAGGTTTAACGGGATGGCCCTAAATAAATAAATCAGTCTGGGGAGGAGGGTCATTTTTATTGAGTGGATCTTGCCAATCCAGGAGAGGTCTTTACTAGCCCAATTATTCAGGTCCGATTCCAGTCTCTTATATGTGGGTGGGAAGTTTGCTTGGTACAGTTGGTCAATTGTGCAGGGTTAGGTGAATCCCTAGATAGTCTATGGACGAAGCGTTCCATCTAAATTTAAAAGAGCTTTTCAGTGTTTCCACAGTGGAGAGATTCAGGGATATGTTGAGGGCATGAGATTTGTCGTAATTAACCTGGAGACCCGACACCTTGGCAAAGTCATTCAGGAGTTTACAGAGGTTAGGGAGAGATGTAATAGGTGAAGTAATGAATAATAGCATGTCGTCTGCGAAGAGACCACATTTGTGTGTTTGGGGGCCACAAGAAATGCCTTGGATGTTGGGGTTGTTCCGAATTGCTATAGCTAACGTCTCAATTGCGATGGCGAAAATTAAAGGTGAAAGGGGGCAACTCTGTCTGGTGCCTCGCTCTATGTGGAAGGGTTTAGAGTGATGCCCATTGAGGCGGATTAGAGCTGAAGGTTTGGAGTACAGGGATTGTAGTGTTCCCAAGAAGCGATCACCAAAACCCCATCTCTCCATTAGAGTGAAAAGATAAGGCCATTCGACTGTGTCGAAAGCCTTATGGAGGTCTACGGAAAGCAACATCCCCTCCTGTTTGGGGCTCCCATCCCAACTGGTTTGTAGGAGGGAGACTAGATCAATGGCTCTTCTTATTTGGTCTGGCCCCTGCCTGCCTGGAATGAACCCTACTTGGTCCTTATGGACGTAACGGTTAATGAAAGAGGATAAGCGATTGGCCATGATCTTCGTCAAGATCTTGAGGTCATTATTTATGAGGGAGATCGGTCTATAATTTTCTACTTCTTCTGGGTTTTTATTAGGTTTGGGAATTACCGTTATGTAGGCAGAGTTTATCTGAGGGTCTAAGGGGGTTCCTAACGTCAGCATGTTAAAGAACCTAGCCATATGAGGGGCTAGCGCGTCAACGAAGGCCTTATAGTAAGGCACAGAGAGACCATCTGGACCAGGTGCTGAACCAGATTTGAGGTTTTTAATGACCTCTCCTATCTCCTCAACAGAGATGCTTGCTTCCATGACCGCCTTATGTTCAGTCGATAAAGTTGGAATTGGCAGGTCTCGAAGAAATTGGGACGTAAAGGGGCCTTTATCCTTTGGAGACCTGCTATATAGTTTTGTGTAAAAAATCCTGAATGCCTCTAGTACCTTGTTGGGGTCTGCTGAGGGAGGATTACCTGCTACTCTAATCCTGGGAAAGCAGTAATTACGGGGTCGGGGGGAAAGTGTGGAGGCCAACATCTGGCCCATTTTGTTTTTTTGGTGGTAGAATTTAGCCCCACTCCAGCGAATGTGCTTCTCCGCTTTTACTGTGAGGGCTAAGTTCAGTTCCAGTCTGGTTGAGTCTAATTGGTCTAAAAGGGCTTGAGATGGATTTTTCTTGTGTCGGAGTCTAAGAGCAGCAAACTTTTTTTCGAGTTTTATAATGTCCGCCAACCTTTCTTTTTTAATTTGAGTTGCAATGCTAATGAGTTTGCCCCTGATGGTGGCTTTGTGGGCTGCCCAGAGCGTCTCTGGGGAGATGTTGTCAACATTATTGAGAAGGAAGTATTCCTGCAGGGACTTATCTATATCAGCGGTTTTAATAGGGTCACTAAGGATGGATTCGTTTAATCTCCAGTGTGAGCCCGTCGGTCTAGTGAGAGAGTTTTTCATGTGAAGAAGGACTATTGAGTGGTCCGACCATGAAGTGTCGAGAATGGTCGATTTGCGTGTTGACGAGATAAGGGCAGGGGGTATTAGGATGTGATCAATTCTAGCATATGATTGATGAGGAGCTGAGAAATGGGTAAAATCCCTTTTTGAGGGGTTGTGTTCTCTCCATATGTCGACAAGCCCGTGTGAGTGAAGGATTTTTGCTATGGTCAAACTAGCTTTGGTAGGGCGCGTCAATTGGGCCTTGGGGGGTCTCAATTTTTCAAGTCCTTGGTCAAACGCAATGTTCGAATCCCCTCCAAAGATGACCTTGCCCTCTACTAGAGGTAGAAGGGTTTTGAGCAGGGTACGGAAAAATTGAGTTTGTCCTTTATTGGGGGCATAGTAGGAGATTATGGAGTAGATGTTGCCCTCTATAGACCCTTTGACTAGTATAAACCTACCCTCAGGGTCTTTGTAGTCAGAGATGTGTGAGAATTTACTACTCTTTGAGAACAGTATCGCTACGCCTTTAGTTTTGTTTGCAGCATTAGCAAGATAGAATGTCGGGAAGTGTGAATGAAGGAATTTGGGGTCGTATCGGATCGGGAAGTGTGTCTCTTGCACTAAAACAATGTCAATCTTCAGGGCTCGGTAGTGATCAAAAGCTATTTTGCGTTTTCTAGGGGAGTTCAAGCCCTGAGCATTATGAGTGGCTACTCTAAGATCGTTTCCAGTCGTGTCTAACACAGACATTTGGTCAGAGGGGTGGAATACTGCTAAGGCTATCGCCACTTACCATTGGAAGGTTTCTCCTCAATGGCCTAGGACGCGGAAATAGTTGAGTACGGTGCGTCGTCGTTGTCTGGAACTCCAGAGTACCTGTCAGACGGCTCAAAAAAGGGGAAGAGGAAAGGGAGGAGGGGGGAAAAGAGACAGAACAAAACATAGAGCCACATCCTCTAAGAGGACGAACGATGTCTGGCGGGGCAAAGTCCCGCCAAACACCCACCAATTGACTCCGGCAGCCTCTATTAGAGGACCGAAGACCCATACCACAGAGGGGGGAAAGCCTCGTCTGTGGGATGAGTGGAGGCGCAAGGGTGTCACCCCTGACCCTTGCTGAAAAATTAGGTGTAGAAGAATAGAACTAAAACAGCGTAAAATCTTCTTGTTAAAAAAAAAAAAAGCAGAGCCAGAACACAATTCAGCAGTGAAGGTTCCCTAGAATCCCAATGGCCGCCCCGAAAGGGGGATTGTAGTGTCCAGTGTTTTAAATCAGAAGTAGAATGTACAAGTTTGAGAAGACCTTGATCCCATAATAACATTTTATGATATCCATATTCTTATTTGCAAGGAAATTTATTGTGTCAAGTAAGGGATTCCAGAACAGCTTTTATTGTCCCCTGTAGTGAAAATATCATGCTGTTTTGTCATGTCTTAACCTCTTCGCGCCCGCGCTATAGCCGAAAGACGGCTTCAGCGCGGACGCTCCATGCCGGGAGGACGTCCCTGGACGTCCTCCTGTTTACTTCCGCAATGTGCGCTCCTGAGAGCGCACATCGGGGAAGTTCTGTGCTGGCCGTGTCCCTCGGACACAGCCAGTCACAGATCGTTGTAAACGGCCAATCACAGCGGCCGTTTACAGCGCGATCGGCGTGTCCAATGGGAGATGATCTCATATGTAAACATATGAGATCATCGCTCAGCACCGCTCTCCGTCCTTACACAGACAGCGTGTGAGGAGGGAGAGATGAACGGCTGCAGTAAGTTAAAAAAAATAAAAAATAAACTAAATGTGCCATCTGTCCCCGCTGCCACCTGTCCCCGCTGCCATCTGTCCCTGCTGCCATCTGTCAGTGCCATCTGTCCCCAGTGCCATCTGTCAGTATCACCTGTCCCCAGTGCCATCTGTCAGTGTCCCCTGTCCCCAGTGCCATCTGTCAGTGTCCCCTGTCCCCAGTGCCATCTGTCAGTGCCACCTGTCCCCAGTGCCACCTGTCCCGTGCCACCTGTCCCCAGTGCCATGTATAAGTGCCATCTGTCATCAGTGCCACGTCAGTGCCACGTGTCATCAGTGCCACATAGTGCCATCTGTCATCAGTGCCATATCAGTGTCACGTGTCATCAGTGCCACATATTAGTGCCATCTGTCATCAGTGCCACGTATCAGTGCCATCTGTCATTAGTGCCACCTGTCAGTGTCACGTGCCATCTGTTATCAGTGTCACGTGTCATCAATGCCACGTATCAGTGCCATCTGTCATCAGTGTCACATATTAGTGCCATCTCTCATCAGTGCCACGTATTAGTGCCACATGATATCAGTGCCACGTATAAGTGCCATCTCTCATCAGTGCCACATATTAGTGCCATCTGTCATCAGTGCCACATATTAGTGCCATCTGTCATCAGTGCCACGTATCAGTGCCATCTGTCATTAGTGCCACCTGTCAGTGTCGCGTGCCATCTGTTATCAGTGTCACGTGTCATCAATGCCACGTATCAGTGCCATCTGTCATCAGTGTCACGTATTAGTGCCATCTCTCAGTGCCACGTATTAGTGCCACATGATATCAGTGCCATGTATAAGTGCCATCTGTCATCAGTGCCACATATTAGTGCCATCTGTCATCAGTGTCACGTGTCATCAGTGCCCCGTATTAGTGGCATCTGTTATCAGTTCTTACATCAGTGTGACGTGTAATCAGTGCCATGTATCAGTGCCATCTGTCATCAGTGTCACGTGTCATTGTCCTGGTGCTCCAGGGCCTTCAAAAGTGTAATAGGTAGTCAACAAGTTAGATGTGTAATTTATGCTCCTAGAACATGTGATGGCGCTCCCTGCATGTTGGGCCTCTCTAAGTGGCCAGGCTGTGAAAAAGTCCCACACATGTGGTATCGTAATACTCAGAAGGAGTAGCAGAATTTATTTTGGGGTGTCATTTGTGGTATACACTTGCCATGTGAGAGAAATAACCTATTACAATGACAATTTTGTGGGGGAAAATTTTTTTAAAAAATTCATTTTGCAAAGAATTGTGGGAAAAAATTACAACATCAAAAACCTCACCATGCCTCTTACTAAATACCTTGGAATGTCTACTTTCAAAAAAGGGGTCATTTGGGGGGTATTTGTACTTTCCTGGCTTGTTAGGGTCGCAAGAAATGAGATAGGCCACCAGTACATCAGATGTGATCAATTTTGTATGATTTGCACCACAGCTTGTAGACTCTCTAACTTTCACAAAGACCAAATAATATCCACTAATTTGGGTAATTTTTTACCAAAGATATGTAGCAGTATAAATTGTGGCCAAAATTTATGAAGAAAAATTTATAATTTGCTAAATTTTATCACAGAAACAAAGAAAAATGCGTTTTGTTTTCAAAATTTTCCGTCTTTTTTCATTTATAGCGCAAAAAAATAAAAAACCCAGAGGTGATCAAATACCACCAAAAGAAAGTTCTATTTGTGGTAAAAAAAAGGAAAAAAAATGTATTTGGGTACAGTGTTGCATGACTGAGTAATTGTCATTCAAAGTGTGAGAGCACCGAAAGCTGAAAATTGGTCTGGGCAGGAAGGGTGTTTTAGTGCCCAGTAAGCAAGTGGTTAAAAATGGATAAAAAAACAAGAATGTTTACAATCTACATTGATAAGAAGTCTCCTTAACACACTTCTACCACTTATATTAATATCAACATCCTGTCCTATCATAAACTATATTCAGTTAGCCCTTCTCCTTCTGGCATTTTCTTAACTGAAAACACCCCTCCCTTTGGAAATTAATCAGAATTTTCAATGCATATTTCTAGCCATCTAGTGGCAAAATACTACTAACCGCATGCACTTATCAATTTTACTGTATTGTTTAACCTATTGCAGCCATTTCATGCCATTTCATGCTCATTTCATATGTTTTAGGTGGATGTGTATGAGCTGTTAGACAGTTCCTCAGGACCCTGGAAAGGAAATCTAATCTTGTCTCGACTTCTTCCCCTGCATTCACAAGGCTGGGAGGTGTTTAATGTCACTCAAACAGTAAGTAATATCAATGTATTGCAAACTGTGCACAACATTTCAAATGATCTTGATGCTTGTACTGGCACTTTTGGTGATGACTTTTTACATTTCAATGCAGCCATGAGCATACAATCAAAGCGTTATGGGGTTTCAAAAGAGAGAACAGAGCAAAAGTATGTACTTTGAAATTATGAACTCAGGGTCTAGAAAGACCAGGAAAATAATTGATAAAAACTGATTGAAATAAATTGAAATATACCTTGCATCACCACAGAGTGGTACTGTGGATACAAATTTAGCACATGTGCCACATCCTAATTAATTGGGAATTGAAAATAGAGCATTGAACCTGGACTTTTTAGGCACACCAGTATACAATGTTAAAATGTAATTATCTTTATTACATCATTTAAAAAGAGTAGACAAAAAAGAGTAGACAAACAATTGGCTTAAAAATCACTGTAATATATACTGTCTGTATAGTAAAGTATTCACTATTCACATGTAGCGGCCATAACCCCTAGGGGTGGCCTTTACTTTTCTGGGCTTACCAATTACCTCCTCGTGGCTTGTCGGTTGTTGTCTAGGGGTTCCCAGGGTTAGTACCCAGTGACTTCAGATGCTGACACATAAAAGTCCTTTACAAGGTTTTTATTTTGCAGGGGTAACATCCAACAATAACACAGTCTCAGGTGGGAATAGAGGGCACAGGTTATAAAACTCAGGCACTTTGAACTGCTGACATCCACTGAATGTCTCTAATTAACCCAGAGAGTAGCCACTCGCAGCTGAGTGCTTCACTGCTGGATAAACCTCTAGCCAGTGATCTAGCAGCCAACATGTGATCCGGAAACGTTGTAAAGTCTCTGCCACAGACTAGATTGTAACTGAAGATAAATAGGAACCTTTCTCACAGTACCTGGATCTCTCAGCATTCTTTATTGCCGATACTGTGGGAAGTGTGGCATCTTTAGTGTCCATACAACTCAGCTCCCAGGCTCTTACTGAGCAGCCAGCTTGTTGGCCCTCCTCCGAAGAGTCCTCCCCTGGTCACTTGTACGAGTTGCCGTGTCCCTCCAATACCGAGAACACACCGGGACGCCTTTAAATCCTCCTTCAGTTACTGGGCCTCGAACTAGCCAGTTCCAAGGCTCTGGAATGGACGGATCCCCACCCCAGTCCACGAGGGCCTCTGGGGCTGGTCAGGGCGACCATGCTTGCGGGGACGGCAGACACTCCTGGGCCCGGGACCCCTCACGGGGCTGCCCCGGACTGGAGCCAGGAATCAAAGCAGCAGCCGAACCCTGAACACGCGATTTCAGCCTCTTAAATACCCCTTCCCAGACTACACAGCGGGGCCAGACGCGCCCACTGATTGGCTCCGGGAGAGATTGGTACCTAACACGCCCAACCAGGCTTGGTTCTCAGCCTGTCACAGGTGCCTCACTGCACCTATGACCAGGCGGAACTTCAGTACAGTCCAGCAAAACTGATGCCAATGTAAACCCTGTACAATTAACCCCAAGAACTCCATTACAGTTCTAGGAAAAACTAAATTTACATTGATAGCACACACTTAATAAAGTGTGGGCGCTACACATACATCAAACAATTGCACTACATAGAAAAACTAAAAACATTCTATACGGTATAATTGGTTCCAGAGTGCTTGATGTACTGTGTAGTTATGGCATACTGTATCTTGGCTAGCTGTACATGTTGCGCGCCAAGCGCTTCCTCAGGAGCTTGAAGCGGAGTTCCACCCAATTTTGAGAGGTGGTCTTAAACGAAAAGACCACCTCTCCACCCCTCGTTTCTGGATATGTAAAAAAAATGTTTTACTTTCTAACTTACCGATCCAGCCGGGCCACAGCCGAGGAAGTTACAGCCTCTTCTGGGGCAAGCCCCCCTTGTCTTCTGGGACGTGTGTGTCCCAGAAGACAAGCTGGCTATTCATAAAGCATCGCAGGACTCGCGCATGCACAGTTGGAAAACATCAGTGAATCTGCAAAGCTCCACTGCCAGTTTCCCTTAGTTGGAATGGTGGTGCCTGCACCCAATCCGATGGATGGATCAGCCTCAGGGGGCTGACATCACGGGCTCCCTGGACAGATAAGTGTCCTCATTCAAAGTCAGCAGCTACAGTGTTTGCAGACTTTAAAAAAAAAGAAAAAAAAGCAACATATATATAAATAGCTTTTACTTAAACATATACATGTCACAAAAATAGCACAGAGGTAGGTAGAAAATAGATCTCACAGATTGTAAGATCCAGTCTCCAGAGAACAATTCTGGTCTTGAAAACTTGTTAAATTTTGTAGATCAGACTTTCTTATGTCACAACCAGACAGAGTCACAGCACAGCTCTTGGGTCTCCATCAGACTTCTGTCCACCTCACTGGATTGTTGTCACTACCTACTTCTGTTACTAAGTCCTGAAAATGCTCTTCTGGTCACTTGAACGGCACCAATGTAGTGATATAATATGTTGTGGGTAGATGATTAGTAGTTATTATAAGTACTCCTCCGCAGCAACCCAATTCTTCCAGAGAGATGCACTTTATTGACTTCCAACACAGAACAAAGTCTTGTAACAGATGATAAAATCCAACAGAGTATAATTACGACAATGCTAGTAAATATCTAGAGCCCCATGTTTCCTAGACCTTGGTGCCTTAATAACCACACACCCTCTGAGCAGACTGGACGCCATGTAATATCCCCCACACACTGAATGGCTGAGCAATTTGATAGGCCATTTCCATTAAATTATTTGATCCGCTTCTGTCTTTAAGAGTGACAGATAATCACCCCAAGCTGTGAACAGCTGTAGTCATAAGCTGCCCTAATCTGCATTCTTGCATATTTACATCAACAAGTATGCACAATTAGATTAACAGATACCACCTTAACACTCTTTTGAGGTGTAGAACAGACTTGTATGGAATCCCCAATCTATATTCTTGCATATTAACATCAACAAGTATGCACAATTAGATTAACAGATACCACCTTAACACTCTTTTGAGGTGTAGAACAGAGTCTATGCGCAATTAGATTAACAGCTACAAATGTGGCCTGCCTAGAATGGACTTTTCTTAGAATGCCTACATATACAGTGGTGTGAAAAAGTATTTGCCCCCTTCCTCATTTCCTGTTCCTTTGCATGTTTGTCACACTTAAGTGTTTCGGAACATCAAACCAATTTAAACAATAGTCAAGGACAACACAAGTAAACACAAAATGCAATTTGTAAATTAAGGTGTTTATTATTAAAGGTGAAAAAAAATCCAAACCATCATGGCCCTGTGTGAAAAAGTGATTGCCCCCCTTGTTAAAACATACTATAACTGTGGTTGTCCACACCTGAGTTCAATTTCTCTAGCCACACCCAGGCCTGATTATTGCCACACCTGTTCACAATCAAGGCATCACTTAAATAGGAGCTGCTTGACACAGTAAGGTCCACCAGAAGATCCTTAAAAGCTACACATCATGCCGAGACCCAAAGAAATTCAGGAACAATTGAGAAAGAAAGTAATTGAGATCTATCAGTCTGGAAAGGGTTATAAAGCCATTTCCAAAGCTTTGGGAATCCAGCGAACCACAGTGAGAGCCATTATCCACAAATGGCGAAGACATGGAACAGTGGTGAACCTTCCCAGGAGTGTCCGGCCACCCAAAATTACCCCAAGAGCGCAGCGACGACTCATCCAAGAGGTCACAAAAGACCCCACAACAACGTCCAAGGAACTGCAGGCCTCACTTGCCTCAGTTAAGGTCAGCGTTCATGCCTCCACCATCAGGAAAAGACTGGGCAAAAATGGCCTGCATGGCAGAGTTCCAAGGAGAAAACCACTGCTGAGCAAAAAGAACATCAAAGCTCGTCTCAATTTCTCCACAACACATCTTGATGATCCCCAAGACTTTTGGGACAACATTCTGTGGACCGATGAGACAAAAGTGGAACTCTTTGGAAGGTGTGTGTCCAAGTATATCTGGCGTAGAAGGAACACTGCATTTCAGAAAAAGAACATTATACCAACAGTAAAATATGGTGGAGGTAGTGTGATGGTCTGGGGCTGTTTTGCTGCTTCAGGACCTGGAAGACTTGCCGTGATAAAAGGAACTATGAATTCTGCTGTCTACCAAGAGATCTTGAAGGAGAATGTCCGACCATCTGTTCGTGTACTCAAGCTGAAACGAACTTGGGTTCTGCAGCAGGACAATGATCCTAAACACACCAGCAAGTCCACCACCGAATGCTGAAGAAAAACAAAATGAAGACTTTGGAGTGGCCTAGCCAAAGTCCTGACCTGAATCCTATTGAGATGTTGTGGTATGACCTTAAAAAGGCCGTTCATGCTCGAAAACCCTCTAATGTAACTGAATTAGGACAATTATGCAAAGATGAGTGGGCCAAAATTCCTCCAGGACGCTGTAAAAGCCTCATTGCACGTTATCCCAAACGCTTGGTTGCAGTTGTTGCTGCTAAGGGTGGCCCAACCAGTTATTAGGTTTAGGGGGCAATCACTTTTTCACACAGGGCCATGATGGTTTGGATTTTTTTTCACCTTTAATAATAAATACCTTCATTTACAAATTGCATTTTGTGTTTACTTGTGTTGTCCTTGACTATTGTTTAAATTGGTTTGATGTTCCGAAACACTTAAGTGTGACAAACATGCAAAGGAACAGGAAATGAGGAAGGGGGCAAACACTTTTTCACACCACTGTAACACCATATATAAAATACATGCACGTACATACATATATATATATATATATATATATATATATATATATATATATATATATATATATATATATATATATATATATATAAAAACACACTACAGTAGGATATTCAGGTTGGCCAACACCCAGAGAGCCAACAGGGTGAGTACCCAATCAAGGTGGGAGAAGCAAACCAACAACTAGGAAGGAAGGAAGGAAGGATGTACTGGAAAAGGAGCAAGTACAAAGAACGGCAACAAAGCTAATAAAGGGTCTGGAGGAAGTTAGCTATGAGGAAAGGTTGCGAGCACTGATACCTGTGTTATCAGCGGGGAGCATCGATAGTTTCAAAAAACTATTAGGTAAGTACCTGAACGACCACAACATACAGGGATATACAATGTAATACTGACATATAATCACACACATAGGTTGTACTTGATGTCTTTTTTCAACCTCACCTAATGTAACTATGTAACTATGGGGGTGTTTTGCACAGAGCAGCCTCAATGCTCTTCTTCTCCTCAGGTCCCTCACCAGCACTCCTGGCCCCTCCCTCCTGCAGAGTGCCCCCACAGCAAGCATCTTGCTATGGGAGCACCCATGCCAAGCCCCTGCTCTGTGTGTCCATTAGTCACAAAGCCGTGGCTGCCCCCCTTCCGCTTCTCATTGGCTCACTGACTTTGATTGACAGCAGCGGGAGCCAATGGTGCCTGCTGCTGTGCCTCAACCATTCAGGAGGGAGAGTTCCGGACAGCCAAGTCTCTTTCGAGCAACTTGCTTGATCGAGATGGGGCTTAAGTAAGTATGGGGGGGGGGGGGGGGGGGCTGAGGGGGACTGCTGCACACAGAAGGTTTTTTATCTTAATGCATGAAATGCATTAAGTTTAAAAAATCCTTCTGCCTTTAGAACCACTTTAAAGAAAAGAAAAAACTTGTAACCTCAAAATATAATAGATATCTAAAAATAAAATACAGTATACATTTTCCTGAAATAAAAAAAAATTTAGGCAGTAACTAGAGATGGTCCGAACACCCCCTGGTTTGGTTCGAACCAGAACATGCGAACAGACAAAAAAATTGTGCTTGGGGACATGTATCAATGCAAAAAAAAAAAATGTTTACAATGTTTTTCAGGAGCAGTGAAACAATAAAGTGAAACAATAAAAATGAAATATTCCTTTAAATATCGCGCCTGTGGGTCTTAGTCTGCCTGTAAAGTGGCGCATCTGTTTGATGTGTTTTACTGTGCCACAGCATAATGACATTTCTAAAGGAAAAAATGTCATTTAAAATTGCTTGCAGCTTTAATGTATTGCTGGCTTCCTGCAATATAGATAAAAATCTATGAAAAAAAATCTATGAAAAAATTGATGTGGGTCCCCCCCCCAGTCCATACCAGCCCATTTATACAAATTATTTATATATTTCCCTTATTTTAAAAAAAAGTATCCCGTGATGTCCATCTATCTTCAATCATGCCGCCCAACAGAAAAAATAATTGAAAAAAAACCTCTGCGTCGATGGGAGGTGTCCCACCGACTGCTGTCTTTTCGCTGTGACAGCTGTTATATAGGCAAGGGCATAGCTACCCGGTGATGTAACCGAGTAACCCTGCCCTCACTGTCTTTTATGGTTTTTACTTTTTGACACTTTTTTTGGTAAATGGGTAGGGTACAATGCCCCATACCCTTTCACATAGGGGCAGTATCTGGGGGCCCCCCTGTTAAAGGGGGCTTCCAGATTCCAATAAGCCCCCTGCCCACAGACCCCCACAACCACCAGGCCAGGGTTGTGGGATCGAGGCCCTTTTACTTTGGCGTGGAGTTCCCCTAAAAACCTATACTAGACCCGAAGGGCCTGGCAGGGGGGGCGGGAACCAAGACGTTTTTTTTCTTAATTCTGTCATAGGGTTCATCTTAACCACTTCAATACACTATATTATATACTGTACACTGCACTATATACCCTGCACTCTATTATATATACTACACTGACTGCACCATATACTCTGAACAGCAGTATATATACACTATACAGACTACACTATATACTCTGCGGAAAAATTGGGCCTAATTTAAAAAATTTAAATGACATGCCCCAGTCAAACAGGTGCAGAGAAATTGGGCCTTGGGTGTTGGTGGTGCCTGAACACTGTAACTCCTCCTCACAGTTACTCTTGTTTGGCACAGGATTGAGCCCTGCTGTAAACAATTATTTAAAAAATTGAAATGACATGTCCCAGTCCACCAGGTGCAGAAAAATTGGGCCTTGTTTGTGGTGCCAGAACCCTGTTAGGCGCAGGAACGGGCCCTGCTGTAAACAATTATTTTAAAAATTGAAATTACAGGCCCCAGGCAAACAGGTGCAGAAAAATTGGGACAATATAGACATAGAAAGATCATGTGAGTCCCACTGCCTAAACTAACCAGGGGGGGGGGGTCTGAAGTAAGCCAAGTGTAAGAAAGGGATGAAAGGTGCGTGATCTAATACATTGATCAAGATGTTGCGGTTTATTCACGGAAAAATAAATCCATACAAAAAGTATCTACGTATTCAATGAATCAGGTTACAAGTATACACATTAAATTAGAAAAATAGGCATGCCCATGCAAGGGCAAGTACTAGAATTTGGCTGACACGTTTCGAGGAAAGAAACTCTCTTCATCAGAGCCTTGTGGAACGACAAGAGAGGTCTGTATAGTGTTGTGGATCAAACATACAAGGGATTGGTTGGTTGGGAGGAGTGACACATGTTAAGTGATGAGTTCTCCTATACTCCAAGTTTTTCCACATCCCACCACTCTAAATGTCATAGGGAGATGTAATTCATGTGTTCCTTGTGGCAGTTCAGAGTGTAACTGTTATGCCGCGTACACACGATCGGAATTCTCGTCGGAAAAAACTCTGACGTTTTTTCTGATGGAATTCCGACGGAATTCTGCTCAAGCTGTGTTGCCCACACACGATCACACCAAATTCCGACCGCCAAGAACGCGGTGATGTCCACCACGTACGACGAGACCATAAAAGGAAAGTTCAGCACCATGTCCGGCACCCATTGGGCTCCTTCTGCTGATCTCGTGTTTATCGCGTGTTAGTAGAAGTTTCGTTATAGACGATTCGTGCTTTTCAGACTTGTGCTTCAGATCATTCCTGCTCTACAGTTTGTGCTTGTCGGTGCATATTTGCTTATCAGTGCGTGTAGTCAGTTTGCATTTGTTTGTCTTTGCGGCCTATATATTTATATATAGTATGCTTTGATTTTCAGTGCTTATTGTCCGCTCGTTGCTTGATTTGCATTTTGTTCTTTCAGGCCTTACTGTTTATCAATGCTTTCTTTAGTCCGTTCTGACCAGCCGACCGTTTAGAAGCAATGTTGCGTGTACGTACTCGTCGTAGAGTTCGTGCTGTGCGGGGGCTTGGTGTTGGGGTTCTTACTTTGACACAAGCCCAGTCCATGAACAGGGCGAGGAGGAGTTCATGGACCAAGAATTGGTTGCTCCAGCGTGACCAATTCTCGCACATGCCTCTGCTTCGTGAGATCCGGGAGAATAATCCTGATGATTTCAGGAATTATCTAAGGATGACGGACCCCATTTTTCGCCGTCTGTTGGCTTTGCTGTCCCCTTATATTACCAGGCAGGATACCTGCATGCGGCAAGCCATCACTGCGAAGCAGAGGTTAGTTGCCATATTGAGGTACTTGGCGACAGGGAGAAGCCTTCAGGACCTCAAGTTCTCGACAGGCATCTCCCCCCAGGCTCTGGGGATCATTATTCCAGAGACCTGTTCTGCCATCATCCAGGTCCTGCAGAAGGACTATATGAGGGTAAGTTGTATTCTTTAACATCACATTCTATGTATTTACTGTTTGCTAATGTGTTGTATTTCTTTCCTCGTTCCCTAATTACCAGGATTTCAATATGCTGTAATATGCTGCAATACAGTGGTGTGAAAAAGTGTTTGCCCCCTTCCTCATTTCCTGTTCCTTTGCATGTTTGTCACACTTAAGTGTTTCGGAACATCAAACCAATTTAAACAATAGTCAAGGACAACACAAGTAAACACAAAATGCAATTTGTAAATGAAGGTGTTTATTATTAAAGGTGAAAAAAAATCCAAACCATCATGGCCCTGTGTGAAAAAGTGATTGCCCCCTAAACCTAATAACTGGTTGGGCCACCCTTAGCAGCAACAACTGCAACCAAGCGTTTGCGATAACGTGCAATGAGGCTTTTACAGCGTCCTGGAGGAATTTTGGCCCACTCATCTTTGCAGAATTGTCCTAATTCAGTTACATTAGAGGGTTTTCGAGCATGAACGGCCTTTTTTTAAGGTCATACCACAACATCTCAATAGGATTCAGGTCAGGACTTTGGCTAGGCCACTCCAAAGTCTTCATTTTGTTTTTCTTCAGCCATTCGGTGGTGGACTTGCTGGTGTGTTTAGGATCATTGTCCTGCTGCAGAACCCAAGTTCGTTTCAGCTTGAGTACACGAACAGATGGTCGGACATTCTCCTTCAGGATCTCTTGGTAGACAGCAGAATTCATAATTCCTTTTATCACGGCAAGTCTTCCAGGTCCTGAAGCAGCAAAACAGCCCCAGACCATCACACTACCACCACCATATTTTACTGTTGGTATAATGTTCTTTTTCTGAAATGCAGTGTTCCTTCTACGCCAGATATACTTGGACACACACCTTCCAAAGAGTTCCACTTTTGTCTCATTGGTCCACAGAATGTTGTCCCAAAAGTCTTGCGGATCATCAAGATGTGTTGTGGAGAAATTGAGACGAGCTTTGATGTTCTTTTTGCTCAGCAGTGGTTTTCTCCTTGGAACTCTGCCATGCAGGCCATTTTTGCCCAGTCTTTTCCTGATGGTGGAGGCATGAACGCTGACCTTAACTGAGGCAAGTGAGGCCTGCAGTTCCTTGGACGTTGTTGTGGGGTCTTTTGTGACCTCTTGGATGAGTCGTTGCTGCGCTCTTGGGGTAATTTTGGGCGGCCGGCCACTCCTGGGAAGGTTCACCACTGTTCCATGTCTTCGCCATTTGTGGATAATGGGTTTAACTGTGGTTTGCTGGATTCCCAAAGCTTTGGAAATGGCTTTATAACCCTTTCCAGACTGATAGATCTCAATTACTTTCTTTCTCAATTGTTCCTGAATTTCTTTGGGTCTCGGCATGATGTGTAGCTTTTAAGGATCTTCTGGTGGACCTTACTGTGTCAAGCAGCTCCTATTTAAGTGATGCCTTGATTGTGAACAGGTGTGGCAATAATCAGGCCTGGGTGTGGCTAGAGAAATTGAACTCAGGTGTGGACAACCACAGTTATAGTATGTTTTAACAAGGGGGGCAATCACTTTTTCACACAGGGCCATGATGGTTTGGATTTTTTTTCACCTTTAATAATAAACACCTTCATTTACAAATTGCATTTTGTGTTTACTTGTGTTGTCCTTGACTATTGTTTAAATTGGTTTGATGTTCCGAAACACTTAAGTGTGACAAACATGCAAAGGAACAGAAATGAGGAAGGGGGCAAACACTTTTTCACACCACTGTATGCTGTAATATGCTGTGCCCCTTTGTCCTCATGCATGTTGGATTTGTGTATGTTCCTTTTTTGTCCTTCATGCATATTTGCCTTCACTAACCCCCCCCCCAGCATGCTATCTGGGGCCCATATATACCTATAGTCTAGTCACTTAACAATGTATTTTGTCAGCTCCATTGTAATGCTTTACCCTAAACACCCCCTAAAATTTGTACAAATGTTATAGTTGTCCTTAAGTTCATTCAGAGTGCCTGAGGCTTTGTTTTGTGGTGCCCAAAATCTTTTGGGAACCCCCCTCCCCCAACTGCTCAGTCAGCTGATACCAATCCTCTATCTGCTGACTTTGCCAAACCCAATACACACTATACCTACGTCTTTAGTGGTCATATTTATGGATGAATTTTTCAAAGCATGTAGTGCAAGGGCCTGCCTCAATACTTTCAAATGCTACTGTTTTAATTTGTCTTCTCCTATTATTATTGTGATAGGTAATAGCAGAATCAAAAAATGTTCTTCCATTTTCCTTTTTTTTAGGCCACTTCTTCTTACCTGTCCAGTGGGCTGCCAATACTGTAATGAAGGAGGGGCTGGCCAAACTATCACACATTACTTTGTTACTCCATTACGTAGTGGAGAGGGTGGTTACCTGTCCAAAACATACCTCCTCCCTAAAATATTTCCAAGGGGCCATCAGAGGGGGGAGGTATCTGATAAGTGGACCTTATATTTTAGCCTTTAAATACTACAAGAAATGTTATACTGATGTTTGCCAACAATGTTTGTGTAGAATCTGCTTGTAATGTTTATTCTCAAATGTACTAATTATATTTTTCTTGTTTGACTCCACAGTTTCCTTCCACGCCACAGGAATGGCAGACTGTGGCCTCCCAGTTTGCCCAGCGGTGGGATTTTCCTAACTGCGGAGGGGCAATCGATGGGAAGCATGTCCACATCGTCCCACCACCCCATTTGGGGTCATACTATTTTAATTATAAGGGGTTCAATAGTATTGTGTTGATGGCGGTGGTGTCGGCGACCTATGAGTTCATATATGTGGACGTGGGGAGGAATGGCCGGATGTCGGATGGAGGAGTCTTTTGCCGGACCGAGTTCTACCGACGTCTCGAGAGTGGTGGCTTGGGATTTCCACCCCCGAAGGAGAATGTCGAGGAACTCCCATTTGTGTTTGTCGCAGATGAGGCTTTTGGTTTGGCAAACCATCTGATGAGACCATTCCCCCAGAGGACCCTCACCCCGGAGAAGAGGGTATTTAATTACCAGCTGGCCAGAGCCAGAAGAGTCGTGGAGAATGCGTTTGGTATTCTGGCCAGCCGGTTCCGCCTGTTCCAAACGGCCATTAATATGGCGGAATACAAACTTAACACCATTGTGGTAGCGTGTTGCATTTTGCACAACTTTTTAAAAATGACCAACCCCAATTATGTGGTTACACTTGGGCCTGACGCTGGACTGCAATCCCTGACGTCCCTGTTAGCGGCCCGTCCTGGCTTGCCCCCCCCCCCCCCAAAGCGCCCGAATATTTTTCGGGGAGGGGGGGGCATTGCTTTGCCAGCAGTTTTGTAATAAATTTTACCTTTATTTATCTTTAAAAATCTTGCTTTGAATTTCCTGCTTGTGTTTCTTTTTTGTGTCTCCTAGTGCACTTGTAGTGCCAAGTGGTTTGTACATTATTATCTAAACACCCATTGTCACTGTAAACACCAATTTCAACACAAAAAAATTGTATTGATCATTGAAAGAAGAAGCCACACATTGTTGAGCAAAAAATATTTTTTTTTACTCCGTACACATTCACATGTGTTTTTTTTTTTACAAAAATAACAAGTTTTGCATTTTCACCACAAAAAATTTGGGGTTACGTTACATAAACAGCCATGTTTCCAAACACAACATACACAACTCTGGAGCATTAACAAAGTTCAACGTAGAAAAACTTTTTAAGGCAAGATCACACATTACATTGTCCAAAATGTGTGGATCTTGCCTTCATAAGATGGGGTGCAGTCACCCCTGTAAAAGCCTAATTTTGAAGATGCACACAAATTGTGAGGCAAACTGGGGATTTACATCCTGATCCCATGCCTAATGTCAACATGTGTTATCTCCCATCATGGGGGATCAATGTATGTGTTTTGGGGGTGCAACCCCTTCCTCTCACTGACTTGAGTTTTGAGGAAGGGGTAGCAGGCACAAAACGCGTACATTGATATCTGTTGGATTCAATATGAACTCATGTAATATTTCTGCGATTCACTTCCTGTTTGCTGTAAGCCAGATTGCCAAAGTTGGAATGAAGCATATCAAGCTTTGTATTCAGAGGAGCAATGGCTTGGCTCAGGCCCACCTGCGGTGAAGATGGCTCCAGGCTAATAGAGACACTGCCCCTAAGTGGAGAATACAGTATGCTTCCTGGATTACCTCTTCTGGTGTTCATTGGATGCAAAGCAAATGGGATTTTCAAGGGGGGGGGGGGGATATTTGAATGAGTGAGTGTGGTAAAAGGGATTGTAGCAGAGAGCTTCTTCTCTGTGTCTGTAGGCTTGTTGAGGAAAGCATGTCTTGAGGATATCTCTCTGCTAAGCGGCCATCTTTGAGGCCTAACCATGTGGACAGTACTCTTTTCCATCAGGAGACCAGCCAGGAAGGATGTGTTAAGTAAACCATTGTATTGTAGTGTAACTGTACTGTATATCATTGTACTGTAGTCTTGCTGTATGTTATGTCATTTTGTAACCCTCTTTTAATATACGTTAGCTTTTTTATTTCCTTGGGAAATACATGAGATTTGATTATTCTTAAGCCATGTGTTTGGTTTCATAACTAAATGTATTATTGTGATACGAACAGTAGCATGCGCTCATAGTTTTAACAAGACCAATTAATCTACAGGGACTAGACAAAGGATTGATACATAGATGAGATAATACGTAGGCTGTAGTGGTATATCGGTTTCTACAATTATTATCGAATTCTACATTTGGCACCCCATAGATTTAGACGTGTAGAATATCGTTTTTCTGCACAGGATTCACAAACCCTAAGGCATTTGTTGTTTTGAGTCCCTAATCCTCAGACATCCAGAATGGGAAAATCGTCTCTAGTGTGGACAAGATTGGCGCTGGCTCTCGAATTCTGAAACCACGCTTGGATGGTCATGAAAATTCTATGAAAGATCTCATCGGTGAAACGGACGCGTGGAACCTGGTGAGAGCTGTGGCTGATATATGTATGTATGTTAAATGTTTGCGAGTTTGGCCAGGTAACAAGTCATTGCGACTGGCGAGTTAGGGATTGATCACCCTTGGGTTATATTATATAATCGGTAAAAAGGAGAAATAGTTGGGCAAGGTTTGGTTGTAGTACAAGCGGTCTATCGCATCCCAATGTTGAATATAATTAAATTTAGTAGGCCTTGTGTGCATGAACACGGGCCAAATACCCCTAGGGGTTGCTTAGGGTAAAGATAGACACTGATAGGGTATATGCAGTTCAAAAAAAATGTAGATTTATTGAAAAGGACGCATGTCAATGCATAAGATACACAAGATGTTCGATTTTTACAATATAGAGAAGCATATACAGTTTTTTGAACATGTCAACAGCATGAACATACAAAAATGTTGAGACAGAAAAAAACTTGCTTGATACATATATGATCAGGGAAATGCCAACATGTTTCGGACTTTAATCCTTTTTCAAGGCAGTTTAATATCCTTTTGTTCACATCTATAGTGTGTGAATAAATCAGAAATTAGTACATATAATAGATAGCAATAAATACAGTATTTGTATTAGGCCGTATAGACCGGTATGGTGCAATCATGTTGTAGGTATGGTACTCACATGTAGTGGTAGTTTCACAAGTTTCCACAGATGAAAACCAATGCCATTGGTATAATTGTAATAAGAATATGCATTGAACGAATCTTTGTGCAGAGTAAAAACAAAGAAGGTATTGCCATAAATTTAGGCAGCTGGCTGCAGCAGGTTCAGGCAGTTGCAAGGTCCTATACAAGAGGGGGGCTGGGAGCCCGTGTCGTGTAATTAACTGGCCAGGCAGTATGTAACTCTGTAATAAAATGAGAAGATTGTGGGGTATAAGTACAGAAAAGCATGAAAGATGGCTAAGGCCTGCAGAGATAGCCTGAGGGTACTATTACCTGAGTATTAGGGTGCCTGGTATAGGATGTCAGTAGACGCCAAGGAGTCAGCAGCATGTGTGAGCCTTTCATGGCAAGTGGTTTAAAAGTAGTGAAGTAATTGCAGTCAGCTGGATAGGATGTGCCTGTGTTGCGTAATAACAGCTGATTGGAATTAGGCTGTGTGTGGAGGGGAAGCGCCATATCGCGCTGTATGTATTCCCCAAAGGACCTCTGACGGGGCGGCGCTGGGCGTGAGCCCGCCCATAGAGGGAGGGGTCGCGTACAGCATCATGACGTCACCGGCGCGGGCATAGACTACCGCTCAGTCATGCTGCGCTCCAGATGGAACGCAAACAGGGAGGGAGAGGGATGGAAACTATCTGTCGGGAGCGGAGGGAGGCGCATGCGCACTGAAGAGTTAGCGCACGCAAACCAGGTCTTACCCGCGCCGGGCAGCAAACCTGAGACACTGCAAGCCAGTGTAGTAGAATTAAAAAAGAAGTATAGCTAGTAGGCAAGGTGTGTAGTACAAAAGTGGCAAGGAAACGAGCAAGCATGTGGTCAGCCGACAGTGTGACACAGCAACTTAGTGTTGTGACAACAGTGTCAGATGTGAAGTTTGGAAACCTAGTTTTATTAAAACATAAAAGGCATATACAGTGGAAATTACTATAGGTACCTCATGATTATATATGCACACTCAATTGCAAGTATTCATACAAGTAATTGATTATGTTGGATGCGTGTATGTGGGAAATGCGGGGTCAAAGGTCAAGTTCACAGACTCCAGATTGGAATCCCTCAAGGTATGGTTTAAAATTAAAGGCCTCGTTGAGCCCAGGAGGTAAAGTTCGCTTTGTAGTAAAGCTTTGTTATAATCCCCACCTCGATTAAGAGGTGGGATATGATCCAAAGCTTTGAATGAAATTTTGGGGATGGAGTCCTGATGGACAGTCCTACAGTGTCGTCCCAGAGGCAGGTCAGGGTCTCTTTTGTTGACACTGCAGATGTGACCATATATGCATTTCCAAAAAGGTAATTTGGTCTTTCCCACATAGAAGCATCCACATTCAAGTAAATACACTATGCCAATAGATCGACAATTAACGTAATGTTGAGGGAAAAATTGTTGACCATTTGGCAGAACATTGTGTATATTAGATTTACAGAGATATTTGCAATAGCTGCAATTACCGCATGGAAAAGTACCCCTTAATTGCTTTTGGGAAGTATTAGTAACTTTGTATTCACTGGTTGTAAGTTTGTCTCGAAGGGATGGGGCACGTCGGTAGGTAACCAAAGGGTGTGGCGGAACAAAAGGTGAGAGGGATTTATCAGTGGCAATGATATGCCAATGTTTGGAGAGTATTTGTGTGATTTGATTGTGTTGTTGACAGTAATTAGTTATAATTCTCAAAGGGGGGTTAGTTGGTGTAGAAATTTTAGTAGAGAGTAATGTAGAGCGTGGTTGAGATTTGGCTTTTTTGTATGCGTCTTTAAGGACGCTATTTTTGTAACCCCGTGCTCGTAATCTGTTACGTAAGGTGGAGGCCTCGTGTTCAAAGGAGGTATCCGTCGAGCAGTTTCGTCGGGCACGGAGATATTGGGCAAATGGGATCGAATTAAGTAACGGCTGTGGGTGAAAGCTAGAAGCAGCCAGAATTGTATTGCCAGCTGTTGGTTTTCGGAACAGGTGGCTCTGGAGATGCCCATCTTGATCCTTGTTAAGTGTAAGGTCAAGAAAGGAAATGAAGGTAGTACTATATGTCATGGTAAATTTTGAATTTAAAGAGTTGGAGGTATTTAGGAATGAAAGAAATTGATGTAAAGTGTCAGTTGGACCATGCCACAAAATTAGGATATCGTCAATGTAGCGACGAAAATTCGCTATGTGTTTGGTATAGATGCTGGCAGCATCGTCAAGAAAAAGTTTACGTTCCCACTCCCCCAGGTACAGGTTCGCGTACGCCGGTGCGCAACATGTGCCCATGGCGACGCCCTGTACCTGGAGGTAGTGGGATCCGTTAAATGAAAAAAAATTGGGAGTAAGTATAAATTTAAGAGCTCTAATGATAAATATCGATAGGTCAGGAGGTTAAATGTTAGTGGTGGATAGTATGTGTTGAATGGCCAGTAGTCCCAGAGAGTGGGGTATAGAACTGTATAGGGCCTCCACGTCGATGGCGATGAGAATAGTGTCGGCATCGACATGGAGGTCCGATAGACCTTGAAGTAGATGTGTGGTATCACGTATATATGAAGGTAAGGCCCGTACTAAAGGCTGGAGTAGTTTGTCAACATATCGACTGAGGTTGTCAGTAAGGCAACCACGTCCGGAGACAATCGGTCTACCTGGTGGTCTGGGCAAGTTTTTATGCACCTTTGTTAGTGCATAAAATGTGGCCTCTCTGGGAAATTTGGTCCTAATGTAGTCAGTAGTGGACTTATCGATGGTGCCTTGTCTAGAGGCATCATCGATAAGTGTATAGAACTCTTGTTGAAAAGATTTAATTTGTACGCTTGGAATTATCATGTACCACTCATGGTTACGTAATATATTTAAACACATTTCAACATAGTCCAGTCTGTCTAGAATTACTATATTCCCACCCTTGTCCGCTGGTTTGATTATAATTGACGGGTTCATTTTGAGATTTTGTAGGGCGAGGTGTTGATTGTAAGAGAAATTTTTAATTTTAGAATGAGCAGGGAAAATTTTCAAGTTGCGAATATCGTGGGTCACTGATTGTAAAAAAAGTGCTGCACGAGGATTGGTGCTGGGAGGTGGAAAAAAATTAGATTTTTTCTTTAGGGTAACTGGGTGATGAGTGTGTGGAGGATGACTGAAACCGTCATCTTCAAGATTGTCTAGGATGTTGTCTAGATCGATAGTGTCGATCAAATCTAAAGGATCATTCTCTTCAAGAAGCTCAATGAGCTGCTGGAGAGCAGTGGTTTCTGTGGCAGTGTGTATAGCTGTGTCAGAAAAAGGATTGGGAGTGTACATACTGTGTAATAGTAATTTGCGAATGAACAAATGTATGTCTTTAATCGCGGTAAATTTATCAAGCTGTGATACTGGGCAGAAGGTGAGTCCTTTTTCAAGGACAGAAATTTCGTGACAAGTGTATGCGAAGATAAATTGATAATATTGCATGAAGGTGATTTTAACGTGTGAGTTTCTTGGGTTTTAGATTTTGTGACGTGTGTTGTTGTTGAATCTGTTGCGATGTCCGCATTTTGTCAAAAAAATCTGTATTGTGAGATACAGAAAGTAAGGAGTGAGATCTAGATGTCTTGGCAAGTGAGGGAGCCGCCGGCGAGTACCTGGTGGGGGAGTTCCCTCCATGTCAGACACATCATCACTAGAAAAATTAGGTGTACGACCTCTTTTGGGTTTACGGGAGCCCAAAGGGAGGTTAGGTTTGTGGGGAATGCACCAATCCTCGTGCAGCACTTTTTTTACAATCAGTGACCCACGATATTCGCAACTTGAAAATTTTCCCTGCTCATTCTAAAATTAAAAATGTCTCTTACAATCAACACCTCGCCCTACAAAATCTCAAAATGAACCCGTCAATTATAATCAAACCAGCGGACAAGGGTGGGAATATAGTAATTCTAGACAGACTGGACTATGTTGAAATGTGTTTAAATATATTACGTAACCATGAGTGGTACATGATAATTCTAAGCGTACAAATTAAATCTTTTCAACAAGAGTTCTATACACTTATCGATGATGCCTCTAGACAAGGCACCATCGATAAGTCCACTACTGACTACATTAGGACCAAATTTCCCAGAGAGGCCACATTTTACGCACTACCAAAGATGCATAAAAACTTGCCCAGACCACCAGGTAGACCGATTGTCTCCGGACGTGGTTGCCTTACTGACAACCTCAGTCGATATGTCGACAAACTACTCCAGCCTTTAGTACGGCCTTACCTTCATATATACGTGATACCACACATCTACTTCAAGGTCTATCGGACCTCCATGTCGATGCCGACACTATTCTCGTCGCCATCGATGTGGAGGCCCTATACAGTTCTATACCCCACTCTCTGGGACTACTGGCCACATACTATCCACCACTAACATTTATCCTCCTGACCTATCGATATTTATCATTAGAGCTCTTAAATTTATACTTACTCACAATTTTTTTTCATTTAACGGATCCCACTACCTCCAGGTACAGGGCGTCGCCATGGGCACATGTTGCGCACCGGCGTACGCGAACCTGTACCTGGGGGAGTGGGAACGTAAACTTTTTCTTGACGATGCTGCCAGCATCTATACCAAACACATAGCGACTTTTCGTCGCTACATTGACGATATCCTAATTTTGTGGCATGGTCCTACTGACACTTTACATCAATTTCTTTCATTCCTAAATTCCTCCAACTCTTTAAATTTAAAATTTACCATGACATATAGTACTACCTCCATTTCCTTTCTTGACCTTAAACTTAACAAGGATCAAGATGGGCATCTCCAGAGCCACCTGTTCCGAAAACCAACAGCTGGCAATACAATTCTGGCTGCTTCTAGCTTTCACCCACAGCCATTACTTAATTCGATCCCATTTGCCCAATATCTCTGTGCCCGACGAAACTGCTCGACTGATACCTCCTTTGAACACGAGGCCTCCACCTTACGTAACAGATTACGAGCACGGGGTTACAAAAATAGCGTCCTTAAAGACGCATACAAAAAAGCCAAATCTCAACCACGCTCTACATTACTCTCTACTAAAATTTCTACACCAACTAACCCCCCTTTGAGAATTATAACTAATTACTGTCAACAACACAATCAAATCTCTCAAATACTCTCCAAACATTGGCATATCATTGCCACTGATAAATCCCTCTCACCTTTTGTTCCGCCACACCCTTTGGTTACCTACCGACGTGCCCCATCCCTTCGAGACAAACTTACAACCAGTGAATACAAAGTTACTAATAGGTCCCAAAAGCAATTAAGGGGTACTTTTCCATGCAGTAATTGCAGCTATTGCAAATATCTCTGTAAATCTAATATACACAATGTTCTGCCAAATGGTCAACAATTTTTCCCTCAACATTACGTTAATTGTCGATCTATTGGCATAGTGTATTTACTTGAATGTGAATGTGGATGCTTCTATGTGGGAAAGACCAAATTACCTTTTTGGAAACGCATATATGGTCACATCTGCAGTGTCAACAAAAGAGACCCTGACCTGCCTCTGGGACGACACTGTAGGACTGTCCATCAGGACTCCATCCCCAAAATTTCATTCAAAGCTTTGGATCATATCCCACCTCCTAATCGAGGTGGGGATTATAACAAAGCTTTACTACAAAGCGAACTTAGATGGATTTTCCATTTAAACGCTACTTTACCTCCTGGGCTCAACGAGGCCTTTAATTTTAAACCATACCTTGAGGGATTCCAATCTGGAGTCTGTGAACTTGACCTTTGACCCCGCATTTCCCACATACACGCATCCAACATAATCAATTACTTGTATGAAAACTTGCAATTGAGTGTGCATATATAATCATGAGGTACCTACCTATTGTCATTTCCACTGTATATGCCTTTTATGTTTTAATAAAACTAGGTTTCCAAACTTCACATCTGACACTGTTGTCACAACACTAAGTTGCTGTGTCACACTGTCGGCTGACCACATGCTTGCTTGTTTCCTTGCCACTTTTGTACTACACACCTTGCCTACTAACTATACATCTTTTTTAATTCTACTACACTGGCTTGCAGTGTCTCAGGTTTGCTGCCCGGCGCGGGTAAGACCTGGTTCGCGTGCGCTAACTCTTCAGTGCGCATGCGCCTCCCCCCGCTCCCGACAGATAGTTTCCATCCCTCTGCCTCCCTGTTTGCGTTCCATCTGGAGCGCAGCATGACTGAGCGGTAGTCTATGCCCGCGCCGGTGACGTCACGACGCTGTACGCGACCCCTCCCTCTATGGGCGGGCTCGCGCCCAGCGCCGCCCCGCCAGAGGTCCTTTGGGGAATACATACAGCGCGATATGGCGCTTCCCCTCCACACACAGCCTAATTCCAATCAGCTGTTTTTACGCAACACAGGCGCATCCTATCCAGCTGACTGCAATTACTTCACTACTTTTAAACCACTTGCCATGAAAGGCTCACACATGCTGCTGACTCCTTGGCGTCTACTGACATCCTATACCAGGCACCCTAATACTCAGGTAATAGTACCCTCAGGCTATCTCTTCAGGCCTTAGCCATCTTTAATGCTTTTCTGTACTTATACCCCACAATCTTCTCATTTTATTACAGAGTTACATACTGCCTGGCCAGTTAATTACAAGACACGGGCTCCCAGCCCCCCTCTTGTATAGAACCTTGCAACTGCCTGAACCTGCTGCAACCAGCTGCCTATATTTATGGCAATACCTTCTTTGTTTTTACTCTGCACAAAGATTCGTTCAATGCATATTCTTATTACAATTATACCAATGGCATTGGTTTTCATCTGTGGCGACTTGTGAAACTAGCACTACATGTGAGTACCATACCTACAACATGATTGCACCATACCGGTCTATACGGCCTAATACAAATACTGTATTTATTGCTATCTATTATATGTACTAATTTCTGATTTATTCACACACTATAGATGTGAACAAAAGGATATTAAACTGCCTTGAAAAAGGATTAAAGTCCGAAACATGTTGGCATTTCCCTGATCATATATGTATCAAGCAAGTTTTTTCTGTCTCAACATTTTTGTATGTTCATGCTGTTGACATGTTCAAAAAACTATATATGCTTCTCTATATTGTAAAAATCGAACATCTTGTGTATCTTATGCATTGACATGCGTCCTTTTCAATAAATCTACACTTTTTTTGAACTGCCTATACCCTATCAGTGTCTATCTTTACCCTAAGCATCCCCTAGGGGTATTTGGCCCGTGTTCATGCACACAAGGCCTACTAAATTTAATTATATAATCGGTAAATTGACAGGACAAACCACTGAGCACTGAGGAAAAAGGGGGAATATATGTTTTTATTTTAGTTTTTTTACATATTTTTATTTTAATTTTTTTTTTATATTTTTTTATTATTATTAGTTAATTACCCCACGTGAGAGTGACATAGCTCTCTGTTCCAATAGGAGTTCAATGTGGCCTGCAATTTGAGAGAGGAGAACATTAAAGTGTGCTCTCTGGAAGAAATTCGGAGTTAAACGGATTTTTATATTTTTTTTTTTTGTAGGCTTTTGTGGGACTACAAGCTAGCTTGCAAGCTAAACCTTTGAATAGCCTTATCTGTTTATCTGTGTTGCATTGTAACCAAAAACAAGTTTCACAGCTCCAGTGTAGAGGGCTTGCTAATTAGCATATCAATGGAAGCCATCAAACTGTTCATGGCTAAACATGGGGCTATTAGATTACAGTCTACACAAGAAAGTGGGTTGACACAACAATTCAGTGAGCGTTTGAGGCAATGTAATACATATAACAGTCTCATAAGTAATAAATCAAAAAAAGGCAGGAAACAGAGGTTAGCAAATTTGGTGGGCATGCTGGTCAAAATGAGAGATATTTCTGAACGGAAAGAATTAGAATGGGTAGCTGAAAGAAAGCAACTACAAAAGTATAACAAAAGATATATTAATTAGGGTTGAAAACGCAGACGCACAAGCGCGTAGTCAGATTGAACAATTAGTGACAGAAAAAGGCGAATTGGAACAGAGATTAGGTGAATTAGGGGAAACGTGTGAGTTAAGAGAAGGTTGCATCGCCTATTTGAATAGAAGGGAGGCTGAAAATTTGCAGGTTATCACACTGCTTAAGGAGGAATTACAGGGTGCACAGGCAGCCATAATGGATTTATCCTCCAAACATGCAATAGCCGAATGTGCAATGGTGGAGGTACCCTCCGCACATGCTCAGTGTACAAAAATAGAAGTGGAACATGAAGAAAACCCGTATACTATTGTTGCTGCAAATCATATCACTATGATGGGAATCAATGTTGGAGACGTAAATACAAACGTGATAACTGCGCTTGAAATTGATTCAGGAGTTGAAATGGAAACCTCTGATGACTCCTCAGACGACGAAAGTGTAAAGTCTGTTCAGTCAAATCGCAGTAATATGATCCAGCAATGTGAATTTCCAGCACCAGATGTTAAAAAAAGGGCCTATGCAGGGAAACCAGAGCTAAAATGTTGTTTGTGTAAAAGGGGAGGTCACATCGCAAAGTATTGTTGGGCGAATAACGATATCAAAAGAAGATCATACCCGAAAACGACCCCAAGGCATTATGAATGTTATTCGGCCAGGTGGCGTAGCAATCCAAAGCATGGAGCCCATAGTAAGCAAACCCAGTTCCCCGTTAAGACCCAATTACGGAGTCTACAAACTGAAAAGCAATATGTAGGACAGTTGCATAAAATCAAAATGGAGGTAGCCGCATGGTTATTCAAACATAGCACTGGGGGAAGCAATGTTAGCAGCACTTAGTCAGTTGCAAGTATGTTAAAAATACTCTGATCAAAGTTTCCTTTCTATGAATAAGGTTTGATGTGAGTTTCAGATTTGGAATAAGATAGAGGACCTTGATATATAGTTTTATTATTTTCAAGGATGAGCCTCTGAATTGAATAACTCTGTTATGATTATTTTTTTTCCTCTTATTTTTTAAGTATTTTTTGTAATTTTTTATAAGATTTAATACTTTATTCATTTTTTTTAATTTTTTATTTTAATTTTTTTTATTATTAATTTTTCTTTTTATATTTAAAATTTTTATTTATTTTTGTAATTTTTTTTTTGTAATTTTTTTTTTAGTTTTTAATGTTTGTAATTTTTTTTTTTTTAGTTTAGTTGTTTATTCTACCATTCCGGCTTGTAGGTGATCCCCTAGCAGTACAATTAATGGGAAAAGGCTTGGGGCACTTAAAGTCAATTGTCATGATAATCGTGTTTAATCATTGTCTTTGTGTTCCTTTTCCAGAAACCAGGGAAGAGGTTTGGATACTAAACATTTGTGTTTTGTTTGCAGGTCCATCAAAGTGAGACCAACACGTTTTAGGTTATTGTAAATGCATAATAGTACCATGAGCTCATTAATTAGTAATTGTTTGCAAACAATGACAACATTTAAACAATAGTCTGACATTAATGCACTAAAGAGTTACAAATGAGGTAGCAAATGTTGTGATGGAGGTAAAAAAAAATAAAAAATGTTGTTTGTGTTATTTTTCCCATTAACTAATTATCTTTCAGATCAAAGGAGCATGCACTCTTCTCCACGGATGTCTTTAACTAAAAGTTGAGTGTTTATCATTGTTTTATGGTGGTTGTCTTGTCATGTTGTTCTTGGGTGATAATGGCCAGATTTTTATTTTTTGGTACTTGTTGAGTCATCTATTTTAGTTTTATTTATTTTTTTTGTTCAGGTGGGACATTAGTATGTTTAGTCCACCTGAAAGGGGAGTTGGTGCATAGATCGTAAGATAAAGATAAATGCATTGGTTGTTTTTTTTTTGCGTTTTTAAATTGAGAATTTTTGAGAAACAACAGTGACGTTCGTTTTTGAAATTTTTGATCATACCAT
This sequence comes from Lithobates sylvaticus, assembly GCA_028564925.1. NCBI lineage: Eukaryota > Metazoa > Chordata > Amphibia > Anura > Ranidae > Lithobates > Lithobates sylvaticus. Next base: position 183,748,567 of record CM053036.1, read on the forward strand.
GGGGATCCATTTTAGAGTGGGTTCTGCCTAAAGAGGTCATGGTTGTTTTGATAGTTTGGTCAAGTTGAAGAAGCCAGGAATACTAAGTTCCTGGGTTCCAAGGAGGGAAATAGGAGTAAATATAGTAAGCGAGCAAATATTATGGATAAGAATTTGATTCTGCTCTTGTTTTTCAATTCCAGAATCCTGGTGGAGCGAGATTGGAAAGGTTCTGGAAAATGGATGACAGATGATCATCTGGTTGTCAGTTTGTCTGTGCCATACCACGCCCCAAATTTATTCTAATAAACATCAGGAGAGACGGGACAAACAAAAATATTCACTTTAATACTTATTCTTTTCCTATGGACGATCTGGTGCTGAATCTGAAAGACTGTGCCTATCAATAAGACTTGAAACATTTTTTTTGCTGGACTCTCTCCTGATGAATGCAAACGTGTTATTAATATACGTACAATGGGTTGGAGGTTGGGGGAAGGAATATAACACATCCAATCCATCAGAACATGAAAATGTAAAATATAAAGAAAAAAGTTTTTGGGCAGAGTTTGGTAGAGTATATGGGTGGTCTATCGCATCCCAATATCATGAATACAACAAAACATTGTAGGCCTAGTGTGCATATACACAGCCAGATACCCCTAGGGGATGCTTGAGGTAATGATAGACACTGAATAGGTATATGCAGTTCAAAAAATTGTGTGAATTTATTGTTGGAGACACATATCAATGCATATGATATAGAATACAAAATGTTCAAACATCAAGGCATACAAAATGGCATATAGGTTTAAATATGTCACAGCATGAACATATAATGTTGGGACAAGGAAAACTTGCATTATGTGTATATTTTCAGGAGAACGCCGACATGTTTCGGACCTTAGTCCTTTTTCAAGGCAGTTTAATATCCTTTTCTTTCACCTCTATGGTGTGTGAATAAATAAATATTAGTACATGGAATTACAACAGTAATTCCTGTTTTGTTTGCCATATAGAGCAGTACGGTAGGGTATTGTTGTGGGTATGGTACTCACATGCAGTTGATTGGAAGGGTGCCAGATAAGGTAAGAGGCCAAGATATGGGCTCAAATAGATGGTATATACACTGGTGTGGTCTCTGTGCAGGGTAAAAGCAAAGTAGGCGTTGCCATGTGGCTAGGCGACAGGCTGTGAGAAGTTCAGGCAGTTGCAAGGTCCTGGACAAGGAACAGGCTGTAAGCCCGTATCTTGTAAACGTATTGCCATGCGATGTATAAGGCTAGGGTAGATTAGAGAATAAGAATGTAAGTCAATAGCAACATGGCATAACGGCCATGTAGGTAGAAAAAATAGTGTGTAAGTATATTACCTGAATCTCAAGGTGCCTGGAGAGGGTTATCAGTAAACGCCAACAGGTAGACAGCATGTGTGAGACCTCCATGGCGGGCAATTTAAATGAGGTAAAGAAATTGCTATCAGCTGTGTGTGTGCGCATCATTGAAGGTGCGTCAAAGTAGCTGAATTGGGGTTGGCTAGGGAGCAGAGGGAAGCAGCCACTCACGCTGCTTGTGTTCCCCCATAGGACCTCTGACGAGGCGGCGCTGGGCGTGGGCACGCCTAGGTTGGGCGGGGTAGCGTCCAGCGTCGTGACGTCACCGACACGGACAGGAAGTTCGACCAGTCCGTTCGCGCTGCAAGCTGGAGCGCAAACAGGAAGGCAGGTGGATGGAAAGTGCCTAGTGGGAACTGGAGACGGCGCATGCGCCCTATGAAATTGGGCGCGTGCGCACTGTCTTACCCGCGCCGGGCAGCCTAACCCCGCCCAACCTAGGCGTGCCCGCGCCCAGCGCCGCCTCGTCAGAGGTCCTATGGGGGAACACAAGCAGCGTGAGTGGCTGCTTCCCTCTGCTCCCTAGCCAACCCCAATTCAGCTACTTTGACGCACCTTCAATGATGCGCACACACACAGCTGATAGCAATTTCTTTACCTCATTTAAATTGCCCGCCATGGAGGTCTCACACATGCTGTCTACCTGTTGGCGTTTACTGATATCCCTCTCCAGACACCTTGAGATTCAGGTAATCAGCATCATTGAAGGTGCGTCAAAGTAGCTGAATTGGGGTTGGCTAGGGAGCAGAGGGAAGCAGCCACTCACGCTGCTTGTGTTCCCCCATAGGACCTCTGACGAGGACTGTTCTATAGGTACTGGTTCGGAAACACATGTTGGGGACAAAACAGTTATGGACTGTTCAATAGGAGCCGTGTCTGAAGAAGGGTGGTATGCGACTTTTAGTCGCTAAGCGGGATATGTTGGATTCAATATGAACGAATGTAATATTTCTGCGATTCACTTCCTGTTTGCTGTAAGCCAGATTGCCAAAGTTGGAATGAAGCATATCAAGCTTTGTATTCAGAGGAGCAATGGCTTGGCTCAGGCCCACCTGCGGTGAAGATGGCTCCAGGCTAATAGAGACACTGCCCCTAAGTGGAGAATACAGTATGCTTCCTGGATTGAAAGTGAACAGTGAGTAAAGGTGAGTCTCTCGCGCTACTATGAGTAGATAAGTGGGTCAACTTATATCGTAAGTAAGATATTTGCAGCAAAGTGAATAGTGTTTACAAAGGCACTTATAGAGAATAGATGTATAATGAAACTTTGCGCAAACTGTATATAGATAAATAAGCAAAGGGTTAAATGAGCAAAGGGTTAAAATATCACCGAGGCATCCTGAGCGCCTACTCGCGTCCTCCTCTGTGTGTATCTGCCTACGGCCACTCCCTACGCGTTACGACGCGGTCACGTGTCTTCATCTGACACGTGACCGCGTCGTAATGCGTAGGGAGTGGCCGTAGGCAGATACACACAGAGGAGGATGCGAGTAGGCGCTCAGGACGCCTCAGTGATATTTTAACCCTTTGCTCATTTTAAATAGTTTTAATGTACGGATCCATTTCTTATGTATAATAAATTGGTACCTTTTAAAACGAACATACTACACTAGTGGAGGCCCCTCTTTTCTCCTTTCCCCTATTCTGGCATGCTGCTGTGCTGAGACACAAAGCATTTTAGGTCTGAATCTCTGAGGCTATTAAAGGAGAAGGACTAGGCTGGACCCCACAGGAGAACACTCTGATCCCTGTTACCTACCCTGGGGCTTATTTGGATACCCCTAAAAGGCTGATCTTTATCTTCCTAGAGGTAAGAGTTCTGGGAGACCAGAAAAGGATTAACCCCGTAAAACAGACGAATACCAGCGTGAATACAGCTACATATCAGCAACATAGAAAAACCTATTTACACATATAGAAATACCTGCGGAAATTTTCACTTTGCTCCATTAAGAGCCACTAGTTTCCATTTTCTACACATAGTGGATTGGCCCATTTGGAATTATTTCCACGATATCAGGATATTTCACGTATATGTGATTACTCTTTATCTGGATATTTGCGATATATTTTTATCCTTTGGACGCTTTTTTTATTCGTACTTTTTACCTATTTACATATTTTTTTACTCATTTACCTGCTTCACTGCAACTTATCATCTTATTATTGGATATTTCTAACACAAGATTTTATTGCTATCCTATTTTTATTATTTAACCATTTAATGGTCTTATCACAAGATTCTTTATTATCACTATTTTTGATCACAGGATTCCTTTGTATTTACCTTTATCACATGATATAGTGTTTTTTATCACAGGATACATTATATTCCTAGCACTTCATTATTTATTATTGATGTGCATGAAATATTTTTCTATCATTTGATTTGAGATATATTGTTATCCAATCTTATTTATTAATTCATTATTTCTTTACGTCACTCATCATTTGATTTGAGATATTACTGTTGTCCAATCACGTTTATGAATTATTTATTTATTAATTAATTCATTTTTTATTGATTTATCAATTTTTTATGTCACTCATTCACTTTATATGCACTTCTCCTTGCATACTTGGCACGTATTTCCCTTCAGACCATAGCGTGCACCTATTGGTCCCAGATACTTACCTTACCTTAGACTAGCTACCTTTGAAGGACCTAGCCACTCTTTACCTTCCCATTTATTTATCTATATACAGTTTGCGCGAAGTTTCATTATACATCTATGCTTCCTGGATTACCTCTTCTGGTGTTCATTGGGATTGGCAAGGGGGGAGATTTGAATGAGTGAGTGTGGTAAAAGGGATTGTAGCAGAGAGATTTTTCTCTGTGTCTGTAGGCTTGTTGAGGAAAGCATGTCTTGAGGATATCTCTCTGCTAAGTGGCCATCTTTGAGGCCTAACCGTGTGGACAGTACTCTTTTCCATCAGGAGACCAGCCAGGAAGGATGTGTTAAGTACTGTAACTGTACTGTATATCATTGTACTGTAGTCTTGCTGTATGTTATGTAATTGTGTAACCCCCTTTTAATACACGTTAGCTTTCTTATTTCCTTGGGAAATAAATGAGATTTGATTATTCTTCCTGTTCAAGATTTTTATTTCACATACAAGAACAACAATACAGAATAAAAAGAAAGACAAAACGATATAGTGCATTTACATTCATATATGGGATATCGTAGCAATCAAACAACATGGATAAAAGTGTGAGTATCTTGTGGTCTCAAGTATGAGATAGGAACTTATGATAGAAGAACACTATAGGAAAGACCTATATAATAACCTTGTATGTACGAGAACAGTGTCTCTGAACCTTACCTAGGAGCTGTAAAATCATGCCTCCAGACAACTCTACCACCCCAAATGGGTTCAAACTGTAGTAGAGTGGGGGCAATTAGGGGAAATAGGTATTTTGCTAACTAAGGTTGTAGGCAAAGTATATAAGATAAAGAAAGAATTCGTAAATAACAACGTAAATGTGTTGAGACACAAAATATGTTCATATCTTTAGTAATTACCATGTTCCTATATATATAAGTAATCTGTTTGAAGAACAACCATACTTGTTACAGAAAGAATTGTATGATGTCACAATGAGAAAGTCCCATATGCATATTTCATGACCAAAAAAAAAAAAGGGGGAGGGAGAGAAATAAAGGGGAAGAAGGAAAGAAGGGAAGAGTCTCTCCAGGTGGTGGTTTGCATAGTAAGTAGCTCGCTGAAGAAGTAAGGTGTTGAAATGAACTGATACATTATTGAGGTAACAGTAATGACTGGTCAAAGTCAGGTGGAAAATAATGTTTTACCCAAGGTTGCTAAATCTGCGTGAATTTATTAATTCTATTGTCTTCAATAGCCAACATTTTAGCGTGGGTTAAAGCTTTATTCATTCTGTGTTTGGCTTCTGCTACTATTAATGTTTTGGATTTCCAGGCTTTAGCTATGGTCTGTTTAGCTGCAGTACTATACTGAAGAAATAATTTAAATTGGGAATGTGTTAGTGATGGTGGTTTCAAGTTGAGAAGAGCCATAGCTGGATCGGGAGGAATAGTGCATTCCAGAGCTTTAGAAGCCATATCGAAAATACTGGCCCAGAATTCTTGGACTACCGGACACTGCCACCATATGTGGAAGTGAGTACCTGGGGAAGGGCATCCTCTAAAGCAGTTGTTAGGGTATGTTGGGATGAATTTAGCGATTCTGGCAGGCACCAGATACCATCTAGCTAGGACTTTAAAGTTAGTTTCCAAAGCAAAGCTATTCGGAGATGAACTTTTAGTAGCTATCCATATATTAGACCAGTCATTAGTGTTAAAAACACGATTCATATCTAAGGCCCATTTGTCAGTATAGGAGGGTAATATATCATTAGGAAGAGCAGTAAGTTGATGATATAACAAAGATATTAAACCTCTAATATGAGGATCGCTTTTGCAAATACGTTCAAATTGAGTCATTTGATTGAGCATAGAACCAGTCATGAGAAGAGGAGTATAAAAAAATTTAATTTGTAGGTATCGGAAGATTTCAGATCTTGGAAGCCCATAGTCATCACATAGTATTGGGAATTCTAGAATATTAGCATTATTACACACTTGGTGAAGTCGGGTTAAGTTTGAAATAGACCAGGCAGAGAATGACTTCGGGTATTTCCAGGCCGGGTAAAAGGCTGGATTGCCGAGGAATGAAAGAAGAGGATTGTGTGTAGATTGAAGGTTATTAGGTTTACTAAATTTGTCCCAAATAAGTAAGGAGTGTTTGGTAATGGGATTAGATATATGCTCTCTATCAGTGGGATGAATCCATAAAATATTGGCAAGAGATATAGGATTACAGTCAACGGATTCAACAAGCACCCAAAGGGGTGTTTCAACTGTAGAATGGTATTTTGGGAGAAGTGAGAGTTGTGCTGCAGAATAATAAGAGGCGAAGTTTGGTAAACCTAATCCTCCCTTCAATTTACTAAGGTATAACGTGGTCTTTGGTATCCGTGGTTTGGTTTTTCCCCAAATAAAGGCTAAGACTCTACGTTGTATGATCCTGAGGAAGTATGCTGGTAATGGGATGGGTAAAACCCTGAACAAATATAAGAATTTCGGTAAAATCAACATTTTTATAGCATTTATTTGTCCCAACCAAGACAGTGGAAGGAAAGACCATTGTTTCATATAATTAGTGACTTGTTTAAGTAGTGGGAGATAGTTTGCCCTAAACAAGTCTTTAACCACTTCAGCCCCGGACCAATTGGCAGACAAAGGACCAGGCCCCTTTTTGCGATTCGGCACTGCGTCGATTTAACTGACAATTGCTTGGTCGTGCGACGTGGCTCCCAAACAAAATTGGCATCCTTTTTTTCCCACAAATAGAGCTTTCTTTTGGTGGTATTTGATCACCTCTGCGGTTTTTATTTTTTGCGCTATAAACAATAATAGAGCGACAATTTTGAAAAAAATGCAATATTTTTTACTTTTTGCTATAATAAATTTCCCCAAAAAATATATAAAAAAACATTTTTTTCCTCAGTTTAGGCCGATACGTATTCTTCTACATATTTTTGGTAAAAAAAAATGGCAATTAGCGATTATTGATTGGTTTGCGCAAAAGTTATAGCGTTTACAAAATAGGGGATAGTTTTATAGCATTTTTATTAATATTTTTTTTTTTACTAGTAATGGCGGCGATCAGCGATTTTTATTGTGACTGCGACATTATGGCGGACACATCGGACATTTTTGACACATTTTTGCGACCATTGTCATTTATACAGAAATCAGTGCTATTTAAATAGCACTGATTCCTATGTAAATGACAGTGGCAGCAAAGGAGTTAACCACTAGGGGGGCGGGGAGGAGTTAGTGTGACGTGTTGTGTGTTTTTTTACAGTAGGGGGCATGGCTGACGTCTGACGTCAGTGATCGGCTGTTCCTGATGACCCGAAACAGCAGATCACTGACAGGCAGAGTAGGAAGCGCGGGGAGAGGTTTGTTTGCACATACCTCTCCCCGTTCTTCAGCTCTGTGACCCGATCGCGGGCGCGCGACCCCACGGCTAGGCAATTAGCCTGCCCGTGCCCTTCTGAGGACGTAAATATACAGTGGGCGGTCGGGAAGTGGTTAAGTGTAGTTGTAAGTTGAACACCTAAATAAGGTAATTGAGTAGTAACCCAGTGAAACGGTAAGGTGGATTGGAAATGCAAGAGATCGTTTTGTTCCAAAGAGATATTGAGGATGTTAGATTTTGTGGGGTTGATTTTGAGTCCGGAGACTGTAGCAAATTTATCTAAGGTATTCAGCAGATTTGGAGCAGATATGTGTGGGTGGGATAAAAAAATAAGGATATCATCAGCAAAAAGACATAATTTATGTTGGTAACCACCTAATTCGATACCTTTAATATCTGAATTTGATCTGATTAATTGTGCCAATGGTTCAATAAGGAGGGCAAAAAGTAGGGGGGATAAGGGACAGCCCTGTCTAGTACCTCTACAGATATTCATCATGGCAGATTTATAACCAGAGTATTTAATGTATGCTTTTGGATGATCATATAATGATGAAATCCATTTTAGAAAATGATCTCCAAAACCCCACTTTTGGAGCATGTATTGCATATATGGCCAGGTGACAGAATCAAACGCCTTTCGGATATCTAGGGATATGAGGCATGACGGGATACGTCTAGACTTAGCCGCATGCATGAGTAAAAGAGCGCGTCTGATGTTGTCGCCTGCTTGTCTCTTAGGCATGAAGCCAGTTTGATCTCGGTGTATTAACCACTTGCCGACCGCCCCCTGTATATATACGTCGGCAGAATGGCACGTACAGGCAGAACCACGTACCTGTACGTGCCATTCTTCAGGCGCGTGGGGGGTCCGATCGGACCCCCCCGGCCGGCGGGGACGGTCGGGATCGCTTCAGGAGCGATCCGGGATGAGGGGACGGCCAGTGGTTTCTGGCCACCCCCTCGCGATCGCTCCTGGCGAATCAGATGCTTCCTCTGTCTGTGTCAATCAAAACACAGGCAGAGGAAGTGATGTCACGCTCGGTGCGCCGGTCTATGTGACCGGAACGCCGAGCTGTGAACATCTAAAGGTTAGTGCACCAACAGTACACTGACACCAGTACACATAGGCACACAAAACACCCCCCTGTCACCCCCAGATCACCCCCCAGATCACCCCCCCCCCCCCCAGTCACAGTGTCACTAATTGCAGTGATCATTTTTTTACTGATCACTGCATTTAGTGTCAGTGTGACTGTAATAACTGTCAGTGCAGTTAGTTTTAGGTCCAAGGTAGCCCCCTACCCCCCCTAATAAAGGTTTAACCCCTTGATTGCCCCCCAGGTAACCCTTTCACCCCCTTTTGCCAGTGTCACTAAGCGATCGTTTTTCTGATCGCTGTATTAGTGTCACTGCTGTCGCTAGGTAACCATTTTTTTTTTTTAGGTAACCGCCATGTTTATATAGGTTCATAAATAGGTTTATAGGTCAGGTACCCCCATATTACAACCTAAATAAAGGTTTTAACCCCTTGATTGCCCCTAGAGTTAACCCTTTCACCAGTGATCACTGTATAACTGTCACTGGTGACGCTGGTTAGCCAGTTAGTTATTTCGTTATTTAGGTTCCCCGTCAGGTTTTTATATAGCGTCAGGTACCCCCATATATTACCTAATAAAGGTTTTAACCCCCTGATTGCCCCTAGTTAACCCTTTCACCCCCTTTTGCCAGTGTCACTAAGCGATCGTTTTTCTGATCGCTGCATTAGTGTCGCTAGGTAACCATATTTTTTTTTTTAGGTAACCGCCATGTTTATATAGGTTCATAAATAGGTTTATAGGTCAGGTACCCCCATATTACAACCTAAATAAAGGTTTTAACCCCCTGATTGCCCCTAGAGTTAACCCTTTCACCAGTGATCACTGTATAACTGTCACTGGTGACGCTGGTTAGCCAGTTAGTTATTTCGTTATTTAGGTTCCCCGTCAGGTTTTTATATAGCGTCAGGTACCCCCATATATTACCTAATAAAGGTTTTAACCCCCTGATTGCCCCTAGTTAACCCTTTCACCCCCTTTTGCCAGTGTCACTAAGCGATCGTTTTTCTGATCGCTGCATTAGTGTCGCTAGGTAACCAGTTTTTTTTTGTATTACTGTTACGGGTGACGCTGGTTAGTTAGCTTTATTTTTTATACTGTCAGGGCACCCGCCATTTATTACCCAATAACGGTTTAACCCCCTGATCGCCCGGCGGGTGATATCAATTAGGTTTTAGGGTCAAATAAGGTCTGCGTCGCCCCAGGTTAGTGCCAGTACCGCAAACACCCACGCGCAAAGCATACACCTCCCTTAGTGGTACAGTATCTGAACAGATCAATATCTGATCTGATCAGATCTATACTAGCGTCCCAGCAGTTTAGGGTTCCAAAAAAAACCGCATTGTTAGCGGGATCAGCCCAGATACCTGCTAGCACCTGCGTTTTCCCCCTCCGCCCAGCCCAGCCCACCCAAGTGCAGTATCGATCGATCACTGTCACTTACAAAACACTAAGCACACATAACTGCAGCGTTCGCAGAGTCAGGCCTGATCCCTGCGATCGCTAACATTTTTTTTGTGGTAGCGTTTTGATTCAGTCGCTTCAGTCAGGAGCTTTTTTACCTGTGAATCTCAAAAAAAAAAAAAAAAAATAGTTGTCGTTTTATTGTTCTCTCTCTCACTCTATTCTCTCTCTATTGTTGCTCTTTTTTTACTCCATTCTATTCTGCAATGTTTTATTATGTTTTATCATGTTTTATCATGCTTGCTTTTCAGGTATGTAATTTTGTTTACTGTGTTTTAGTGTTAAGCATTTTTTTGTTTTCAGGTGCGCCATTCAGTTGCAACGCGGATTTATTTATCTTGACAGCAACAGCGTTTGCTCCCACGATACATAAAGCCGCGACTCCAACGCTGTAGGAGGTGATTTCACCACCACAGTTAAAAAAAAGAGCATATATGCCGAAGCATGGGGGCAGCAGGGGGGGGGGAGGAGCGATTGGCTCCTAATGCCACGTACATACAGTCGAAATTCCGACCGTGTGTACACGGCATAACTTTTGCGGGAGGATGCCCCCATGCATCGGCATATATAAATGGTGCATGTATGCCCATCATTAGAAGTGGGTGGATGAAGGGAGGTATTCTAATGGTGGGCATACCCACCAATCAATCTCTTTTTTTCGTTCAGCCAAGAGGCTGCATGAAAAAAAAAAGATTACAATATATGTCCAGTATGTTGCTGGACTTTGAATGGTTATACCAGAATGATGCCTGCAGGTTTAGGTATCATCTTGGTATCATTCTTTTCAGCCAGTGATCGGCTTTCATGTAAAAGCAATTCTAGCGGGTAATTAGCCTCTAGACTGCTTTTACAAGCAGTGGGAGGGAATGTCCCCCCTCCCGGATATAAACCGCGCCATTGGGAAATTGGGAAAGCATTTTATCACACCAATCTTGGTGTGGTCAGATGCTTTGAGGGCAGAGGAAAGATCTAGGGTCTAATAGACCCCATTTTTTTCAAAAAAAGAGTACCTGTCACTGCCTATTGCTATCATAGGGGATATTTACATTCCCTGAGATAACAATAAAAATCATAACAAAGAAAAAAAATGGAAGGAACAGTTTAAAAATAAAATAAAAAAGCTAAATAAAAAAAAAAAAAAACAAAAAAAAAAAAAAAAAAGCACCCCTGCCCCCCCTTCTCTTGCGCAAAGGCGTACACAAGCGTTGGTCTGGCGTCATATGTAAACAGCAATTGCACCATGCATGTGAGGTATCACCGCGAAGGTCAGATCGAGGGCAGTAATTTTAGCAGTAGACCTCCTCCGTGAATCTAATGTGGTATCATGTAAAGGCTTTTAAAGGCTTTTAAAAATGTATGTAGTTTGTCGCCACTGCATGTTTGTGCGCAATTTTAAAGCATGTCGTGTTTGGTATCCATGTACTCGGCCTAAGATCATATTTTTTATTTCATCAAAAATTTGAGCAATATAGTGCGTTTTAGTGCATTAAAATAAAAAAAAGTGTATTTTTTCCACAAAAAATGCGTTTGAAAAATCGCTGCGCAAATACTGTGTGGAAAAAAAAAATGCAACACCCACCATTTTAATCTGTAGGGCCTTTGCTTTAACATTATATATAGTGTTTGGGGGTTCAACGTAATTTTCTTGCAAAAAAAAAATATGTTTTCATGTAAACAAAAAGTGTCAGAAAGGGCTTTGTCTACAAGTGGTTAGAAGAGTGGGTGACGTGTGACATAGGCTTCTAAATGTTGTGCATAAAATGCCAGGACAGTTCAAACCCCCCCCAAATGACCCCATTTTGGAAAGTAGACACCCCAAGCTATTTGATGAGAGCAATGTTGAGCCCATTAAATATTTTTTTTTTTTGTCCCAAGAGATTGAATAATGAAAAAAAAAAAAAATATATATATTTTTTTTACAAAAAGTTGTCACTAAATGATATATTGCTCAAACATGTCATGGGCATATGTGGAAATACACCCCAAAATACATTCTGTTGCTTCTCCTGAGTACGGGGATACCACATGTGTGGGACTTTTTGGGAGCCTAGCTGCGTACGGAACCCCAAAAACCAATCACCGCCTTCAGGCTTTCTAAGGGTGTAATTTTTTTATTTCACTTCTCACTGCCAATCACAGTTTCGGAGGCCATGGAATGCCCAGATGGCATAAAAACCCCCCAAAATGACCCCATTTTGGAAAGTAGACACCCCAAGCTATTTGCTGAGAGGTATGGTGAGTATTTTGCAGATCTCGCTTTTTGTCACAAAGTTTTGAAAATTGAAAAAAAAAAAAAAAAAAAAAAAAATTTTTTTCTTTACTTTCTTCATTTTCAAAAACAAATGAGAGCTGTAAAATACTCACCATGCCTCTCAACAAATAGCTTGGGGTGTCTACTTTCCAAAATGGGGTCATTTGGGGGGGTTTTGTGCTATTTTGGCATTTTATGGCCTTCGAAACGGTGATAGGTAGTGAGGAGTGAAATCAAAAATTTGCACCCTTAGAAATCCTGAAGGCGGTGCTTGGGTTTCGGGGCCCCGTACGCGGCTAGGCTCCCAAAAAGTCCCACACATGTGGTATCCCCATACTCAGGAGAAGCAGCAAAATGTATTTTGGGGTGCAATTCCACATATAACTATGGCATGTGTGAGCAATATATCATTTAGTGACAACTTTTTGAAAAAAAAAAAAAAAATCTTTTTTATTTTTGTCTTTATTCAATCACTTGGGACTAAAAAAAAAAAATATTCAATGGGCTCAACATGCCTCTCAGCAAATAGCTTGGGGTGTCTACTTTCCAAAATGGGGTCATTGGGGGGGGTTTTGTACTTCTCTGCCATTTTAGCACCTCAAGAAATGAAATAGGCAGTCATAAATTAAAAGCGGTGTAAATTCCAGAAAATGTACTCTAGTTTGTAGACGCTATAACTTTTGCGCAAACCAATAAATATACGCTTATTGGCATTTTTTTTTACTAAAGACATGTGGCTGAATACATTTTGGCCCAAATGTTTGACTAAAATTGAGTTTATTAGATTTTTTTTATAACAAAAAGTAGAAAATCTCTTTTTTTTTCAAAATTTTCGCTCTTTTTCCGTTTATATCGCAAAAAATAAAAATCACAGAGGCAATCAAATACCATCAAAAGAAAGCTCTATTTGTGGGAAGAAAAGGACGCAAATTTCGTTTGGTTACAAAATTGCATGACCGCGCAATTACCAGTTAAAGTAGTGCAGTGCGAAATTGAAAAAAGACCTCTGGTCCTTTGGCTGCCAAATGGTCCGGGGCTGAAGTGGTTAACCGCTTCCCGAACGCCTCATGTAGATATATACGTCTACAGAATGGCACGGGCAGGCAAAAGCATGTACCTGTACGTCCCCTTTAATTGCCTGCCCATGGGTCGCGCGCGCGCCAGCGGCGCGCTCGCGACCCGGTCGGGAGCTCCGTGACCCCGGCCGTGGGACCAGCGGACCCGATCGCCGCTGGTGTCCCGCGATCGGGTTACGGAGCTGAAGAACAGGGTATGTGTAAACAAACCGCTCCCTGCGCTTCCTACTCTGCCTGTCATTGATTAGCTGTTCCCGGTCATCGGGAAAGCCGATCAATGACGTCAGACCTCAGCCCCGCCCCCTAATGTAAAAAAACACACACACGTCACAACCCATAAACCCTCCCCTCCCCCTAGTGGTTAACTCTTTCACTACAACTGTCATTTATACAGGAATTAATGCATTTAAATAGCATTGATTGCTGTATAAATGACAATGGTCCCAAAAATGTGTCAAAAATGTCCGATGTGTCCGCCATAATGTCGCAGTCACAAAAAAAAAATCGCTGATCGCCGCCATTACTACTAAAAAAAAATATTAATAAAAATGCTATAAAACTATCCCCTATTTTGTAAACGCTATAACTTTTGCGCAAACCAATCAATAATCGCTAATTGCGATTTTTTTTACCAAAAATATGTTGAAGAATACGTATCGGCCGAAACTGAGGAAAAAAAAATGTTTTTTTTATATATTTTTTGGGGATATTTCTTATAGCAAAAAGTAAAAAATATTGCATTCTTTTCAAAATTGTCACTCTATTTTTGTTTATAGCGCAAAAAATAAAAACCTCAGGGGCGATCAAATACCACCAAAAGAAAGCTCTATTTGTGGGAAAAAAAGGACGCCAATTTTGTTTTGGAGCCACGTCGCACGACCGCGCAATTGTCAGTTAAATCGACGCAGTGCCGAATCGCAAAAAGGGGCCTGGTCCTTTGGCTGCCAATTGGTCCGGGGCTGAAGTGGTTAAATGACCTATAATATTATTAAGACGAGTTGCCAAAATTTTAGCTAATAGCTTGATATCAAGGTTGAGGAGGGAAATAGGGCAGTAGTTCGTCCAGGAAGTAGTATCTGAGTGGGTATTGGGAATCATTACTATAATAGATGTAAGTGTTTCTGTGCGAAAGGATTGGTTTTTAAGAATAGAGTTAAAACCTCTGGTTAAAATGGGTGCTAGAGTATGTGAAAATTGTTTATAGTACAATGCCGAAAACCCATCGGGGCCCGGTCTTTTATGGGGTTTCAAAAGTTTTATAGCGGTCAGAACTTCAGGGATTGTTATAAGGCTCTCGCGTAGTATAGAGTATCGCGCTGAGTCTGATCTAGGGTAGGAAGCATAGTGTTAGAAAACAAGGTGTCTGCTTTTAATGTGTCAAACTCTTGGCTAGAGGAGTATAGTTTAGATAAATTGGAGTGGAACACATCAAGTATTTTTACCGGGTTACTGGTATAGCCATCACGTGTAATCTTCAGTCTAAAGGAAGACTGTGCTTTCTGTGTTATTTTTAGGCTGCGTGCCATAAGAGTATTAGGTTTGTTGGCTTGGAGATATTGGGTATGTTGGCATTTACGCACTAATTTGTCAGCAGAGTCTGATAAAAAAAGGTCTAGGTCTAGGCGTGCCTTATCTAACTTTGTGTTGTTTATAGCAGTCGAGTTAGATTGAAAGGTAGAATGGCATGTATTAAAAGCAGTTCTCTCTTAAGCGTTGATGCTAATTGAATAAAATTACCTCTAATACCAGATTTATGGGCCTCCCACAAAGTTAGGGGGGGGGGGGGAACATCATCTGTATCGTTAAAAGAGATGTAATCGGAGAGAGCTTGCTCAATTAATGATTTATGAGAAGGATGAGTTAATAAGGAATCATTAATGTTCCAGTTAGTATCGTGAGATCATGGTAGCGTTGAAGCAATAGTTGTGAAGACAGCACAATGGTCTGACCATGGAAGTGGGATAATTTTAGATGCGACTATTTCTGGTAATAAACTTGATGGGACTAGGATATGATCAATATGAGAAAATGATTTGTCTGGGTATGAATAGTGTGTATAACGTCTATTGGTAGGGTTAATTTCCCTCCATGTGTCTACTAATTTATGTGCTGAAAGCAGGGGCTGTAGGGTCAATTTATTAGTACTCGTATTAGGGGCAATTGGAGATTTGTCCAAAAAGGGGTATACCGTTGCATTAGAGTCTCCGCATAGGACTATCGTACCAAATTTATGCGTTTCAACAATTTGGAGGAGATGGGCTAAAAAAGCTAATGGTCATTTATTCGGGGCATAATAGGAGACAATGGTAACTGGGGCATCAGAAAGGTAACCAGTTAGTAAAATGTATCTACCTTCTGGGTCGTTCAGTTGGGACACAAGAGTAAATGGGGTGTTACTGTGGAAGCCTATGAGAGTATCCCTTTGTTTAACTGAAGCAGAGGCAACATAGAATTGTGGATATGTTGACGAGAGGAATTTGGGATGGGCATTTTCTTTAAAATGGGTTTCCTGCAAGCAGATAATATGGGCCTTTTTAGCATGAAAAGTGCGCATAGATTTTGAACGTTTGTGGGGAATGTTAAACCCTTGTACATGTAAAGATAAGACATTTATGGGGGCCATGACTGTACGACATGTGAAAATATAACATAAAAAGCACCACTTACTTCTAGTTTCATATCCACCACCTGGAGAGAGGAGAGAGTAAAGAAAATAAAGGAGAAAAAAATAACATATGAAGAAGAAAAAAATCGATCAACCCTATTATAATAGTAGGATAACAAAGGAGATGGATAATAAAACAGGGTGTGGGAACGTCTACGGAGCTTACTCATAAAGCTCTGAGAGGTTACAATGCCATCCGCAGGGACCCGCATAATCTTAGCGGGTATCTGGAGATGGTACGAGGGACAGCAAGAAATTCCTGAGGGGAGAGGAGCACCGGAGGACCACGGAGAGGAAAGAATTACACCAATAGTCCAGCATGAGCCAAGGCCTGAATGGAAAAAAGAGAATATTCATATATAAGTAAATACATTGATTGATTTACAAATAAGAGTATATTAAGAAAAGAGAAAAAAGAAGAGAAAAAAAGAGAAAAGGAGCTGTGGAGTAGTAATAGTATAGTCTCCGGGTGTTGATAAGCAAAAAGTGGAGAACAAAGGGGGCCAATTCTAATTTAATTCTAAATAGACTGATGAAGACAGGTAAATGGAGTAAAGATTACTGCCAACCAGCAATCCTTGCTGGAAATAGGTGTAAGCTGGGCGTTTAAGTTTGTAAATCAGTCCATTGAATCCTCATTGGAGGGGGCCGAATTTTCAAACCTTCCACGTTTATGAATATGCTGACTAGAAGATGAAGAGGCTCCTTCAGAATTTGTCGCAGTAGTTTGCTGAGGAGATTTTGAAGTTGAGCGTCTGCGAGGATGGTCATTAGATATAGAACTGTCGGCTATGCCCATTTCAATCAAGGCGGATCGCAAATCTTCTGAAGATCTGCAGCAGAAATTAATTTCCAAATGTGTAAAGCATAGGGAAAAAGGGAATCCCCAATGGTATGCAATATTGTGCTGTTGCAGAATCTGTAATTGGGGTTTAAGTGCACGCCGTTTAGCAACCGTGAGGGGAGAGATGTCAGCAAAAAGTTGATACGTATAGCCCTGGAATTGTAAGGAATCTTTATCCCTAGCTGCCCCCAATAATTGCTCTTTGGATCTGTAATAGTGAAATTTAGCAATTATGTCCCTGGGGGGGGGGGGGGGCATTTGTTTTGCGAGGGGCTAAAGCTCTGTGCACTCTGTCAAGTTCCAGTCTTTCCACTGGTCTGCCGGGTTGTAATTCTTGAAATAAAGCTATTATGGTGGCTTGGAGATCTAGGACAGTCTCAGGGATTCCTCTGATTCTCAGGTTCGATCGTCTGTCCCTATTTTCCTGATCTTCTAAACATGACTGTAATAAAAGATTTTCTTCCTTTAAATTTTCCAGCTCTGAGGTATTTTGCTGAGCATGGCTGCCTAGGTTATCAACTCTAATTTCTAGGTCGGCGGTTCTCTGGCCCAGCTCTCTAATTTCTTTTGTCAGCTTCTCAGTAATTCTGTCCGAAGTCTTTTTTAAAGCTTTTTGTAACATGTTTAAATTTTTTAAACATATTGTCATTAATTTCATGCTGAGAAACCTCAGCATCTGATTCTGTGTCTGCTATTTCCTCAGTAGTCTGAGGGGGCGCTTTCCCATAGCGCTGTGTGGGAGCCTGTGAGGTGACTGCCGCCGTCGCCATTATAGCCGCCTGTCTGTCCGGCGCTGTTTTAGCTAAATTAACTTTAAATTTGTCTTTCTGACCCCGCAGGACCATTGTAATGTCCCCTGGGGTCTTCTGTGGGGCTTTGTCGGTTGTTTTGTACCGCTCGCGGTACCGCTGGGACCCGTAGTCCTCCGGTTCTCCTCTCCCTCGGAGCAGAGCTCTAAGCAGACACTACCGCCCGCTCAGGCATCCACGCATGCGCCCTCGAGATTTGATTATTCTTAAGCCATGTGTTTGGTTTCATAACTAAATGTATTATTGTGATACGAACAGTAGCATGCGCTCATAGTTTTAACAAGACCAATTAATCTACAGGGACTAGACAAAGGATTGATACATAGATGAGATAATATGTAGGCTGTAGTGGTATATCGGTTTCTACAATTATTATCGAATTCTACAATATCCCCTGATGGCAGATAGCACATGTTGACATACTGTGTGCATCTTCAAAATTAGGCTTTTTAAAATGTTGTACAATTTAAAAAATAAACAAACAAAATGGTGGCAATTTTTGAGAAAATTATATTCTTCCAAGGACATCAATCATGTTTTTAAGTTTAACTTCAATATCCCTAGTTTTTTTGTGAATAATGTCTAAATCCTGACTACACCACATGATGTCCTGGATTAGCCTTTGGGCACTGTCACTGGTGAAATGATCTGACTGTTCTTCCACAACATGTACTTCCCCTAAAAATAAAAAAAACACACATGTATTATAAATAGGCAGGCATACATGTCTTATTACCTAAATTTGGGGTGTCAGACACTCACCTGTTGTGGTCTCAATCTCGACCACTTCTCCTTCCTCCACATCCTCAGATTGTGGTGACCTCTGTTCCCTTTCTTCAGGAGGTGGCCGGTCCCTGGGGACATTATATTTCCCGATTCTTTGTTCCCCTATAAGGATAAAACAAAAGGTATACTTAGCACACAGATATTTGAGCCAACAAATATGAATGGTAAACATTGCTTAGAAGTGGGGGACAATTGTTTGTTTGGGCAGAATTCCAAGATGAACATATGATTTATTCCCTTAATTCCTCAGGCTGGAATACTTACCTTTTTTGGATAAGTTTCCCACCTGGAGACACCCAAAGTATCCACTGGAGTACCTGTGTTTGAGACCCTAAAATGTTTGTTCTGGTGTCCCACACTAGTGCACCTGAGTCCAGATGTGTAAACAGCTGCAGAGTGTCCTCTACATACATTACACTGAATGAAGATTGATATTCCTTCTAGGTTCAAACACATCTAGACAACAATGTCCCTAAAACTCTTTTGGATTAACTAAAAAAATTTAAGCAACAAATGTATTTAATCATTTATCTGTGAAAACATTGTATTTTGGATAACAAACGAGGTTTCCAACGAAAGATTACTGTGCGTATGACCATGAAAGTAGCCATTTTGGATTGTACAAGACCTTATTAAGGAAAAACACATGGCGCAGCATGCAATATTAATAATAATAGGTACACACGACATATACTTACTTTTTCGAAGAACTTTCTTGATCTTCCTGTACTGATCCTGCTCCCTTAATTTGAGGTCCGACCATCATTTCCTCAGTTGATCTTTGGATCGTCGTACCCCAAAATTACTGTACAGACTCTTCACAACTTTATTCATGATCTTGGCCTTTCTCATATTTGGGTTGGGGTACGGACCATAATTCCCGTCATAGTTGTTGCTCCTCAAGATGTCCACCATCTCCACAAAGGCCATATTTGAGGCCTTAAATCTCCTCCTCGATCGTGACGTTTCAGGCTCCGGCTTTCCTCCTCCTCGTTACTGCTATTATGCACCTGCTGTGTCCCCGCCATGTCCGCTCCCACTGCAATGAAAGAGACTGGGTGGCGAATATTCTAGAAAGAACGTCAGGGCGGGCGACTCGGGCGGAGATTCACGCATGCGCAGTGTATATAAAGCTTCAAACACGTGTGTGTCGTAACTACGTTCTGTGTGCAGAGGAAGGAGGAACAGACGCCACAAACAACGACGAACGTTATAACGAAGGTAAGATTTACATTTTGGAGTCATGTGCGGCCTATACTGAATCTAGATTGAGGCCAATATTGTGTTGAAAGATTATCCTGAGATGTTTATTTTTGTATTTTGTTTGATCTTGCAGACATAATGCTGTCATTTGAGGACCCAGAATTCCTTGGTGAATTCATTGACAAATATCGGGAGATGAAAAATCTCTGGGAGGTGAAAAACCCCTTGTATCACAATAAACCAGCTAGGAGGGCAACGCTGGAGAAATTGCTTGAATTTGTAAAGACCCGGGTCCCCGATGCAGACATCAAGTTTGTTAAAGGAAAAATTGGTAGCTTGAGAAGCACCTATAAGAAGGAGTACCAGAAGGTCCAGAAGTCCCTGAGGTCCAGAGCAGCAGCAGATAAGGTGTATGTACCCAGTTTGTGGTACTACAACAGGATGCGGTTTATAGATGACCAGATTGAGGGCAGGGAATCCCTTTCCACTCTTCCGGCACCCCTTCCCTCCAGCCTTCCAACCAGCCTTCCATCCAGCCCTCCCTCAACCCAAGCTGAGGCATCTGTGGACCAACCTGGGCCTTCCATACAGAAAGAGATTGAGGAGCCCAGATGGAGCCAGGTATAGGTTTTTTATACATAATTTTTCTGTGAAAAAAAAAGATTGTTGGTAAGTAGATGTTATTATTGCTAATAAATGAATGAAGTAACAAAAAGTGTTTAACATATTAATAGACAGAAGTGGCCAAAAAAGATTAGGACAAGAAGGAAAAATGCTGGGCTCACAATGATAGTATTTTCTATTTATTAACATTAAATTTGCAACAGAGCTGAAAATTGTGTGTGTTTGATGAACAAAAAACTAAAACTATGTATCTTTTTCAGACACAGGATGACCTCAGCCAGGACGAGGCTCTGGCTAGTGGCACACAGGTGGAGGCAGGGGGATGTGTCACCCAGGAGGTGGCAGGGCCCAGTAACACACAATCCCAGGTGCCTCCCCTCATCCTTCCCTACAAAAGACCGAGGAAGGGCACGAAAGCAGAGAAGGCAGCACTGGCCCTCATCAAGGAGGCTAATGACGCCCTCAAATCCCCCCTCGATGCTACAGAGGCCTATGGCATCTACATAGCCTCAAATTTACAACAAATGGAGGAGGGCCAACGGCGGAAATGTGAAAAAATCATTTTTTATACTATTCACAAGGGGATGAGTGGGGAAATGTGTGAAAATGAACACCTGTGTTCTCTCCCCCATCCTCCTCCTCCTCCTGCCCCAATGCCACCTCCAGAGCCACAGCCTCCAGGGAAGGCTGCAGGGAAGGCTGCATGGAAGACCAGGAAGTGATCCCCTGCCTTCAGTCTGGTCTCAAAGAACCCACAGCATGTTGTAGTACCACAGCCTGGGTACATATACCATCTGCTGCTGCTCCTGTTCTCTGGGATTCCTGGACCACATTGACCTCCTTTCTATATGGACTTCTCAAGCTACCAATTTTTTTGATGTCTGCCTTGGAGGCCAAAATCTGCATAAATTCAAGCAATTTCTCCTGCATTGCCTTTATTATTATTTTGTTATTCTGATGTTAAATAAATTTTGTTTTTGGTTTCAGAAAATACTTGTTTTTCTACAAATAGCAAATCAATTTATTTTGGGTGAGTAGGCAGGTACTTTTCAAAAATACAATGTCAAAATTAACAAGGGACACCAACAACAAACAGGTTTACAAATCATACATAATAATGGTGTTGTGGAAACGTAACATAAAAAATAAAAAGGAGAGCACGAGAAAATAATACAATAATACAAATATTCTTATTAAAGAAAAAAAAAAAAGCACTTTAAAAAATTATATATATTTTATGCAGATCTGGCTTAAATTCTAATATAAATATTATTCAGAAGAGACCTAGAAATAATAAAGAAATACATTTGTGAAAACTCTGTGTGAATATGAGCAGCAAAACAACTTAATTCTTCTAGCATTTTAAAGAAGAGAATGAGCGGCATTGAACAATTAAAAAAAATCCAGTGTGAAGAATCTGCTAGCTCCATTACGAACGCTAGTTTTACCAGACCGAGTGGTTCCGTCTCGTTCTGGATTCTGAGCATGCGTGATTTTTGGCGTGTCGGAATTGCCTACACATGATCGGAAAATCCAATAGAAAGGTTTTCCGTCGGAAAAATTGAGAACAGTTTCTCAATCCAAAGTCCGTCAGAAAAAGACCGTTGGGCATACACACGGTCGGAAAATCCGATGAAAAGCTCCCATCGGACTGTTCCGACCGTGTGTACGCCGCATAAGTTGTGCCTACATTCAGGTTTGCAAGCAAGATAGATACAGCCTGCATGCATCTGTTTGGGAACAGGAGGCAGCTGCCTCTGCAGGGATTCCAAGCAGCTCCAAACAGAAAGTGGTCTTGTGTTGCAGTCAGGATACCAGCTGTCTCCATCCATGTGAGACATCAGCAGAAAAATTGGGCCTTAAGTGTTGGTGGTGCCTGAACACATGCTTAAAGTGAAACAATAAAAATGAAATATTCCTTTAAATATCATGCCTGTGGGTCTTAGTCTTAGTCTACCTGTAAAGTGGCGCATCTGTGTGATGTGTTTTACTGTGCCACAGCATAATGACATTTCTATAGGAAAAATGTATTGGCGGCTTCCAGCAATATAGATAAAAATCAATGGAAAAATTGGCGTGGTCCCCCCCCCCCCCCCCCAGTCTTTATCAGGCCCTTTGGGTCAGATATGGATTTTAAGGGGAAATCCATGCCAAAATATAAAAAAAAAATGTTGTGGGGTCGTGTGGCCGCCCCCCCCATGTGGATGGGTATCATCCCACCGACTGCTGTCTTTTCGCCGTGACAGGTGTTATATAGGCAAGGGCAGGGCTACCCGGTTTTGTGGTTTTTACTTTTTGACACTTTTTTTGGTAAATGGATAGTGGTACAATACCCCATACACTTTCACATAGGGGGCAGTATCTGGGGGTTCCAATAAGCTCCCTGCCCGCAGACCCCCACAACCACCAGGCCAGGGTTGTGGGGACGAGGCCCTTGATGGGGACAAGGTGCTTTAGGGGGGACCCCAAAGCACCCTGCCCATGTTGAGACCAGCGGCCTTGTATGGTTCAGGAGGGGGGGCACTCGCTCGTCCTTATCTTGGCCTGCCAGGCTGCTTGCTCAGATAAGGGTCTGAAATGGATTTTGGGGGGCCCACACCATTTGTTTTAACATTTTGGTGTGGAGTTCCCCTTAAAACCTATGTCAGACTCAAAAGACCTGGTATGGTTTCTGGGGGGGGGGGGGGGGGGGGATGGCACGCTGTTTTTTTTATTTTGGCGTGAAATTCCCCTTAAAATCTGAACTAGACCCTGTATTGGGGGGCGGGAACCAAGCCGTTTTTTTTTTTATTCTGTCATAGGGTTCCTCTTAACCACTTCAATACACAATATTACATACTGTACACTGCACTATATACCCTGCACTCTATTATATATACTACACTGACTGCATCATATACTGTGAACTGCAGTATATATACTATATGGAATGCACTATATATTCTAAACAGCAGTATATATACATTATACAGACTGCACTATATACTCTGCAGAAAAATTGAGCCTAATTTTAAAAATTGAAATTACATGCCATAGTCAAACAGGTGCAGAAAAATTGGGGCTTGAGTGTTGGTGGTGCCTGAACACTGTAACCCCTAACAGTTACTCTTGTTAGGCGCAGGAACAGGCCCTGCTGTAAACAATTATTTAAAAAATTGAAGTTACATGCCCCAGGCAAACAGGTGCAGAAAAATTGGGCCTTGGGTGTTGGTGGGGCCTGAACACTGTAACTCCTCCTCACAGTTACTCTAGTTGTGTGCAGGAATGGGCCCTGCTGTAAACAATTATTTTAAAAATTGAAATTTCTTCCCCCAGTCAAACAGGTGCAGAACAATTGGGCCTTAGGTGTTGGTGCCAGAACACTGTAATCCCTCACAGTAACTCTTGTTGTGCGCAGGAACGGGCCCTGCTGTAAACAATTATTTTTAAAATTGAAATTACATGCCCCTGTTAGGGGGGGCAGAAAAATGGGCAGAAAAATTGGGCCTTGGGTGTTGGTGGTGCCCTAAATCAAAAATATTGTTGTAAGCTAGCATCATCAAGATTCAGGATGAATAGTATAGGCAGCATAGGCAGTCTTCAAGGGATCACAGATCCCTAGCAAATTCAATCAGTTACATCAGTATTAGGGGCCTGATAGCTGCTTATCCAGGACTGATTCATTTTTATAAATCAACAGAGTCTGTGGACATGCACACTCTTTGATGTTACAAACCCTCCAGCAGAACTGAATGTCCATTCAGAAAGCAAGCGGGATGCAGGACAGGCCAGTAGCTCGATGGCATATTGAGCAAGTTCTGGCCAGTGGTCCATCCTCAAGACCCAGTAACCCAGTGGATGCTCTGTTGGAAAGGTCTCCAAGTCTGCCCTTGCCCCTAGATATTCCTGCACCATATAATGCAGATGCTGGCAATGGTTTCTTGAACCTTGGTGCTGAGGATTGAAAAATAGTTTAAAGGCATTGGTCAGCCAGCCAACTTCTCCACCATTCTTCCTCTGACCAAACAAAGTCTCAGAAACACGTTGTCCAGCACCAACATATGGTAACCTCCCAGGGTCTGGAAAAGTGTTACACAAACTTTTCTTTAAGGCCTCCTGAAGGTGTTTCATCCTCTGCTCCCTATGCAAAGGCAGGATGAGTTTTGCAACTTTACCCTTGTAAAGTAAATATCCCTCTCCTTGATGCCACAAATCCTAGGGTCCTTTCGCAGGCTTTGCAGAATCAGGGAGCCCCTGCAGCATAAGTTTGCAGAGACATGAGATTCTGGGTCACTGAGGATAACATTGTCAGGCACTACCTCCTTTCAGCCACATACAACTCCTTGGGATTCTGGGGACTGAAAACCATCCCTTGAAGACTGCTGCGTGTTATCCTCCACATCCATGCTGACACAATCCTACTCCTCCTCCTCTTCCTGTGGGTTTGGCGACCCGGCAGGACTGCTATCTGCATAAAGGGGGCCTTGAGAGGAAAGGAAGTCCTCCTCTACTTCCCGCTGTTCTGCCTCAAATGCCTTGTCCATGATTGCAAGAAGTGTGTGCTCCAGCAGGAAGACTAGAGGAACAGTGTCACTGATGCATGCATTGTCACTGCTCACCATCCTTGTGGCCTCCTCAATTGGTGACAGGACAGTGCATGCATCCTTAATCAGTAGCCACTGGCGTGGCGAAAAGAAGCCAAGCTCACCTGAGCCTGTCCTGGTGTCATACTCACACAGGTACTCATTTATTGCCCTCTGCTGTGTGTGCAGCCACTGCAGCATTGCCATTGTTAAGTTCCACCTGGTGGGCATGTCACAAATAAGGCGGTTGGTGGGCAGGTTGAATTCCCGTTGAATGTCAGCCTGCCGAGCACTGGCATTGTATCGGAAATAGACACATACTTTTGTAGCCTGCCTCAGAAGTTCCTGTAAGCCTGGATACCTGGTCAAGAAACGCTGCACCACCAAATTCAGGACATGTACCAAGCATTGAACATGGGTCAAGTGTCCCTGTCAGGGGGCGGAGGGAAGGTTGGTGCCATTGTCCCATACAACCATTCCTGGCTCCAGCTGGCGTGGCGTCAAGCACCTCTGAGCCTGCCCCTGCAGAACTGACAGAATCTCTGCTCCAGTCCCCTAGGCACACCAACTGAAGCAATGCATGTCATCTTTTAGCCTGACTGCTTGTGTAGGCCCTTGAACGCTTGGTTCAGAGGACAATTATGCAGAAGAGGCCATAGAGGAAGAAGAAGAGGAGGGGGTGGAGCAGAGAGATGTGGCAGAATCACCACCAGCTTTTTGGAGGCATAGTGGCGGAACAAGCTCCAACACTGAACCCTGTCCTGCATCCTTCCCAGCTGCCAGTAGAGTTACCCAGTGTGCGGTGAAGGAAAGGTAGTGCTAGCAGTTTGGCCAAGCTAGCATTTAGACGCTAGCTGGGACGGTTATGCAACTGGGGTAGTGAAAAACCTGCCGATATCAACTGGTGGTGTACTGCTAGCAGATTGGCTGCAAGTACTTGTGGCACCTATTGATATACCTTAATTCCTCTCAGTGCAGGTTTTTGAGAGGACTGGAGGTATAGTAAGGGTTGAGATCACAGATAAGCAGCAAGGAGAAGTCCTCCATATTTTATTATTGGTGGCCTTCCGGGACTTTTTTTTTCACACAACACTACACTGTGTTATATACTGTGTACTAGGGATGAGCCAAACACCCCCGGGTTCGGTTCGCACCAGAACCTTCGAACGGACCGAAAATTTGCGCAAATTTTCGAACCCTATTCATTATAATGGACGCGAACGTTCGAAATCAAAATGACATTTGTAAAGGAAAAAAAGAAGCCATTTAAAACCACTTGCGGCTTTAATGTCATGTCTTGTCCTGGCCGCCATATGGCTGAAAATCCTTGAGAAAAATGGCATGGCTACCCCATCACCCCCCCCCCCCTCCCCACACCAGCCCCTTTGGGTCTTGTATGGATATTAAGGGGGACCCCGCACCCAAAATAAAACCCTATACCTACAACCCTATATACTCTGAACAGCTGTATATAGGTGGTGCAAACAAGACACGGACTGTAGGTTTGTTCTTAAGTAGAATCTGAACCGGTACATTATGAAGTGTAGCTCCATCCCAAAAAAATCTATTTTTAAGCTTTTTGGAGAACATAGGGAGGGGTTATCACCCCTGTAACATTTGCTGTCTTTGCACATCTGTTCAGAACATTTCACCTCACTTTCCGTCCCAATGACAAATGTTTTTGGAAAAGTGGGGTTTTAATTGAAACAAGGATTGGTGATAAAGCATCAGAAGAGAGGAGATACCTTTTTCCCAAATTAAATGTAACAGGATAGAATTTCCCTTCCTAGGGGTAGATTTCCTCTCACTTCCTGTTTTCTCTTTCCGTTTGCAAGTAGGAGTCGTTTGTAAGTTGGATGTTTGAAAGTAGGGGCCTGCCATATATACTCTGCAGAAATTTGCCCTATTAGATGTTGGTGTAGCCACAACACTGTAAGCCCTCACAGTTACTCTTGGTGGGCACAGGAATGGGCCCTGCTGTGAGTTATTAGATCAAGATTTGTACTTGCATGCAGCTGTTGAACCGGGCAGAAAAATTGGGCCTTTGGTGGTGGTGGTGGTGGACGGTGTTGCCACAAGACTGTAAGCCCTCACAGTTACTCTTGGTGGGTGCAGGAATAGGCCCTGATGTGAGTTATTAGATCAAGATTTGTAATTGCATGCACCTGTTGAACAGGGCAGAAAAATTGGGCCTTTGGTGGTGGTGGTGGTGGTGGACGGTGTTGCCACAAGACAGTAAGCCCTCACAGTTACTCTTGGTGGGCGCAGGAATGGGCCCTGCTGTGAGTTATTAGATCAAGATTTGTAATTGCATGCACCTGTTGAACATGGCAGAAAAATTGGGCCTTTGGTGGTGGTGGTGGTGGACGGTGTTGCCACAAGACTGTAAGCCCTCACAGTTACTCTTGGTGGTCGCAGGAATGGGCCCTGCTGTGAGTTATTAGATCAAGATTTGTAATTGCATGCACCTGTTGAACAGGGATGAAAAATTGGGCCTTTGGTGGTGGTGGTGGTGGTGGACGGTGTTGCCACAAGACAGTAAGCCCTCACAGTTACTCTTGGTGGGCGCAGGAATGGGCCCTGCTGTGAGTTATTAGATCAAGATTTGTAATTGCATGCACCTGTTGAACATGGCAGAAAAATTGGGCCTTTGGTGGTGGTGGTGGTGGACGGTGTTGCCACAAGGCTGTAAGCCCTCACAGTTACTCTTGGTGGTCGCAGGAATGGGCCCTGCTGTGAGTTATTAGATCAAGATTTGTAATTGCATGCACCTGTTGAACAGGGATGAAAAATTGGGCCTTTGGTGGTGGTGGTGGTGGTGGACGGTGTTGCCACAAGACTGTAAGCCCTCACAGTTACTCTTGGTGGGCGCAGGAATGGGCCCTGCTGTGAGTTATTAGATCAAGATTTGTAATTGCATGCACCTGTTGAACAGGGCAGAAAAATTGGGCCTTTGGTGGTGGTGGTGGTGGTGGTGGTGGACGGTGTTGCCACAAGACTGTAGGCCCTCATAGTTACTCTTGGTGGGCGCAGGAATGGGCCCTGCTGTGAACAATTAGATCAAGATTTGTAATTACCCGCCCCTGTTAAACAGGGGCTGAAAAATTGTGCCTTAGGCATTGGTGCTGGTGCCACAACACTGCAACCCCTCACAGATACTGTACTCTGAGCACAGCAATGAGACCTGTTGCAAAGCATTGCCTAAAAATTGTAATTACACGCCCCAACAGGGGCTGAAAAATTGTGCCTTAGGCACTGGTGCTGGTGCCACAACACTGCAACCCCTCACAGATACTGTACTTGGAGCACAGCAGTCACATCTGTTGCGAAGCATTTTTTTAAAAAAAATTGTAATTACACGCCCCTGTTACACAGGGGCTGAAAAATTGTGCCTTAGGCATTGATGCTGGTGCCACAACACTGCAACCCCTCACAGATACTGTACTCTGAGCACAGCAATGAGACCTGTTGCAAAGCATTGCCTAAAAATTGTAATTACACGCCCCAACAGGGGCTGAAAAATTGTGCCTTAGGCGCTGGTGCCACAACACTGCAAGCCCTCACAGATACTGTACTTGGAGCACAGCAGTCACACCTGTTGCGAAGCATTTTTAAAAAAAATTGTAATTACACGCCCCTGTTATACAGGGGCTGAAAAATTGTGCCTTAGGCATTGGTGCTGGTGCCACAACACTGCAACCCCTCACAGATACTGTACTCTGAGCACAGCAATGAGACCCGTTGCAAAGCATTGCCTAAAAATTGTAATTACACGCCCCAACAGGGGCTGAAAAATTGTGCCTTGGGCACTGGTGCTGGTGCCACAACACTGCAACCCCTCACAGATACTATACTTGGAGCACAGCAGTCACACCTGTTGCGAAGCATTTTTTTAAAAAATTGTAATTACACACCCCTGTTATACAGGGGCTGAAAAATTGTGCCTTAGGCATTGGTGCTGGTGCCACAACACTGCAACCCCTCACAGATACTGTACTCTGAGCACAGCAATGAGACCCGTTGCAAAGCATTGCCTAAAAATTGTAATTACACGCCCCAACAGGGGCTGAAAAATTGTGCCTTAGGCACTGGTGCTGGTGCCACAACACTGCAACCCCTCACAGATACTGTACTTGGAGCACAGCAGTCACACCTGTTGCGAAGCATTTTTTTAAAAAATTGTAATTACAAGCCCCTGTTATACAGGGGCTGAAAAATTGTGCCTTAGGCATTGGTGCTGGTGCCACAACACTGCAACCCCTCACAGATACTGTACTCTGAGCACAGCAATGAGACCTGTTGCAAAGCATTGCCTAAAAATTGTAATTACACGCCTCAACAGGGGCTGAAAAATTGTGCCTTAGGCACTGGTGTGGTGGCATGGATCATTGAGGAGGAGGAAGAGGATAGTCAGTGACCATAACAGGACAGTCACTCAGCATCACCATAGGCAGTCTTGAAGGGATGTGACATTATAAATTATTCAGTTATATCCGCTTCAGGTGCATGGTAGCTGGTGGTGATCCAAGACTGATTCATTTTTATGAAGGTCAGTCGATCAACCGAGTCGGTGGACAGGCGCACCCTGTGATCGGTGACAAATCCTCCAGCAGCACTGAATGTGCGTTCGGAAAGAACGCTGGATGCAGGACAGGCCAGTAGTTCAATTGCATACTGTGCAAGCTCTGGCCAGTGATCCATCCTCAGGACCCAGTAAGCCAGAGGATTTTCGGTGGGAAAGGTGTTCAAGTCTGACCTTGCCCCTAGGTATTCCTGCACCATGTATATCAGACGCTGGCGATGGTTGCTGGAACCGATCATACCTTGGGGCTGCGGACTAAAAAATTGTCTGAATGCATCGGTCAGACGTCCACCTTCCCCACCGCTCCTTCTGCTACTGACCGAAGCCTCAGCAACTCGTCGTCCAGGACCAGGAGTTTGTAACCTCCCAGTTTCTGGAAACGCATTGCACAGACCTTTCTGCAAGGCCTCCCTGAGATGTCTCATCCTCTGCTCCCTCTGCGACGGCAAGATAAGGTCCGCAACCTTACCCTTGTACCGTGGATCAAGGAGAGTGGCCAGCCAGTAATGGTCCCTCTCCTTGATCCGAAGAACACGAGGATCCTTCCGCAGGCTTTGCAGGATCAGGGAGGCCATGCTACGTAGGTTAGCTGAGGCATTCGGTCCGGAGTCTTCTGGGTCACTGAGGATGACATGATCGCCAGCCACCTCCTCCCAGCCACGTACAAGTCCACTGGTTTGTTGGGACTGTACATCATCCCTAAAAGACTGCTGCTGCTGATGCTGAGTGCCAGGCTCCACCTCCATGCTCACACAATCCTCCTCCTCCTCATCCTCTTCCTGTGTGATGGGTGGGACAGAAGGAACACTGTCTGGATAAAGGGGGCCTTGAGAGGCAAGGAAGTCCTCCTCTTCCTGCCTCTGTTCTGCCTCAAGTGCCCTGTCCATTATCCCACGCAGCGTATGCTCCAACAGGTGGACAAGAGGTACAGTGTCACTGATGCATGCACTGTCACTGCTCACCATCCTCGTGGCCTCCTCAAATGGTGAGAGGACAGTGCATGCATCCCTGATCATGCTCCACTGTATTTGACGAAATAAAAAAGAAGATCTTAGGCCGAGTACATGGATACCCAACATGACATGCTTTAAAATTGCTCAGAAACGTGCAGGGGTGACAAACTACATACATTTTTAAAAGCATTTAAACGCCTTTACAGGTTACCACTTTAGAGGAGGAGGTCTACTGCTAAAATTACTGCCCTCGATCTTACCTTTGCAGTGATACCTCACATGCATGGTGCAATTGCTGTTTACATATGACGCCAGACCGACGCTTGCGTTCGCCTTTGCGCGAGAGCAGGGGGGGACAGGGGTGCTTTTTTTTTTTATTATTATTATTTATTTTGCTTTTTTATTTTATTTTTCAACTGTTCCTTTCATTTATATATATTTTTTATCATTTTTATTGTTATCTCAGGGAATGTAAATATCCCCTATGATAGCAATAGGTAGTGACAGGTACTCTTTTTTGAAAAAATTGGGGTCCATTAGACCCTAGATCTGTCCTCTGCCCTCAAAGCATCTGACCACACCAAGATCGGTGTGATAAAATACTTTCCCAATTGTCCAATGGCGCTGTTTATATCCGGCAAAATATAAGTCATGAAATGCTCGTAGCTTCTGGTTTCTTAGGCCATAGAGATGATTGGAGCCATTTTCATCTCTGATCAGCTCTATGGTCAGCTGGCGGAACCACCGGCTGCATTCTCAGGTTCCCTGTTGGGACAAGAGAGCCAGAGAAAACCATGGAAGATGGTGGGAGGGGGGGCATTCCCTCCCACTGCTTGTAAAAGCAGTCTAGAGACTAATTAGCCACTAGGATTGCTTTTGCATGAAAGCCGACCACTGGCTGAAAAGAATGATACCAAGATAATACCTAAACCCACCGGCATCATTCTGGTATAACCTACCAGTACGTTGCTGGCCCTTGTTTGGCATATATTGTAATCTTTTTTTTCATGCAGCCTGTGGGCTGAACGAAAAAAAAAGATTGATCGGTGGGTATGCCCACCATTAGAATACCTCCCTTCATCCACCCACTTCTAATGATGGGCATACATGCACCATTTTGTTTTTAATTGTGGTGGTGAAATCACCTCCAACAGCGCTGGAGTCATGGATTTATGTATCGTGGGAGCAAACGCTGTTGCTGTCAAGATAAATAAATCCGCGCTGCAGCTGAATGGCGTACCTGCTAAGCAAATTATGGTTAACAATAAAACAAAGTAACATTACAGTATAACAGTAAGATTTACCATACCTGCAAAGCAAATACAAAAAAAACATAGTAAAAAATAAAACATTTTTTAATGCAACCTGTGCCTAAAATATATATATGCCGAAGCATGGGGGGAATTTTCCCGCAAAAAAGTTATGCCACGTACACACGGTCAGACTTTTCCACGGGCAAGCCTCCGTCGGAATTTCGACCGTATGTAGGCGGCATTAGGAGCAAATCGCTCCTCCACCCCTGCTGCCCCCATGCTTTGGAATATATGCTCTTTTTTTTTAACTGTGGTGGTGAAATCACCTCCTACAGCGTTGGAGTCACGGCTTTATGTATCGTGGGAGCAAACGCTGTTGCTGTCAAGATAGATAAATCCGTGCTGCAACTGAATGGCGTACCTGAAAACAAAAAAATGGTTAACAATAAAACATTGCAATAGAATACAGTAAAAAAGAGAAGAACAATAGAGAGAAAGAGAACAATAAAACGACAGCTATTTTTTGTTTTTTTATTTTATATTTTTTTTGTTTTTTTATTTTTTACTTTTTTTTACACTTTTTTTTGTAACTGTAACAGTTCTAACGGAACTGTTGTAACGGTTCCAGCGGTTTTGGTCTCAAAATGCGATGGCATTCTTGAGAACGTGTGCCTAGTCTGTGCAATGCTGTGCCCTACGCTAATACTCAACTAGTGAATGGTAGCGTTCAAAACATTCACCGATGAAAAGACCAGGATTGTCAGGACAGCAGGGACAATATTAGCGTGTGTCACGCCTAAATCCGCGTTTTCTGCAGACACGACATTTTCTTTGGGAGGCTCGTTGGGTAGGGGTACTCGGGAGGACATAAATATAATGCCACTCATGCAGCCGGTTTACTGCATTTGGATTGGGAAGGTGAGGTGGAGCACCGTCTGGAAACAGAAGGGCTCCGATGATCTCTTCCTGGAATTTAAGGAAGGTTCCATACGTCCTGAAGCTCCGTATAGCACATGAGCGTTCAGCAAAGCCAATTGGATAAGTAAATAGACACTTTTTTGTACCAGCGTCTAGCCTTACGGGCAACTAGGTATGGCGCCAACAACTGGTTGTTGAGGTCCACCCCTCCTATATTTTGGTTGTACTCGTGGACACAGAGGGGTGTTCGTCACAACACCAGCCCCCGTAGGAATTTGGACCGTCGTGTCTGCATGAAGGGAGGTAAGAACGAAAACATTCTTATTATCCCTCCACTTCATAGCGAGCAAGTTATTACACTGCAAGCAGGCTCTCTCCCCCAGCCTAAGACGGGAATCTACAAGCTGCTGGGGAAAGCCCCGGCGATTAGGTTGCACAGTGCCACAGGCTCCAATCTGCTGATCAAACAAATGACTAAACAGTTGCACGCTTGTGTAATAATTGTCCACGTACAAGTGGTACCCCTTTCCGAATAAGGGTGACACCAAGTCCCACACAATCTTGCCAGCGCTCCCTATGTAGTCAGGGCGGTTTGTTGGCTCTACGTGGTTATCTTTGCCCTCATAAACCATAAAACTACATGTATAGCCTGTGGCCCTGTCACAGAGCTTATACATCTTGACCCCGTATCTGGCACGCTTGCTGGGAAGGTATTGTTTGAATGACAAGCGGCCAGAAAACTTAATCAGGGACTCATCAACGCAGACAACTTGATAGGGAGTAAACAAGTCTGCAAAACGTTGGTTGAAATGGTTTATGAGGGGCCGAATATTGTAGAGCCGATCGTATGCAGGGTCTCCACGAGGACGACATTGTCGTTGAAGTGCATGAACAGCAAAATCATCTTGTATCGTGCCCTGGACATTGAAGCAGAGAACACGGGCATATGGTACATAGGCTCAGTGGACCAATATGAACGCAACGTACCCATTTTAACTACGACCATGATGAGGGAAAGGCCCAGAAAGAGCTTAAATTCGAGGACCGTAATTGGTCTCCAATCTCTGGCAAGGGAGGACTGGGGATTAGCGGCGATGTGTTGACCAGCGTACAAATTGCTTTGGTCCACAATAGATCTATAGAGATCTTCGGTGAAAAACAGCGAAAAAAAATCAAGTGACATAAAATCAGCTGTTTCCACCTGAATGCCGGGTTGGCTAGTGAATGGGGGAAGTACGGGTGCTGCAGAAGTGGTGGGCACCCAATCAGGATTGGCGAATGCAGCAGGAAGGGCACTATGGGCACGACGGGCCTGTCTTTGTCTTCTTCTTGGTGGCAGCGGGACACTACCTGTGCTTGCCACCTCGCTAGCTTGAACTGCACTTATGGGACTCGCCACGTCACCACGTGATACTGCAGTGCTGGATGTACGTCCAGGGTGTACTAGGCCGCTGGTGCTTGCCAGTTCACCAGAAGAAATAGCGGCTCTAGTACGTCTCTGCTTCCTACGAGCGACCTGCGGTTCTTGCACCTCAACAACAGAAGAAGGAGTTTGGGGTCTGGTACGCCTGACCTTAGCAGGGACCACAACTCCGCCGTCAGAGCTATCTATCATGGAGCCACTGTCGTCTACAGGATCGTATTCTGAGCCTGATTCTGACAGATGAGTGACCTCCTTTTCACCCTCTGTCTGGCTCAGAAACGTGTAGGCCTGTTCACTAGTGTACTTTCGATTTGCCATTTTTGGCTCTAAATTTAGTAGTACACTAGTGAGACTCACAGTAAAAAAAAGCCCCTAGGCTGTTAGCGACTGAATCAAAACGCTACCAAAAAAACTGTTAGCGATCGCAGGGATCAGACCTGACTCTGCGAATGCTGCAGTTGTGTGCTTAGTGTTTTGTAAGTGACAGTGATCGATCGATACTGCACTTGGGTGGGCTGGGCTGGGCGGAGGGGCTAAACGCAGGTGCTAGCAGGTATCTGGGCTGATCCCACTAACACTGCGTTTTTGGGAACCCTAAACTGCTGGGGACGCTAGTATAGATCTGATCAGATCAGATATCGATCTGTTCAGATACTATATCACTAAAGCCCCATACACATGGTCGGACTTTTTCATGGATTCTGTCCGATCGGACAAGGTTGTTGAAAAATCAGACCGTGTGTATGCACCATCGGACAGTGTTCGTCGGTTTGGCCGACGGACAAAGTCTTATCTCCTGCTGGAAAACTTTGCCGTCAACACGGTCCGATCACACCAAATCCGAGCGTGTGTACGGTTGTCTGACCGGACAAAGTGCTACGCATGCTCAGATCACATTACAAGACCAAAGCTATTGGCTACTAGCCTCTACGTAGTCCCGTCGTAGGCAACAAACATCACCACGTTCAGAATGATCGGATTTTCCGACAACTTTGTCCGATCGTGTGTACGCAAAACCAACATCAGACAAAGTATGACGGACATGGTCCGACGGACCTGGTCCACGGATTGTCCGCGCGTGTGTATGGGGCTTTAGGGAGGTGTATGCTGCGTGCGTGGGTGTTAGCAGTACTGGCACTAACCCGACGCTGCCTGGGGCGATGCAGACCCTATTTGACTCTAAAACCTTACTTATATCACCCGCCGGGCGATCAGGGGGTTAAACCTTTATTAGGTAATAAACGGTGCCCTGAAACTATAAAAAATAAACTAACTGACCAGCGTCACCCGTAACAGTTATATGGTGATCACTGGTGAAAGGGTTAACTAGGGGGCAATCAGGGGGTTAAAACCTTTAGTAGGTAGTATATGGGGGTCCCTGACACTATAAAACGCTGCAGCGAACCTAAATACCTACCTCCCTAACTAGCGTCAACTGTGACACTAATACAGCGATCAAAAAAACGATCGCTTAGTGACACTGGTGACGGGGGTGATCGTGGGGTTAAACCTTTATTAGGGGGGGTTCCTAGACCTAAAGGGGGCTAAATCTAACTGCCCTAACAGTTATTACAGTCACAATGCACCAATGCAGTAAACAGTAAAACAAAAAAAACTGCTTTGGTGTCACTGTGACAGGGGGTGCAGGGGGGTGATCGGGAGTTGATCGGGGGGCTGGGGGGTGAAAAGTGTGCCTAGAGTGTTCTACTGTTAGTGTAGTGTAGTGTAGTGTTGTGTCTTCTCTCCTCTGTGCCAGATCAAAAAGACCGCCACAAGGAGATCATCACTTCCTCTAGCTCTGTTCACAATACAGAGCCAGAGGAAGCATTTCATTGGCCGGGAGCGATCGCGAGGGGGTAGCCACAAATGAGTGCCCCCCCCCTCATCTCCGATCCCTCCGCCAATGACCCGGACATTCACAGGCACGGGCCCGATCGGGCCCCCCATCCGCGGCCGTTAGGGATGACATCACTTCCTCTAGCCCTGTTTACATGACAGGGCTAGAGGAAGTGTTTGATTGGCCGGGAGCGATCGCAAGGGGGTGGCCACGAATGAGTGGCCTCCCTCTCATCTCCGATCGCTCCCCCAACGATGCCGACCGCCGCAGGCACCGAGGGGGGGGGCCCAATCGGGCCCCCCACCCGCGGGCAGTTAGGGACTTATATATACGCCCATATGCCTGCCCGTGCCATTCTGCCGACGTATATCATTGTGCGGCGGTCCGCAAGTGGTTAATAAAGACAATAATTAAATTAATAAACAATGTGGCTTGATATTATTCATGATATCCAGAGATGTAGATCCATGTCAGGTATGATGAACTTAGCCCGATGATGCATCCTGCCACTCTTCCTGTCACCAATAACAGCTCCCCAGCATTGTTCAAATGTAAACAAATATATCTGGCCAATGATGTTACCCAGGATCCACACTGGCTTGTTTACAAACAGAAGCCAATGGGGATGTGTTATTTAGAAGTGGTAGTGATATCACTGCTAAATGACAGATCCCAAGCCACTTTCTTTAATGTGAGTTTCCTATTTTACATGTTCAGAAAAACAGTACTTGTTCTGCTTCGCGTTATTGAACTGTTGTGTAACACTAGTCAGACAGCTTAACAATAATTCAGAAGTCAAGAAACGTGAGACATCAAATCTGTATGTATTCTTTTTCCGAATAACTTTGTAAAACTACAACATAAGCATAAAAAAAACATATGTGTCAGTACATTAAAACATTATACAGCAGCCTCACTCTATCAGTGAAAGTACTCACAGACAATTCCACCATTAGTCCAAGAATAGATAAGAGCTCTTCTACATGCAGTCTGCTTGGATCAGGGAGCAGACATGAAATGAAGGAAATACAGTTCCAGGTTAAAGGTTATTGCCTTTGACTATGAAGAGAATTCCTTTTCCTGTGACAAAATAATAGCTAACTCTGACCACTAGATGGCAGCAACATCAAACCAACATTGCAGTACAATCTGTAACAGCACATATTACTATGACAATATGGGCAGAACACTCCGTGTCTGGCATAATTTATTATGTCATTACATAAATAACCACTGCTATGCAGAAAAAGCATATAAACAGGAAAATGGAATCCTAGCTAGTCCAAGATCAAAACTATAATGTCAGTTACAGGTCTGAGATAAATTCTGGTGGTCTCATTTTTCACAATCTTGACCTCCACCTTTCTTTTTTATTTTTATTTTTTTTTTCCACTTCAGCAATATTCAAGAGATTATTATTCAACTTGATGTTCATTTACATCTCTCGTTATATTTCACATCATTGTGGAGTTTTGTTACTAAGTAATTTAGACCGTAGAGCTTATCATATTCTATATTATTTATTATAATCCCTTTTAGATTTTTATTTCTCTTTTATAATGTGTGGGGTTTTCTTTTTCCTTCCTATTTCTTTTCCCTCACATCCCCCTCCCGGTCCCACCAGCCCTATTTCCCAATACCTCTCGTCTTTTTTTGTCTCGGAAACCGTTTTTCTATTGCCTTCTATTTATATAATCGTTTCGACATATTTACAAGTCTGTTTAAATATCTGCCATCTTTTACATTTTTTCAGATCATCTTCTTCTCCTTCTTCTCCATTATATCTTAATTTTTCAAGGTGATATATTTCTTCCACTCTTAGAGCCCATTCTCTTTTAGTTGGTGCTTCTTCATGCTGCCATTTTTTCGGGATAAGACCCTTGGCTGCATTTAACATCTGGGGGATTAGTGTTTTTATATATTGTTTTATTGGGTCGTCTGTCCTATGAAATAAGCATATCCAAGGGTCTTCCTTTATGGTGACATCGGTGATTGTTTTTATGAGGCTTAGAATCTCTCTCCAAATTTTTTTTATTTTTGGACACTCCCACCAAATATGGGCCATTGTGCCCTGCTTATTACATCCCCTACAGCAATTCTGTGAGTTATCTAGGTAGAATTTATTAAGTTTGTCAGGTGTCATATACCATCTGGAGAGGCATTTATAGTTCATCTCCGCCGTCAAGGTGTCAATAGCTAATTTATGGGTTAATTTCAATATTTTTTTAATTTTGTGCATATAGTCATGTGCACCCAATTCTGTGCCCCATTTTAAAAAAAAAGGCGGTATCTCCAATTTCTCCTCTGCAAGAATAGCTCTATAAAGCCGAGATATTGTTTTCTTTTTTTTTGTCCCCGTATCAGCACAGATTTTTTCCAGTGCTGTGTAATTTTCTTTTGTTCTTATCGGTTGGGGGAGGCTTCTTACAAAATGGACCAACTGTAGGTATCGCCACTCGTTTATTCTTATTTGTGCTACATTATGCTGTAATTCTACTAGTGTTTTTATTCTTCCTTTATCTATTATATCTTTTAATTGCGTGTTTTCCCCTAACCATTGGCCCCCTACGTGTCTTTTTCCTGGTGGAAAATACTCATTATCACTCAAAATCATTAACGGTGAGTTATACTTCCACTTATATTGTTTGTGTAATAAATCCCATATTTTTAAAAAAATTTTAGTTATTTTTTGTGTGTTAGTGCCCAAACCTCTTAAATGTGAGGAAATCCAAATTACCTTTCTTAAACTTTTTTCGCTTATGATATTCTCCATTTTAACCCAGTGTTTGTCTTCTGTTTTCCGTGCCCACTCTATTGCTCGTGACACCGTGACCGCGTAGTAATATTTTTTTAGGTTCGGGATCCCCATTCCTCCTTGATCTTTATTCTGCTTCAAAGTATTGCGAGAGATCCTGGGTTTTTTATTTTGCCAGATGAATCTGCTTATTATGGAATTTAAGGTTTGGAAATAGTAGTCTGGGAGAGGGATTGGTAACATTGAGAATTTATATGTAACTTTAGGTAAAAGCACCATTTTAACTGTATTGATCCGGCCAAACCATGATAGGGGCCTTAGGGATAGTTTTTTGGTCTCATTTTTGATTTCATCTAATAGTGGAATATAGTTCTCGCTGAATAATTGTTCTACTGAATTTGCTAATTTGATCCCCAGGTATTTTAGACCTTTCTTCTTCCAAGTGAATGGGTATTCTTTTTGTAACTTGTGTACCTCGTTAGATTCCATATTTATGTTCAGGATTTCCGATTTATTCAAGTTGATTTTGAAGTTTGCTATTTCTCCGTATTGTTTTAGCGTTTCAATCAATCGTGGCATTGTGTATTTAGGTTCGGAGACGTAGAACAGCAGGTCGTCGGCGAAAGCTGCGACCTTATGCTCGACGTCACCGATTTTTATTCCTCTAATGTCCTTATTTGCTCTGACTGTTGCTAGTAATGGTTCCAGCGAGAGCACAAAAAGAAGTGGGGACAGGGGACAACCCTGTCTCGTCCCGTTTCTCATTGTAAAGGGAGTTGAGTGATCCCCGTTGATTTTTATTGTTGCAGTCGGTACTTCATATAATTCCCTAATTCTTTGTATCATCCTGTCGCCCATGTGCTTCAGTGTCTCCATCATGAGCCCCCAGTCTACTCTGTCAAATGCTTTTTCGGCATCAATTGACAGAAATAGACCTGGGGGCCCATGGACTTTCATTTTTTGCAGCAGGAGGAGTGTTCTGACTCCGTTACCGCGCCCCTCTCTTCCTGAAACAAAGCCTACCTGGTCCATATGGACCAATTCCCTCATTTTATCTCTTAGCCTATTGGCCAGGACTTTTGCATAAAGTTTTGTATCGCAATTCAGGAGTGAAATTGGTCTATAGCTTGGGCATAACATTTCATCTTTACCTTCTTTTAAAATTACAGTTATCTGTGCTCTGTGTGCTTCTGAGCTTAACCCATAATCTACACCGAGTCCGTTCATGTAATTACAAAGCCTGGGTATCAGGATTTTCTCGAATTTCTTAAGATATTTCATGGGGAATCTGTCCGGGCCTGGGCTTTTTCCTGTTGGTGTTTCTAGGATGGCTTTTTTAATTTCCTGCCCTGTGATAGGGCTTTCTAAATCTTCACTATCACTTAGAAATTCCTGATTTATCTAAGAACTGTTTTATTATGGTTGCTTTTCCTCTTCCTACCTTGCCTTTCTTGACATCGTAAAGTGTACTATAGTAATTTCGGAAAACTTCTGCTATCTCTTTTGTTTTATAGACTATTTCTCCTTGTTTGTTTCGAATTTTTTCTATGTAGTTTCTCGACTTTTCCTTCCTTAGGGTCCTTGCCAGGTGTTGCCCTATTTTGTTGCCGCTCAGATATTTTCCTTTCAGAATTCTATTGAAAACCCTTTTTGTATCCTGTGTTAATAAATCTTTTAGTTCTTCTCTTTTGGATATAAGTTGATGGTATATTTCTTGGTGTCTCCCTTCAGGTCTTTTATGTAACTGTTCTAGTTCGTATATTTCCTCTGTTAGGCTTCTGATTTCCCTTTCTCTCGCCTTCTTTTTCCCGGCCCCCATGGATATAAATATACCTCTTATGTATGCCTTATGTGTTTCCCATAATGTAGAATATGAGATATCTTGTGTGTCGTTAATTTCGAAGAAATGCGTCAGTTCATCGTTTATTCTTTCTACATCTTGGTTGTCACTAAGAAGCGCCTCGTTTAGTAGCCAATTGAAGGCTGGTCTCTGTGTTTTCATTTCTTCTATAGTCATCATTACTGGGGAATGGTCTGAAAGAGTAGCGATCCCTATTTCAACATCTGTCACTTTAGTCAGTGTATTGTGGTCGATTAAAAAATAGTCAATACGTGTGTACGTCCCATGTACAGGGGAGAAGAAGGTGTAATCTCATACTTTAGGGTGTAGAGCTCTCCACACATCCACCAGTTGGTTTTGGTGCAATTTTTGCTTCAGTTTTTTGAGGGACACCTGTCCCGTCCCCTGTACACGGGACGTACTGTCCTCTTGTGGGCTCAAACATAGATTGAAGTCTCCTACCATTATTACCATCCCTCTCCTAAACTGTGCAAGGGTCCCTATCATTCTTTTTACAAACTCTGCTGGCTTTTTATTTGGGGCATATACATTACCCAGAGTACATTCTGTTTCCCCTATGTATCCTCTTACAAAGAGAAATCTCCCCTCTGGATCCGTAAGCCTTTCCTCTACTTTGAATCTAGTTTCTCTTGAGAACCCAATTGCAACTCCCTTTGCTTTATTAGTCGTTGAGTCGGCATAGAACCAGGTAGGATGTTCCTTAGAGT
This sequence comes from Lithobates sylvaticus, assembly GCA_028564925.1. NCBI lineage: Eukaryota > Metazoa > Chordata > Amphibia > Anura > Ranidae > Lithobates > Lithobates sylvaticus. The sequence continues at coordinate 183,789,618 of CM053036.1, forward strand.
GTAATTTTACATTGCCTCCTAAAAAGAGACGCGTCTCTTGGAGAAAGATTATATCTGCATGATAGTATTTAAGCTCTTTTAAAATCTTGTGTCTTTTGGCAGATGTGTTCAGTCCTCGGACGTTATATGTCAGAAACTTAATCTTGTGTTAAATTTTTTCTTTTTTTTTTATCACAAAAGACGAGAGGTATTGTTCCCTAACCCATCTATCTCTCCCCCTCCTCCCTGCCACCCCTCCCCTCCGACCCACTCTCGCTCCCCAAAAAAAAAAAAAAAAGGAAAGGGGCACATCCCTCGATGATAAACACTCTAGCCCAGCCCTTCTCTTTGCGACCATTCTGGGATTTAAATCTCTTGTATTTATAACTTTTTACAGAATTCTGGAAGCTCTTCTGGAAATCTGAGTTTCGCAGATCTACCCTCCTTATAGCCCACCAGACAGGCCGGGAACCCCCAGTTGTATTTCACATTATCTACTCTCAGTTGTGTTAATAGGGGTCTGAGTAATCTCCTCCTGGCCAACGTTTCCGGGGCCAGGTCTAAAAAAATTTGCAGTTCTGTACCGTTGATCTTTAATGGGGGTTTTCCTCTAAGATTGCTCCATATTGCCACCTTGTCCTCATAGTTCTGAAACTTTACCAGAATGTCTCTAGGGCTTTCGGTTGGAATATGTTGAGGTTTCCTAACTCTATATATCCTGTCTATTCTCAGCTCCATCTCAGGGCTCTTGTTCCAGACCGGTTTGAGGATCTCTTTTATTGTTTTTCTAAGATCTTCGCCATTTTCTTCCGCTAATGCGCGTATTCTTAAATTCTGTCTTCTATTTTGATTATCGATTTCCTCTATTTTATGGTTCAATCTTCTTTGATTCAACTTTGTCTCTCTGAGCTGTTCTTGTGTCTTAATCATCTCCTGAATATATTTATCTGTTTTATTCTCGATTTCCTCTATGCGATTAAATAGGTGGCTTAAGTCTGATCGAAGTGCTGAGATATCCTTTTTGATTGAGTTTTCCATTCTCAATAGCATCTCTGATATTTCAGTTTTGGTTGGCATCTGAGGGTTCATAACTTGTTCCTCCGGGGCGCTTCTGTCCATTTCGGATTCGAGGGTTACCTCTCCTCCTGAGGCTTCGGCCACTTCTTTTTTCTTCCTGGTTGTCTCTTTCTTCTTAGCTTGTTTGCTCATTTGTTGTTTTTCTGGGCATAGGCCTGGGCCTGGGCTTTTAGGGCTCAGTCCTTTTACCATATAGTGTTTTTTTTTTATTTTTTTTCTTTTTTTTTTTTTTCCACTTCAGAAAGAATATTCTTGGGTGAGTGTCAGCTATGCCCGCATCTCCATCCCTCTGATTGTCTTAGCATCATTAGTGGATTGTTTCATTCTCACCCCCTTTTTTTTTTTTTTTTTTTTCCCCCCTGGAGTTGGGGGGGATAGGGGTCCTGAGTCGGGCATCCATGAAGTTTACAAAGCCCAAAAAATACATATATACATCCGAGATCCCACCCAGCCTCCACTCCCCCTCCGCTTCCTTTATCCTAAATCCCGTTCCATCACTCTTCCAGTTAACCCCCCTGGGGGTTTTTATTTTTATTTCCCCCCCCCCCCCCTCCCCCCTGTCCCCCCCGTGCCCCCCCCTCCCCGTCCCCATCCGCTGTTTTGTTGTTGTGAGGTGGCCCTTTCTCCCCAGTATCTTCTCCTGCCCTTAGGGTCTTCCTTTCCGTGGCTAGATCTCTTTTCGGCTTCACCCCCGAGGGATCATCAGTTGTCACGGCTGCACTCGCAAAGCCTCCCTATAGCTCCAAGACCTCTTGAATTTTCTCCAACTCTCCCATCTAGCCCTCGTGGCCTCTCTGTCCTCCTCCCCGGTGTACAGCACACATTCCATCATGTAAGTGGACTCCACTGCGTCAACCCATTCCCATAAGGGTGGGCTTTCCTTGTCCTTCCACCTCCTTGGAATTACCTTTTTAGCCGCGTTAAGCAGATGGGGAATCAATGAGCCTTTATATTGTTTCATTTCCTTGGATGTGGCATGCATAAGTGCCACCCAAGGGTCATTTTTTACCTCGATCGTTGTTATTTCTTTTATGTATTTTAGGATAGTCTCCCAAAATTTTTTGATTTTAGGACACCCCCACCATAGATGACCCATTGTGCCCCTTTGATCACACCCCCTCCAACAGTTCGCAGATGTATCCGCCTGGAAATTGCTGACCCTGTCTGGGGTTCTATACCACCTAGCCATGCACTTAAAGTTTGTTTCTGCAGTTCTCGCGTCTACCGCTGACCCATGTGCTAATTTTAAAATTTTCTTACTTGTGCCTATTTCTAATTGTGTTCCTAGTTCGCTTTCCCATTTGGTAAGGTATGGCGGCATCTCCGGTCTATCTCTTTCTAATAACAGTTTATATATTCTGGATATTCTTTTTTTTGAACATTCTGCCGAAAAAATTTTCTCTAATTTTGTTAGATCCTTAGCCTCCCTTAATGGGCTAGGAAGAGAGCCCACAAAGTGGGTCAGCTGGCGGTGCCGCCATCCATCTATGGAAAAAGCCTCATTATTCTGTAACTCGTGCAATGTCATAACCTTCCCCTTGCTAATAACTTCCCCTAGTCTCGTGCAGTCCTTTCTAATCCAATCACCTCCTATTTCCTTCAACCCTGGCGGGAAAAAAGGATTTTCTTTAAGTGCTATAAGTGGCGAATTATAATTTTTGTTGAATATTTTATATATTTTGTCCCAAATTTTCAAAGTCGTGATGGTGATTATATGTGTTTTTTCTCCCAGTGTCCGGCTTTTCGGAGGATTCCACACAATCTTCCCCAGCCTAGCTTCACTCAGTGCTTCCTCCAAACTAACCCATCTTTTAGTGTTGCCTATTTTACCCCATTCTGCGATTCTTAAAAGTGCTATAGCATGGTGGTAACTTTCTATGTCTGGGACCGCCAGACCGCCCTGACTTTTGTCTTGTTTTAGAACTTGGAGGGAGATTCTATGTTTTTTGTAATTCCATATGAAATTCATTATAATAGCTCTTAGTTTACCGAGGTACTGTTTTGGGAGAGGGAGGGGGAGCATCTGGAATTTATATGTGATTACTGGTAAGATCATCATTTTTACCGAATTAATCCTGCCTATCCAGGATAGAATTTTTCCCTTCAGCTCTTGGCATTTTTTTTTTTATATCTTCTAGGAGTGGGATATAATTTATTTTGTATAATTTCCTCGGGTTGTTGGCCAGTTCTATTCCTAGGTATTTTATCCTTTTTTTCCAGACGAAACTAACTGTTTTCTGTAGGTTCTGTTTCTCTATTTTGTTAAGGTTAATATTAAGGATAAAAGTTTTTGAGGCATTGATTCTAAAGTTTGTTAGTTCCCCATATTCCTTTAAGGTTTTAAGCAATATGGGGACTGACTTCTGGGGTGAGCTTATGTAAAAGAGGACGTCGTCCGCGAAGGCCGCAAGTTTGTGCTCTTCGCTGCCGACTTTACAGCCTTCCACCTCTGGGTTTCCGCGAATTGTGGCCAACAGCGGTTCCAGGGATAGAACAAAAAGGAGAGGCGAGAGTGGGCAACCCTGCCTAGTACCATTAAACAGTTCGAACTCCGCGGAAGTCGTTCCATTGACCTTGATGTTGGTTTTCGGATGATTATATAGGGTTTTGATTTTTTGAATAATTCTGGGTCCGAAACCCATCCTCTGTAGAGTGTTGAACATGAACCCCCAGTCTACTCTGTCGAACGCTTTTTCAGCGTCTATCGAGAGGAGTAGACTGGGGGTTCTCGAGTCTCCCATCCTCTGTATGGCTAGCAATGTCCGAATCCCATTGTCCCTCCCCTCTCTGCCCGGGACAAACCCAACCTGGTCCGGATGGATCAGTGTGCCCAAGTGCCCCTTTATTCGATCCGCCAAAATCTTAGCGTATAATTTTGTGTCGAAATTTAATAAGGAGATGGGTCTGTAGTTCGAGCACACCGATCCATCCTTCCCATCCTTCCTCAGAAGAGTGATTGTGGCTTTTAGGGCCTCTTCGCTCATATCATAGTCTATCCCTAGTCCATTCATATATCGCAGCAATCTCGGTATAAGAATCTCTTTGTACGTTTTATAATATGAGGCCGTGAAGCCGTCCGGGCCCGGGCTCTTCCCTGTTGGAGAGTTGTTGATGGCTGCTAAGATCTCTTCCTCAGTTATTGGCCTCTCAAGCTCATCTCTCTCCTCCCCCCCTAGAGCCATTAGCCCTGCCCTCTCTAGGAACTCTGATGTTTTCTGGTTGTTTCCCATGCTGTCGTTGTTTCCCTTGGTTTTCACCTCGTAAAGTTCTTTGTAATAGTCTCTGAATGTGGAGGCTATTTCACTAGAGGTGAACTTCATCTCCCCATTTCTTGTTTGAATTTTTTCAATAAAATTACTGGTTTTCTTTTTTTGTAATTTCCTTGCTAGATATTTCCCTGGCTTGTTGCCCCATATATATTGTTCCCTGGCCAATTTATTGAACTTCTGTCTGACTTCCTGTTCAGCTAAATCTTTCAATTCCTCTCTCTTATCTGTAAGCTCTATGTATATGCTCTGGCTAAATGCCCCCCCAGATTTGTGCTTTTGCTCCAGGGTTTTAATTTCGGCCATCAGCGCCTGCGTCTTTCTCACCCTCTCCTTTTTTTTCCATGAAGCTTTAGCAATCAGGAGCCCCCTAATGAACGCTTTATGAGCGTCCCACAGTTGTGCCTCTGAGACCTCTCCGTTGTCGTTGATTTGAAAGAACCATTCTAGCTCCTTTTTGATATGCTCCCTAATTTCTTTGTCATGTAACAATTCAGGATTGAGTTTCCATCCGCTAGAGGGTTGTTTGTGTTCGGGGAACCTTAGCCTCATGGATACCGGCGCGTGGTCCGAGAAGGAGGCTATTCCAATTTCGGTTTCTTTGACCCTTTCCAGTATGCCGTGGTCTATTAAAATATAGTCCAGGCGAGAATACATCTGGTGGACAGGGGAGAAGAACGAGTAATCCCTCAACTGCGGGTGCTGGATCCTCCACACATCCAACAGTTGGTCCTCCGATAGTTTTTTTTTTAATACGCTTCAGTTGTATGTTGCCCCTCCCCGTGCCACTAGACGTACTGTCCTTCACGGGGTCCATCACAAAATTGAGGTCCCCCATCAGGATCAAATATCCTTTCCTGAAGGCCCTTAGTTTACGCAGGATTGCTTCGAGGAATAAGATAGGTTTGGTGTTGGGGGCATAAACATTGGCCAGTGTAAGTTCTACCCCTAGGAGGGAGCCCCTAAGAAACAAGTATCTCCCCTCGGGGTCCGTCATTCTCTCCTCCACCGTGTAGTCAATGTCCCTCGCAATCCCAATAGCCACTCCTCTTGCCCTGCTCGAGATAGTATCTCCATAGAACCATTTTGGGAGAGCTGGAGAAAAAAGTCTAGTATTTGAGGAATGTGCCAGGTGAGTCTCTTGCAGGAACACTATACCTGCGCCATATCTCTCTGCTTCCTCCAAAATTTTAGATCGCTTGCCGGGAGAGTTTAAGCCTTTCACATTATATGATAAAAATTTGATTTCTATGTCCTTCATTTATCTTTTGGAATTTTTTTTTTTTTTTTTTTTTTTTTTTTTTTCCCTCTGAAATATTGATGGTGACAACAGCCCCACAGCGGACGTGGTTTCCCTCCCTCTTCCCCCCCCTTCCCCCCATCCCCCCCCCCTCCCTTCCTCTCCTCCCTCTCCCCCCCCCTTCTCTCCCCCCCCCCTTTCACCCCCCCCCCCCCTCCCCCCTTCTCTTACCCCGACTAGGGTCCCCGGGTCATTGGGGGCCATCTTTTGTGGCTTCCCTTAGACTCCGGATTCCTGGTGAGGTGGAGTCTGTTTAGCCCTCCCCTCCCCCTCCGCGGCCCGTACTCGGGGCGCAAAGGGGGGGGGGGGCAGGGCCGATTTGGACAGAATTCTTTTGCAGCTAAACGTGGGCATTCGCCCCTCCTCCCCCCCCTCCCCCCCCCCCCCCCCAGGTCCTCCAGCCCTTCCATCTCGGTCCAGCCCTGCAGGTTCGGGGCTGAGATCCCGAGTTTTGTACAAAATCCCTGCACTTCTTCCGGGTACCTCAGCCTGGCCGTACACCCCTCTTTTGACCCTATTAAGCATGAGGGGAAGCCCCAGTTGTATCTTATGTTTTCCCTTTTCAATATTTCCAGCAGGGGTTTCTGACGTCTCCGTCTTTCGAGGGTTCGGGCCGATAGGTCAGCGTATACTTGAATCTCAACGTCCTTATACAATATAGGAGACTTGTTTTTTATTTTGGCCCACAGGTCCTCTTTTTCTTTAAAGTAGCTAAATCTGACAATTATGTCCCGGGTCCGCTCCGCTCCCCCCCTTTCGGATCTTCCTACTCGGTGTATCCTTTCTATGTGGGGGAAGTGGTCTGGATCCTTGCCACTTGTGGGGCCCAAGATTTCCCATAGTTTTCTTTCTAGGTCTTCCCCTCTTTGTTCCGGGACGGAGCGCAGCCTCAAGTTTTGCCTCCTATCCCTATTTTCTTGGTCCTCTATCTTGTAGAGGGTATCTCTCTGAGTGAGATAGGCGCCTTTTAATTGCGTTTTCAGCTTCGCAATTTCCAGATCCATAGAGTCCGCTCTCCCTTCCACCACTTCAACCCTGGACAGCAGATGACCCATATCCTCCCGTAGAGCATTAATTTCCAGTTTGATCACGTTTTCCAGGCGTAGTAGCATCACCTCCATTTCTAGCTTATTGGGAATGTGGGTTCCTGCTTGTTGATCCTCCCCTCTGCTAAGCTCGATCTCGGTCTCCATTGAGCGATCCACCCTGGAGTCGTTGATTTCTCCTTCTGCCCCGCCCCTACTCTCCGGGGAGGTTCCGGCCCGGGTTTCTTTTCCCGATGTTTTTGGACTTGCACCCTGTCTTAAATAGTGTTTAATTGTGCTTGTCTCCCCTTTGCTGCCTTTTGTAGTTGTTTTCTTAGGTTGTTTGGCTGGGTCTTTGCTCATGTTGGCCTTCTTAGTGGGTCTGATTCTCTTCCCCAGTCTTGTTATAGGCCTAGGCCTCCTGGGCCCTTTTCCGTCTCCTGTCTTTTAATGGGGTCCTACTTTTAAGACTGTCCTTTACCCCTTGGTAGTTTAGGTTTTTTTGGGTTCTCGATCTGTCCCGGGGCCTTCTGGAGTTCCTGAGCTGAGCCCCTCTCTATATCTCCCCGTCCCAGCGTTAGTTTCTAGTGGTGGTTTAAGACCAATTTGCCCCTTTGGGATCTATTTGATCTGTCCGGGCTTCTTGGGGGTATTATTTATTGCTTGTGTCCCTCTGGGCTTTAGGGCCCAGGGCTTCCTTCTGAGTGTCCCTTTGGTGTATGTAGTCAAGTTTGTGAAGGAGGGGGCCTTTTCTGCTTATGAGATCTTTAGATGAGACACAAAAGACTTACGCAGTGGCTCGATCTGTTGTATCTAAGTGGAGGGGTTTGTTCATCCCTCCTACCAGTTCGCTTCAGATTACTTCCGCGATGCACAGTTTACACCATTTCAATGTCCTACCGAATGGCTCTGCTAGTGAGGTCAGCAGGTCTTTACTATATTACAGGGGGTCACTGATCTTAATGATATGGGCAACATGCGAACATGTGATTTTATAGTTTATCCATAATTTCATATTTAAGAGGAGCATTCCACAATAAAACGTTTGGTGTATAGTAGTATATCTTCATAGACACCACTCAGAGTCTCATTTTCATTCCGGAAATGCACTTCTTAAAGTGCGATAATCACTCTTCCTAGGCTCCAATCAGAATCCTGCTTTCATTCAAAAATGTAGCTTTCAGAGTGGCAAAAGTAGAACTTCACAGGCACCAATCGGGGTCACACTTACAGTCCTCAATGCAGCTTTTAATATATGTAGTGTCAGTGAGGCAGTGAGGCGAAAAGAAAGTTGATCTAATGGAATCCTTATACACAAAGGAAATCCGGTTCGCTGTTTGTTGTGTTAGCCTCGTTTCAATTTACCCAAGAGTTTATGACCCTTTGCTCCCGTATATCGTGGAGGGTGTAACGTGGGGTGTTGTCCCCTGTGGGATTCGTGATGTCTGTGACCCAACACTTATCTTTCCTCTATTGTATGTCCCGTAATGGATAGTCCGTACCCCACACAGGCCTTGGTGTGAATAAGGCTTTCTTACTCCCAGGGGCTGTTTCAGGAAGTCCTATGTGTCCGTGCACTGGGTGTTTCTCGTGTGTTTCCCTTACAGCGTTGTGACCCTGCAGTCCGCTGTTCTCTTCTAAGCACAGTTATTATATAGGGCTCCCTTCCGAGCCCCTCCGGGGGACATTAAAAGACTCTGCACTGGGTCTCAGGGTGAATCAACAACCCCTAGGCCCTCGCTTACGCCTCTCCCCTTATCTTCCCCCCTGGGGCTTGAAACGGGCCGAGGTCTGCTTAGTGCTGCTTAAACCCAGGTGCCGGTAAGTACCAGTAAGTTTCCACACTGCTGCAGAGAGAGAGAGAGAAAAAAAAAAAAAAAATAAACTGGATGCTAGTTGCTAATCCCTTCTTGATACGGGGACCGTTTAGGCTGTCCCATACACAACCCGAGTGGGGGGGGGCTATGCCCCTGTAAGGGTGGTAGAAAATCCAAAAAATACACGGAGGGTGCCGGAGAAAAAGAAAGGAATGCGATCTCACCACCCACTGCATAGGCAACAACCTGAGAACATTCTCCTAGCTCATTACACAATCCTGGGCATCCTTTAACACAGCAGGTCAATGGATAAAATGTTCTTACCTCCAGGAGGAGCCGGCTTGAGTGAAGATGTGAAATATACTCACTGTTGGTGTTTCTTTAGAGCGCTGGCCACGCTGTTTGTACCTGTCTGTGGATCCAATGCGCTGGTTTTTGTAGAGGCGGGTTGGTGGAGGGGAGGTGGGGAGGGAGAGCCGACGCTACTCGCCCCGGTTTAGTGCCGCTGGATCCGCCGGCCGCCTTGGTCCTCCCTATGTGGTAAGGGGCGCGTGTCCTGTGCTACTCTCCCCGGGAGGGCCAGACAACGAGCGGGCGCCCGCAGCATCTCTTCACCGCCGCGATCCCGCGTCCACCCTAGCAGCGCGTCTGTCCTCCACAGCCCTCGGGCTCCGACTCCTCCCTCCGTGCGGACGCTACGTCGGCACGTCCATTCTCTGGGGAGCTGCTACCATATAGTGTTTGATTGTACTCGTATTTACTTTATCCTTGGGTGTTTTGGGTTCGCCTCCTTTCGTAGTCTTGCCTTTCATGCTAATTTTCTTTTTTGGAATTTTATTTTTCCCCAGGATGCCCCCTTTTATATATTACGGAGTTTCTAAGTAGATAGAGAGTTTTCCTCCTTATATTTCTGCTTCGCTTCGGGCCCCAATATTTATTTAAGGCCTGGGATTTTTGTTTTTCTTTTCCTCCTTTTTTCCTTTTTTATTATTTCCCCTGCTGGGGACCCACAGATCGATGTTTACCGTTTCGTTTTTAGGTAAAAAAAAAAGAAAAAGGGGAAAAACCGGGGCGATATGACCTATGGGGGACTTATTTATGTAAGCTGTCCAATTTCACTTATATATAGTGATTTCCACTTTAAAGTCTCGTGCCTTATGTCCAGTTTACCCCCTTATTTAGGTGAAGATAATCCAAAATATAATTCGTCCTTTACCCTGCTTATAAGTGTAATTACCCGTTGGTGCCGGGTTTGTACTTAGCGGGTTTGTCTGATTGTACCTATGTTGTTGTAATAAATTAATTGATCCGTAGCAGATGTGAGATGGAGGTAAATTCAATACGATGTTATAATTATTTTTCTTTCAACTTCTTTCAACTAGCCACCTGTGTCATTGAATTTATATCCAAGATCATATTTTGTCCTCTTTCTTTTCTTTTCCTTTCCTTTTCCCTTCTCTCCCCCCCCCCCCCCCTTCTCACATATCTCTATCTCAGCTGTTGTCGTTTTCACTCTGATCAAAAAGTCCCGATTATGTACAGGTTATATATCACTTTTCACATGGCTTCCAGTTAGTTTTCCCATAGAGTTCTACTTATGCGCCCCCTGCTTCTGGTCTCTTCAACTAAAGGATAAAGTAAATTGACACTCACCCCATCCATTGAAATCCTCTGCTATGCAATCAAGCGGTGAGCATACAACTCCCCTCCAAAGGGGACTTACCCTTGTTGAGAAGGGATCCGTTCAGGGGTTCTTATGGGGCATCCTTTACCTTGCTGTGTTCTTATGCCTTCCGTCGGCATATGATTTCCAGGGAAGAAGGGGGGAAAAGCACAGGAGAAGGAGTGGGCTGGGGAGGGTAAAAAGCAACTGCAACGGTCCGGCGGCGTCTCCTGTTTCTCCCAGCGCGTCAGTATCTACGGTGAGCCATTACTTCCAGGGACGCCCGCCGGCCGATGCGATGCCTACCTCGTGCTGCGGGAATCATTCGCGGGAGTCACGCAGCTTCTCACTCTGCGTGCTCTCGCTCTGCTCAGGCCGTCGAAAGTTACATGGGTCAGGCCACTCCCTCCATGAGGCAAACACGTCTCATGTCCTCACGTCCATTCCCCACTATTGGATACAATCTGAATCCGACCTCCACCTTTCTAACCTTGCCATCTCTGCTTGGTAGAGCATTGACAATAAGTCCTACGGGCCACTCATTCCTTCCCTCTTGGCTGTCCTTCAACAGAACAACATCACCCACTTTTACATTTGGGCGATCCTCAGTCCATTTCCTGCGGCATTGCAAATTTGACAGATACTCTCTCTTCCATCTTTTCCAAAAGGTGTCTGCCAAGCATTGAACTTGCTTCCATTGTTTTGCATGAACTTGTTTTGTACTTATGGTTCCAGATGGAGCAGAAAAATAGTTCACCTTTTGAGTCAACAACATTGCTGGGGTAAGGACCATAGGTGTATCTGGGTCTGAGGACACAGGAACTATAGGCCTGGCATTCATAATAGCTAAAACCTCTGCCATAAAGGTGCTTAAAGTCTCATGGGTCAAGTGAGCAGGTTTGGTTTGTAGCAACATAGCGTCCAAGATTCGTCTAGCAATACCTATAAGTCTCTCCCAGACACCACTCATATGTGAGGAGTGTGGAGGATTAAAGACCCATGTACATCCTCTGTCTTGGAGAAAGTCTTGCAATTGTGATTCACTGTCACAAATGTTAAGTTCTTGCAGGCTCCCACAAAGTTTGTTCCTCTGTCAGAACGGAGCAGTTTTGCTGGGCCACGAATTGAGAAGAATCTCCTCAAGGCATTAATAAAGCTTGATGTTGACATGGCTTCAAGTAGCTCTATGTGTACAGCTCGGGTGGACAAACAAGTGAAAAGAACTGCCCATCGTTTACTGTCCGCACTGCCTCCTCTAGTGCGACGGGTTAAAATGGACCATGGACCAAATACATCTAAGCCCACATTGGTGAAAGGTGGTTGAGCAATTACTCTGTCCTCTGGTAGCTCTGCCATCTTTTGACTTTGTAATTTTTGGGAATGTCTTTTGTTTTTTGATGCAGTCAATTTCCTTCTGGAAATGTTTGTTTTGAACAGAAGAAATTATAACAGACTTTGCCTGATCAAGTTCTATTAGGTTGACCTGTTCATGGAAACTTTCCCACCTTCTGACTTGATCGCTGTTGGTTTCTCTCCGGAAAGTTTTAGCGACATGGATGAGTCTGGCTAGGGTCTTAATTAATATCTTCCAGCAAGAAAATCTATCAAAGCAATGTGGGTGAAGTGTGGCTTCAGAAGCTTTGGTGCTGAAACTCGTAATTTCCGATCTGATTTCAGGGTCAGCTTCGGGCTCTATGAGTGGATAAGCATTAGCAGTGTCTATCTGCTCACAGTGTGGTTGATACAGAAAGGATGGGCCTGAGAACCATATAGAGTTCTGAAGGCATGCAGCTTGAGTAGGTCTAGTGGCATAATCTGCAGGGTTTTGCTCTGTAGATACATAGAACCACTGATCTGGGTGTGAAGATTGCCTGATTCTATTCACTCTATTGGAGACATACAGATGGAACCTCCTAGTGGTGCTGCAAATGTATCCTAGGACAGTCTTGCTATCAGTGAAGAATTTAACAGCATCAAAGTCAGTGTCTAGTTCATCTGTGATTAGCTCAGACATTTCAACTGCTAGTACAGCAGCACACAACTCTAAACGAGGAATCGTGTGGGCTGGTTTGGGGCTTAATTTGGACTTTCCCATGACAAATCTAACATGACACACATTTTCTGCATCAATTAATTTCAAGTAGGCTACTGCACCTATAGCTGTGGTGGATGCATCTGAGAAGATGCACAGTTCTTTCCTGCAAGCTGATGATAAAGACTTCGGCACATAGCATCTGTCTATCTTTAGGTGCTCTAACGCTTGCAAGGATTCTGTCCATTGAACCCACTCACTTAGTCTCTCCTGTGGAAGCAATGCATCCCATTCACTTTTTCCAGATGACAGTTCTCGAACTAAGACCTTGCCTCTTATTGTCACAGGTGATACAAATCCTAGGAGATCATAAAGGCTATTTACGGTGGATAGAATGCCTCTACGTGTAAAAGGCTTTTCTCCTGAGGAAACTCTGAAAACAAAACTTTCTGTTTCTAGATCCCAACTTAGGCCTAGGCTTTTCTGCAGGGGAAGGGTGTCTGTACCCAGGCAAAGATCTTTAAGGTCTTTAGCTCTGTCTGCTACAGGGAAGGCTTCCATTACTTTTTGGCTGTTGGAAGCGATTTTATGAAGACGCAGGTTGGATTCTGCCAGCATTTGCTTTGCTTTACTGAGGATGGAAATTGCCTCTTCAGATGTGCTAGTAGAAGCGAGTTCATCATCTACATAAAAATGTCTTAATACAAAATGTTTGGCTTCTTGTCCATAGCACTCTGCATTTTTCTGGGCAGCCTTTTGCATGCAGTATATAGCGACAGCAGGAGAAGGGCTATTACCAAATACGTTCACCTTCATTCTGTACTCGACAATTTCTTTGTCTATGTCATGGTCTTTGTACCAGAGAAAATGTAGAAAGTCTCTGTGATCTTCTCTGACAAGAAAGCAATACAACATTTGTTGCACATCTGCTGTGAAGGCAACAGGCTCTTTTCTGAAGCGCATGAGAACACCTAGCAAAGTATTGTTTAGGTCAGGGCCACTCAACAGTACGTCATTTAAAGAGACAACTTTATACTCTGCGCTGGAATCAAAAACTATTCTTATTTGGTTGAGTTTGTGTGGATGGTAAACACCGAACATTTGTAGATACCAGTGTTCCCTGTCTGCTTCAAGTGGTCCTGCAACTTCAGCGTGATCATTGTCTAGCATTCCTTTGATAAATTCAGTGAAATCTCTTTTCACTTCTGGCTTTCTCTGCAGAGTTTTGCTGAGTGAATGCAAACGCTTCATGGCTTGCTCCCTGTTACTAGGCAAAACACGTCTTGGTGTGCGAAAGGGAAGAGGGGCTACCCAACTATGATTGTCATCTTGGTAAGCCTCTTCATCCATAATCTACAAGAAGGTCTGATCCTCTATAGAGAGGGCCTGTTTATCGTCATCTTTAGTTTTCTGGAACACTGTAATCCCTAGATTGTCTGTCTCAAAGTTGGAATTGACTTCTTCCTTACCATATAGTTTAGAAGGGTCACAGTGTTGTGTTGACCTGCCAAAGCTTTCCTTGACAACGAAGCTGTTGTGACAGGGACTGAGAAGGGATGTGCGTCCATTTGTTAACACAGACGTCTTTAAAGTGGTAATATTGTCAGGCTGGTGCACTGTCCCCAGGCAAACTTCTCCTACAATGACCCACCCTAGGTCCAGTCTCTGTGCGTAGGGGGCATTATAAGGTCCATTGATTTGCTGGCGCACCTTGTGTACCTGCAGGATGTCTCTCCCAAGTAGTAGAAGGATAGAAACATCTGGCTCAACAGCTGGGATAAGGTGTGTAATTGAGCGGAGGTGAGGGTGGTGATGGGCTACTTCTGGAGAGGGAATCTCAGTTTTGTCGTCAGGTATCATGCCACACTCTATTAGGGTAAGATATGAGGTAAGAAGTGGGAGCTGTACTTTCTTATTGAAGGATTCAATGGTAAAGTCAGAAGCTCTTCTCCCTGTGGTTTCAATTGTCCCAGCACATGTCCTTAGAGTGTATGGAACTGCACTTGCCTTAAGATTAAAGATATCCAAGAATTCTGGCTTTGCAAGGGATCTGTTGCTCTGTTCATCTAGCACTGCATACATTTTCACTGCCTTTTCTCTCTTGCCAGTGGGATACACAGTCACTAAACAGATTTTCGAGCATGAACGTGCACTCTTGCCTTGTCCACATACTTTAGTGCAATTAGACAGCACTGAGGAGAGTGGGGTCTCTTGTTGCTCCCTGCCCTGATCTTTCCTGGGTTCTACAGTCTCTAGTGGGACGGGAGCTGGGCCTGGGTGCAAAGCTGCAATATGTCTCTCACTGCCACATTCTGTACATTCTACTTGTATTTTGCAGTCTTTGGCAATGTGATAAGTGGATCCGCAACACTTGAAACAGATGCCGTTCTGTTTAAGGAAGGACATCCACTCTGCAATGGGTTTGCTTCTAAAGCCTTTGCATTTCTTTAGTGGATGTGTTTTTTTGTGTATTGGGCAATGTCTATCAGGGTTTTCTATGGTGTGTACCTTGTGGGTGCTTTGATAGTCTGTGACTTCTGAAGGTACAGCTGTTTTGTGTGTGGATACAGAAGTCCTACCGTGAGGTCTGTGAGGTTTCCCAGGTCTGTGTGATTGATTGCCGCTGGTGGTGAAGGCAAAACTAGGATCACTTCGGATTTTCGCTTGCTGTTGGACAAACCTAGAAAACACAGAGAAAGGGGGGAAAGCAACACCATAATCTTCTTTGAATTTACCTCCCACAGACATCCACTTGTCTTGCAGATTTGAGGGTAGTTTCTCTACTATGGGATTGGTGCCATCCTCTTTGGCATATTCTAACTCTAGTAGAAGATCACTTAGTTCTTGTAGATGCACATTGTCTCTGTAGCCCACCTTGGGAAAGACTTTAAGTTTTTTCAACAGTGCTCCTTCTATTACCTCAGGGGATCCATACATTTCTTCTAGTCTTTTCCAGGTCATATTGAGTCCTGCTGCAGGGTTGAACAGGTTTGCTCTTCTCATCCTCTTAGCATGCTCTGCTGACTCGGTACCAAGCCATTTTATCATCAAATTAAGTATGTCTGCTGGTGAAAAGTTCAGACCTTCAGTTGCATTCAGAAAGGAGGATTTCCATGCCCAATAGTTTTCAGGACAGTCATCAAATTGGAGAAAGCCTGAGCTGATCATTTCTTTGCGGCTGAGATATTTGGTGACATCCACTGCACATTGTTGTTCGCCCATGTAATCTATATGTTAAGGGGATGGGAACACTTGTTTTTTGTTCTTAGGGGTTTCTGGTGCTTCATTCTTGATTTGCTGGCAGACGCTGACCTCATGTGGTTGTTTGGGCCTGCTCAGGGAGATGTTGATCTCGGCCTGAATTCCTTTGCTTCAGGTTTAAGAGACTGTTCCTTTGTATGCGCATCAGTAAGGTTCTGGATGTACTTACTTGTACGATCTGTAGAGGATAGAGGTTTTTCTGGAACCTCTGGGTCTTTATATGATTTTTCACTTCCTGACCGACTTGTTCCCATGTAGGCAGCGGCCTCAGCTTCAGCAGCGGTCTGTCGCTTCAGGATGAGCAATTTCGCTTCTTCTTGTGCTATGGCAGCTTTCTTTGCTGCTAACTCCTGCATCATCATGGCTTCTTTTTCTGCGTCCTGTAGCTGGACGTGGGCAGCTTCTGCCTTGGCACTCGCTCTAACTGCTGAGGAACTTGTTGAGGACATGTTGCTAGGCCGTGAAGATCTGGACACATGCGATAGTGCATCGTCTTGCTGGGCGCTGGGAATGTTCTCCCTGCCTTGCTGTGTCGGCGGTAGCGTGTCATCAGCCTGGTACTTTGTTCCTGATCTTAGACTCATGCTGCAGTAATGGCGTCTCAGTTTATTCCACTGCCACGTGCCACGTGGTTGTCTTTTTATGTTCTGCTTCGCGTTATTGAACTGTTGTATAACACTAGTCAGACAGCTTACAAATAATTCAGAAGTCAAGAAGTTATTTCCGAATAACTTTGTAAAACTGCAACATAAGCATAAACAAACATATGTCAGTACATTAAAACATTATACAGCAGCCTCACTCTATCAGTGAAAGTACTCACAGACAATTCCACCATTAGTCCAAGAATAGATAAGAGCTCTTCTACATGCAGTCTGCTTGGATCAGGGAGCAGACATGAAATGAAGGAAATACAGTTCCAGGTTAAAGGTTATTGCCTTTGACTATGAAGAGAATTCCTTTTCCTGTGACAAAATAATAGCTAACTCTGGCCACTAGATGGCAGCAACATCAAACCAACATTGCAGTACAATCTGTAACAGCACATAGCACATATTACTATGACAATATGGGCAAAACAGTACTAGCATCAAATAGTTTATGCACAGACCAGAGGAATAGGAGAATTGTGATGCTATTATAACATCTAATTCTGCACTGTTTTTGCTCCACAAATATGTATGAAATGTTTAAATATTTTACTTAAAATGTTACTTTAGGTATAGTTGGAATGTGCTGTTGCAGAATATGGAGATATATAGCAAGAAATAATTATATCTGGTTCCCGACCGGCGCATGTCGATTTACGTCGGCAGAATGGCACGGACAGGCATAAGGGTGTACAGGTACATCCCCTTTAAAATGCTGCCATGCCATCAAGTGCGCGCCGGTCGGGACCCCCGTGAGTCCGGCCGGGGAGATGCGGAAGTAAACAGCATCTCCCCATTCTGCCTAGCAACTAGTGACACTGATCTCTGCTCCCTGTGATTGGAGCAGAGATCAGTGTTCACTAAATCACAGCCACGCCCCCCACAGTAAGTAACACACCCCTAGGAACACTTAACCCCTACACTGCCACCTAGTGGTTAACCCCTTCACTGCCAGTGTCATTTACACAGGAATCAGTGCATTTAAACAGCACTGATTGCTGTATAAATGACAATGGTCCCAAAAATGTGTCAAAAATGTCCGATGTGTCCGCCATAATGTCGCAGTCACAATAAAAATCGCTGATCGTCGCCATTACTAATAAAAAAAAAAAAATTAATAAAAGTGCTATAAAACTATCCCCTATATTGTAAACGCTATAACTTCTGCGCAAAACAATCAATAATCGCTAATTGCAATTTTTTTTACCAAAAATATGTAGAAGAATATGTATCGGCATAAACTGAGGAAAAAATATATTTTTGGGGTATATTTATTATAGCAAAAAGTCAAAAATAATGTGTTTTTTTCAAAATTATTGCTCCTTTTTTGTTTATAGCGCAAAAAATAAAAACCGCAGGGGAGTTTAAATACCACCTAAAGAAAGCTCTATTTGTGGGAAAAAAGGATGTCAATTTTGTTTGGGAGCCACGTCGAACGACCTCTCAATTGTCAGTTAAAGCAACGCAGTGCTGAATCGCAAGTGGTCTGGTCTGGTCTTAAGCCAGCAAAATGGTCCGGTCTGAAAGTGGATATTCTGATCTAATTGTATATATGTATTCTGTATATATTAATAGCAATGCCTATTTTTTTCAACCAGACTATGTAACTATGTATTAAATATTTACTTCTCTTAATTTATAATGCAAATACATGCATGTTCTTCCTAGGAAAAAGCAACTAAAAAGTAAATCTCCATTCCTATGAACCACAATTGTACTTTAGTTATATTAAGCCTGACTTTTGCAGATGATCAAAGCTAAACATGACTGGGTGTTAAACGTGAACAAAAAATCGCAGGGTTCACCTAAAGCTTAATCCTTTAGCTGCCAGAGCTGTTTTTGTGTTTTTTTGCACACATGTTTAAAAAAATTACTTGAGGCCTGAAGATTAGTTAATACTCACAAACATTATGTATTTTCCAAAAGCAGACACCCTGCTCACTGCAACAGTTTAACAACTGCAAAATCTCAGTAACAAATACAATAAATGTAATTTTAGTGCAGAAAAACTAAATATATTACTCAATTTTTCTTTGGAAAATATAAAATATGAGGTTGTGCCTCAATAAAAAAATATGCAACATGTCATACTAAAATTTCCATTCCTGCAAAACAATGACAAACTTTGGTGCCCTATATTTTGTATAGGCAACACTTACAAAGCCCCTATAGGTCATCAGTTTAGAGTTTGTCATGAATAATGGACCTAAAATTATTGCTCTCACTCTGGCATGTGCAATTATATGTAACATGTGTATTGCATGTGATGTTTTCATATGTAGGTGCTCTCGACAGGTGAGCTTACATTAATGTGGGTATGTTGGGGTGGGTTAAAAAGATTATGGGTTAAAGAGGAAGTAAACCCTCTTAAAAAAAACGGAAAAAAAAAAACCTGCAAGACAAAGGCATAATTAGCTAGTATGCATAGCATACTAGCTAATTATGTATCACTTACCTGAGACCCCGGCATCAGTCCTCTTCTCCCCCTCCGACCGCCGACATGTTCTCCTGGAGTGACTTCCGGGTATCGCGGCTCCGGCACTGTGATTTGCCAGAGCCGCGATGACGTCACGCGCATGCGCACGAGAGCGACATAGTACAACTGAAGCATCAGCATATAGCGCCGTTGCTTCAGTTGTCGCAAGTGCGCATGTGCCGCATGACGTCGGCACATGCAAATACAGGTATATCTCCTAAACCGTGCAGGTTTAGGAGATATCCTTGTTAGCTACAGGTAAGCGCTTGGGTATAACTTTATTTTTCCCCTTTTTTTCTCTTCACTAAATCTTTATATCACAGCGATTTAGCTACTCAGCGCTTTGTATTTCGCCATAAAGCAGGTTATAAGCTCGCAAATGAAGCGCCATGTCTGCAATCTAGTGATTACATTGATGTGCCACTTCCCATAGTGCAAAAGGAGGGGTGCAACTGCGCAAACCAAAAAAGGGGGTGGGGGGAGGGGAGAGAGCTGAAATGAATCAGCTACACAACAATAACTACCAATGCTGCAGCCACCATCAGGGTGTTCACACACCGACAGTACATGGGAATAAATATATATATATAGGACACACTTCTCCTTTGAGAAAGTCACGTGTGCGTGATGTAACGCGTAAGGAGAGTCAGAGCCTGGTGACGTTTAGCTGTGTGGGATCTCGGCCGGGAGCCCACACTGTGTTTTTTTTCATCCACTGCTGCATTAACTCTGCATGTACTGTAAGTTATCTATTGCTTATACCTATTAAACCTTTTGAAATACTACACAATGGATTGCATCTATCTGTTTGCTCACATGTCCGCCTGAGAGGAGCTGGCAGGGACCCAGTCAGAGGAACAGATCCGGAGGAGCCCAGTAAGGTTGTTTTTCCTTACCTTTAAGGTAAGGGGTTGGGGGAAACAGCCCAGGACACCTGCATGTTAAGGAGCATCACTTTTTTCTCTTAAAGACTATCACAAATACCATATCCACCACCTCACCTGGAGATTGTTTAGGAATTGTGCACCATATATGGGAATATCCGCTTGATTGCACAGGACTTGTTGTTTATTTATTTATTTATATATACACTTTTATCCTGGACTCACGTCATTATATATATTTCAACACATGTTTATTTGTGCTGTTTGTTTTTAACACACAGGTGCATTTATTCACGGTTTGCTTTGTGCATTATTAATAATATTTTTTAATCGAATTGTGGCTTATGCATGTTATTCGCCATTGTATATTTGATTATTTATTGCCACTTTTAGTCCTTACTTTGCACTATTTTTATTTTTATTGGACACAAGGGTTATTTATTTATATTGTTTGATTCACCCACTTGAGGTTGTCTGTATAGCCTTATTTATTATTTGATGCTATACTCCTTCTTTTATTCCATTAATTCCTTTGGACGCTGTGTCTGAAGCCACCTTGGCTGGATGATTCCCCTTGGAGTGGTAGACGTGTATCAGCGCCACATTTATATCTGATTATCTATTTTAATTTACTCTTGTTATTTTATTAACCTTTCCACTTATGCTGGCGCCCCATTTTATATATTTATTTATATATTTATTCCCACTTCCCATAGTGCACTGCGTCCGGCGCCACAGTGCACTTTGTTAAATGTCTTTTTATTTATTTTTTCTTAAAGGGGCCGTTTTTTTTAAATTTACTACAGGAGGGGGGGTGGCACCCGGGCGCCCCCTATGGACGGTCTGCCACTGCATTTAGATAATAACAAAACAATAGAAAACATTTGCCAAGGCATATGACAGGTAGTGGTGAACATCATGCTCAAACTCTATGCATCCATGGATAGAACCCAGAGAATTTGGGTTTTAAATAGCCATACCATTATGTATGATGCCTACAGAGTACATTAACCAGTTTGCGCCCGCGCTATAGCCGACTGCAGCACGGCCACTCCCTGCTGGGAGGACGTCCCTGGAAGTCCTCCTGTTTACATGCTCCCCGCGTGCCCTTGAGGGCGCGCAGCGAGGAAAATCTGTGTTGGCCGTGTCCGTCGGACACGGCCAATCACAGATCACTGTAAATGGCCAATCACAGCGGCCGTTTACAGCGCGATCTCAGCAGCCAATGAGAGATGATCTCAAATATAAACATATGAGATCATCTCTCATTGCCGGCTTTCTCTCTCCTCACACAGAGACAGCGTGTGAGGAGAGAGAGCGATCTGTGTCAGGAGTGTTACAGTGAGTGTAAAACACATTTTAGTGCCATCAGTACACATACAGTGCCATCTGCCAGCCCCATCTGCCAGTGCCATCTGCCAGTGTCATCTGCCAGCCCAATCTGCCAGTGCCATCTGCCAGTGCCAGTGCCATCTGCCAGTGCCATCTGCCAGTGTCATCTGACAGCCCAATCTGCCAGTGCCATCTGCCAGTGCCATCTGCCAGTGCCAGTGCCATCTGCCGGTGCCATCTGCCAGTGCCACCTGGCACCAGTGCCACGTATCAGTGCAATCTGTCAGTGCCACCTGTCACCAGTGCCACGTATCAGTGCCATCTGTCAGTGCCACGTATCATGCCATCTGTCAGTGCCACCTGTCACCAGTGCCACATATCAGGGCCATCTGTCAGTGCCACCAGTCGTCAGTGCCACGTATTAGTGCCATCTGTCAGTGCCACCTGCCACGTCAGTGTCACCTGGCACATCAGTGTCACCTGCCACATCAGTGTCACATATCAGTGCCATTTGTGATCAGCATGTCACAAAGGTTATATTTAGCCGAGGAGGCTTATGACATTCTTGCGGCCGACGAGAGCAATGGGGAGCTCTCCGCTTCGGATTCCTCCTTGTATGCAAGTTCTGAGTCTGACATGGACTACGAGCCTGTCCTAAGTAGTGGGACAATGACAGCCTCAGAGGAGGAAGATGAGAGTCCGCCCACCAGACGAAGGCGTACTGATGAGGCAGTGCCATCCACCAGTACCGCAGTGCCATCCACCAGCACCGCAGTGCCATCCACCAGTACTGCAGTACCTCGGCAAAGGCCAAGTTCCAGTGGGGTGTCACCTCGGCCCCAAAGGGTTAGGTCCCATGCTAGCCTTCCCTATTCCCTTCAATACCCCTTGTGGCTTCCTCCTAATTCAGGAGAAGCTAACGTTCCCCCTTTCACTGCCCACCCAGGAGTCCAGGTGGACACAAATTTTTTTTCCCCGATTGATTTTTTCAATTTAATTTTTACAGAGGACATGCTTGCATCGATTGTGGCCCAGTGCAACCTATATTCACAACATCGTATCGCAAGTAATCCAACGTCCTATTATGCCTGTCCCTATGAGTGGAGAGCCCTGACAGTGGAGGAGTTTAGAATTTTTTTGGGCCTCACGTTCTGTATGGGACTAAACAATAAAAACGAAATCCGTGCTTATTGGTCAACCCTCCACATCTACCACATGCCCATCTTTTCTTATGTAATGCCCAGGATATCTGATATCTGATGATTTTGAGATTCCTACACTTCAATGATAACACCCAGTGCCCTCCCCGAAATGACCCAAATTTTGATAAGCTCTATAAAATTCGGCCGCTAATAAATTATTTTTCTCAGATCTTCCCCCAGTTGTTTACCCCAGACCAACACGTATGTGAGTCCCTAATCAAATTTTCTGGCAGGCTGGGCTTAAAACAATTTATTCCCACCAAAAAGGCCCGCTATGGGGTGAAAATGTATAAGTTGTGGGACCGAGCCACAGGTATACGAAGGGATGGTATACGAGGGGAAGGACACCCAGCTCCATTCCCCTAATTGCCCAGACTATATCGGATCGAGTGGGAAAGTCGTTTAGGAGCTCATAAACCCACTCCTGGAGAAAGGTTACCATCTCTATGTGGATAACTTTTATACAAGTTTGCCCCTGTTCCGAAACCTTCACAGGAAGAACACGCCAGCATGCGGCACCGTAAGAATGAACCGTAAGGGCTTTCCTCAAAGCCTCGTCAACAAGAAGCTGAGAAGAGGGGAGATGGAGAGCTTACGCAAGCAGGAAATTCTGTCTGTGAAGTGGAGGGACAGAAGGGATGTGTTCATGCTTTCGTCGATCCACAACAACACATTCGTTGAGATCACCAGCAGGACTGGCCCAATACAAAAGCCACTGTGTATCCATGAATACAACAAGTTCATGGGGGGTGTCGACTTCAACGACCAGATGCTCGAACCTTATCTTGCCACAAGAAGAACATACCAGTGGTATAAAAAAGTTGCTATTTATTTCTTTAATATGGCCACATACAACAGCTATATTATCTACTGCAACTCCACTGAAAGACCCAGACCCTTCCTTGGCTACCAGGAGGAAATCACCACTGCCCTTATATTCCCGAACGGCCCACCACAAAATATTCCATCCGATGTCATAAGCAGACTTTCTAAACACCACTTTCCTGATAAAATCCCTCCCACTCCAACAGGCCAAAAACGTCAGAAAAGATGCCGGGTGTGCTCCAAACGAGGATTGAGAAGAGACACCACTTATCATTTTACAGATTGTCCTTCCCAACCAGGCCTCTGCGTAGTTAAATGTTTCCGCCGTTACCATACTTCACTGAATTAATAGTGAAGTATGGTAAACATAACCCTCACTTCCTGCAATTTACATTCACACCCCTTATGCCTCTGCTTGCTCTGTAACTGACCCTGGCTTGTTGTTCGACCATGCTTCTGCCTACTGATTCTGTTTATACCTCTGCCTGATTTGGAACTGACCCTGGACTGTTATTCGACCATGCTTCTGCCTACTGATTCTGTTTATACCTCTGCCTGGTCTGGAACTGACCCTGGACTGTTATTTGACCATGCTTCTGCCTACCGATTCTGTACATACCTCTGCCTGATCTGGAACTGACCCTGGACTGTTTGACCATGCCTCTTGCCTGCCTCTTGGACTGATCTTGTACACTGCCAGTGGACTAATGGGGTTCATAACACAGGGGTCTCACATATGTGAGGGGCTCCAGAATTGTTTTTCTGGATGAAGAAAACTTTCATTTGTTTTCTCATTCCTAGATTAGGGTCTGGAGGCTCGGAGGCTTCAAAGAGATTTGGGTGGGAGAAGCCTCTACCCCTGTCCCCATTCTGTCCTGAACGAGGCCCTACTTCTGCCTGCTGCCTGTAGGACCTATGCCATCGTGCCTCTGCTTGTCGCATAAACTGACCACACCATGTGGATGGACCATGTTCCTGCCTACTACCAGGACCAATATTTTGGCACTGCTGACAATCTCTGCCTGCACTGACCCTGGACTGTATATGGACAGTATCCCTGCCTGCTGCCTGTATTGACTATGGACAGTATTCCTGCCTGTTGCCTGGAAAATTGTGTTCGCTTTTGCTGACCAAGTTCCTGCCTGCTGCCTGGACCTCCTGTGGACAACTGCGCTACTAAAACCACAGGTAATCTTTTGTTTACTCTTTGCTAAGCAGAATGTATTTTGGGTTGTAATTCTTGGTATGTGCATGCTATGTGTCCCTGGTACACCTGATGGTGTTCCTTGCATGTTGGGCCTCTGTATGTGGCCAAGCTGTATAAAAGTCTCACACATTTGGTATCGCCATACTCAGGAGGAGTAGCAGAATATATTTTGGGGTGTAATTTTTGTTATGTACATGCTATGTGTTGGAAATATCTTATAAATTAACAACTTAGCGTAAAAAAAATGCGTTTTCATTTTTTTCCCACATATTCCCAAAACTTCTGGAAAAAAAAATAACCGTTCAAAAGACTCATTACGCCTCATAGATTATACGTTGGGCTGTTAGCTTTCCAAAATGGGGTCACTTTGTGGGCGTTTCCATTGTCCTGGTGCTCCAGGGCCTTAAAAATGGTAATAGGTGGTTGAGAAATGAGAGGTGTCATTTATGCTTGAAGAACGCCTGGTGGTGCTATTTCAATATTGGGCCTCTGTAAGTGGCCAGGCTGTGTAAAAGTCCCACACATGTGGTATCATAATACTCAGAAGGAGTAGCAGAATGTATTTTGGGGTGTGATTTGTGGTATACACATGCCATGTGAGAGAAATTACCTATTACAAAAAAATCTTCATTTTGCAAAGAGTTGTGGGAAAAAAATTACATCAAAAACCTCACCATGCCTCTTACTAAACACCTCGGAATGTCTACTTTCAAAAAAGGGGTCATTTGGGGGGTATTTGTACTTTCCTGGCTTGTTTGGGTCGCAAGAAATGAGATAGGCCACCAGTACAGCAGATGTTTTTATTTTTTTATGATTCGCACCACCGCTTGTAGACTCTATAACTTTCACAAAGACCAAATAATATCCACTAATTTGGGTTATTTTTACCAAAGATATGTAGCAGTATAAATTGTGGCCAAAATGTATGAAGAAAAATTAATAATTTTGCTAAATTGTATCACATAAACTAAGAAAAATGCGTTTTTTTTTCAAAATTTTCCGTCTTTTTTTCATTTATAGCGCAAAAAATAAAAAACCCAGAGGTGATCTAATACCACCAAAAGAAAGCTCTATTTGTGGGAAAAAAAGGACAAAAAATTCATTTGGGTACAGTGTTGCATGACTGAGTAATTGTCATTCAAAGTGTGAGAGCACCGAAAGCTGAAAATTGGTCTGGGCAGGAAGGGTGTTTAAGTGCCCAGTAAGCAAGTGGTTAATATGTTTTTGGTTGCCTTCAGAAACTGTATAGAGCCGATAGTTATTACTCAAAAAAAAATCTGATGGGAAGTTGGTAAAGTATTTGAATCCCGTATATACAGGGGACTGTCCTGCATCCATTTTAACATGTGTTCAATGACTAATGCATTTGTCATTTGAAGTTGGGTTATAAATAATAAAGCCATCAAGTATCAGGATATAGCTCCAAAGACAGCTAAGGTTAAACACCAAAACACCACGTGTGTAGACTGTTCATTGTGGGGGATGGGGGTGTTCACATAGTGTTTTATCAACACTCTCTTGAAGTCACTGTGTTATAACACACACAATACATTTCTCTGATCACTAGCCAGGTACAATGGCACCAGTGTTGCCAACCTATCAGATTAAGATTTACTGACACATTCATGTTTTTACTGACATTTTCAAAAGTTACCAAATAACAGGGTAAACTGCAAATTTCAGTATTTAGGCTACAAACAAGTACAATATGCAGTTGGCAATGTGATTTAAGGTAGATATTAACCACTTCAGCCCCGGAGAATTTGGTAGCTCAATGACCGGAGAACTTTTTACAATTTGGCACTGCGCTGCTTTAACTGGTAATTGCGCGGCCATGCAATGTTGTACCCAAACGAAATTTGCGTCCTTTTTTTCTCACAAATAGAGCTTTCTTTTGATGGTATTTGATTGCCTCTGCGATTTATATTTTTGCGATATAAATGCAAAAAGACCGAAAATTTGGAAAAATAAATATATTTTCTACTTTTTGTTATAAAAAAATGTAATAAACTCAATTTTAGTCATGCATTTAGGCCAAAATATATTCAGCCACATGTCTTTGGTAAAAAAATGTCAATAAGCGTATATTTATTGGTTTGCACAAAAGTTATAGCGTCTACAAACTAGGGTACATTTTCTGGAATTTACGCAGCTTCTAGTTTATGACTGCCTATCTCATTTCTTGAGGTGCTAAAATGGCAGGGCAGTACCACCCCCCCCCCCCAAAAAAAAATGACCCCATTTTGGAAAGTAGACACCCCAAGGAAATTGCTGAGAGGCATGTTAAGCCCATTGAATATTTTTATTTTTTTGTTACAAGTGATTGAAAAATGACAAAAAATAAATAAATGGCACAAAGTTGTCTGGAATATTTTATATGTTGCCACAAGTTTCGGGAATTTTTTTTTTTTACATAACATTGTCACTAATAGAAATATTAATCAAACATGACATGGTTATATGTGGAATTACAAAATACATTCTGCAGCTTCTCCTGAGTATGGGGATACCACATGTGTGGGACTTTTTGGCAGTCTGAACCGTGTACAGGACCCCAAAATCCAATCACCACCATCAGGCTTTCTAAGGGCGTACATTTTTGATTTCACTCCTCACTGCCTATCACTGTTTCGGAGGCCATGAAATGCCCAGATAGCACAACCCCCCCCCCCAAATGACCCCATTTTGGAAATTAGACACCCCTATCTGCTGAGATGCATGTTGAGTATTTTGCAGATCTCACTTTTTGTCACAAAGTTTTGAAAATTAAAAAAAGAAAAAAAAATGTATTTTCTTTCTTCACTTTCAAAAATAAATGAGATCTGCAAAATACTCACCATGCCTCTTAGAAAATACCTTGGGGTGTCTACTTTCCAAAATTGGGTCATTTGGGGGGGGGGGGGGGGTTGTACTTTATGGACATTTCAGGGCCTCCGTAACTGTGATAGGTAGTGAGGAGTAAAATCACAACTTTAAGCCTTTAGAAATCCTGAAGGCGGTGATTGTTTTTGGTGTCCTGTATATGGCTAGGCTCCCAAAAAGTCATGCATAATATACATAACAGTGAGCCCCTGTGCGTCAATGCGTTTCGCTGTTTAGCTTAGATACATTCAGGGCTTGTTGGAAAAAACAGGTCTCACTATCTAAAATAAAACTTTGTATAACACATATTTAAAATGAATCATCATCATATCCGAGTGGCATCCGTAACACATACAAAAGTACCTTGCAAAGAAGTCGATAGAAGAAAATCTCCCCACTAAACATCAGGTATCACCATATATAGTTTTCAGACACTTGGGTATTTTGGGTCAGAAGTAGACTGGAAAAATTGTTTACAACAATAAGAATTAGTCTCATAGCAAAAACATACTTAAAATTGAAATAGAGAGAAAAAATGGAATATATAGTAAATATACTGGCTCACAATATAGTATACCGCATATATTAATAATATTTAAAAATAAAAAATGCTGCGCTAAAGGGTCCCCAAATTATGAACCCTCCGAATAAAATGTGATGACACAGCACTATATAAAAGTGTTGAAAAAAGTCTGCACTGGTGCTTAAATTTACTGAAAAAAGTTAACTAATATACCACAAGAAGTGCTATAATTAATGATTTGTCAAACCAGCAAAACCTAAAAGCAGGTCATGACCCCAAAGGAATCCAAGTGAATGAATTAATAATATATAGACCCCAGTTTTAAATGCTGAAAACTGTCTGAAAATGTGCCAAATAATATGCTTTAAATCTCATATGGTGAGTGAATCCAAAGAGAAAAAATAAATACACACAATTAATGTTATATGGTAAATAAATATCCACAGTACACTGTCCCAAAGCGCTGCAGAGAAATTGAAGTGAAAAAAAGGTTGTGATATATACACCCCAGTTTTAAATGCTGAGAAATATTTCAAAATATACCAAGTGATACGCTTCAAGTCCCAAATGGTAAGTAAATCCAAAAAGAAAAGATAGGTGCACACAGTAAATATTATATGATAAATAAATGTCCACAATACAATGTCCCAAAGCGCTGCAGAAAAGTATCAACAGATAGTAACCCAATCGCTGTTTGTATTGGAGGATAGTAATTCCAAGAAGATGATATCTTGCTTAAGTAAAGTAAGTCAGTGATGGACTCCCTGAAAGAGTGGAGTTGGTAGCGCGAGCAGATACAATCCTCTGCGGGGATATGCGTCACTCCTCCAGTCCTCCGGTCCTTTAGAAGCCGCCTCTCCTCATGGGGGAACTTAGATGATCAGGAACTCAACCACTTGTCTCCGGGATCGCCAAGCTGATGCACCCGAGCGGAGCAAAGAAGATAGATGGCACAGGTGACCAATCGTAGAGGTCTTCAGCGTCCTTTTGCACACCGCTTCTCCCTGTTAGGGTATAACTCCACGGGAGCCCTCCAGACAGTCACCTGTAAATATAATCAACACTCAGGCCCCTCGGCCATGAGTGAAGATAAAGGGAAACAGAAAAAACGGACTCCAATAGTGAAATACCGTAAAATAAAAGGGATATTTATTGATGAAATAACAGACCTAAGGGTATACCCTTAGGGTTACAATGTTTAACAAGAAAAAAACAGTTTCCTCATTGAGAATAGCAGAGACAGTTAAATAAAAATAAAGAATTTAAAACTTAAAAAAAAACGGTTCAAAAACAAATATACACCCGTGCATGGGAGTCTTATAGACATGATGGTATCAACACAACCTGCCCGACATGTTTCGTAGTACCTTACGTCTTCCTGGAGCACAGGTGATATGCTGACCCATCACTTAAATAGTCCTGGGCCTGAACCAAGCCTCTATCTGGTACGGCCGCTATTTTTTTGTGTTTTTTTCACATCATTGTGTGTAAACCAGGCCTCAATCTCATCTGGGCACCATTTTCTTGCATCCCAGAAATGGACAACATTTTTTATCCCAAAAAAACGTTGTCCCTGGATATAATGGACCTATTTAATCCTATATATAAATATTCCATGCCTACCCTTTATCTTATGGTACTAATATTATAAATACATTTACAACCACACATAAGACCCTCTACTGGAAAAACCGCATATCAAGAAGAATATGCGTAATAAAAAATTACGTATATATACATATATATTTAGAAGAACATGCATATACATATCTTAAAGGGACAGACACTTAAGTCATCCAAACCAACCTCCCATCTTTTCCCCCATTTATGGGGTGCAGAAAGGATGCTTATAGTGAACCACCATTTAATAAAAGAATGAAAATATATGAATATGTATTTTAAAAAGAGAAGAGGCGAAATGCCTCTTATTCCCGAAAAAATACATACCTGGTGCATTCCTGCGAATGCCCTGATTTCCATCAAAATATCTACTTAGAGACATTAAAATGCAATGCCAGGACAAACCAGACAAAAAAGCAAAAAAAGGGGGGGAGATTGATCACAAACCCCTCTATATCTTTCCACATCCTAAACCTCATGAAATCGTAATGTTAGGTGTCAAGTTACACCCCTCCCTTATCTGGTACCAACTAAATATTTTAGGTCAATGATATTGGTCATCAGGCATTATCTTCAAAGGCATTCATTTCAATGTCCACATTGATGCCAAAAGGTTTGAGACTTTTTATTCTATATATCCAACTCATCTCGAGTTTTGATATAGCCCTCCTTTTAGGGTCCCCTCTCCAAGGTAGCTGCAACTTCTCTATCCCTATTAGGGAAGACCCCTTGGGGTTTTGGTTGTGTCTTTCCAAATAGTGTTTCTAAACCGGGTGTCCTTTAAACCCTCTCCTGATGTTACCTAAATGCTCCCCCTATCCTGACTTGGAGTGGTCGTATCGTCTGTCCCACATAATGGAGGCCACAAGGGCAGGTTAGAAGATAGACCACGCCTGCTGTGGAACATGTTATAAATGATTTTATAGGAAAGACCTGGTTAGTGACCCTTGAGCAGAATTCAGTAGTCTTCCTTTCTTTTATACTATTAACTGAACACACAGCACAGTTGTTACACTTCACAATTTCACAATCCAATCAGGTTTTGAAAAAACATGGGTTTTATGTTAGGTGGGTCGCAAACATTTATTGCGACTTTCTGTTTGATCGAAGGGACCCCTCTAAATACAACCTGAGGTTTATCGGGGAGGGAAGACCCCAGGACCAAATATTTTTTTATTATATGCCAGTGTCTTCAAATCATCATTTTAATGGAAAAATGTTGTTGAGAGTACCTGGTGACAAATAGGCATTGGAAATTGGTAGCCCCATCCACCTCGCCTCTTATTTTTTCTTTAAGTAAAAGGGTGCGATCAATGGACCTTACTTCCATACGTTTTTCTTTAAGGGACACTGCATTATATCCTTTCGCTATCAGCCTTTCTGTGAGGACACCAGCCTGCATATCAAAATCCTCCACCCTTGAACAGTTGCGCCTCATACGGATATATTGGCTTTTCGGTACTGATTCCAGCCATGCGTTATGGTGACAACTGTCCCGGGGAATGCAGGCATTATGATCTGTATTTTTAAAGAAGGTTGACGTCACCAGTGTGTCTCCCTCATTCCAAATGGTCAGGTCCAAAAAGTTAATAGTTTGTCGTTATTGTTGAGGTTGGTCATAAAGCATTCCAGGGATTCTAGGGTGCCATTCCATAGGAGGAGGACGTCATCTATATATCTGGCCCAAAGGACCAGTTCCGCCCTTCTATCAGAGTAGATGACGTCCTCCCCCCACTTCCCCATAAATAGGTTAGCCAGACTGGGGGCGAACTTTGCCCCCATGGCTACACCCTTCTTCTGGAGATAGTATCCATTGGCGTGCCAAAAGAAATTATGTGTAGTTGTATATTCCAAAAGTTCCATAATGAATTCCCTCTTAGGCCCCATTGATGCGGGATGATGGTATACAGGGATGTAACATCCGCTGTAACCATCCATTAGCCTTCCCTGTATCCACTTTCTTTAAGAATGTTAATGGTGTGTCTGGTGTCCTTAATATAAGCCGGGAGAAGCTTCACCAAAGGTTGTAAGAACCCGTCTATGTATTTACCTGCCTGAGATGTCAAAGAGTCTATCCCGCTGATAATCGGTCTACCAGGCGGGTGGACAGGATCCTTATGTATTTTGGGCAGGTAATACATGACGGGTATTCTAGACGATACGGGAACTAGAAAAGATTTTTCCTTTTTATTTAGAATACCTGCATCAAAGCCATATTTAACAATATTTTCCAGGTCCTTCTTAAATTTAAATCTAGGGTCTCCGGGGAGTGGCATGTAGGGCTTCCTGTCCCATACTATTTTATTGAGTTCAGCCAAATAATCAGATTTTTGTAGGACAACAATGCCCCCCCACCCTTATCGGCGGGTCTAATCACTAGATCTTTCTGTTCACATAGTTGGTCCAAACCTAATTGGAGTTCTCTATTCTTTTTTACTTGTTTAAACTTTAAATTTTCTAAATCTCTCAACAATAAATCTCTGAAGACTCTAATTGATGGTGATAAACCAGTAGGGGGATTGAACAGGGATGCATTAGCCAGACCAGAATGTTTGATGTCTGTTGAAACGACTCCCCTATTGTCACCCCCATTGGTCATCATATACCTTTTGACGTTTAGTTTCCTAGTGTATTTATGTATATCCATATACATTTCAAATGTATTTAGAGCCTTAGGAGATGCGAATTTAAGTCCTTTATCGAGTAAGGAAGTCTCAGCCTCTGTAAAGCCCCATACACACGGTCGGACTTTTTCATGGATTCTGTCCGATCGGACAATGTTGTTGAAAAATCAGACCGTGTGTATGCACCATCGGACAGTGTACGTCGGTTTGTCCGACGGACAAAGTCTTATCTCCTGCTGGAAAGATTTGCCGACAACACGGTCCGATCACACCAAATCCGATCGTGTGTACGGTTGTCCGACGGACAAAGTGCTACGCATGCTCAGAAGAAATTCTGTGACGGAAGCGCTCGGTCAGGTAAAACTACCTTTCCTAATCGACACAGCACATTCGTCACTCTGCAATGTTAAAATGTCTTTAATGCAGCGCATTCTCTTTTTCTTTACAATGCAACAAGAATGACATGTTTTAGCTGCTCCTATTCACCCGCACTTCTCACAAACTTAGTTCTTTATTACTTTGCAGCATTTATACACTACATGTTTATTTTTACTCAGATCGTTAAAGAATCTTTGTTATATTTTTACCATGATTTGTCTTTTTTTTTTTTTTTTTTTTTTGGGAATACATATTTGAAGGTTTTTTTTTTTTTTTTTGGAGGGGGGTTGTGTGTCTCAACTTAGCAAAACCACATTATTAACATTTGTATTTCTTGCTTAAATTTACTAGGAGTTTGTTGGTTGTTGGTGCCCCTTGTTAATTCTACTTTAGGATTAGTGAAATGTACCTGCCTACTCCAAGAAAAACTGTCATTGTAGAAAAGTAAAACACAATAGTCAATGATTATTTCAAATAAAAAAAACCTTTATTTAGGTCTCAGCAACAAACCAAAGAGGAACGCAGCCATGGTGAAACTTGGGGAATTTGCAAAGCCTTGGCCCCCCACGGCAACCATCATTTTTCAAGCGTAGAAAATTGGGGGCCTGAGGAGTACGTATATTAAGGGGAGTGCAATCTGGTCCTGAAGTCCAAAGCATCCGGAACTGCAGCAGATGCCATCTAGGTCCCCAGGCTCTGGTACTACAAGAGGCTCCATCTTCTCTCAGACCAGACTGATTCCAGGTCGTCACTCTCAGGTCTTCCTTCCACGCTTCCTTGCACGCTGTGGCTGTCGTGCTGGTGGGGTGGCAGAAGGAGGAGGAGGAGGAGGAGGAGGAGGCGGAGCATGGTAACTATGGCAAACATGTGTGAGTGGGGTCATCTCCCCAGCCCTACCCTTATTTAGGACATGGAGGATGAGCCCCTCACACATGTTGCGTTGCCTCACCTCCATACCCATCATTTTAGTGACTACCACCGAGCCAAAGGTCTCCTCGTCGGTGGGTGTGGCATGTAGGGAGTCTGAAGCCTCTCTTATCATCCGGAGCGCTGACTCTGCCGCATAACCCCCCCTTCTCGCCCTTTTGTACGGAAGGTGGAGGGGAGGGGTTTGGGTGTCAGTCAGGCTCCGAGGCCTAGCCCCCTCTTGGCTGCCACTACCCACCTCGTGGCTGCCACTAACCCCTGCCTCCTCCCGACTGCCACCTTCCACAGCCACCTCCTGGCTGAGGTCTTCCTGTGTATGAAAAAGGGACATAGTTTCAGTTATTTGTTCATCAAACACACACAATTCTCATCTAGTGACTGTTGCAAAATGTTTACAAATAGAAAACCATACAATTCTCAGCCCTGCAGTTTAGATTCTGGCCCCAAATGTCTCCAACACTACTGTCAGTTGATATGTCAAACACGTTAGGAACTAAGCAATTGGGGATCCTGAATTAAGTGAACATCATTCATTATTCCCATAAATGGTAACAAAACTACTATACCTGGAACAAGCTGGGCTCCTCCACCTCTTCCAGACTGGAAGGCCCAGGTTGCTCCTCGGAAGCCTCATCAGGGGTGGCCTGCGCGCAAGGAAGCGTGGAAGGAGGAGTCGAGAGTGGCTGTGTGACATCAGCCTGGTCTTTGAGAAAATGGAGACTCTCATAGTACCAGAGCTTGGGGGCATAGACCTCATCTGCTGCAGTTGCAGTTTCTTCCGACTTCCGGACCTTCTTGCGCTCCCTGATATACGCACTCCTCAGGCTGCCAATTTTCTTTCTTATATCATCAACAGTTGCCGCGGGGAACCTTGGCTTGACAAATTCCACAAGTTCCTCCAGGGCTGCGTGCCTCTTTGGTTTGTTGCTGTAATGGGGGTGTTTACCCTGCCATAAAATGGGAAATTCCCTGTATTTGGCAATGAAGAGGGGGAGAAAACTCATGTCGTTGAATCCCTTCATAATCTCTGCAAGACACAACACCACATAAAACCCTATAAATTATGTCAGGCTAAACTCTCCTAATCTTCTCCATAAAGAAGCCTCAAGTTCGAATCAGTCTAGGCTAGTTATGTACCAACGTCAAATTGTACCTTCGTTTGTAGCGATCGTCTCGTGCGTGAGCTTTCTCTCCCCTCGTCTCCCAGATCGTGGCTACGACACAGGCGTGTGACGTTTTATATACAGTGCGCATGCGTCAAACTCCGCCCGCCCCTGACGATCTTTCTCATCTATTCCCCACCCCTTCTCTTTACGGCGCAGTGGGGAGAGCACATGGCGTGGACACAGCAGGTGCGCCCCAAATATCCCACCAACGAGGAGGAGGACGAGGAAAGTCCGGAGGCAGAAACGTCCCGATCCCGGAGCCTGAAATTCAAGGCCTCCAATATGTCATTTGGAGAAATGTTGGAGATGGTGGACATATTAAAGAGGAGCGACTATGATGGGAAGTAAGGGCCTTACCTCAACCCCAATGTCCGCAAGGCCAAGATCATGTCTAAAGTTGTGAGAAGGCTGTACAATCAGTTTGGGGTACAACGATCCAAGGAGCAACTGAGGAAACGCTGGTCAGACCTGAAACTGAGGGAGGCCGATCAGTACAGAAAGATCAAGCAAATTCTTCAAAAAAGTAAGTAGTTGGGTTTTGTGTTTTAGTTCTTGCTTGCATACTGCTCCATGTGGTTTGATTTTTACAGAGTTGTACATTTCAAAATGGCCACTTTCAGGTTCGTCTGTGCATTCGATCGTACTCAGCCTCGATCTTTCTGCCACTGTCATGATCGTGTGTGTCCATTCGATCGTACGCAACCTCGATCGTTCGGCCACTTATAATACGATGTTTGGTGTTTTTTTTGTGGAAAGGAAGTTTGTTCTCACTAGAAATGTCATCAAGAATGTAAAGCCAATTTATTCAATGTAAAGGAGAGGTCACCCAGTAGCTGTTTACCCATCTGGACTCTAGAGCACTAGTGCTGGGACACCCAAACCCCCCTTTTTATTATGCTTTTCCACACATGTGCTCCAGTGGATACTAGAGGGGGGTCTCCATCAGACAAACTTCGACCAAAAAGCTAGTAAGTTTAGCACCTTTACAAAGTGACTACATTCATGTAGTTGGCATTTGTAACTGGCCAAACAAAAATAGTGTCCGACACTTTCAAGCAATGTTTGTCATTTCCTATTTCTGCCCTCAATAGATTGTGTTGCTAAATATTCCTTTTGTACATTCTCATAGGGGAGCGAAAACTTGGGCCGTCTGAGGAAACCCCAAAACCAACACCTCCCAAAAAAGGTGAAAGAGCAGAAGCAGAGGAGGAGGAGGAGGAGGAAGGAGAGATCATCGAACTTGGAGAAATTGTCACCACAACAGGTGAGTGTGGGAGAACACAGCTACTGGTAAGCTAATCAATGTATGGCTGCCTCATTTCCAACACCAGATTTTTTTATGTTTGTGTTTTTAGGTGACGTGGATGTTGTGGAAGAAAAATCGCACTTTACCACAGAGAGTGCCCACGTACTCATCGGGGAGATAATGGTCTGCAATAGAGATCTAGATTACATAAAGCAAAACATCAATGATGTTCAACAAAAATTGAAGAACATCATTGATGTTTTAGGAAAAATATGAAAACGCACCAAGTAATTAACACACATTTGTGCCAGCTTCAGAACACATTTGCAACTTAAGAACTGTGTGAAATTTGGAACATGCACACATTGTGGCCACATGTGCTAGCTCCCATCATGGTGGATGAATGGCAACGTTTTTTTGGGGGTGCAACCACTTTACGAACTACGAAAGTGGTTATGGTGAAGGGGTTGCACCCCCAAAAAACGTCCATTCATCCCCATGATGGAAAATGGCACTTTTGAAGCTTCTAGGCATGTGTTTTACCATCTAATGACCATTTTCAGACCCAAATTGTGTGCATGTTCTAAATTTCCACTTTCCAGGGGTGACCCCCCCATGTGATGAAGGCAAGATCAAACACACTTTGAACATATAGTCATGTCTGATCTTGTCTTCACTTTACAAAGTTGAACTTTCCTAGTTCATAGGTTCTGTTTTGCTCCATGCCTGGTTTTACCAATTGCGGAATGTTTGTAAACAATGTTGTAAATAACCAAGATGTTGTCAGTTTGGGCGTGAAGATTGTAAACGCACTTGTGAATGTTTTCCAAGTAAACTTTTTTATTTTTCTAAATGTGTGGCTTCCTAATTTAAAAAACACAATGCATTATGTATGTCAAATGTAAAGGATATGGGGGGCAATGGGTGTTATTTACTAAAGGCAAATCCACTTTGCACTGCAATTTTCTTTCCCAGGGAACTTTTTCACTGCA
The DNA here is from genome assembly GCA_028564925.1 of Lithobates sylvaticus. NCBI lineage: Eukaryota > Metazoa > Chordata > Amphibia > Anura > Ranidae > Lithobates > Lithobates sylvaticus. Next base: position 183,825,952 of record CM053036.1, read on the forward strand.
CTTGTAGAGTTTGACTTATGTAAATGACACCCACAGTGCTTTGTACGAAAACACGGAGCACAGCATTTTTGAGAATACACACATGTCAGACCTGGTGATGAAAAGGAGTATTTTGGGTGTCAGTTATGCAGTACAAACCTTCTCTAGAGCAAAGATTAGGTAGCAAACACACAACATGAGAATAATCTTTTTGGGAAGAAGAGACTGTTACCTCCTTTTGCCCAGAAAGTGCATTCCCACTGTCGAAGGCAAAGGGAAAAAATTTCAAGGTAAAATAAGCTAAAAAGAATACTGAAATGACAAGAAATCATAGGTTGGTTGAAATATCAGATTTATTAAAAAATGCCTCTCACACATCGTCAGGCAGAGCAATGGCCCCCCTACCCACAAAGTACTCCATATATTGCTCGCGGACCGTGCGGGCATTTAGAGGGGGCAAGCCTGGACGTGCCACTTGAAGGGCTGTGAGGTCCGCATTTGGAGGGCCCGCCACATCTGGGCCAACGGGCACCACATAGTTCCTGTTATGTCTTTTGAGGAAGTTGTGCAATATGAAACAGGCAAGAACTATGTGGTTCAGTTTGTATTCCGCCAAGTTAAATGCCGTCAAGAACAGGCGGAAGCGGCTGGCCAGGATGCCAAAAGTGTTCTCCACCACTCTTCTGGCTCTGGACAGCCTGTAGTTGAAGACCCTCTGGTCTGGGGTGAGGGTCCTCATCGGGAACGGCCTCATCACATGGGGAGTCAACGCAAACGCTTCATCTGCGACAAAGACGAAGGGGAGTCCTTCGGCATTCTCCTCTGGAGGTGGCAAGCACAGACTGCCACTTTGGAGACCTCCGTGTGCGTAATGGCACCACCATCCGAGATCCGGCCGTTCATCCCCACGTCCACATACATAAACTCGTATGTTGCCGACACCACCGCCAACATCACTACACTATTAAACCCTTTATAATTATAATAGTAGGACCCCGAGTTGGGCGGTGGGACGATGCAGACGTGTTTCCCATCAATTGCCCCTCCGCAGTTAGGAAAGTCCCAACGGCTGGCAAAGTGGGAGGCCACAGTCTGCCATTCCTGTGGCGTGGAAGGGAACTGTGGAGTGAAACAAGAAAAAATAATTCGTCACTTTGCACCTAAACATTGCAAGCAGATTAGACAATCAACATCTTGGAACAAGAGCATTTTTGAAAATTGGAGGCTGGAAAGTATTTGCACAGAAAAGTAGAGGCTCCCCTTCACAGATTACTCACCCCCCATCAATCCCATCACTTCTGATGGGCCATTGGCAATAACTAGGGTTTTGGGGGGGGGGGTGGTGGACAGGTAACCCTCTGCGCTTCATTGATTGGCAAATGGCTCAATAATGTGTGCTAGTTTGGCCAGACCCTCTGTACTTAACACTATTGGCAGCCCCCAGGAAAGATAAAATAACATTTCAACCCCCCCCCCCAAAAAAAAAAGGCAAGCACATTGTGACATTCTGAAATTACCAAGCAAGCTAATAGGAGGGAAAGAACACAAAAAAATCGGAAATGGAAAGTATGGAGGCAGCCCCTTGCACTACATGCTTTGCTGAATTCATCCCTAAAGATGCCCACTATAAAGAGGTAGGTATATAGTGTGTATGGACCTTGGGAAAGCCAGCAGATAAAGGATTGGTACCATCTGACAGAGCAGTTGGGGGAGGGGGTTCCTAATGAGTTTGCCCCCCCCCCCCCACCAAAAAAAAAAAAAAAAAAAGGGGCGCTACATGAAGTAAACCACACAGCAAACATTTGTGCATATTTTAGGGGGTGTTTGGGGGCAAACAATACTATGCAGCAGACAAAATACATTGCTTAAGTGACTAGGCCATAGGTGTCTATTGGGCCAGAAGAGCTTGCTGGGGAGGTAAGTGAAGGGAAAAATGCATGAAGGAGAAAAGGGGCACAGCATATTAGAACATATTGCAATCATGGTAATTAGGGAAGGAGGTCAAAAATAGAAGACATTAGCAAACAGAGCATACATAGAAGGGAATAGTAAAGTATAAATGTTACCTTAATATAGTCCTCCTGCAGGACCTGGATGATGGCAGAACAGGTCTCTGGAATAATGATTCCCAGGGCCTGGGGGAGAGATACCTGAAGAGAACTTCAAATCCTGAAGACTTCTCCCTGTCACCAAGTACCTCAACGTGGCAACAAGCCTCTGCTCCGGAGTAATGGCTTGTCTCATGCAGGTATCCTGCCGGCTGATAAAGGGGGTCAGCAAAGCCAAAAGACGGTGAAAATCGGGGTCCGTCATCCTGAGAAAGTTCCTGAAATCATCAGGATTATTCTCCCGGATCTCACGAAGCAAAGGCATGTGCGAGAATTGGTCACGCTGAAGCAACCAATTCTTGGTCCACATACTCCTCGTCACTCTGTTCATGGACGGGTCTTGGGTCAAAGCTAAAAGCCCGACACCAATTCCGCGTACAGCACGAACTCGGCGACGAGTACGCACGGGAAACATCGCTCACAAGGTCACAAAAGGTTGGCTGGTCAGAACGAACAAACAGAAAGCACCGATAAACAGCAAGGCCTGAAAGAACGAAATGAATACCAGAAACGAGCAGACAATAAGCAGTGCAAATCAAAGCGTCCTATATCAAGATATAGGCCGCAATGACCAACAAATGCGAACTGACTACACGCACTAATAAACAGATACGCACGACAAGCACAAACTGAAGAGCAGTAACGATCTGAGTCAGAAAACTGAGAAGCGCGAATCTTAAGTCACCAAACTTCGACTAAATCTCGATAAACACGGGATCAGCAGAAGGAGCCCAACGGGTGCCTGACGTGGTGCTGAACTTCCCTTTTCTAATCTCGTGGACGACGACTTACGTCACGACGTTCTTGCAGACCGGATATTCCGACAACGTAGTCCGACCGTGTGTACGCAACACCAACATCGGACAAAGTACGACGGACAGAATCCGACCGACCTGGTCCGCGGATTGTCCGACCGTGTGTATGGGGCTTAAGAATGACATTACTGAGGTTGAAAACTCCCTGTCCCTTTACACCCTTTTTCTCTTTGCCTTTTGATCTCCGTCCACCTCTCCTTCCTCTCTGCGTTCTAAAGGCCTTTCTAGATTTTCCTCGGCCCTGGGAAAATCCCACTGATCTGAATGGTAGTGTTCTTCCCGTAGTGGGTATTGTGGTAAACCCCACTCATAGTCTCTCCTTTGGGAATATAGTGGTTGATACCAAGAGGACTTCTCCATTGTTCCATTCCTATTTGGTCCACCATATTCACCGGGATAATCAGCCCTCCTCTCATGGTGTTGATCATATTCTCTAAATGGTTGAAATCTATTCTGAACAGGAACACCATATACATAAGGATCCTGTCCACCCGCCTGGTAGACCGATTATCAGCGGGATAGACTCTTTGACATCTCAAGCAGGTAAATATATAGACGGGTTCTTACAACCTTTGGTGAAGCTTCTCCCGGCTTATATTAAGGACAACAGACACACCATTAACATTCTTAAAGAAAGTGGATACAGGGAAGGCTACTGGATGGTTACAGCGGATGTTACATCCCTGTATACCATCATCCCGCATCAATGGGGCCTAACCTCTGTGAAATACTTTTTAGATAAGGATTCCCTTTTGTCTAGCCTACAGAGGGAATTCATTATGGAACTTTTGTAATATACAACCACACATAATTTCTTTTGGCACGCCAATGGATACTATCTCCAGAAGAAGGGTGTAGCCATGGGGGCAAAGTTCGCCCCCAGTCTGGCTAACCTATTTATGGGGAAGTGGGAGGAGGACGTCATCTACTCTGATAGAAGGGCGGAACTGGTCCTTTGGGCCAGATATATAGATGACATCCTCCTCCTATGGAATGGCACCCTAGAATCCATGGAATGCTTTATGACCAACATCAACAATAACGACAGAGGAATTGAGTTCAAATATATTGCAAGCCAACAAACTATTAACTTTTTGGACCTGACCATTTGGAATGAGGGAGACACACTGGTGACGTCCACCTTCTTTAAAAATACAGATCGTAATGCCTTCATTCCCCGGGACAGTTGTCACCATAACGCATGGCTGGAATCAGTACCGAAAAGCCAATATATCCGAATGAGGCGCAACTGTTCAAGGGTGGAGGATTTTGATATGCAGGCTGGTGTCCTCACAGAAAGGCTGATAGCGAAAGGATATAACGCAGTGTCCCTTAAAGAAAAATGTATGGAAGTAAGGTCCATTGATCGCACCCTTTTACTTAAAGAAAAAATAAGAGGAGAGGGGGATGGGGCTACCAATTTCCAATGCCCATTTGTCACGAGGTACTCTCAACAACATTTTTCCATTAAAAAGATGATTAGAAGAAACTGGCATATAATAAAAAATGATTTGGTCCTGGCTTCCCTCCCTCAGGTTGTATTTTGAGGGGTCCCTTCGATCAAACAGAAAGTCGCAATAAATGTTTGTGACCCACCTAACATAAAACCCATGTTTTTTCAAAACCTGATTGGATTTTATAAGTGTAACAACTGTGCTGTGTGTTCAGTTAATAGTATAAAAGAAAGGAAGACTACTGAATTCTGCTCAAGGGTCACTAACCAGGTCTTTCCTATAAAATCATTTATAACATGTTCCACAGCAGGCGTGGTCTATCTTCTAACCTGCCCTTGTGGCCTCCATTATGTGGGACGGACGATACGACCACTCAAAGTCAGGATAGGGGGAGCATTTAGGTAACATCAGGAGAGGGTTTAAAGGACACCCGGTTTCGAAACACTATTTGGAAAGACACAACCAAAACCCCAAGGGGTCTTCCCTAATAGGGATAGATAAGTTGCAGCTACCTTGGAGAGGGGGCCATAAAAGGAGGGCTATATCAAAATCAGGATAGGGGGAGCATTTAGGTAACATCAGGAGAGGGTTTAAAGGACACCCGGTTTCGAAACACTATTTGGAAAGACACAACCAAAACCCCAAGGGGTCTTCCCTAATAGGGATAGATAAGTTGCAGCTACCTTGGAGAGGGGGCCCTAAAAGGAGGGCTATATCAAAACTTGGATATATAAAATAAAAAGTCTCAAACCTTTTGGCCTCAATGTGGACATTGAAATGAATGCCTTTATAGATAATGCCTGATGACCAATATCATTGACCTAATATATTTAGTTGGTACCAGATAAGGGAGGGGGTAACTTGACACCTAACATTACGATTTCATGAGGTTTAGGATGTGGAAAGATATAGAGGGGTTTGTGATCAATCTGTCCCTCCCACCCCCCCCCCCCTTTTTTTGCTTTTTTGTCTGGTTTGTCCTGGCATTGCATTTTAATGTCTCTAAGTAGATATTTTGATGGAAATCAGGGCATTCGCAGGAATGCACCATGTAAGCATTTTTTCGGGAATAAGAGGCATTTCACCTCTTCTCTTTTCAAAATACATATTCATATATTTTCATTCTTTTATTAAATGGTGGTTCACTATAAGAATCCTTTCTGCACCCCATAAATGGGGGAAAAGATGGGAGATTGGTTTGGATGACTTAAGTGTCTGTCCCTTTAAGATATGTATATGCATGTTTTTCTAAATATATGTATATATACGTAATTTTTTATTATGCATATTCTTCTTGATATGTGTTTTTTCCAGTAGAGGGTCTTATGTGTGGTTGTAAATGTATTTATAATATTAGTACCATAAGATAAAGGGTAGGCATGGAATATTTATATATAGGATTAAATAGGTCCATTATATCCAGGGACGACGTTTTTTTGGGATTAAAAATTGAGTCCATTTCTGGGATACAAGAAAATGGTGCCCAGATGAGATTGAGGCCTGGTTTACACACAATGATGTGAAAAAAAAAACACAAAAAAATGGCAGCCGAACCAGATAGAGGCTTGGTTTAGGCCCAGGACTATTTAAGTGATGGATCAGCATATCACCTGTGCTCCAGGAAGATGTAAGGTTTTACGAAACATGCCGGGCAGGTTGTGTTGATACCATCACGTCTATAAGACTCCCATGCGCGGGTGTATATTTGTTTTTGAACAGTTTTTTTAAAGTTTTAAATTCTTTATTTTTATTTTATATATTTTTTAACTGTCTCTGCTATTCTCAATGAGGAAACAGTTTTTTCTTGTTTAACATTGTAACCCTAAGGGTATACCCTTAGGTCTGTTATTTCATCAATAAATATCCCTTTTTTTTACGGTATTTCACTATTGGAGTCCGTTTTTTTCTGTTTCCTTTTATCTTCACTCATGGCCGAGGGGCCTGAGTGTTGATTATATTCACAGGTGACTGTCTGGAGGGTTCCCGTGGAGTTATACCCTAACAGGGAGAAGCGGTGTGCAAAAGGACTCTGAAGACCTCTACGATTGGTCACCTGTGCCGTCTATCTTCTTTGCTCCGCCCGGGTGCATCAGCTCGGCGATCCCGGAGACAAGTGGTTGAGTTCCTGATCATCTAAGTTCCCCCACGAGGAGAGGCGGCTTCTAAAGGACCGGAGGACCGGAGGAGTGACGCATATCCCCGCTGTTACGTACCTGGAAGTAGAGCCTGACTTGTAGGAGAAGACCTCTCATACAGCGCTGATTCACGGTCCACTGGAGTGGGAACAGTGGTCACGTGAGCGACAGTGGGGTAGGAGTGCCTGGTTGTAGAGGGATGGAGTTGAGATCAACTAGGAAGTCCTCCTGAAGGTTCCGTATACAGATGCAGGGTGTAAGTCTGTAGGTGGTGAAGCTGGATACGGCAGAACCAGGCAGCAGGTGGATAGGCAGATGGGAATTAGCAAGGCAAGGTCAAACAGTCCGGTTGGCAATAGTAGATCAATCAGATGATAGGAGCAGGCAATGGCGGAGTCTGTAGGCAGGCAGGAGTCGGTAACCAGAAGCAGATCAAGACAAGGTCAGGCAAGCCGGGTCGAGCAGGAGAAGGCAGAGTAGTCCAAAACAGAGCCGGGTCGGTAACGGGAATCACAGGTTCAGATCAGGTTTCAGATGGCTGACAAGCAGGAAGCTGAGACAACACAGCACTGACTGAGTGTCACTGCTGGGCTTTTAAAGCCCGTTTTGGCGCCAATTGCTCTCTCGCGCATGCGCACATGCACGTGCGCGCCGCCGCGCGCGCTAACGTGCACGCGCGCCCGCCGCGCTCCCGTGTGTGCACGAAGAGCCCGGAAACGCCTGGTAAGTCCATGACATTGCCCCCCCACAAGGGGCAGCCTCCGGATGCCCAGGCGACTTGCTTTTTCAGGGTGAGAAGTCAAGTAGGTACGAACTAAACGTTTAGCATGTATGTTACTGTCCGGTTCCCAGGAATTACTCTCTGGGCCGTACCCTTTCCATTTGACCAAAAATTGTACTTGCCCGTGTCTTTTCCTACAATTGAGGATCGCCTCCACATCATATTCCTGGTCACCATCCACTAGAACAGGTTCAGGCGGGCCGGTTCCTCTGTCAGGAAAGGGATTAGGCACAGCAGGTTTCAACAAAGACACGTGGAATACCGGGTGAACTTTAAGAGAGTCAGGCAAAGACAGTTCATAAGCAACTTCATTAATTTTCCTCTTGATAGGAAAAGGTCCCATAAATTTAGGTGCAAGCTTCTTAGAGGGACAAATCAGTTTAATGTTGTCTGTAGATAGCCATACCTGATCTCCCGTTTGCAGAACCAGCTCCCCCCTCCTTTTTTGGTCGAAGTTTTTCTTACTGTCCGCCTGGGCCTTGGACACGGCTTCTTGTAGTACCCGGTTGTTGCGGTTGAGGAATTCTATCGTCTCTTGGACTGCCGGAACTGGAGATTCTGAAACAAAATCTGGTAAAAAGGTTAGGTGAAAACCATAGTTGGAAAAGAAGGGGGATTGGTTAGTGGCTGAGTGACTGGTATTATTATAGGCGAATTCCGCTAAAGGCAGTAGGGAAACCCAATTGTCCTGTGAAAAGGAAGTAAAGCATCTGATGTATTGCTCGAGGGTTTGGTTGGTCCTCTCTGTCTGCCCGTTGGTTTGAGGGTGATAGGCCGAGGAGAGGGCCAGCTCGATCTTCAAGATTTCACAAAGTGCTTTCCAAAAGCGTGAGGTAAACTGTACCACCCTGTCAGAGACTATATTTGCAGGTACTCCGTGTAGTCTGATGATCTCCTTGATGAACACACGGGCCGTTTCCGCAGCAGATGGGGTTCCCTTTAAGGGCACGAAGTGGGCCATTTTAGATAGGCGGTCCACAACCACAAAAATGGCTGTGCACCCCTCAGAGCGGGGTAATTCGACTATAAAGTCCATAGCAATCATTTTCCAAGGTCTGTCCGGTACAGGTAGAGGTTTCAGCAAGCCCCAGGCTCGGTTCCTTGAAGTCTTGTTCCGTATGCAGACAGGACAGGAACTGACGTATCTCCCACAAAATTCCTTTAGGTTGGGCCACCAAAATGTACGTTGTACAAGTTCAAGCGTCTTCCGGACCCCAAAATGCCCTGCTAAAGGATGGTCATGAAGTAGTGTTAGTACCTTAACTCGGATATTCTCTGGAACAAAGATTTGACTTCCTTTCCATAGCAAGCCGTCTCGTGATGTCAAGGTGATTCCTGGGGGCCTTGAAGAATGGGTAGAAGCTTCTTTGATTAGAGATAAGAGGTCTGTTTGTAAAAGCAGGAAGTTACTTGTGGATAAAATCGTGTCAGGAACAGGTCAGTCCTTCGGATTGTCATGCATGCGTGACAGTGCGTCAGGTTTGATATTTTTTGATCCAGGCCGATAAGTGATGTGGAAACAGAAGTGGGTGAAAAATAAGGCCCAACGAGCTTGTCGGGGTCTCAAGCGTTTGGCAGATCTCAGGTATTCTAAGTTTTTATGGTCGGTATATATTAATACCGGATGGACCGCGCCCTCTAACAGATACCTCCACTCTTCCAATGCGGTTTTGATGGCCAGAAGTTCCCGATCCCCTACGTCATAATTTCTCTCAGCTGGAGATAACTTTCGAGAGAAAAATCCTACAGGGTGTATCAAGTCCTCATTGCCCTGTCTTTGAGAAATGACCGCTCCCACCGCTACTTCGGATGCGTCTACTTCTAATAAAAAGGGCAGGGATGGATTAGGATGGCTGAGAATTGGGGCTGATGTAAAAAGTCTCTTAAGTTTCTCAAATGCATCCTGAGCCTCCGAACTCCAATGGAACCTGACGTGTTGTTGGGTCAATCGTGTAATAGGTGCGATGATGGCAGAGAATACTTTGATAAACTTCCTATAAAAATTTGCGAAGGATATAAGGGGTTGTATGCCTGTTTTATCTATTGGTGCGGGCAAGTCTTAAACGGCAGCCACTTTTTGGGGATCCATTTTAATACCGGTTGAGGAGATTATTAAGCCCAAAAATTGAATCTCTCGTTGCTCAAACTCACATTTTTCTGCCTTTGCATACAGTCCATGTAGGCGAAGACGGTCAAGAACTCTGCAAACGTGTTCCCGGTGCTGGCTGAGGGATTAAGAAAAAACTAAATATCGTCCAAATAAACAATTACAAAAACATCTAAGAAATCCCTGAATACATCGTTAACAAGATGTTGAAAAGTGGCAGGTGCATTACATAGACCGAAGGGCATGACCAGGTATTCATTATGTCCGAACCGTGTTCGGAACGCCGTCTTCCACTCATGCCCAGCCCGGATGCGGACCAGATTGTAGGCCCCTCTTAGGTCAAGTTTTGTGAAAATAGTAGCAGACCTTAGTTTCTGGAATAATTCGGGTATTAGGGGCAGCGGGTAACGGTTCTTGACCGTGATTTTATTTAGTTCCCGATAGTCCACACACGGGCGGAGAGTTTGATCCTTCTTGGTCACAAAAAATATTCCAGCACCAGCTGGAGAGGTGGACGGGCGGATGAACCCCCTTTTCCAGGTTTTCGTTGATGTAAACCTTTAATGCTTCCTGTTCTTTTTCAGATAAGGGGAAAATGCGCCCAAAGGGAATTTCAGCCCCTGGTAGAAGTTCAATTGGACAATCGTATGATCGATGAGGTGGAAGAGAGTCTGCTCCCTTCTTGCTGAATACGTCAAGGAACCCCTGATATGGTTCGGGTACTGATTGACGTAAGTTCTGATCAATGTCCATGCAAAACAAGGTGACAGGTGATTGAGTAGATTCGTGTTGACAGTGTTCTTGGCAGTAGGGGGACAAGAACCTGATCTCTCTGGTAGTCCAATTGATGGAGGGATTCTGGGCCTGGAGCCAGGGAATGCCCAGAATGATTGGGAACAACGGGGAAGAGATGACGTCAAGGATCAGGCGCTCCTTATGTTGGGAGGAAGAGGTGACAGGTAACGGAAAAGTCTCTTGGGTCACCTGCCCAGAGCTGATGCGAGAGCCATCGGCCAAGAAGACTGAAAGTCGGTGGGTCTTGTTCCGTAAGGGGATGTTGTGTTGGCTGACGAAGGCGGAGTCGATGAAGCAGCTGTATGCTCTGGAATCAATAATTGCCTTGACTGGAATTGTCCTTCCTTGAAGCTGTAATGAAAGAGGGAGAGCAATGTGGGTTGTGTTAGCAGATAATGCTGAAAGACTGGCAGGAACAGAGGAGGAGCACTTACGCATCTTGACTGGGCAATTGCGCACGTAATGTCCTGTTGCCCCACAGTACAGGCAGAGGTTCAGTTGATGGCGACGCGTGCACTCTTCTGGGGTTAAGGTGGGTCGGATCAATCCCAACTGCATCGGCTCGGAGGTATCAGGCACCGAGCTGGTTGGTGGAAGGTTGGGTGGAGGTAGGTAGCGGGCAGCAGGAATTGGAGCCTTAGCAGTCATCCAAGTAGGGCGGTTATGTTGAAAAGACCGTTCAGTGCGACGTTCCCGAAGGCGGCGATCAATCTGGATTGTTAGGGTGATTAAAGCCTCAAGAGTATCAGGTATGCCTACCCGGGCCAGTTCATCCTTTAGTCCTTCTGATAGGCCCATGCGGAACTGATGCCGAAGAGCTGCGTCATTCCATTGAGTGTCTGCACTCCAGCGTCTAAAGTCTGAGATGTATTCCTCGGCCGCCCGGCGACCCTGCTGGAGCGTGGTTAAGGTGGCTTCTGCTGTGGCTACCCGTTCAGGGTCTTCATAAAGCTGGGACATAGCTTCAAAGAAGGCCGTTAGTGACTGAATCAAAATAGAGTCCTCTTCGAGAAGTCGGTGTGCCCAGATCTGTGGTTCTCCTAACAGCAGGGAGACCACAAACCCCACTTTAGTGGCCTCAAGTGAAAAAGTCCGGGGTTGTAGGGCGAAGTAAAGCTGACAAGCGATGCGGAAGGCCCGGAATTTCGTTCGGTCCCCTGAAAACCTCTCAGGTATAGGGACCCTTGGTTCAGGTGGAAGCATAACGACAGAAGGAGAGGAAGCAGCCTGAGCAGGGGCGGCAACGGGACCAGGAGCCACGTGTATGGGGTTGATGATGTTCTGAACTTGACCCTCCAATCTGGTGTAACCGTCTTGTAAGGATTTTACGGCCTGGGTGAGGGCTGACAGGTGTGAGCAGATATCTGTCATGGGAGGGGTCTCTCCTGCAGGCTCAGTCATGGCTGTGTTGTACTGTTACTTACCTGGACGTAGAGCCTGACTTGTAGGAGAAGACCTCTCATACAGCGCTGGTTCACGGTCCACTGGAGTGGGAACAGTGGTCACGTGAGCACAGTGGGGTAGGAGTGCCTGGTTGTAGAGGGATGGAGTTGAGATCAACTAGGAAGTCCTCCGGAAGGTTCCGTATACAGATGCAGGGTGTAAGTCTGTAGGTGGTGAAGCTGGATACGGCAGAACCAGGCAGCAGGTGGATAGGCAGATGGGAATTAGCAAGGCAAGGTCAAACAGTCCGGTTGGCAATAGTAGATCAATCAGATGATAGGAGCAGGCAATGGCGGAGTCGGTAGGCAGGCAGGAGTCGGTAACCAGAAGCAGATGAAGACAAGGTCAGGCAAGCCGGGTCGAGCAGGAGAAGGCAGAGTAGTCCAAAACAGAGCCGGGTCGGTAACGGGAATCACAGGTTCAGATCAGGTTTCAGATGGCTGACAAGCAGGAAGCTGAGACAACACAGCACTGACTGAGTGTCACTGCTGGGCTTTTAAAGCCCGTTTTGGCGCCAATTGCGCTCTCGCGCATGCGCACATGCACGCGCGCCGCCGCGCACGTGCACGTTAGCCCGCCGCGCTCCCGTGTGTGCACGAAGAGCCCGGAAACGCCTGGTAAGTCCATGACACCCGCAGAGGATTGTATCTGCTTGCACTACCGACTCCGCTCTTTCAGGGAGTCCATCATATGTGGTAAGGACCCACACTTACTTTACTTAAGCAAGATATCATCTTCTTGGAATTACTATCCTCCAATACAAACAGCGATTGGGTCACTATCTGTTGATACTTTTCTGCAGCGCTTTGGGACATTGTATTGTGGACATTTATTTATCATATAATATTTACTGTGTGCACCTATCTTTTCTTTTTGGATTCACTTACCATTTGGGACTTGAAGCGTATCACTTGGTATATTTTGAGATATTTCTCAGCATTTAAAACTGGGGTGTATATATCACAACCTTTTTTTCACTTTTATTTCTCTGCAGCGCTTTGGGACAGTGTACTGTGGATATTTATTTACCATATAACATTAATTGTGTGTATTTATTTTTTCTCTTTGGATTCACTCACCATATGAGATTTGAAGCATATTATTTGGCACATTTTCAGACAGTTTCCAACATTTAAAACTGGGGTGTATATATTATTAATTCATTCACTTGGATTCCTTTGCGGTCAAGACTGGCTTTTAGGTTTTGCTGGTTTGACAAATCATTAATTATAGCATTCAGTAAATTTAAGCACCAGTGCAGACTTTTTTCAGCACTTTTATATAGTGCTGTGTCATCACATTTTATTCGGAGGGTTCATAATTTGGGGACCCTTTAGCGCAGCATTTTTTTATTTTTATGTTTGATTTCCTTAGCGATATTTGATGGTTATTTGCTGCTGCTTTTACCCTTTTTGTTTTTTACACATATTTTTATTAGCGCGGTATTATTTCACTTCTTTATTAATAATATTTAATGGGTACAAAGAACCCAAAAGAGCAAAAAATTATGAAGGGGAAAAAAAACACAGAGAAGAAAGGGGGGGGGTGGATGATATGGACACCGTCGGTGGAGCCCCAACAGTATGATATAAATATCTGATCAAACACATGTGCATAGGTACAAACCAAAGGCCCAGATTGCAATCAGCAAATACTAGTGAGGCTATGACGAATTCACTAGTTCCACAGTCATACATTCCACTCACTCCTCATATGCCAGGGGAGTGGCCATTTTAATACACAAGAAATTAGCATGTGCTATAGAACATGTAATAATGGATGCCTATGGGAGATATGCAATTGTGGTCCTTGCCATTAAATCTCAGTTATTGGCAATAGCGAATGTATATGTTCCACCCCCCTTCAAAAATTAGGTATTATACCTGGTTTTAGAGAAGATTGCTACCTTTGGCCCATTAAAAGTGCTTGTGGCAGGTGATTTTAATAACATCCTAGACTATGGGCTGGACACCTCTAAAGCCCCATACACACGGTCGGACAATCCGCGGACCAGGTCGGTCGGATCCTGTCCGTCGTACTTTGTCCGATGTTGGTGTTGCGTACACACGGTCGGACTACGTTGTCGGAATATCCGGTCTGCAAGAACGTCGTGACGTAAGTCGTCGTCCACGAGATTAGAAAAGGGAAGTTCAGCACCACGTCAGGCACCCGTTGGGCTCCTTCTGCTGATCCCGTGTTTATCGCGAGTTAGTCGAAGTTTGGTGACTTAAGATTCGCGCTTCTCAGTTTTCTGACTCAGATCGTTACTGCTCTTCAGTTTGTGCTTGTCGTGCGTATCTGTTTATTAGTGCATGTAGTCAGTTCGCATTTGTTGGTCATTGCGGCCTATATCTTGATATAGGACGCTTTGATTTGCACTGCTTATTGTCTGCTCGTTTCTGGTATTCATTTCGTTCTTTCAGGCCTTGCTGTTTATCGGTGCTTTCTGTTTGTCCGTTCTGACCAGCCGACCTTTTGTGACCTTGTGAGCGATGTTTCCCGTGCGTACTCGTCGCCGAGTTCGTGCTGTACGCGGAATTGGTGTTGGGCTTTTAGCTTTGACCCAAGACCCGTCCATGAACAGAGTGACGAGGAGGATGTGGACCAAGAATTGGTTGCTTCAGCGTGACCAATTCTCGCACATGCCTTTGCTTAGTGAGATCCGGGAGAATAATCCTGATGATTTCAGGAACTTTCTCAGGATGACGGACCCCGATTTTCACCGTCTTTTGGCTTTGCTGACCCCCTTTATCAGCCGGCAGGATACCTGCATGAGACAAGCCATTACTCCGGAGCAGAGGCTTGTTGCCACGTTGAGGTACTTGGCGACAGGGAGAAGTCTTCAGGATTTGAAGTTCTCTTCAGGTATCTCTCCCCAGGCCCTGGGAATCATTATTCCAGAGACCTGTTCTGCCATCATCGAGGTCCTGCAGGAGGACTATATTAAGGTAACATTTCTCCTTTACTATTCCCTTCTATGTATGTTCTGTTTGCTAATGTCTTCTATTTTTGACCTCCTTCCCTAATTACCATGATTGCAATATGCTCTAATATGCTGTGCCCCTTTTCTCCTTAATGCATTTTTCCCTTCACTTACCTCCCCAGCATGCTCTTCTGCCCCAATAGACACCTATGGCCTAGTCACTTAAGCAATGTATTTTGTCTGCTGCATAGGATTTTTTGCCCCCAAACACCCCCTAAAATATGCACAAATGTTTGCTGTGTGGTTTACTTCATGTAGAGCCCCTTTTTTTTATTGTTTTTGGTGGGGGGGGGGGGGAACTCATTAGGAACCCCCTCCCCCAACTGCTCTGTCAGATGGTACCAATCCTCTATCTGCTGGCTTTCCCAAGGTCAATACACACTATATACCTACCTCTTTATAGTGGGCATCTTTAGGGATGAATTCTGCAAAGCATGTAGTGCAAGGGGCTGCCTCCATACTTTCCATTTCCTAATTTTTTGTGTTCTTTCCCTCCTATTAGCTTGCTTGGTAATTTCATAATGTCACAATGTGCTTTCCTTTTTGGGGGGGGGGGGGGGGGGGGTTTGAAATGTTAGTTTAGCTTTCCTGGGGGCTGCCAATAGTGTTAAGTACAGAGTGTCTGGCCAAACTAGCACACATTATTGAGCCATTTGCCAATCAATGAAGTGCAGAGGGTTACCTGTCCAACAACCCCCCCCCCCCAAAACCCTAGTTATTGCCAATGGCCCATCAGAAGTGGGGGGATTGATGGGGGGTGAGTAATCTGTGAAGGGGAGCCACTACTTTTCTGTGCAAATCCTTTCCAGCCTCCAATTTTATACAATGCTCTTGTTCCAAGATGTTGATTGTCTAATCTGCTTGCAATGTTTATGTGCAAAGTGACTAATTTTTTTTTCTTGTTTCACTCCACAGTTCCCTTCCACGCCACAGGAATGGCAGACTGTGGCCTCCCACTTTGCCAGCCATTGGGACTTTCCTAACTGCGGAGGGGCAATTGATGGGAAACACGTCCGCATCGTCCCACCGCCCAACTCGGGGTCCTACTATTATAATTATAAAGGGTTTAATAGTGTAGTGATGTTGGCGGTGGTGTCGGCAACATATGAATTTATGTATGTGGACGTGGGGATGAATGGCCGGATCTCGGATGGTGGTGCCATTACGCACACGGAGTTCTACTGGCGTCTCCAAAGTGGCAGTCTGTGCTTGCCACCTCCAGAGGAGAATGCAGAAGGACGCCCCTTCGTCTTTGTCGCAGATGAAGCGTTTGCGTTGACTCCCCATGTGATGAGGCCGTTCACGATGAGGACCCTCACCCCATAGGGTCTTCAACTACAGGCTGTCCAGAGCCAGAAGAGTGGTGGAGAACACTTTTGGCATCCTGGCCAGCCGCTTCCGCCTGTTCTTGACGGCAATTAACTTGGCGGAATACAAACTGAACCACATAGTTCTTGCCTGTTGCATATTGCACAACTTCCTCAAAAGACATAACAGGAACTATGTGGTGCCCGTTGGCCCAGATGTGGAGGGCCCTCCAAATGCGGACCTCACAGCCCTTCAAGTGGCACGTCCAGGCTTGCCCTCTCTAAATGCCTGCGCGGTCCGCGAGCAATATATGGAGTACTTTGTGGGTAGGGGGGCCATTGCTCTGCCTGACGATGTGTGAGAGGCATTTTTTAATAAATCTGATATTTCAACCAACCTATGATTTCTTGTCATTTCAGTATTCTTTTTAGCTTATTTTACCTTGAAATTTTTTCCCTTTGCCTTCGACAGTGGGAATGCACTTTCTGGGCAAAAGGAGGTAACAGTCTCTTCTTCCCAAAAAGATTAGTCTCATGTTGTGTGTTTGCTACCTAATCTTTGGTCTAGATAAGGTTTGTACTGCATAACTGACACCCAAAATACTCTTTTTCATCACCAGGTCAGACATGTGTGTATTCTCAAAAATGCTGTGCTCCGTGTTTTCGTACAAAGCACTGTGGGTGTCATTTACATAAGTCAAATCCACTATGCTCTACAAGTGCAGTGAAAAAGTGCCCTGGAAAAGAAACTTGCAGTGCAAAGTGGACTTGCCTTTAGTAAATAACACCAATTGCCCCCCATATCCTTTACATTTGACATACATAATGCATTGTGTTTTTGAAATAAGGAAGCCACACATTTAGAAAAATAAAAAAGTTTACTTGGAAAACATTCACAAGTGCGTTTACAATCTTCACGCCCAAACTGACAACATCTTGGTTATTTACAACATTGTTACAAACATTCCGCAATTGGTAAAACCAGGCATGGAGCAAAACAGAACCTATGAACTAGGAAAGTTCAACTTTGTAAAGTGAAGACAAGATCAGACATGACTATATGTTCAAAGTGTGTTTGATCTTGCCTTCATCACATGGGGGGGTCACCCCTGGAAAGTGGAAATTTAGAACATGCACACAATTTGGGTCTGAAAATGGTCATTAGATGGTAAAACACATGCCTAGAAGCTTCAAAAGTGCCATTTTCCATCATGGGGATGAATGGACGTTTTTTGGGGGTGCAACCCCTTCACCACAACCACTTTCGTAGTTCGTAAAGTGGTTGCACCCCCTAAAAAACGTTGGCATTCATCCACCATGATGGGAGCTAGCACATGTGGACACAATGTGTGCATGTTCCAAATTTCACACAGTTCTTAAGTTGCAAATGTATTCAGAAGCTGGCACAAATGTGTGTTAATTACTTGGTGCGTTTTCATATTTTTCCTAAAACATCAATGATGTTCTTCAATTTTTGTTGAACATCATTGATGTTTTGCTTTATGTAATCTAGATCTCTATTGCAGACCATTATCTCCCCGATGAGTACGTGGGCACTCTCTGTGGTCTGTGGTAAAGTGCGATTTTTCTTCCACAACATCCACGTCACCTAAAAACCACAAACAAACAAAAATGGGGTGTTGAAAATGAGGCAGCCATACATTGATTAGCTTACCAGTAGCTGTGTTCTCCCACACTCACCTGTTGTGGTGACAATTTCTCCAAGTTCGATGATCTCTCCTTCCTCCTCCTCCTCCTCTGCTTCTGCTCTTTCCCCTTTTTTGGGAGGTGTTGGTTTTGGGGTTTCCTCAGACGGCCCAAGTTTTCGCTCCCCTATGAGAATGTACAAAAGGAAGATTTAGCAACACAATCTATTGAGGGCAGAAATAGGAAATGACAAACATTGCTTGAAAGTGACGGACACTATTTTTGTTTGGCCAGTTACAAATGCCAACTACATGAATGTAGTCACTTTGTAAAGGTGCTAAACTTACTAGCTTTTTGGTAGAAGTTTGTGTGATGGAGACCCCCGTCTAGTATCCACTGGAGCACATGTGTGGAAAAGCATAATAAAAAGGGGGTTTGGGTGTCCCAGCACTAGTGCTCTAGAGTCCAGATGGGTAAACAGCTACTGGGTGACCTCTCCTTTACATAGAATAAATTGGCTTTACATTCTTGATGACATTTCTAGTGAGAACAAACCTCCTTTCCCCAAAAAAAACACCAAACATCGTATTATAAGTGGCCGAACGATCGAGGTTGCGTACGATCGAATGGACACACGCACACGAACATGACAGTGGCAGAAAGATCGAGGTTGAGTACGATCGAATGCACAGACGAACCTGAAAGTGGCCATTTTGGAATGTACAACTTTGTAAAAATCAAACCACATGGAGCAGTATGCAAGCAAGAAAGCAAACACAAAACACAACTACTTACTTTTTTGAAGAATTCGCTTGATCTTTCTGTACTGATCGGCCTCCCTCAGTTTCAGGTCTGACCAGCGTTTCCTCAGTTTCTCCTTGGATCGTTGTACCCCAAAATGATTGTACAGCCTTCTCACAACTTTAGACATGATCTTGGCCTTGCGGACATTGGGGTTGAGGTAAGGCCCATACTTCCCATCATAGTCGCTCCTCTTTAATATGTCCACCATCTCCAACATTTCTCCAAATGACATATTGGAGGCCTTGAATTTCAGGCTCCGGGATCGGGACGTTTCTGCCTCCGGACTTTCCTCGTCCTCCTCCTCGTTGGTGGGATATTTGGGGCGCACCTGCTGTGTCCCCGCCATGTGCTCTCCCCACTGCGCCGTAAAGAGAAGGGGTGGGGAATAGACGAGAAAGATCGTCAGGGGCGGGCGGAGTTTGACGCATGCGCACTGTATATAAAACGTCACACGCCTGTGTCGTAGCCACGATCTGGGAGACGAGGGGAGAGAAAGCTCACGCACGAGACGATCGCTACAAACGAAGGTACAATTTGACGTTGGTACATAACTAGCCTAGACTGATTAGAACTTGAGGCTTCTTTATGGAGAAGATTAGGAGAGTTTAGGCCGACATTATTTATATTGTTTTGTGTGGTGTTGTGTCTTGCAGAGGTGATGGAGGCCTTCTACGACGTGAGTTTTCTCCCCCTCTTCATTGATAAATACCGGGAATTTCCCCTCTTATGGCAACCAAAGCATCGTGACTACAGCAACAGACCAAAGAGGTACGCAGCCCTGCTGAAACTTGTGGCATTTGTAAAGCCAAACCTGCCCATGGCAACCGTGGCAAACTTAAAAGTAAAAATAAATAACATGAAGAGTACCTATTTCCGGGAGTGCAATAAGGTCCGGAAGTCCCTAGCATCTGGAGCTGCAGCAGATGATGTCTATGCCCCCACGCTCTGGTACTATGAGAGGCTCCACTTTCTCAAAGACCAGGCTACTGTCAGGAAGTCACTCTCGACTCTTCCTTGCACGCGTCCTTCCGTGCACGCCACCCCTGATGAGGCTTCCGAGGACCAACCTGGGTCTTCCAGTATGGAATATGTGCAGGAGCCCAGCTTGTTCCAGGTATAGTAGTTTTGTAACCATTTTGGGGAATAATGAATGATGTTCAGTTAATTCAGGATCCACAATTGCTTAGTTCCTAACGTGATTGACATATCAACAGACAGTGGTGTTGGAGACATTTTTGGGAAGAGTCTAAACTGCAGGGCTGAGAATTGTATGGTTTTCTATTTGTAAACATTTTGCAACAGTCACTAGATGAGAATTGTGTGTGTTTGATGAACAAATAACTGAAACTATGTCCCTTTTTCATACACAGGAAGACCTCAGCCAGGAGGTGGCTGTGGAAGGTGGCAGTCAGGAGGAGGCAGGGGTTAGTGGCAGCCAACAGGGGAGTAGGCGTAGGAGCCTGACTGTCTCCCAAGTCCCTCCCCTCCGCCTTCCCTACAGAAGGGCGAAAAGCATGGGGGAGGTGGGAGAGTCAGCGCTCCAGCTGATACGAGATGCCTCAGCCTCCCTATATGCCACACCCACCTACGAGGAGGCCTTTGCCTCCTTGGTTGGCAGTAAAATGACGGGTATGGAGGCGGGGCAACGCAGCATGTGTGAGGATGTCATCCTCAAAATACTAAATGAGGGGATGGCTGGGGAGATGACCCCACTCACACATGTTTGCGAGAGTGACCTTGCTCCGCCTCCTCCTCCTCCTTCTGCCACCCCACCAGCACCAGCACCACGGCGTGGAAGGAAGCGTACAAGGAAGACAAGAGAGTGATGACCTTGATTCAGTCTGGTCTGAGAGAAGATAGAGCCTCTCGTAGGACCAGAGCCTGGGGACCTAGATGGCATCTGCTGCAGTTCCGGATGTTTTGGACTTCAGGACCAGATTGCGCTCCCTTATTATTTCGATAGGTACTCTTCAGGCCCCCAATTTTTTAAGCGTGAAAAATGATGGTTGCCATGGGTGTCCAAGGCTTTGCAAATTCCCCAAGTTTCACCATGGCTGCGTTCCTCTTTGGTTTGTTGCTGAGACCTAAATAAATGTTTTTTGGATTTGAAATAAGCATTGACTATTGTGTTTTACTTTTCTACAATGACAGTTTTTCTTTGAGTAGGCAGGTACATTTCACTAATCCTAAAGTAGAATTAACAAGGGGCACCAACAACCAACAAACTCCTAGTAAATTTAAGCAAGAAATACAAATGTTAATAATGTGGTTTTGCTAAGTTGAGACACACAACCCCCCTCCAAAAAAAAAAAAAAATATTCTCCTTCAAATATGTATTCCCAAAAAAAAAAAAAAGAAAAAAAAAGACAAATCATGCTAAAAATATAACAAAGATTCTTTTACGATCTGAGTAAAAATAAACATGTAGTGTATAAATGCTGAAAAGTAATAAAGAACTAAGTTTGTGAGAAGTGCGGGTGAATAGGAGCAGCTAAAACATGTCATTCTTGTTGCATTGTAAAGAAAAAGAGAATGTGCTGCATTAAAGACATTTTAACATTGCAGCGTGACGAATGTGCTGTGTCGATTAGGAAAGGTAGTTTTACCTGACCGAGCGCTTCCGTCACAGAATTTCTTCTGAGCATGCGTAGCACTTTGTCCGTCGGACAACCGTACACACGATCGGATTTGGTGTGATCGGACCGTGTTGACGGCAAATCTTTCCAGCAGGAGATAAGACTTTGTCCGTCAGACAAACCGACGTACACTGTCCGATGGTGCATACACACGGTCTGATTTTTCAACAACATTGTCCGATCGGACAGAATCCATGAAAAAGTCCGACCGTGTGTATGGGGCTTAACCCGTCTCGGGTGCAGAATCTAGAACAAGGCCATTGGGCAGACAAGGCGGCATTAGAGGAGGTGTGGAGGTGGAAACATCTTGGTGAGCGCAGTTACTCTTAGCTTTCTTTTTGTATATTCTTTTTTTATTTTTTATAAATTACTTAGGTTTAACATCATTATCAAATATCAAATATCCAACAACATATTATTACATTCTACATATAATACAGATACTTTAAAATTAAACTTATCCCGCCCTCCCTCCCCTCTCTCTCTCTCTATCCCCCCATACCTCGATCCTTCATAATTTATCCTACTCCTCCAAAATTTTTAGGTGTTCTGCTGTCTTTTTGAACACCAACCATCTCCCCCATATACTATAAAAAGCTTCCATCGAATCTTCACCTCAATGTATGGTTTCTTCTATTGATCTTAACCAGTCTATCTTTGCTATCCAATCTTTTATTGACGGGGGGTCAGGGGACCTCCATACTTTTGGAATTAGGCTCTTGGCCGCATTTAGCAGATGAGGCATCAGGGTATTCTTGTATTGAGCTAATGTTTTACCTGTATCATGAAACAGGCATGTCCATGGCTCCTTCCTGACTTGTTCCCCTGTTATTTGGTATATATTATCTATAATTTTTCCCCAGTATGGCTGAATCTTTACACAATCCCACCATAGATGTACAAATTACACCCCCTCCAACACTTTAATGAGGTGTCTACGCTGAACCTTTGTACTCTATGTGGGACCATGTACCATCTCGCCAACAGTTTATAGGACATTTCTATTGTCCTTATATCTCTAGAGGTGTTACATGCTGTTCTTAGGATCTTGCTTCTGTGCTCCTCATCCCTGTAGGTCCCCTATCTCTTCCTCCCATTTCTTTAGATAAGGTGGATATCTAGGCTCCATTTCCTCTCCCAACATTTTGTATATTTTAGACACACTCTGTCCCAGGCACCGCAGGGAGGAGAGTAGCCTCTCCATGGGCCTCATATTTCCTCCTCCTCGCAATGGCTGGGGGAGTATCTGTGTGAAGTGTTGTATTTGTGCATCTCTCCATCTGTCTAATGGCCTGTTTCCCCATTTTTGTGTTAATTCGTTGAAGGTGCATATTCTGTTTCCTATCATCACATCCTGTAATATTATATCATTTTTCTTTGCCCATCTGACAAAGTACACATATTCCTCTTTCCCAGGTTTAAAATAATTTGTGTCTAATAAATAAATTAAAGGTAAGTTAAATTGCCAGTGATATAGTTTACTCAATTCATCCTATATTTGAAAAACATTCTTTGTTAGTGGATTTGTGCTACTTGATAATTCCTGATAGTGCCGTGGGACCCATACCCTTTTCCCTAAATCTACTTTACTTTGGGCTTTCTCGATATCTACCCACCCTTTACTACCCTTATCGTGTATCCAACCTGTTATTCGTGATATGATAATTGCCTGATAATATCTCTTAAAATCCGGTGCAGCTAACCCCCCCGAGTGTTTATGCCTCCAAATACATTTTATTGCTAGCGTTCTTAATTTTGTAAAGAACACTTGTGGAACTTTTATTTTTTTGGTCAAAGTTATATTTAAAATTTCTGTTTTAGATACGTTAATCTTAAAGTTAGTTATCTTACCATATCGATTCAATTCCTTCATTATATTAGGTATTAGTTATCCTAGGATCCGAGATATTAAATAATATGTTGTCTGCATACCTATTTTCACTCCTCTTATATCTGTATTTTTCCTTATTACAGCTAATAAGGGTTCCAGTGCCAATATAAATAGCATTGGTGACAGGGGGCACCCCTGTCTTGTGTCATTATATAATTATAGGGGGGGGTGATAGACTTCCATTTATTTTTATTTTAGCTGTTGGGTGATGGTAAAATGCAGTTATCCATCGCATCATTCTTTCTTTTATTCCCAGATGTCTCGGTGTTTCCACCATGAAGCCCCAGTCGACTCTGTCAAAGGTCTTTTCGGCATCAACCGACAGCAGTATGACTGGGGCTTCACTCTCTCTGGCCTCGTGTATCAGAAGTAAAGTTTTAAGACAATTATCTTTTCCTTCCCTCCCTGTCACAAATCCCACCTGATTGCTATGCACCCAACAAGGCAATAGTGGTTTTAATCTTCCCGCTATTATTTTTGTAAAAATTTTGATATCAGTATTCAGTAATTATATTGGTCTATAACTCTCTGATATCATTGGATCTTTACCTTCCTTTAATAGCAATGTGATATAGGCTATCAACACTTCTTCCCTAAGTTTTTCCCCCTCTGCCAAGGCATTCAAATAGTCACATAATTTAGGCGCCAATATTTTTTCAAACTTCTTATAGTACATAATAGTGTATAGGACTTTTTCCAGTTGCCATTTCCTTTATTGCTCTTACTACTTCTTCCTGCGTTATTGGGGCCTCTAAAAGCTCCAATTCTTCCTCCGGGACCCCTGTAAGGTCAAGCTCCTGCAGGTACTCCATAATTTCTTCCTTCCTCCCTCTATTTTCCTTACCCTGCCTCACATTATACAACTGACTATAAAACCTATAAAAAACTGCTATTTCAGGGGATGAATGCATAATTTTTCCTTTCGCATTTTGAATTTTATCTATAAATGATGCATTTTTCTTTTCCTAAACAGCCCTCGCTAACCATTTCCCAGGTTTATTTCCCTCCTGATATCTCTTTTTATCTACTATATGAAAAGCTTGTTTCATCTCCTGCTCTAATTCTACCTGTTCTTTTTTATTTTTTAACTCTACTCTCTCTAGGATCCCCCTTGGTCTTGTCAGTTGTTTTAATTCATATATTTCCCTGCGCAAATTTTTTATCTTTTTTCCCTTTTCTTTTTTTTTCCCTGCCCCAATACTTATTAGGATACCTCTAATATATACTTTATGGGTTTCCCATAGGATTCCCCTATTTGTATCTAATGTACTGTTTATAAGAAAAAAATCCTCTAGCTCCTGCTCTATTTTTCTATTCACCTCTGGGTCCTGAATCAGGGAATCATTGAGTTTCCACAGTCTACCCAAGGGGGGCCTGATATTATTTCTAATTGGGCTATCACTGGAACATGGTCAGATAGGGAAAATGGAAAATTTATATCAAATACTTACCGTAATTTTCCTTTCCTGATGGACTCCATGGCAGCCTACGTATGGGTTAATCCCGCCTCTCCTACCTCATAGGACCCCACTCCCATAAATCTTTGCTCCCAGCTAGGTACCGTGTTCCATAACTTAGCCTACTCCAGCAATGGGAGGGAACTCCTGCTGCCATGGAGTCCATCAGGAAAGGAAAATTACGGTAAGTATTTGATATAAATTTTCCATTTTCCTGACAGACTCCATGGCAGCCTACGTATGGGAAATAACTAGCCATACACTCCCGGGTGGGACAAATTGCTAGTTTAAAGAAAAAAGGTTTTAATTGGCATTGTCAACAGATAAGACATTCAAACCAAAATTAACTGAGGAAAGAGCCGCCGGCTCAACACAATAGTGTGTCATAAATGTATTTATCGATGACCACGAGGCTGCTTTGCAAATCACTTCTGCAGACACGTGACGGGAAGCTGCCCAAGACGTCGAAACACTTCTAGTCGAGTGTGCTGTCACCGCTTCTGGAGGGACCAGACCCTTAGCCGTATACGCCCTTTGAATAGCCTGGACAATCCAGGCTGATATGGATCTGGAGGAAGCACGTAATCCTCTGTTCTTCCCTTGGAAGTAAATGAAAAGGTAATCCAATTTCCGGAAGGGAGCCGTTGCTTCCAAATAGAATCTTAGGATTTCTCCGACATCTAGAGGATGGACCCTAGAATCGTCAGGTGAATGGAATGTTGGGAGAACTATTTCTTGATTCTCATGAAAGACGGACGTCACTTTGGGATTTGATCCCAACATAGGGATCAAGACCACCCTATCAGGAAAAAAGGTGATAAAGGGTTCTTTGAAACCCAGAGAGCTGATCTCAGATACCCTTTTGGCAGATGTTATGGCCACCAGGAACACTGTCTTGAGAAAAAGATCTTTGATGGACAATTGATCCATTTGTCGAAAATCTTCTCCTGAAAAGAAGTCCAAAACGAGGGGAAGATCCCACTTGGAGAATCTTGGCCTCCTTTGAGGTCTAAGTCTTGTTGCACCCTTAAAGAATTGCCTGACGAGAGGTTTTGCCCAAGCAACGCCTGTGAATGCAGAAATCGCAGAGACCTGAACTCTAAGAGAGCTAACGGCCAAGGGCAACTCCAGGCCTGTCTGCAGGAAACTCAGAATGTCCGATATTTTCGGGTCCTTAAATGAACCTCCAACAGTAGGGATGAAACTCACGAATCTTGCCCAAATTCTTTGGTATACTCTGTTAGTACCCTCTCTCCTGGCACTCATCAGGGTTTCAATTACTGTGTTAGGACACCCTAAGGCTGTCAACCTTTCCCTTTCAACCACCAAACCATCAGGTGGAGATGGGATGGACATGGGTGAAGCGATGCTCCCTGTAGCAGGAGATCTGGCCTGGGAGGAAGAGGGACTGGGTCCCGACAACTGAGCTGCGTCAGGAGAGGAAACCATGGCCTGTTGGGCCAATATGGAATTACCGCTATTATTTCGGCTTCTTCCCAGCGGAGTCTTGATAGAAAACGGAGAATGACCGGGACTGGGGGAAAGGCATACGCCTTGAGAAACCTCCACTGGTCCCTCAACGCATCTATCCCATAAGCTTGGGGACAACGATTCCTCGTGTAATACTTTGAGTTTCGCATTGCAGGGTGATGCAAAGAGGTCCACTTCCGGTGTTACTCCCAGAGACAGAATCCAATTGAACACTTCTGTGTGGAGGGACCACTCGTTGTTGTCCAATGCTACTCTTGAGAGGAAGTCCGCCTGGACATTCTGGACTCCGGGGAGGTAAACAGCCGTTAGATTCGACAAATTCGCCTGGGCCCAAACCATAATCGGACTGACCTCCTCTAGTAGGTCTAGACTGCGTGTGCCCCCTTGTCTCTTGATGTAGGCTACCGCAGTCGTGTTGTCCAACCTCAACAGAACCGAAGCTCCTGAAATCAGGTGACGGAAGGCTTGAAGAGCTTGAAAGGCAGCTCGGAGTTCCAAGACATTTGACACTATCCCTCGAGATGGGAAGTCCCATTTCCCTCGGGCTACTTCTGATAGACAGAGGGCTCCCCAGCCGCTGTTGCTGGCATGCGTCGTCACCACGATCCAGGAGATTGGTGCAATAGAGTGGCACTTGAGGAGATTCTCCTGATGAAGCCACCATGGAAGACACTCCCTCATGGACGGGGTCATTCTGACAAAGTGATCTTGTGACTCTGGGATCCATTGTTGAAGAAAACCCTTTTGGAAGGGTCGCATCCTCCACTGTGCCCATTTTACCATTGGAGCTGTGGCCACCATGGTGCCGATAACTCTGAGGCAATATGATGCCCTGAGGCGAGGACATGCCAGGGCGAGCCGGATCCTGTCTTGAATTACTGGGATGTTCTCCATGGGTAAGGAAATGGTACTCTTTACCGTGTCGAACTGCGCCCCTAGGAATATCAGGGACTGGGTCGGATCCAACTGACTCTTCTCCCTGTTCAACAACCAGCCGAACTCCGTCAAGACCGAGATGACTTGGTCCCGATGTAAACGAAGCTGGTCTCTGTCCTGCGAGAGCAGGAGTAGATCGTGCAGGTAGTGGTGTAACCGGACACCTTTGATCCTGATTAGGGCTACCACAGCCAGTAGTACTTTTGAGAACACTCGAGGCGATGTTGTCAGCCCGAAAGGAAGACAGGTGAACTGGAGATGTCTCTGCTCCACTGCGAACCTGAGGTATTGTTGAAAATTCTTTGCGATTGGAACATGAAAATACGCATCCTTCAGGTCTACTGAGACCATCCAATCCCCTGGCTGAATCGTTTGACTTATGGTCAAGAGAGTCTCCATTTTGAACCTCTCCTTCTGGATGAAGGAGTTCAAATATGTTAGGTCGATGACTGGCCTCCATGACCCATTCTTTTTGAGAACCATGAAGAGGGGAGAATATATTCCCCGAAATTTTTCTTCCACTGGTACCGTAATGACGGCCCCTTGAGATATCAGGGAGTCCGTGTAGGATAATAGAATTTCTCTTTTCTCTTCTGACTGTGGTAGAACTGTGGGAATAAAGCGGTGTGTAGGTGGGTCGGTGAAAGTCCAGGTATGACCTGTAGAGATAGTTTTGACTGTCCAGTAATGTTGGACCGAGGCTGCCCAGACGTGCTGGAAACGGAGTAATCGTGCTCCTACCTGCTCCACCTGGACAGGCTCCATATCAAAAGGACTTAGTCGTATCCCGACCCCCAGAGGGTGTGGCCTTTGTGGACTTCTGTCCTGAAGGTTGATTTCTTCGCCAGTTTTTCCTGAATTCCCTGCCAGGTCTGTAACGACGTGCGTCTCTAGCACGTTCCTGATCCTGTCTAGGTTGAGCTCTTCTCTGACTCAAGAGACGACGATCCTGGGGTAGGAAACCTGACTTACCCCCGATAGCGCGTGTGATGGCCGAGTCCAGCTTGTTCCCAAAGAGGGAAGAGCCCTCAAAGGGAATTTTGCACCATGCCTGTTTGGAGGCAGGATCCGCTACCCATGGACGCAACCACAGGGCCCGCTTAGCTGTGACCGAGGATAGCATGACACGCGATACCAACCGGATAATGTCCAGGGATGCCTCACCCAGAAAAGCCGATGCCATCCTCAGTTCGTGCACTGGGGAATTCCTGACCACGTCATCGGATATACTTCCCAGGGTTGCACCCACGTCATCTGCCCATGATTCCATGGCTTTCGACAAAGCCGCAAGTGCCAGAGCCGGTTTGCAAGCCATCCCTGCAGTGATATATATCCGTTTGAGATCAGTGTCGATCTTTCTTTCCAAACCATCTCTGAATGACACTGTATCCTCCAGTGGAAGCGTGACATGTCTCACCAATCTCATGAGCGCCGCATCAATGAGGGGGGCTGAATCCAGATATTTCACCTCCTTGCTCTTGAATGGGTAAATTTTTGCCACTTTGGTGATTAAAGAGTTCTTCCTTTCCACCTTCCCCCATTCATCAGATATGATTTCACCAAGCTCACTTAGGAAAGGGAAATTCGGGCGCTCTTTTTTCAGATGTTTAAAATACTTTTTTTGTTTGGAGGGCATCTCTATTGGGTCTTCCCATTTTAGCGCATCTTTAACTGCCCTGACCAAATGAGGGACTTGAGAGAAGTCGAATCCCGCTCCATATTCATCCACCTCGACCTCCTCATCTGAGGATCCATTTGACGAGAGATAGTCATGAGAGGGACCCGGAACTTCAAGTTCGACTGCGTCCGCAGTTGGGGCCGGTGCTGAAGGGGGAATGGTTATGTTGGCTGACTCTGTCCTGCCCAGAGATTCTTGCACAACCTTCCTGACCAGTGCTTCCACCTGCTGGTCACCTGCACCTCTCTCTTTCGCAGCTCTGGAGTAGCATGCTTCGCAGAGAGATCTGTCCTCCGGGACATAAGCCCTACACCCCCAGCAGGCCTTTTTCTCCGTGCGACCGGAATGGCGGCGGGAATCCTGTTTAGAGCCGGACCTTGATCTGTCCGTGTGATGTTTAGAAGAAGATCTTGACTTTGATTGGTCACGCTGTGACCTGGATTTTTCTTCATGTGCTACTGGATGATGATCGGACCTAGAAGGGCTGAGAAAAGAACAGGAAACAAAATATTTTATAATTCCCCAATAACCCTGACAACCCATGCAAAAACAGGTAGAGGAAAAAAATTCCGTCCTACCTGCGGCATAAGGGCTGACCACTAGGCGGCGACGACACATCCATGGCAATGGAAAAACAGCAGAGACTGCAGGCAAGACATAATGCATAAACATCCCAAAATAGCAGAAGCAAGTAACAAATTGCTGCATAGGACAAAGGGGTGCTCAGCCTACCTTCCACAGATATCGCTATAGGAACAAGAGAATCGGCATCTGCAGATTCCTCTGGAAGCCAGGGCATAGCTGTATCTGACAGCTATTTAAATCTGCCGCCCTGGATGACGTCACGGCGCTCCGAGCGTCGTCGTGCGCCGCCTTACGATGTCCGCGCGCATGCGCGGCCACCGCCGTTCCGCCCGGACCGCGCATGCGCGAGCCAAGCCTCAATCTGGCTCGTGGCCGTGCGCACGCGCCGTAGGGACGAACAGCGGCGGACTGGAACGCAAATGCGCTCCAGCCGCCATACTTGAGGACAAACAGGAACAATACACACAAATATAAACACCGGCTGCCATGGAATATGAAATCATACGATACCCATCCAGCATGACGGAACGATCCGACCTGACCCTCCAAGTGCCGTTCACAGGCGGGCACGACCGGGCATCAAATGGAAGGCCTCCTGCTAATAGCGAGGACGAATGGCCAATTGCCGCTTGCCAGTCAATGACTGGATAGTAAGCTCTTCAGGGCACCACAACATCACCCGTGTCCACCCTGCTAATAGCTGGGCAACTGGACTCCAATACCGCCATCTCTTCACCGCCAACGCAAGGGGAAACGCCAGGACTGGATCACTACTCCTTAAGGTAAGAACTACCTCTTTAGTCCTAAGGAGGAGGACAAAAAAGGAACACGGTTCCTAGCTGGGAGCAAAGATTTATGGGAGTGGGGTCCTATGAGGTAGGAGAGGCGGGATTAACCCATACGTAGGCTGCCATGGAGTCTGTCAGGAAATAGATTTTATTTCCGTGTCCTTGAGTAGTGGGAGTAATTGATGTTCTATCAATACCTAGTCTATTCTAGAATATGTCCCATGCACTGCTGAGTAGAACGTATAGTCATGAGCTTCTGGGTGTCTAATTCTCCATGCATCCACCAGTTGGGACTCTAATAATCTGATTTTATCCTGTTCTGCCTTAAAGCTGACCACCGGGGGAATCCTCCTATCGAATCCACTCGTGGGTCAATACACATATTCAAATCTCCTGCTACTATTAGTTTCCCCTTTTTAAATTCTGACAGCTTTCCTAAAGTTTTCCTCAGGAACCTATCTGGGTTTCTATTTGGTGAGTAAATATTTGCTATGGTATATTCTGTATTATACAGTATCCCCCTTATAAAGAGGACTCTCCCGTCTGGGTCAGCTGATTGCTCCTTTATTTCAAACATAGTATTTCTATCGAATCCTATTGCCACTCCCCTTGAATGGCTTGATGTAGAGTCCCCATAAAACCACTTAGGAAATTGCCATGTAGATAGTCTGCCTCCTGATGCATGTGAAATATGTGTCTCCTGAAGACATACCACATAATGCTGTAATTCCCTATTTACTATAAACCTTTTCTTTGGGGTGTTTATGCCCCTTACATTATATGATACTAGATTCACTGTAGCCATATCTCACCTAAGAAACATCTATTCCTTTTCCTTCCCCCCCTCCTCCCTTGGGGGTTTCGATGTCCCCACCGGAAAAGAGGCAATATAGAAGGGGGGACAAGAAAAAGGGCAAGAGAGAGAGAGCGACCCCCCCTCCAAAAAAAAAAAAACAGAACACCCCAAGGACCTGCCCTTTCAGTGAAGTCTCGACTTTAGATAATGTCTCGATAAACATTTCTCTTATTTGATCTAGGTTTAGGTTTGATTGGGCTCCATCTGATCTAAGGTCCTCCACCATTTCTGGGGATGTCCCACCTCTTTTATTCTGGTCCCCATTTCTCTGTGCCTTAATGCTTCCTTGGGGGCTTTCCTCCCCAGTTCTTGATCGCGTGATGCAAGTGTCAATCACTTTTGCTGCTTTGGTTTCCTCAGCTGTTGCTTTAGGCTTACTGGCCCTGGCCTTTGCTGTGATTGCCTGTCTGGGAGCACTATGCCCGTTTTCTACCAGGCTTGTTTCACCCAACATATATCGCTGAATACCCCCTGGGCTTACCGCCGGTGGTCCCGCTTTTCCTGTTTTATTTGTTTTCTCCCTCATTGTATTTACTTCTGCCATAAGCAGTTTCCTACAGAGATGGTAGTTTTAAGATCTCTCCTCTCAGTCTCTGAGCTTATTAGTTATAAATGGAAAGGGTTTCTTCCTATACATCCACAGTAAACCTCCATATCATATAGCAATCCCTCTCCCTATAAAGAGTAGTAGGAGTAGGGGATTTCAGTGTCTATCCATAGTTTAACTTTTAACTTTTGGCCTTGAAACCGTACAAAGAAGATTAGTCACAAATGCTGACAATATATCAAGAGTTCCAGAGCCCAAGGCCTCTCCAAGCTTATGGGGGCACTTGTTTGTACCCAAAAATAAGCTCTAAGCCCCCGTCCTCTCCTCAAAAAATAAAATAAAAAATAAAAGGAGGGGGAGGAGGAAAAAAAAGAAGGAAAGTGGGCTAGGTCACTCTGTTAATTTTGATGCAGACATCTGTTTGTAATAAGCAGCAGATACCCACATGGAAAGCACTGAAAAAAGCAGTGGTTATACAGGTGGGTATTCAGGTCACTCTATGCTATTTAATGTTTGATGAAAGTACTTTTTTATAGCACAAGACACAAGACAAGACAGACCCTGGGCACTTAGCCACAGAATAAGAAACAGTGATTTTCCAAGAGCATAATCAAGTCCCTTTAAAATATTTGGTAAAGGCGCCTATTTTGTAGCACACAGCAGGGACTAGGCAGGAACTGGGCCAAATGGAAGGCCTTAACACAGGTAATAGTTTACAGAGGGAGAGTGTTCGATTAGGGAGTTTGCTTGTAACAATCCATGCGTAATAAATCTAGTGTAAAAGATAATATCCAGAGCCGAGGGGAGTTCAAGTCACTCAATGGAATTTAGCAATCATGAGGCAGTTATTTCAGGTACCGTATTTATCGGCGTATAACCCGCACCCCAAGTTTAGGAGGGCATTTTAAGGAAAAAAAGTTTTAGGAGGGAAGTTTAGGGAAAAAAAAAAAAAACTTACATTTAAGCATAATTTGCAGCTTGCCCAGCGTCATTTGCAGCTTGCCCAGGATCATTTTCAGCCTGCCCAGCGTCATTTTCAGCCTGCCCAGCGTTATTTGCAGCCTTGCCCAGCGTCATTTGCAGCTTGCCCATTGTCATTTGCAGCTTGCCCAGTGTCATTTGTAGCTTGCCCATCGTCATTTGCAGCTTGCCCATCGTCATTTGCAGCTTGCCCAGTGTCATTTGTAGCTTGCCCAGTGTCATTTGTAGCTTGCCCAGTGTCATTTGCAGCCTTGCCAACATTTAAATTTCCCGCCGCCGAGACAGACCGCGCCTGCGCCGCCGAAAAAGACAGAATCGCCGCCGGAAAAAACGAAGCGCCGCCTGGATAAGACCGAGTTGACTGTTCGGCTCCACTCGCGGTCCCGCCTCCCTGCTGTTTCGGGAGCGAGCGCAGGGAGGCGGGACTACGAGCGAAGCCGAACAGTCGGCTCGGTCTTTTCCGGCGGCGCTTCGGTCTTTTTCGGCGGCAATTCAGTCTTTTTCGGCTGCGTTTTTTGGCATTTTTTTTGGGGGGTATCGGCGTATAACACGCACCCACGACTTACCCCCGATTTTAAGGGGGAAAAAGTGCGTGTTATACGCCGATGAATACGGTCGTTAGATTTACCCAAGAAAAAGGAAAATAACTTCATCTGTTCTCCTATGCACTAAACATCCAGCTCCAGTAGCGAGGAGAAAGAAAAAGAAAAAAGGGAGGTCATTAGAGGCTCACAAATAGCCCTCCTTTCAACTCATAAAACATATTTGGATTCTCATCTATATTGCAAGATCCCAGCATCGAAGATCATTATCAGATGGAGCCCAGGCTATACATAGCAGTCACTTATATGCCCCTATGGATTTTGTTACAGTCCAGCAAGCGACAGGGATTTCTGATAAGCAGCCGCTTTTAACCTCCGCCTCATCAGGCAGCTCAGGGAGGTAGGTATAGAGGAAAAAAAAAGGAAACAGCGATTTCTTAAAACAGACACTCCAGCACATAAGTGAGTGGCAGGCAGTGAGCAAATATCCTTATTTCTGCATCAGATCTCTTATATAGTTCATATAGATCAAACACTTTATATTATCTGTGCATTGCTGTATGCTGCTATATTGATATATTGGTGTGTTGTTTGTTTTTACATTACCACATCCTTGGAGCCCTTGCAGTAATACTGCTGTAAAAGCAGAGGGGGGGAGGGGGGAGGAGAACCTCCGTCCAGCTTCCGTGCCTCCCTCTAATCCACCTTTACCGATCGGTCCACCTTTGCTTTCTTTTTCCCCTCTCTCCCACCTGACACATAGAGCCCCGCTCTACCGATTTTTGTAGTTCCTCACAGCGTTCCAATCATCTCCACCTCATCTCCTCCTCTTCACTCCCCTCTGTTCATAGCAAAAACCGGCAAGCAGCTGTCCTCTTACCTTTCCCACGTCAGTGCCTCCTCATCCCGTCTTGATCTGGACTTTGCTAACTCAGCACTGTTGCCACAGATTGCGGAGGCCGGTTACCTGGCGGGGGGGGGGGGCTTTTTGATCATACCCCCCTACAGGTAATGTTGAACCTAACCGCAGGCAACAGTCGTAGAATTTGGAGGCTGCACTCGGGGTGGGTAAGCGAGCCCTCAGTTGATGCGTTTGTCTCCCTGCACATACAGGACTACTGGGACATCAATGAGGGTTCAACAGATGGACTCATGGTCTGGGATGCGTTCAAGGCATCCACCCGTGGGGCGTATATAGCTGCCATCATTTATGTCGATGCTGGGCACTAACAATTATAATCTCAAATTCACCATGGAGTCCAACAAGAGCAGTATTGATTCTGATGGCACAATGAGTACATCTCTATACCGTAAGCCTACAGCAGTAAATACTATTCTGCATGTGTCAAGTGCACAGTGCACAGTGCACACTCGTTGGTGCAGAGTATTCCTTTTAGTCAATATTTACATCTTAGTAGGAATTGCTCAAGTGAATAAGCTTTTAAGCATGAGGCTGATCTCCTCTGTAATAGATTATTAAATAGGGGTTATAGTAAGGCCGCGTACACACGAAGGGACTATCCCGCGGGATTATCCTCTGGACTGAAGTCCAGCGGATAATCCCCTCGTGTGTGGGCGTCGGCGGACTTTTTGGCGCCAAAGTCCGGCGGACCAAAGTTTTAAGTTTGGTTTTAAAATTATCCGCTGGACTTGGCAGTCCGGCGGACAATCCCGCCGTTAGTAGGCAAGTCCGCGGGACTTTTGAAATGAACGGACTTGCCGCTCATCGGCAAGTCCGTTCATTTAGCACGTGACTTCAGGTTACGTAGCTAGCGTAGGCAGTAAATGCCGCCACGCTAGCTCCGTAAGCTGGCATGGATTTAAAGGGACTCCCCACGCCGAAAAAACGGCGTGGGGGTTCCCCCCAAATCCATGTCAGACCCTCATCCGAGCACGCAGCCTGGCAGGCCAGGAAAGGGGTGGGGACGAACGAGCCGTACCAGGCCGCGTGCCCTCAACATGGGGGGTGCCCTGGGGAAAGGGGGGCCGTGCGGCCCCCCCACCCCAAAGCACCTTGTCCCCATGTTGATGAGGACAAGGGCCTCTTCCCGACAACCCTGGCCATTGGTTGTCGGGGTCTGCGGGCAGGGGCTTATCGGAATCTGAGAGCCCCCTTTTATAAGGGGGCACTCAGATCCCGGCCCCCCACCCTATGTGAATGAGTATGGGGTACGATGTACCCCTACCCATTCACCTAAGGTGTAAAATGTAAAGTAAAAAAACACCCACACTTTTGCAAAAAATATTTTATTGCACTGCTCCGGGGGTCTTCTTCCGTCTTGGGGGTCTTCTCGCCGGACTCCCCCGCCATTTACCAAGCTCTTTTACCGAGCGGGGGAAGTCCGGCTACCTTCTTCGTCGTCGCCGCCGTCGTCTGGGGGTCTCGATCCGCCTTCGGGGGTCTTCCGGGGTCTTCCGGGGGTCTCTTCTGTTCTTGCGGCGGTCGTCGTCTTCCGTGCCGCCGGCGCCGCCTTCTTCTTCTTGTCCTTCTTCTTGTTCTTCTTCTTCTTCCGATGTTGACCCGATGCTCTCTCTGCCCGGAATGCCATGGGGAATGCCATGGGGACAGGGTCACAGGGAATGCCATGAAGACAGGGTCACATGCTCATGTCACATGGTGACATGAGCATGTGACCCTGTCCCCATGCCCCTATATAAGTCCCAGCGCAGCGCGGCACAGGCATTCCGGGCAGAGAGAGCATCGGGTCAACATCGGAAGAAGAAGAAGAACAAGCAGAAGGACAAGAAGAAGAAGGCGGCGCCGGCGGCGCGGAAGACGACGACCGCCGCAAGAACAGAAGAGACCCCCGGAGGCGGATCGAGACCCCCAGACGACGGCGGCGACGACGAAGAAGGTAGCCGGACTTGGTAAATGGCGGGGGAGTCCGGCGAGAAGACCCCCAAGACGGAAGAAGACCCCCGGAGCAGTGCAATAAACTATTTTTTCAAAAGTGTGGGTGTTTTTTTTTTACTTTACATTTTACACCTTAGGTGAATGGGTAGGGGTACATCGTACCCCATACTCATTCACATAGGGTGGGGGGCCGGGATCTGAGGGCCCCCTTATAAAAGGGGGCTCCCAGATTCCGATAAGCCCCCGCCCGCAGACCCCGACAACCAACGGCCAGGGTTGTCGGGAAGAGGCCCTTGTCCTCATCAACATGGGGACAAGGTGCTTTGGGGTGGGGGGGGGGCGCACGGCCCCCCTTTCCCCAGGGCACCCCCCATGTTGAGGGCACGCGGCCTGGTACGGCTCAGGAGGGGGGGCGCTCGTTCGTCCCCACCCCTTTCCTGGCCTGCCAGGCTGCGTGCTCGGATAAGGGTCTGACATGGATTTGGGGGGAACCCCCACGCCGTTTTTTCGGCGTGGGGAGTCCCTTCAAATCCATGCCAGGTCACGGAGCTAGCGCGGCGGCATTTACTGCCTACGCTAGCTACGTAACCTGAAGTTACGTTCTAAATGAACGGACTGCTCCGTGTGTGGGCAAGTCCGTTCATTTTCAAAAGTCGCGCAGACTTTTGGCCGGCGGATTATCCGCCGGAGAAGTCCGTGCGTGTGTGGCCAAGTCCACACGCTCGGAAAGTCCAGCGGACCCAGCTGGAAAGTCCGGCGGGATTGTCCGCTGGACTAAGTCCGCCGGCAAAAGTCAGCACGTGTGTACGCGGCATAAGTCTTGCATTAAAAAAGCTTTTAAAAAATCACAGAGTAAGTCCAGGGATACACTTCTGTTCTCCAGACCTAAGGCTAATGCCACGTACACACGATCAGACTTTATGGCCGGACTATCCGGCAGACTTAGTCCGGCCGGACTTTCCGAACGTACGGACTTGCCCACACAAGCCTGGACTTTTCCGGCGGACAATCCGCCAGAGTTTTGGCAGAGGTCCGCCGGACTTTTACACAGAGTAAAGTCCGTTCATTTAGAACGTGACTCCAGGTAGACGGGACTAGCGAAGGAAGTCAATGCCGCCGCCTCGATCGGCGAGATTAACACCTCGCTAGCCCGTTACCTCCTATTACCGCCCGTTACCTCTGGGACTGTGACATCATAAGGGGGCGGGGTCACCATGTGACATGAGCCGATGACCCCACCCCTTGTCCCTATATAACTGGCTGCGCAACATGTCTCGGCCATTAGAAGCGGAGACAGCATCGTGTCAACATCGGATGAATAAACA